>JANRMT010061414.1:12542633-12569278 GCA_026402145.1 Polypterus bichir lapradei
TATATATATATATATATATATATATATATATATATATATATTGTGACGTCCCTTCGAATAAACACACTCAGGAGCCGCTTGTCCGGGGAAATCTTCCAAATGCCAAATGGCTTTTTATTGAATATGCCGAGATATAAATGGTGCCCTACCGCCGGTCACAGGGACACCTCCAAAATAACAAAGACAAATCACCTTCGTCCTATCTACGTCTCTTAAACCGTTTACTTCCTTTTACCACCTGATGCTGTACTCCTTTTTGCTCCAGCCTCCCCAACTACCACTTCCGGCCCTTTTCATCATGCACCGTTAATTAACCCGGATCCCTATCACTCAACTCTCTCTCTCTCTCTCTCTCTCTCTCTAGGGAGGTGCCCCAAGCCCTTACAAACAGTGTTCCCCCTTAGACTCCACCCCAATACTGCTTCCATTCCCTACAGCCCATGCAATGGCAAGACATGTCACAATATATATATATACACACATAAATATTATATTTACAATCTCTTCATAAAACAAGCATTTTAAATATTTACACAATGCTGCTTGTCAACCCACTCCAACTGAGAAAGATAAGGTGTGATTTAATAGCAGAGGATTCTTCCCCAAAGAAAAATAAGTACACTAAAAAAAAACAATGAAAGTTTCCAAATAATCACGGTTCTCTGAACATTCTGAATTTTATAAATTGTTGCCAAAAATGGACTAACAAATACCAGGTGTGCTTATTTGCAGAAGTAACATGCTACTTGTGGTAAAAACTAGCAACTTGCGGCTTCACTGATTCAGCTAACAAAAGTACTGTGCATATAATAAATATGTGTGTGTGTGTGTGTGTGTGTGTGTGGGTACTGCATATAGATATATTCAGTTTATATTCACCGCCGGTCACAGGGTTCAGGACACCTGGTTTTTTTTTCGATTTTATGGAAATGCACCCAGTTCAGTGTCTTAATGTCTCATGAAATCAATCAAGGCATAGAAAAAATAAACAATGGCAAATAAAAAAGTAAGTCAAAGAATCATTAAGTGTATAAAATTGTATTCACCTTTTGCTGATCTAACAGCCAGACAGAGGTAACCGTTTGGATTCAGAATGCCAGTCACTCTGTGCAAGTCACCAACTCTTCCTCCAGACCATCACACCTTCTCCTCCTCCATGTTGACAGTTGGTGTCACACACTGAGGACTCATCCTGTCACCAACTCGGCGGTGTACAAACGAACCCAAGATTTCCAATTTGGATTCATCGGTCCATAAGACTTTCTGCCCAGTCTGCAGTAGTCCACAGCCGCTATTTCAAGGCTTATGTTGTCCTTTAAGGAATGGTTTTCTTCCTGCCACTTGCCCTGTCAGACCTGCAGCACAAAGTCTCCTCTTTACAGTACAAACTGACACTCGATTTTCTCGACGTGCACTGTTAAGCTGATATGCTGTGAGGTGCCTGTGGTCACACGAGCTGATGACCCTCAGAAAACTTGTCTTTTGATTGGCTTGTGACTTTGGCTCTCTTCCTACCAGAGTTTCCTTCAGATTCCAGTTGTCTTTGGATTGTGCACGACACACCACTGGATTACTCTTAATAAAAGACCTACATGTCTGAGGGTAATAATGGTCTAATTTCACTTGTTCATTTCCGTTTTCTTGCCATTATCACTGGAATATTGTCCAAGTGCTACTTCAGAGGGTGTAGTAACACCGTTGTCTGTTCCAACTCTGCTTTAAGACACACAGAAGGCTTTTAAGCAATCAACAGAAATTGCGACACCTGTGCAAATTGTTTGCTTCAACTTGCAAGGCTTCATTTACTTGAATTGCTGCACAACATCTTTAGGTTGTATCCTATTAGTTGTTCCCTGATGATAGCCCATTTGTAATATTCTAACATTTCCATTTTTATCAGTTTTTTCCTAACCTAAACTTTAATTTTAAACCTCTGGCAGTTTACTGCTTACGTTTCACCATCTTAGGTCATTTATTTCTTATCAACTGGTTAAACCGAAAGAAAAACTGAAAACACTGATGAGGTGTTGTAAAACTTTTGACCGGTAGTGTGTGTGTGTATTTGGTGGCGGATTATCTTCATGGAAGTTGGAGTTCGGCACAACCCTGTAGTGTTCTGTGAGTGCCACCAAGGGGCTGCTGCAAGGACTACGGAGCCCTACTTTGTCGGGCTACCACCTCACACTAACAGGCCACCAGAAGTACTCCCGGGTGCAGGATAAAAGGAGCTGGAAGGAAGAGGGACGAAGCTTACTGGAGGAGGAGTGGAGGCAAAAGGACAGAGACAGATTAAAAGTGAAGAAGAAAAGTACTGACTGCTTTACTTGTACTGTGTTGGAAAGGTGGGAAACAGTTGGGAAGCATTTCCCACAGCAGAATAAAGCCTGTATTGTGCTTGTGATCTTGTGTCTGTGTCTGGTTTGAAGAATTGGTGTGCCCCATATATATGCACACACACACACACACACACACATACATACACACATACATACATATATATATCCTTCTATATAAAAGAGGTCGGGATTGTCCTTCCGTCCTGTGAGTGCTACGCAGGCGCAGAGTTTCACACACGCCCCATCCATTTTGCAATGCACGATGGGATTTGTAGTTTCGTTTTTCCAGGTAAAAGATGATTTTCTACTCCAGACTGTGCGATATCTTCTTCTTCTTTCTTACTATATAAAAGCGGTCAGGATTGTCCTTCCGTCCCATGAGTGGAAAGCATAGCGGTATTCCGCCTATCACAGACTTACTTCTTGTAGCTTGCGGTATGAAGCGACATGATGTGAGCAGAGTTCTGGTGCTCCCATCGTTCCCTTGCTTTTGTGTGCGATGCGCTGGAAAAATAGACAAAATTATGTCTCTGGAAATAATTAATGTTGATGGAGTACAAATGCCTCACCGCGTAGTAAATATCAGGGGGGTTCAAAAGGGTGACCTCAATATAGAAAAAAAGTTTAAATTTCATCACAAAAATAACAGAAACTACGAGTATTAAAGTAATACCGCTCAAATGCAATATAACCAAATTAATGAGTTTGTATAAAATATCAAATTGATCTACATATTGAATTGCCTTAAGAAGTGGTCAACTTAAAAGTCGGTCGCCTTAAAAGGCGGTTCAGCCTAGTATGTAATATAATACGATACCGTGGCTGTCCTTTTGTCTGTCCAGGATTTTAAATCACCCATAGCTCGCAAACCGTTTGACCGATTGACCTGAAATTTGGTACACATATACTACGTGACATCTACTGTCCGCTTTCAGGGTGATGATTGACTGCCAAGGTTATTCCTGATTTTATTTTATTGTAGAATCATCACTCGGCAGCAGCATGCATTGCGCATGCGTTTGGGCGCCGTTCTCATCCCTACCACCTTTGCCATCACTTCCCAGACCTCTTCACATCTTAAACCATTCTTGAGGCAGATTAAAGACTTAATTGAAAAATTAAGGAAAACATACATAAGTAATTGCAACACAAACACTGACTTAATCACTTTTAACGAGAAAAGATGCCACCGAAAGAAGAGAAGAAGCAGGCTACTAGGGTGGAGAAAAGAAGAGCTGCTCAGGAAGCAGCAAGCGCATCAACTTCTGAGCAAACGAATGATGAACGTACAGAGGAAGAGGATAAGAGCTAGGAATGCTCAAGTCAAGTGTATTCTGCAGTGCGCCGTTACTGGTATATATATAATTTAACATGGCCTTCTCATAACTTCACCATAATTAAAATCCTGTTACTCTGTATATCCAACTCATTATAATAAGTATTCATGGTGGCTCTAAAAACTGTACTAACCCCTACTCTCTCTTCTGTTTCCTTTTCCGGTGTCCGAAACCCCCACCATCTACTCAAAGCACCGTGATGTTCCAACAATGATGGATGGATTAAAAGCCAGATGACCATCAACATCAAGTGTCTCCGTTAGAACCCTAACTACAAAGAGGACTGTTTCATTTATGTTAGGTAGATTGCCCAGAGGGGGACTGGGCGGTCCCGTGGCCTGGAACCCCTGCAGATTTTATTTTTTTCTCAAGCCGTCTGGAGTTTTTTTGTTTTGTTTTTTCTGTCCACCCTGGCCATCGGACCTAACTCCTTTTCTATGTTAACTAATGTTGTCTTATTTTAATTTCTTATTTTGTCTTTTATTTTTCTTTTCTTCATTATGTAAAGCACTTTGAGCTACTTTTTGTATGAAAATGTGCTATAGAAATAAATGTTGTTGTTGTTATATGGAATATCCATCCATCCATTTTCCAACCCACTGAATCCAAACACAGGGGTCTGCTGGAGCCAATCCCAGCCAACACAGGGCACGAATCCAATCCTGGGCAGGGTGCCAACCCACCGCAGGACACACACAAACAGGCCAATCTAGAATCACCAATCCACCTAACCTGCATGTTTTTGGACTGTGGGAGGAAACCGGAGCGCCCGGAGGAAACCCACGCAGACACAGGGAGAACATGCAAACTCCATGCAGGGAGGACGCGGGAAGCGAACCCGGGTCTCCTAACTGCGAGGCAGCAGCGCTACCACTGCACCACCGTGCCGCCCGTTATATGGAATATGTAATTAGATATGTAATATACAGTATCTAATGGTAATTCCACCCCGAGTCAAGGGTTGCTGCTGTCACCTAATGCCTCTCCTTTCCTTTTGCCAATGAGAAGATCACTGATGTCACTTCCAAACTGAATCCGCCTCTTCCCGCTAACAAACTTTAATGAGCCGCCAACAAGATGGCAGCCAGTCTTGCAAAAGACTCACATCTGGAAAGACTTCTCAATGCGCCAGCTGTCACCATAGTTTTCTACAAAGCTTTTTCAGTTATACAGGGTTCACCATTGGTGCCCCAAATCTTCATCTTGGCGTGTGCCTTTCTTTCTCACAATATGCAGTATTATAGAGACCACAGGGGACAATATTGTCAGATATAAAGAGTAGAGTGAAATTCTTACTTGGGTGTGTTAATCAATATGCAACATGTCTCCTATGTCATATTTACATGGTATCGTAGTTTCTGAGCTCTGAAATGTAATGTTTCAACTTCCCACTTCAGTGTATTCACATCAATTTCCAGTTTGACTTTTCTGAGAAATGCGAGGTGGCTGTTGATTTGTTACTTGGTCTTCAAAAAGCAGAAAGACAGTTGATCGAGTGCATATTTAATCATGAAGGTGACTTGGGTGATGTGATTTTTCCAAGCACCCTGGGAGATTTTCAAGAGACAACGATGATCAGGTTTTTCAACATTGTTCCCCGTGGACGGACTGTTAATCAGTGACATTACATTGAACTGCTGAGGCGGCCACGAGAAAACATCAACAAAAAAACTTCCAGAGAAGTGATGAATCCATGACACCCCGCATTATCAGTCAAACGGATTTTGATCAAAAAACAATGTCTCCGTTGCTGTGCACCCTGGGTATTCACCGAATCACGTCCCCTGGGACTTGTTTTTTGTTGCAGAATATTAAAATTGAGAATGAAAGGGGACGAGAGTTGCTACCATGGAAGAAATCCAGGGAAAAAAAATGCAGGGGTCTCTAGACACAGTAAGAGAAGATGAGTACAGGAAATGTTTCTAGGAATCGGAGAAGCGCTGGGACAAGGAGAGCATTTCAAAGGTGGCTGAAAGGGAAATACTGTGGCTTTTATAATAAAGGATTTTTTTTTAACAATTCCAGGAATTTTTGGGCCCCACCTCGTATGGTATAACATAAAATCCTCAGACCTGCTTACTCAAATCAGGCAACACCTGCTGCAAGGCAGAAACCAGCGCTGGAGAGGAACACACCCATACTCTGTACTACTAGGGGCTAAGTTGGAACTGCCAAATAAACAAAAACGCATTTCTGTGCGCATGTGGGAATTCAAATGGCATACCCACAGGAGGAAACATCATGGGGACATGGGGAGAACACTGCAGACGCCACACAGAATCCAGGACACTGGATTTGTAAGGGAGTAGCACTAAACATTATGCCACCTTGCCTTCAAGGACAGCCTGCCCACAGGAAACCATATGAAAATGGCAAAGACGTTCCTTGGAGGAACGCTAATTGAACTTGGTGGGTTCATACGCTGGTGAAGGAGGGGCGCTATAAACACCACAAGAGATCCAGCATCTAAACTGAGCTGCTGGGGTCACTGGGTGCTTGAAACAATAACTATTATTTATCCAAGGTGGCTAATAACATTTGAGATACAATTGGTTATATTTTTTTAATCGGAGGACGGGCAAGTGAAGTGACTTGCTCAGGGTGGCACAGAGTCAGTAGCAGGATTTGAAACCACAGACCTCAAGGTTTACGCCACACTGCCTGCATAATAAAAGTGGCTCCGAAATTCCTGTGAAAAAGGATTATACAGGATACGTGCATATTCACATTAGTAGAACCTGGCAGATCAATGTCGCCAGCCTGCCAGTGCGTGTCTGTGCCTGCTCCGCTGACGTCGCTTTCACGCATTTCACGCTGATGATTATGCAATGGGAAAGCACAAAATAAATAAATAAAATTACCAATGGATCCTAAGAGACGGGAGACACCCGATCTCCAGTCCAGCGTGCTAGAATGGATGTGTGTGTGTCCGAAGGCGTATGCACCGTACTGATGACACTTATTCTACTACATTTAGGGAACGAAGAAAAAAAATAGAAGTCGACCCGGCATGTTATGCGTGCACATCCTTCAAATCTGATGGCATGCAGAACCCCCTGTTAACCCCCTTCCTGTAGTCATACACGTCATGGAACATTCCCGGAACGGGCCAACGTTCCACCCACCTACTTTCACACACACACGCGCACGAAAGCGCACACACGCACATATTATATAAATAAATATATATACATATTATATATATATATATATATATATATATATATACATATATATATATATATATACACACACACACTCAGATATATGTGCACGAGCACGCGCGCGTAAGAGCGGCACCCCCTCCCAGCGTTTAGCCGGTGCACGCACGCGCACGATCAAATGCCGCCGCTACCGGTGACCGCGCGCTGCTACTGGGGACTGTGACATCCCAAATCAAAGGTCCGCCTGGCAATGCAAAAGCATGCACTACGCTGACGGGAGCTCCGCACTGGGGTTTATTGCTGTATTATTATTATTATTACTATTATTTTTATTATTATTATTGGCTCAGGTTAAGAAGTGCCGCCCGAGTTCCTGCATCTCGCCCGCAGCCTCTTATCACCAAGGCAGCTATGCAAATTCCTCAGGATGTTACGCAACGACGCTAATCTGCATGCAAGCGGCTGGGTATTCCCCATCTATCCCAATAACCTGGCAAACATCGGTGCTCGGCCACTAGATGCCATGTCACTCGCCTTTCTCGAACAGTTTCAAAAGAAAAGACATAACAGCGACCAAAACAAATAAGCGCAGTGCTTACCATTTCGTCACATTTGCGTTACGCGCTTTCGTGCTCAGCCGGCTGCATGATCCAGGCGCGCACACTGTCAGCCTTCCTCTTACGAGCTAAACTCACAGCGAAGTGACAGATGACAGGCACGAGGCTGCCCACAACTAGCCCCCCACAAAAATTGAGAGGATCCTCCTGATCGCGCTGCGGATCCGATAAAAGTGCTTTTGCCCGCTGAAAGGAAGGCAGGGCTGTTCGTGGGTGGAAACCCGCTGCGAAGTTTTTTTGGATAAAGCCAGAGTTCAGAGGCAGCCTGTGATCTGGAGACAGACAGGGTTATTCCTGGCACCACTTCCCAGAATAGAAAAAAACGGAGCCTGTCGGTGACGTCATCGGATCCCCCCAGCGCGTCCCAGAGTGAGGCTGAACTGCCGAAGCCGGTCCGCGCGTGCGAGAGAGAGAGAGCGAGAGAGAGAGAGGCGGGGGGAGGGGGCGTGGCCCCAGAAGCTTTCCCCCGGAACTAGCTGGGAACTCCCTCGGAGCGGCGGCGCCTTCACGAGCTGTCAAAGCGGACGCGAAATGATCGACAGAGGACAGCGAGGGTCCCGGAGCACCACGACAAAGCGAAAGTATACGTGGAGCCCTTCTTGTGTTTAAATTCCTTATTGACAGGTAGACAAACAACGACGGTATTGTATTTGGAGGCCATCTCCTGGTATTACACATGTGCAAACGTGCTCAGTTTCGCCCCTCTTTACGTTTCGTACTTAAGTACAGAAGCCATCACAAACCAAGATATTCAGATGCTGTCCGCAAAAAGCCTTCCTGTACACCATTCTGGTGATTTTTAATTTAGTCAGGGATCCTAAGTGTATGGGCCTCTGAGGCCCTGACAAGGCATTGGTCCCCCCCCACCCCTCAGCAACCTTTGACACCGGCTATCATGGGCAGAGTTTAAGAAGGCTGGCCCCCACAAAAGATGCACTGTGTTAGTAATGTTGCCATCCGTCCCATAGAATATGGAATCGTCCTGTATTTAGAATGTAAATGACGTGTTCAACTGCCATACATATCATGCTTTAAACTGATTGACGTTAAAACTCCAAACCCATAGCATCAGGCTGGGTTAGTTTTTTATTTCTCCACATTAAAGATATGTTAGTAAAATAAGTTTCAAATAAATGGGTATTATTTCCTCATTTGTTTTTAGGCCACAGTTAAAATGGCCTTAATAAAAGGATAAGTGTTTGTCTATCTCTGTGTCTGTCTGGTAGCTAGGGTTAGGAAGATTTTTAAAATTGGTTAAACATGTATAAGGGACAAAAATATCTAAAATGATAACAAATATACCAAATAAGGGACTAAAAATCAAAATATTTTTCTTATCGGTCTATGCGGTTATCCAAAATTATATGCTGCCAACAGCATCGTGCTAGTGACTTTCTTGAATTCGCTCGATTAGTGTTAACAAGCTTTATAGCTGTAATGCTAATGATACATAACTCCGTGTGCTAGGCAATGGATGAGGGAAAATACAATAAATTGACACACGTCAGGATTCTAAAGCCCTCATTTGATTAGGTTAGAGTCGCTAAACTAGGCCAATAAGGTAGCGACGACCACTGCATTTTCCCAGCAAAACACTTTGACTATAAGAGAGGTCAGTTCGATGACAGATGCCGAAAGGAAGCAATAAAAACAGGTGTCTCTGTTCGAAAAAGGCCACCCAGGGCCGGATTTAGATGAAAAGAGGCCCTAGGCTATTCCACTTATGAGGCCCTTTCACCTCCCATTTTTAAGTTTGTTCAAATTGCTAACAATTTGAATGTAGGCCCCTCTTGATCTTGAGGCCCTAGGCTGAAGCCTAGATAGCCTATAGGAAAATCCGGCCCTGAGGCCACCGCGAGAGAAAAATTATCGGGTATGCATTATTATATTAAACTTTGAGAGGCTGATGAATGAAGAGAACGAGAGGGAGAGAAGAGGTTGGATGATGTGGAGATAGTGAATCAGGAAGTGCAACGGATTAGCAAGGAGGAAGTAAGGACAGCTATGAAGAGGATGGAAAATGGAAAGGCAAGTTGGTCCAGATGACATAACTATGATAGCATGGAGGTGTTTAGGAGAGATGGCAGTGGAGTTTTTAACCAGATTGTTTAATGGAATCTTGGAAAGTGAGAGGATGCCAGAGGAGTGGAGAAGAAGTGTACTGGTGCCGATATTTAAGAATAAGGGGGGTGTGTAGGACTGCAGTAACTACAGGGGAATAAAATTGATGAGCCATAGCATGAAGTTATGGGAAAGAGTAGTGGAAGCATGGTTAAGAAGTGAGGTGATGATTAGTGAGCAGCAGGATGGTTTCATGCCAATAAAGAGCACCACAGATGTGATGTTTGCTCTGAGGGTGTTGATGGAGAAGTTTAGAGAAGGCCAGAAGGAGTTGCATTGCGTCTTTGTGGACCTGGAGAAAGCATATGACAGGGTGCCTTAGAGAGGAGTTGTGGTATTGTATGAGGAAGTCAGGAGTGGCAGAGAAGTATGTAAGAGTTGTACAGGATATGTACGAGGGGAAGCATGACTGTGGAGATGTCTGCATTAGGAGTGACGGATGCATTCAAGTTGCAGGTGGGATTACATCAGGGATCGGCACTGAGCGCTTTCTTACTTGCAATGGTGATGGACAGGTTGGCAGACGAGATTAGACAGGAGTCCCTGTGGACTATGATGTTTGCTGATGACACTGTGATCTGTAGCAATAGTAGGGAGCAGGTCGAGGAGACCCTGGAGAGGTGGAGATATGAGAGGAGAGGAATGAAGGTCAGTAGGAACAAGACAGAATACGTGTGTGAATGAGAGGGAGGTCAGTGGAATGGTGAGGATGAGGGAGTAGAGTTGGCGAAGGTGGAGGAGTTTAAATACTTGGGATCAACAGTACAGAGTAATGGGGATTGTGGAAGAGAGGTGAAGAAGAGAGTTCAGGCAGGGTGGAGAAGAGTGTCAGGAGCAATTTGTGACAGACGGGTATCAGCAGAAGAGTGAAAGGGAAGGTCTACAGGACAGTAGTGAGACCAACTATGTTATATGGGCTGGAGACAAAAGCACTGACCAGAAAGCAGGAGACAGAGCTGGAGGTGACAGAGTTAAAGATGCTAAGATTTGCATTAGGTATGACGAGGATGGACAGGATTAGGAATGAGGAACATAAGAGGGTCAGCTCAGGTTAGACAGTTGGGAGATTGCGTTGGTTTGGACATGTGCAGAGGAGAGATGCTGGGTATATTGGCAGAAGGATGCTAAGGATAGAGCTGCCAGGTAAGAGGAACAGAGGAAGGACTAAGAAAAGGTTTATGGGTGTGGTGAGAGAGAACATGCAGGTGATGGGGGTAACAGAGCAAGATGACGAGGACAGGAAGATATGGAAGAAGATGATCCGCTGTGTCGACCTCTAATGGGAGCAGCCAAAAAAAAAGTCTATGGGAGGTTCTTACAACCCTCACAAGTTGAATTGAATTGCTATATTCTAACTACTTTTTGCTCCTCTGACTACAGATTAGTCTCAGTTGGTGACCTGCCTTGCCATGTGTAAGGAATGGAGGGCACATGGTTTTAAACTGTGTCTTAATCTGCCCGATAGCATGTGACGCTATACACTTTATTGAACAAGCGGCGCCGTACGTTTAGAGCGTACTGAAGGCGAAGTAAAGCATCTTTAAGTATAGAAAAGACAAGAAAAGCTAAGTTTATAGAAAAAACATTTTTCCCCCCATTTTTTTTGTCTTATTCTACATGTGTAACAACATTTTTTATTTATTCTTGTGTTTGAATTTTCACTAAATCTTTTAAAACAAACTTTGGGACTGAGAGATTTCTTTTGGCATGCTTTTGTACTTGATCTTGATCCTGCCTTACTCACCAGCAGCTACAGAAAGTTTTGCACACTTACCTTATATACTCGCGTATAAGTCGGGTCTCGAAATCCAAATAATCGATCATAAAATCAGACCCCGACTTATTACGCCTGTTCAAAAATACGACACTTAAATTTTTTTTTTTTTTTTTTTTTACATCTTCTTGCCTCCTCCAAGCTCGCACCAGTTTCTCAGACACATTGAATTTCGTTGCAGCAGTGCGGTTACCAATTTCTTTCGCCACTTCAACGACTTTTCATTTAAAACCAGCTTCATATTTTCTTCTGCTCAAACTCTTCATCGTAGATAAGGGATGTTCGTACGATAAAGGTGTATGAGGGTGTGAGATACAAAAAGCACAAATCAGTGCAAACGTCGCTTCAGAAAAGTTTGGGTATTACCGTGTGGTCACGTAGGCACAATACATAGAAAATAAAGGCCGTGTACTCCGTGGTTACTCTCTCAGGTGGGCGTTAGCATATCATAATCTCTTGGACCAATAACGGGACTTTTCCGCATTCCGACATTATAAAATGCCGGAAATTATACGATAAAAATCAAGCCCCGACTTATCTGTGGGAGAACTTAAACGCGAGTATATACAATATTTTAAAAAAAAAAAAATCAAAAACAAAGTTCTGGTTTGTTTAAAGTCACTGAGTAAAGAAAAGTTTAACTTACGGACTTTGGGTGGCGACTGACAAACATTTCTGGTAGTAAAATGCATTGCATTTGTCATTCCAACAGATGGTTCAACACTGCTTTAACAAATGCCATGCCACGTGGCATATAACAGAGAAATACGCATTGTATGGTGCACTGCAAACCCTAACGCTGAAGTCTACTTTGATTACTTGGATTACATCTCACCTTAGACGGGTAGCACAACTAGTGTTTAATAAATCTTTAAACTTTTCTAAAATCCTGTTGACATTTTGGGGTGTTGGGTGATACCTGATTTGGGGAAACATTAATTTCAATCATTTTAGCAGCATAGCAAAATCTGAAAAAAAATGATAGAGTCCGAATACTTTGTGAATCCACTACATATGTGTGGACAATTGGGACAAAGCAGCCAGGCGTGGGGGGATCCACAGACAACCTGAGTGGCATTGAGGAGCGGGTGAGGAAGAAGGCAATGCATCTGAGGAGAGAGGTTAGGAGCAGGCACTGATACGATGCATTGCTGCACCCACCACATGACAAACCACCTCCAAATCCCAGATTAGGACCCGAGTGCAACCATGCGACAGGTGACACCTCAGCATCACACTAGTTCAGATGCTGGAGTGCCAATTCTGCCACCAACCCCCAAGTTTTTGAGAGCCTACATGCAGGGCTGGATGCAGATTAACGTCATACCCAAGACAGATGGCGCAATTGCAGGTTAAGGGCCTTGCTCAAGGGCCCAACGAAGTAGAGTCACTTTTGCCGTTTACGGGATTTGAATTGGCAACCTTCCGATTACCAGTGCAGATCCCTAACCTCAGAGCCACCACTCTGCCCACAGAAAAAAAAAATGAGCAGCCCTCAGGTGAGCATGCAGACCCCACACTTAATACACTCCCCAGCCCAGGTACTGTAATGTGGTTGCACCAAATAATGAACCGACCATTCTACAGTACAGTAATAAAAACCCAAATGACAAACTTAAACATCACTTGCAGATGAGAGTCACACAGACAGAAAAGCAACTGAGGCTTCTTCAATGTGCAGATGGCACCTCCCTGCAACTTGCAGAAATACTTGCAAAGATAAATTTCCTGTTTGTTTCACAAAACTGGGTGCCTAAAGCACTCACCACTTTTGATGCAGCAGAGAGTTTGCGTGCAGAAGTGGCATGCACCAGATTGGTGCACCCGGCCATCTTCTCCCTTTCGTACAGGAGGATCAGAACTTTCCCACTTCCCCTGTAGAATTTCTACTAACGGCCGTTTTCAGTTCTTGAAGCTATCGTCTCGAGTTCCAGAGGTTTTACTCTGTGAAACATTTATGGCTGTAAATGATCTCGTCAGATCTTGGCCCAGCCTCCAGAACAACATTCATTGGTGCTAGAAGGTGTGTGAACCCCTTTAGTTCTTCCTCTATTTGTGCATAAATACCACCGAGAAGGCAGTCAGATTTTTATGTAAGTCCTAAACCTAGTTAAGGAGAACCCAATAAAAGAAATGACACAAGAACATTACACTTGTTCATTTGCTTATTGGGACAATGATCCACTGTGACATACTTGCGTGTGAATTATGGTAACTGGTGTAACCCCCCCCACCCCCTTGTGCACCCATAACTTCATCTAAATCAGGGATGTCCAACTTGCATTTGCTGCAGGTTTTCATTCTAACCCTTTGCCTAATCAGTTTTCACTGCTAATTAACTCCTTTTCCCTTCATTTTAATTGCCCTGTTTTTAAGAATTTAGTCCTCTGAATTGATTCATTTCTTCATTAAATGGCAGCCAAACAAAAATGAGATGTGAAACGAGCCAACGATGACCAGCCAAACTGGGATTTCAAACTCCAACCACTTTCTGAGAAGCCGATTCTTGCTGTTAATTAAAGCTGTTATTGACTATCAGGACTTGCTGCTGCTCTCATTCTGTTGATTTTCTGTTTTTTTCTAAGACCACCATCAAGATGTTTTGGTGACCTGAGCAGACCAACATGATCGAGACCTTCACCTTTCTTTATTTTCAGGTTAGCTGGTCTTGTTTTGTGTCTCATTATCGTTTGGCTGCTCATTAAGGAAAAATAAATAACTAAGGGGGTTGGAGTCACATCAATTAAAACAAAGGCAAAACAAGTTAATGGGCAGCAAAAATGGCTCACTAATGAAGAAGATGGTTAGAATGAAAACCTGCAGCCACTGCGGCCCACCAGGACCGGACTTGGACACCCCTGATCTAAATATTTCTGGTAACTGTTGACTGCTCTCGCACATCAGCTTGGTGGAATATTCACCCATTCCTCCTTGCAGGGTAGCTTCAACTCAAAGATGTCAATGGTCTTCCTTGCCTGAACTGCCTGCTTCGGGTCCTTCCATGACATTTCTACAGGGTTAAGGTCAGGATTTGGACTTGGTCATTCCAAAGAATGGAATTTCTTCTGCTTTATCCATTCTTTGATGGAACGAACTTGTGTGTTTAGGGTTGTTTTCTTCCTGCATGACCTACTTTAGTCTGTGGAAGGATACCCTGACATTTTCTTGTAGTATTTGCCAGTACAATTCTGAACTCATAGTCCCATGCATGGTTGCAAGACATTCAGATCTTAGAGGCAGCAAAGCAGGTCCAAACCATCATACTCCTACCACCATGTTTCATAGATGGGATAAAGTTGTTAACGATGGAATGTTAGGGTTTGCTTTTCACCAAACATAATGCTTCTTGTTCAAACCAACAAATTCTACTTTGGACTAATCTCTCCACAGAACAAGCCTTTTGACTTATCGATGGGAATTTAGCAAGCTTTAGAAATTTTAGCAATATCTGTCTTGGAGAGTGGTGGCTTTCTCCATGCTGCCCAGCCATGCACACCACTCTCATCTAACTTTCTCCATGATGGTGGAGTCATGAACAATGACATTAACTAATACAAGAGAGGCCTTCAGATCATTCGAGGATACCCTGTAGGTCTTTGTGAAGTCTTGAAATATAACACACCTTGGTCTTGATGGGATATTTGTTGGTTCAGACACTCCTGGAGAGGGTATTGAATTTCCTCCACTTGTCAACAATCTACCTGGTGAAATCTTTAGATATTTGTTCGTAACCTCTTTCAGCCTCGTGAGCATCAACAGTTTGTCTAACGTACTCAGAAAACTGTTCAATTGGTTGAAGTATGGCCCACCTCCACAAACCAGTGTGTGAAGATCAGACTTTGGTAGTGAAGACCCAGATTAATGTTCTTTAAATAGGGCAGGGGGACCCCCCCACACTCACACCTGGTTGTCATCCCATTAATACGCCGAGAGGGTCACATGCTTTTTATTTATTTTTTTGTCATTGGTTCATTTTCCTCAATAAATAAATGAAGGAATATAATATATTGAAGTCATTTGCTCAATTGGGTTCTTTTTATCTTGTTTTATGAACACCGTAAAAATCTGAACATTCTTAAGGGGTTCACAAACTTTCTAGCACCTCGTGGACCTGCCCAAAAAGACCACAGGCCATCATAAACTACGAGCTTGAAGTTTTTGTGAAGAATGATAATTGTTAAACAGTAAGTTATTCAGCATAAATAAATGAACTTGCTAGAATAAGGAGCTAAACTTCCAGATAATTTTATAACTAAATGAATTATAGTGTACTAATACATTTTTTCCTGCTCCTACAATTAAACGTTGATGACAACAATGCTGGAGGATAACTCAGGTCCTTAGGTTGCTTCAGCGCCACACCAACTACCTTTTAAATATCAAGGACCTGCAACGCAAGGTGTGGCAACCTGCACGTGCCTCCTGTTTATTGGTAATTCGGAGGGCACCTTCCTCTGAAGAAGGCTTAAGTGGTATCTGTTGAAAGGGGGATTCTACTCTGCCATTATTGTGTGCACCAGAGCCCCCTGGTGGGCAAAATGTAAAAAATGATTGGAAATACAAAACTGACAAGCATGGGTGATGGGGTGGACTGCTGAGCTAATCTGAGAAACATTTGATACCTGAAAGTAACATTAAAACTCTGCCTCCCTACATCAAATTATTATAAAGCAACTGTTTATATATTTATTTTTTAATTAAAAATGCATCTTGTCTCCAGGTATATGAAAGATAGATAGACAGATGGAGAGACAGACACTATATGAAAGATAGACACTGTATGAAAGATAGATAGACAGACACTATATGAAAAATAGATAGACAGATAGACAGACACTTTATTAAAGATAGATAGACACTATGAAAGATAGATAGACAGATAGACAAACAGTATATGAAAGACAGATTGACAGATAGAGAGACAGACACTATATGAAAAATAGATAGACAGATAGACAGACACTACTGTATATGAAAGATAGACAGACACTATATGAAAGATAGATAGACACTATGAAAGATAGATAGACAGACACTACTGTATATGAAAGATAGATAGAGAGACAGACACTATATGAAAGATAGACAGACACTATATGAAAAATAGATAGACAGATAGACAGACACTACATGAAAGAAAGATAGAAAGACAGACACTATATGAAAGATAGATAGACACTATATGAAAGATAGATAGACACTATGAAAGATAGATAGACAGATAGACAGACACTACTGTATATGAAAGATAGATAGACAGACAGACAAACAGTATATGAAAGACAGGTAGACACTATATGAAAGACAGATAGAGAGACAGACACTATATGAAAGATAGACAGACACTATATGAAAGACAGATAGATAGACAGACAGTATATGAAACATAGATAGTGTGGCAGGAGGCTGGGGGCCAGACCCAGCCGGGGCACCTGGAAGGACCCCAGGCCACAAGGGGGCAACCGTCCTGGATAGTGAGGGGTCCATGGGGAAGGAGCAGGGAGGCTCAAACCCGTTGGGGCCGTGGCTATCGCCAGGGGGCGCCCCAAGACTCATAAAATCCGGGAGATCTGCACTTCTGCCACACCTGGGAAGGTGGAAGAAGGACCTTCCAGGGAAGCCCGGAGTGCTTCCGGGTGCTTATGCGGCACTTCCGCCACACCAGGGAGTGCCGCCGGAAGAGCGTCAGTGAACACCTGGGGCACATCCAGGTGACTATAAATGGGGCCGCCTTCTTACAGTCAGGGAGCGAGAGTCGGGTGCTGGAGTAGGACGAAGTTCCAGCGATGGAGAGAAGAAAGGCAGCCCACGGACATTCAAAAGGCCCGTAATTTGGGGTGATTGGTGCAGGAGCACTGTGGGCTGTGTGGGACTGTGTTGGGGACTTTATTTTAAATAAAAGCGTGTGTTAGACTAGTACCAGGTGTCTGTCTGATGGTGTTCGGGCTACAACAGATAGACAGACACTATATGAAAGACAGATACTATATGAAACATAGATAGACAGATAGAGAGATAGACAGACAGATAGACATGAAAGGCACTATATAAGAAATAGACAGACAGATAGAAATGAAAGGCATTATATAATAGATATATAGATATGAAAGGCACTATAAGACAGACAGACAGACATGAAAGGCGCTATATAAAAATGTCTGAATTTTTTGATGTGTAATTTTAAACTGTGGAGCAGAGGGGCAAATCAAGGAAAAATGTGTCTTTGTCCCAAATATTATGGAGGACACCGTATTTTATCTGTTCACTCAGGGGCTCTTTATCGAATATTTAAATTCAATATTGAAAATATGCAATAATGGAGAAAGTCAGAAAAGGAGATGCTGGACTTTGTGTGAGGGAAAGTGTTGGTTTTTGCATTTTGTTTTTTGTGTTTTAAAACTTGCACCATAAGCCAGTGAAGGCTGAATGTTTTCAGCTGCAGAAAGTGAGGTGATAATCACAGTGTCTGTTGAGTCAAAAGACACACACTACATATAAATTATGAGCCATTTCTTAAAATGTGATGTTTACAAAAGTATAATCCCTTTACTGGTGGTTAACCACATCTGGTAGCAAAGCGAAGGTTTGCTCCTGTGTTTATAAGAGTTGGAAACTTGCTGCAAATGTGCAATCACAGAAAGTACTGTGTGCGTATTTTAATATATATAGTGGATTCAGAAAGTATTCAGACCGCTTCATTTTCTGCATACTTTATTCTGTCGTTGACTTCATTTGAAATGAATACATTTGCCATTTTTCCCCATCAATCTACAGTCAGTACCCCATAATGAGAAAGTGAAAATGTGCTTTCATTCATTTACTGTAAGTGTTCAGATCCTTAATTCAGTACTTTGCAGAAGTTCTTTTTGCAGTAATTCCAGCTTTCGAGTCTTCGTTGCTAAATCTCTTCAAGTTTTGCACAGCTGGATTTGGGTGATTTATCCCATTCTTCCTGAGAGATCCTTTCAAGTTCAGTTAGCTTGGAATGGAAGTGTCTGTAAACTTCCATCTGCAGATCTCTCTACAGATGTTGTATGGGGTTTAAGTCTGGGCTTTGACTGGACCCCTCAAGTACACTCAGCGACTTGTCCCAAAGCCACTTCAGTGTGGTAGTGGCTGTATGATTTGGATCATTGTCATGCTGAAAGGTGAACTGTCACCATAGACTGATGCCATGTGCAATATGGAGGCTTTCATCATGGATCTCTTTGTATGTGGCTGCATTCATACTTCCTTTAATTCTGACCAGTCTCCCTGTTGCCCCCATAGCATGATGCTGCCACTTACATGCTTTACCGTAAGGATGGTATCAGAAAGGTGATGAGCAGTGCCTGATCTTCACCAGACATTGTGCTTGGAGTTCTGCCCAAGAGGTCAATTTTTGTCTTATTAGACCAGAAGATCATTTTCCTTATGCTATCAAAGTCTTTTAAACCGTCATAAGCCTTTCATTCAAGAGTGGCTACCATTGCTGCTGAAATTGTCTTTCCATCAGGTTCTCCCATCTCAGCAGAGGACTTCTGAAGCTATGTTGGAGGAGTGACCACTGAGTTCTTTCTTGGTCACCTCCCTGACCAAAGCCCTTCTTACCCAGTTATTCAGTTTGGCAGGGCATCCAGTTCTAAAAAGAATACTGGAGGTTCCAACGTTTTTCCATTTTACAATTCTTGAGACCGCTGTGCTTAAGGAGCACTCAACACTTTGAAATGGTATTATCCCCCTTGCCCTGACCTACGATTCACCACAATTTGATTGTGGAAATCTACACAGAGTCCCCTAGAGTTCATGGCTTGGTTTTTGTCCTAATATGAAGTGTGAATTGTTGGTCCTTCTATGCACAGGTACATTTGTGCCTGTCTAAATAATGTCCAATCAATTTAGTTTGTCACAGGCGGACTCCAATCAATTCCAGATGCATCTCAACAAGAATTAAAGCAAACAGGATGGACTTGACCACAGTTTGGAGTGCCACAGCAAAGGGTCTAAATACTGCTAAGAATGAGAAATTTCAGTTTCTGAATTGTAATAAATTTGCAGATCTTTCTGAAAACATATTTTCATTTTGTCATTGTAGGCTATTGAGTGTAGATCAATGGGCAAAAATGGCAACTGGAAAATCACATCTATGGCACAATAAGTGAAAGGGATCTATATACGTTTTGAACTCAGTGTATGTGGCCACCTGAATGTGGGCGTGCCTAGCAGTGTAACGTCGGTCAGGATCTTGATAGGAAACTTCTACGTCAACAAAAGTCTAAATCTCGGATTTGCTAATCTTTTTTTTTTTTTTTTATTAATTTTATTGCATTCCATACAAATCAATCAAGTTTTTACAAAAAGAAAAATTGAGTTAAGAACAAATCGATTACCACCCCTGGATTTGCTAATCTTAAGGTCTAGAACACACAACAGCCAATCAATTTTTCAAAGAATCTGCATTCTCGGACAACTAGGATTTGCACTGTGCTGACCTTTACATAAGACATCACCCACCTCCTGCTACGTTAACAAAGCAACAGTAAGCAAAAGACTGTATGAAATGTCAGCGCCCATGAATAAATAAGGTGGTGTCACAGTAAAATGTGAATAACTTTTAACAACTGTAACACATGCGTGATTAAGAGACAACTTTGGGACTCAATGGATACTGTTAACTCCACCCCGAGTTGGAGGTTGGTGCCAACATCCTCATTCTTTTCCCGTTCTTGTCCCCAGACTAGAAGGCCGATGGCATCAGGAGAGCTCTGACGTCACTTCGACTAACGACATCCAAACCTGGCCCTTCCTCCTGGATATAAAAAGATGCCACCACAGGAAAAACTCAGTCTTATGAGTTCTTAGGGTCCTCCCGAATCGACATCCAAAGGAATTTCAACCCCAACAGGAGAAGAACAAAACAATAATAAAATACATCATAACCAGAAAGTCTTATAAATAAAATGCTCACATCATTATTCACGTTTTTATTCACAGGTTCTGAGACACAGGAAGTCCGTGCTATGAATGGCATCTTTTATTAATTTTGTGAATCTCCTACTGGGATAAAAATTCCTTTGGATGCTGGTTCATAGGTAGAGGGTGACTCTGCCAAGCAAGAAGAACTGCTCTGATTTTTAAAGCAGGGCAGTGTGTGGCTGCCACATAGGATTTCTGTCTATGGGTTGTCACACACATACGCTTATATGGAAGCTGAATGGACCTAATGAAGGTAATTCCACACCAGGCCAGGGGGTGGCGGGATACACTAAACCTTCCTCTCTTATTTCTGCAGACCAAATAAGGGAAATTCTGCCCAATTCAGCCTTGATGACATCACTTCTGGTTCTGGTCCCAAGAGTGATGTCACTTCCGGTTCCGACCTAAATGACTTCACTTCCTTTAAAGACCTTGAAAGCCACCATCTTTGGCTTAACTAACCAGTTCAGTTTTGGACTCCAACCCATGCACATCAGTGCTATTCATCAAACCCTTTTACAGCCAGGGAAATTATAAGGGTGGCTGGCCCAAACCTTTTTGAGTTTGTTGAGTCTGATTATTTCACAGGGTTCAATCCCTCAAACAGGCACAGCAGTATATTGCTCCATATTGTAGCAGGACGACAGCTGGGATTTGCATAGTACAGTTTGACTTTACCTGCACATTTTAAAATTCACTGCACGTTTCATGTCTCCTGGTAGAGACTGGTTAGGCATAGTTCTCAATATGTGTGCAAACATCCTCCTCTTCCTCCTCCTCTTACCTCTGTGGATAGATCAGAGGAGTTTAAGAGCCAATCTGTTTTGGATTTTCGTCATCATGACCAAGAATAGTGAAGTACACTGGAAGGGGTGTGGACCTAAAAATCGTTTTTGGATCCATTCAAGTGACGTCCACATTCTGGGTCTCCTATCTAGATTTCACTTTCAGCTTTTGATGACCATGTCCAGAGATCATGTTGTATTGCTGGGGGCTCTGTTATAAATGTCACCTTTTATTCAATTTTTGTGTGTCTCCTACTGGGGATAAGACTCCTTCGGACAGCCTTCTGGGGGGATTTCTGTCCAAATGAATTCAGTTTTGCACTTTACTTAATGATTAGAGGCTACCTTGAAGATGTTTTAAAAATTATTTAAAGCAATTGTCACCACCATTTTGGAATGTTTGGATAGCCATTGCCATGGCAATGTATCCCATTATGTACCAGGAGTGTAGGACAAGTGACATCATCATGGTGACCATATAAATGTCACAGTATGCATTTCTACAGTATATTACCTGAGATTTGATTTTAAAAAAAGCGATATTTTAAAATCTTATTTTTGAGACGTCTGACAATCAAAACTGTTCTGTCAGCAAACTGGCAGATGAACGTTCAAGTAAAAATCGGAAGATTTGCATAAAAATGAAAATAGTTCAGGTAGGGGGTTGAATTCTTTTTTGTTAAGTTCGACTTGATTGTATGGAATGTTATTTTCTTCTTTTCTTATAAAATCTCTCTATTATAATAAAAAAATCTTGGGACAAGACGAGACTTTGTGCCAAGAAATTTAACCACGCCCTGGGCCAGAAATAAAAGACAAAGAGTAAATGACAAAGTAGAATGTCGCAAAGAATTCAAAAACATTGGTGCGATACACATGCAGAGCAGGTCAGAGATGATGGAAGTACGAAAATTCGAAAGTCTCAAAAAAAATGATAGTAAAGATCGTATTAGCGCAAACAAATGGAAATTATTACTCTGTGAAATAACGGAACAGTGAAAAGAGATCAAATATATTGTTAGGATTTAAACTTTAACTCGAAGACTTGTAGATCATCTAATTCGTGTTGCCATCAGGGAAAAGTAGTGTTTCTTCCCAATGAAGAGGCGTATCCGCGAGAATTAAAAGATTTGTTGTTTGGTGAAAGTGAAATCCCACGAGAGAAAATTTCAAGCCACGTGAGACGAGACTTTATGCAAAGAGATTTGGAAAAGTCCCGCCCACATCTTAAACATTTACAACCACGCACACGGTTCAATCATTTCTCATTTGTGTGAATGCTATTGTCAGACACAGTTCGTGTAGAGAGAAAGAAAAGATTTTCACTCACGGGCAGTTATATGTTGCGTTGTGACGATGTAATTCCAAACACGGAATCAAAATTCAATACAATATTGATGAAAAGGTAAAAGCGAAAAGAGATTGAATATATGGACAGAGGTGATATGACAGACATATGTAGATATTGTTTGGCTTTAAACTTTAATTCGGAAACTTGTCTAATTCATGTTGCCATCAGGGAAAAGCAGTGTTTCTTCCCAATGAAAAGGCATATCCGTGAGAATTAAAAGTTTTGTTGTTTGGTGAAAGTGAAATCCACACACACAAGCGTCAGACATGAGAAGCTGGTTGTCGAGCAGGCCCCCTAGTTTTTTATTTTAAAAGATATAAAGCAAAATGAAACTGAAGCCCAATAAGAGACACAATATTCATGGTCGAGAGAACAAGGGGGTCAAAACTGAAAATACATGTGAGCAAAAAGCAAAACAACTTTGATTACTTAAGATTTTTGGTATCTGCAGGTTGGCTAAGGATTTGCACTCATAACCATTTTTTACTGCCGTTGTGTGGATCATAAAAGGGTCCCGACCTCAGAGGCCATACCCCTAGCAACGCAGGAAGCAGACTTAACGATGCCAAAAAACTTTGGCAGCCTTTTGGGGCCCAAAATCCTACCAACTTATGTCAGAAATAAGCTCTCACATTTTTGGTTTCCATTTTTGGTTAGCAATTTGCCTTTGTAAACTCTCTTTGTGATATCTGGTATCAACCTTCGTCCATTAACTGACTATGTCCTTTTTTTCCTGGTCATCGCTCGTAAAGTTGAACTGACTATACCTTTCTTCAGACCTTCATACATACAGAGCTCTGAAGATCTGTACTAATCAGTTCCTGTCATCTGAACTTAATAACGCTGTAGTTACAGAAACAAAAGAGCGGCGCCCATAACGAAACAAAATATCGTTCCGGGAAGAAGTTAAATGTCTTTAAATAAAGGCTTTCATAAAAACTTGTTATCAAAATAAGATTCTAACTCAAGTCCAAACACACCTGAAAAATAAATTTGAGGAAAAAGTCTGAAATAAAGCTAAAAACTGAGAACAAATCCAAATCATAATAGAGTGAGGGATGTAGAGCTGCATTTCCTAATAACAGGCGGATAAATTTTACTCCCGACATCAGATTTTCAGTCATTTTGTGAAATTGCAAAGACAACATGTCAAAAGAAAATGAAATTACTCTATGTAAGTAACCTTTGTTTCTTTCAGTGAGTTATTCCTCAAAAGAGTGCTTAAAAATAACACAGTCTGTCCTTACAAAATGATCTTCACTCTCATGTTGACCTGACTCAATTGATTGCTATTTTGGGAATGCTACAGGAAATAAGAGCTTTTGTCTGAATTTCTAATGTGTCTTTCTGCCAGGACAGGCTAGTGATACTCAACCAGGAATTTGACCCTGTGAATTTTCTATATTCTTAGAAATTATTAAAATATCAAGTCAAATTTGTTTAGAGAGGCTTTCTTACGGGAATAATATAATTACTGAGACGTGCTGGCGGGATGAGACAGAAGAAGTCTGTTTCCGCGTTGGACTGTTTCTGCTGAAAGAAGTTTCTTTTGAGATATGTTAAACTTACACCAGACATCGATTCCATTTATTTAAATTTTTAAAACAAAAAAATAAGTATGAGTAGTGAGTTTAATAAACACCTGCTAAGCCTCAGTCTTTTTCTAAGCCTCTGGCACCCTGGCGTTGTACAGCCATCCATCCTACTGTTTTGGATATACGGGACACACAAATGATAACAAGAACACGACATGGTCTGGAAAGGCACAGGTTAGGACCACGAGATCAGGAATTCAACCAGGCGACCAAGAAACAAATGGACAAAACGATACTTGAGACTCATAAAGCATTCACACAATCCTATTATTAAGGCCTACTTCAGAGTAAGCTCATTATTACAATCATTTCTGTGGCATCAACAGAGTGACCTCATTTATAAAGCTTCCATACGCACAAACAGATTCATGGACGTTGACAAATTTCAACTTTCCAAATGACAAAAAGACGTCAAAATTAGAAATTCTCATAAATCAAAACTCCAAAATATAGAGAATAACATGAACAAGAATGTCTAAGGGCACATTTGCCCATCTGTTTTAAATATCCTTCATTTCATTGGCAATTTTAAATCTTATAAATGCTGTTTGCAGGTGTTTTTTGGGCAGTTTACAAACATTTTTCAAGCGTTTCCAAAGAAGCATTTTACAGCCAAAATATAAGACAGAAACACAGAGGTGACTGTGTGCAGAAGGTGCAGACCTATAAATACCTGGGAGTGCAGCTGGATGATAAATTGGACTGGACTGCCAATACTGATGCTCTGTGCAAGAGAGGACAGAGCCGACTATACTTCCTTAGAAGGCTGGCGTCCTTCAACATCTGCAATAAGATGCTGCAGATGTTCTCTCAGACGGTTGTGGCGAGCGCTCTCTTCTATGTGGTGATGTGCTGGGGAGGCAGCATAAAGAAGAGGGACGCCTCACGCCTGGACAAACTGGTGAGGAAGGCAGGCTCTATTGTAAGGACAGAGCTGGACAGTTTAACATCCGTGGCGGAGCGACGGGCGCTGAGCAGTCTCCTGTCAATCATGGAGAATCCACTGCATCCACTGAACAGGATCATCTCCAGACAGAGGAGCAGCTTCAGCGACAGACTGCTATCACCGTCCTGCTCCACTGACAGACTGAGGAGACCCCACACTATGTGACTCTTCAATTCCACCCGGGGGGGTAAACGTTAACATTATACAAAGTTATTGTCTGTTTTACCTGCATTGTTATCACTCTTTAATTTAATATTGTTCTTTATCAGTATGCTGCTGCTGGAGTATGTGAGTTTCCCCTTGGGATTAATAAAGTATCTATCTATCTATAAGTGACATCATTTCCTGTCAACATTTTATGGGTTGTGAGGAGATTGTTAGATTTCCAGAACGTCTTCTATGACTTTAGCACTTTTAATTCTGGTGAACAGCGTACTGAAGGGAAGGTGTTATTAGTTTAGTTTCTTGTTTATCAGGCTCAGAGTAACACAAATAAAACTTAGAATAGTCTATTGAATCGCACTTTATTGTTGAACTTGTAGAAATAATATCTGATTTTTTAAAACTTAATACATTTCAGGAGATGTTTCACTGCACTGCTGTCATCTTGGAAATAAAATAATTGAAAGGCATAATCTTCAGAGTGGTTGAGCTGCACAGGGACAGAGAGCGGTCTACAAGACACAAGAACCGCAGCCCGGGGAAGAACTGCTTCTATTAGACAATCAATCACTTAGAAATGTTTTTATTACCACAAGATATGAAATTTGTGCATGACCACAAGTTGATCCAGCATTTCTTTGACTTCTGTCTGAGTGGAATTGCGTTTTTTCTGTAACTGAACCAGCTTTAGAAAATGAGAGCACACCTTAATACGTCACACCCTACCCTCAGCTCAGCTTCATTCACTTGTTTAACAAAGTGACTTTCTAACACGCTGGCCCTACAACTCGGGAAAGGACATCAGCATTAACAAGTTGTTTACGGAAACGGTGTTGAACAGAAAAATGAAGAAGCTGCAATTAAAAAAAAAATCAAGTGAGTCTTGAATTTGCTCCTTTTTGTCGATAAACCCGTAGTAGTAGTCTGTGATCAGTTTCTAATTCAAATGTGCAACCCTAAGGTAATAACAGTGCTTCAACCGTCCATTTTATTGCCTGATATCCCTTTTCAATAATGGAATAATTACAGTCCAAGGTTAGCACTTTATGGCAAAAATTAGGTGTTCCTGATCATCAACAACCTGAAATAAAGCAGTACCCAAACCAGACACACTTATTTCCATCTGTTGCTAAAAAAAAGACTGACCAGGGTTATAAGGCTCTGAGCAGCTTGAGCAGGTCAACAAGGACTTCTGCCTCCACAAAGTCCAAGGGGCTTGACGTGTTTTTACTTTCTCGTATACGAAGTATAGTGAAAGTATTGTAATCATCCAAAAATTCGACCTGGAGATTTTGATGAACCCCGACATTTTAGACCTCCCAGAGTGTGATTTACTTATTTGTAGAGAAAGTGTTGTAATCGTCCAAAAATTTGACCTTGAGATTTTGATGAATCTCGACATTTTAGACCTCCCTGGGTGCGGTTTACTTTCTCATAGGGAAAGTATTGTAATCGTCCAAAAATTCGACCTCGAGATTTTGATGAATAACGTTTTAGACCTC
>JANRMT010061414.1:12569288-12589583 GCA_026402145.1 Polypterus bichir lapradei
AACAAGTGTCTGCCTGAAAATATCTGAAAACTCCTGGTGACAAGAGTTTTCTAAACCACTCCCTGCTAAAATGCGAATAGTTTCATTGAAAGTAATGGAAAAACACTTTACAAGCAGTTTAGGAGAGTTCTGGCCTAGCGTTAAAACGGCAGAAAAACGTTTAGGTGCGAGTGGGCCCTAATATTACACAATGTACATAATTGCGCAACCGAGGCACTGATAAATTGTAAATACTTTTCCTAAAAAAAAAATACAAATGACACGTTAGGGTTCTGCACAAAAATTACACATTACAAGGTTTTAGTAAGTGTGAAAAAACACACCATGTTTTAATTTCAGCCTTAACTCCAACAAAAGTTATCATTTTTGGCAAATCTGTAAAGACATTTGATTTCTGCTGCATACCCGACTCCAGCGAATTCAGGTCTTCACTGTGACTGTTCTCATAATTACTGGCTAGCTGATGTGTTTTATTGACATCATTTATATGTTTAATTAACTCCTCTGTCGTTACTTTTTATACTGCCTAGGTGGATTGTAAATGTATCTGGAGTTTATATTTTGCCTTCCCTCAAAAACGTGGACAGAATGAATCAGATTTATAGTATTTTGTTGGCAGAAAGATTATGATTCTCACTTCATTTAAACAAAAGTTCCCAAAAGTGGATTCATTTCACAGAATCGGAGGTGTAAATTACAGGGGGTTTTTTTTGTCCTGAGGATCTTATACTATTATTTACAGCTGTGATTCTTTGTTACAAACAACCTGTTTTTTACAACGGATTTAGGGCCAAAATGAAAAGTATTAAATAAGCTGCCTAAACAATAAACGCCCATACTGTTAGATTTGACTGAATCTTTATCCACAGTCCGACATCAAATAATCTAATTAGGCAAAGAATTCACTTTACACACCGAGTAAGCTTCAAATGGAAAAAACGATTATATAAACGAAAAAAATCTGCTGCCACTATAGCTCTCTAGAAGTGAGAGAGTTTCTCTGAAGTACTGGAAATGGAAATTACAACTGAATTCAATAAAAGACAAAACTGGCCTCTGATTAAGTAATTCGACATTTTAAAACTCTACAATCAAAGCAACCATCCTCAGCCAGAACTTTTATAATTATTGTACTCCTCTGGTGCATTTTATTGTGATTACTGTTATGACAACTTGCATGTTTTTTGACATTATTTCTGTAAACTTATTATTTTTTATTATTGTTGTGGTGACTCCATTTTTCTGACAACTCTTTCATGACCACAGCCATGTTACTGATGGCTGCTATGTTTGTTACTAAGAACATGATCTTTATTCACACAACACATGATGCCATCCTGTGTTCTCCCAAGAGAGAAGGCTGATTTCTTTTTTATTTGTAGAGGGTATCAGGTCATCAAGAGCTGTGTCTAATTCAAATAGGAAAAAATATCTGTCCTATTTTTTTGTCAAACCAGAATTGTCACCGTAATAACTACTTCAAAGGTTTAAAATGAACAAACATACCAAATGAAGCAAAGTTTTGTTTTCAGTCCAATCACAGATAGACCTCAGAACTGACTTTTACATGGTCATGTCGATGACATCACACGTCGCGCTCCCCGGGAATAGTTATTATAGGGACAGGCACACCAAAGGAAACGAGTGGAGTTCAGAAAGACGTGAAAGAATGTTAACATTCTCAAAAATGTATTTAAAAAATATCTACAGATCAGATATGAATTCTGCACATTTCAAAACTCATTAAGGTCAAAGGTATTATATTACAGCCAAGGTTTATTCCCCGGTTTCTATTTATTTTTCTGGGTTGTTTTTAAACTTATATTTTTGCATTGTTTCCATTGATTTTGTTTATTATTTACTATCTATGTGGAATGCACCATTCTACTATGTTCCTTTTGCTTTGTGGGTGGTACCGCAGGAGGCGGGGCCACCCTGATGAGACCACTGAAGAATTGCCCTTAGCCTTTATATTCTTAAGCTGAGTGTAGCTGCTTTTGTGGTCCATTCTTGTTTCTTAGAGCACATTTATAAGTACAATCATACATCGACTTACGACTCCATTTGGGGCCTGCCAAAGGTTTTGACGGTTCTTTTCCGTAAAAGAACATGTACATATATCCATCCATCCATTATCCAACCCGCTGAATCCGAACACAGGGTCACGGGGGTCTGCTGGAGCCAATCCCAGCCAACACAGGGCACAAGGCAGGAACTAATCCCGGGCAGGGTGCCAACCCACCGCACATGTACATATATGTTTAGTATATTTTTGGAACAACAGAAGAGATATTTTTAAACTTTGAAAGATGGGGCCCCTTTTGAGCATAAGCAGACAAAGCCCTCCCTGTGTAGTGAGTGTTATGTATCAGAGTGAATTTATGCATATTTATGTTTTATTATTGTTTTGTTCATTTTAAAATTATTATTTTTAATGTCTTTGTAAGTTCTCCTGGTTTCAAATGTAATTCTGTGCTTCTGTCCCATTAAATGTGCTTAAGTTCCTTGTGCTTTGTGAATGGAGCCTCAGGAGGCAGGGCCACCCTGATGTCAGCCCTCCCTCTGGCTATGTAAGTCTGATGAGAAAGCTCATGAGTTGGAACGCATTTGTTCATAGTGGAGTTTCTGTTAGTATCGCGTTCTGACTTGACTGTGGATTGAACTTTGTTGCCCTGGCTTGCCTTTTAGGCAAATCCTTCTTTTTTTACTCTTTTCTAGCTCTGGTTCAATATTCTGGTCTTAACGTCTGTTTTTTTTTTTTTGTTCTATTCTCCTGCTTTTATATAAGCCTCCCCCCCTTTTGTGGGGCTTTGATATATTTCTCAATATACTGAGTTTTTTTGCCAGCTCCCTATTTTGGGGCTTGCTCCAGTTAAAACCAGACTTATGATCTGCAACTTTTATAAATTGTTTGCATTAATTCTTGTGCAGTTCCTATCAATCTATATATGGAATATACAGTTTTGAGATGTGTGAAATTCAAATTATTGGGGTTTAATTTTGTCAAGAATCTATTCAGAAAAAGTTCATTATTTAATGATGTTCAATCATGAATCATTGTTATGTTAGGTTTCTGTTTCTGCATCTCCGTTGATATCTCTTCCAGAATTCCCTGGGTGTTTCAGGGGTATCCAAAAACATTTTGTTTTGTGGCATCAAAAGATCTTTAGTTGTATTTGAATTCCAGCTATGACATTCTGACTTTGAAGAAAGATTTCCTTATCTCCTAATTTTTTACTTTTTGCCCTTTTTTTCGATTCCCCTGGTCATTTTCATTTTTTTTACTGCCTCTATCACAAGCAGGTAGTATTTGGGGCCTGGCTGGGTTAAGGTATGCCTCTTCTGGCCAGGGCAGCAAAGACCCTGGCTTGTCCTTTGTGTTACTTTTGGAGGCCTCACACCCATTTTGCCTTCATGGAAGACTCCATTTCATAACAGTTGGGAGGTCAGACTGCTTGGGGTGAGGCACATTCTAGACAGGTTAGGAAGGCCTAGCCTGGACCGTGGACTATTTAGCAGACCTCAAATCCTCTTTGCAATAGCTGTGATCTCAAATCATAACAAATGGAACAAAACATACAGAAATAACAAAGAAAAAAATGTATAAAGGGTTCTGAGTATAACAGGGTGTCAGACCTATGTAAGATGGTGGCATGCAATATCAGGCATCCAAGATTTTGTATCTTAAAGAAAATTTTCAGTGAATCGTGTTTTTTCAAGTGTAGTTCATATATACAGTTAGCACTCCTTTGACTACCTATTTTTGGTTTTGAGGATGGGGTCCATTAATCTTTTTTGGAGATTTTGACCCTTTCCTGTCCTACTATTATTCTTCAATAAAGCTACTTTTGCCTTTGTAGCATCATCTCCTGATATCAGATATCTTTTTTCTGGGCCCACATTCCTGTTCATATGCTTGAAAAACTGTTATTTAAGAAAAATATCTGGCTGATTTACAACATATATTACTTGTACTGAACATTTGGTGGACATAAATAAAAAAGGTATCAGGGAATTAATAATTAAATACCAAAGACAGGAGCACCAATAACCCAAAATACTACTAAAATATATAGGAACAAGTCTTGACAGAGGCAGTCCCATTAATTTCCAGTCTTTGAGTTCATACTTGTGTTCTTCATTAACTTTAATGGTTTCACAGTCAGAGTACCAGAACACATTTAACACTCTGTGTGTTATTTTATGGGCCACATGCCTTAAATCAATTGCATGTTTTAAATAGCATGGAGAGAAATTCAGTAAAGAATATATATGTGAACTGTTGGATAAAGCAGCCCACCAGGGACTTAAGGAAATAAAATTTCAAAACTGTAACAGACAAGCACTACAATTTCTCAGCTCTGGTGACAGAAACCTACTGTGGCTTATTTTATTGTTTTTCAACTCTTATTTAGTGAATGACACAGTGAAATTATTTAAATGTAATTTTTTTCCTATGTAAATTCAGAGTTATGGGTGATTATTATTTTACAGTCATGTGAAAAAGTAAGTACACCCTATGGACATTTTTTGACTTGATTAACATATTAGATCAGGCACACATTTGATCTTCATGCAAACAGTGTCTACAGATAAAGAAGATATACTTGACTCAATGACATAAACTGACATGGCGTATTCATTTTCATAATCTAAATGAACAAAAATACATATGTATTACATGGAAATAGTAAGTCTACTCCTACATTTATCACAGCTTCAAATCCATCAAATTAGAGTCAGGTGTTCCAGATGAGGTGCCAATGAGTAGAAACAACTTATGGAGTAGGCAGATGGAGCCCATCTTATTTAAACAACAGATATCGAGAGTCTGCTGTTCTCTTTGCTGTAGGTGAGTGTGGTGCCATCATGCCAAGATCAAAAGAGCTCTCTAAGGCCCTCAGAAAAAAGATTGTGGATGCCTTGTGAATCTATCAATAGATTTATAAAGATCATCAAGTTATGCGAAATCAATCATTCCACTGTATGGAAAACCATCTACAAGTGGCGTAGATTACAAATGACTTATAATTTGTCCAGGACCAGCTGGTCCAGCAAATCCAGCCAAAGAGCTGACTATTTGAAACTAAAATAAGTCAACAAGGACCCTAAATCCTGTAGGCAACTCTTGAAAGAAGGAGTTGGTATCAAAATACGTACATCTACAATCAGAAAGAGACTGCACAAATTTGACCTGCATGCGAGGAACAGGAACATTTCAGGTATAGTTTGCCATTAAATATCTTGGCAAAGACCAGGGGCCTCATGCATAACGCCGTGTGTAAAATTCGCACTATAACATGACGTAAGCACAAAAGCCGAAACGTGCTTACACACAGAAAAATCTAGATGCAGGAATCTGTGCGTACTCCAACTTCCACGTTCTTCCGCTCCATAAATCCCGGTCAGCGTGAAAAGTAACGCTCGTGCACGCGCCTTCTGTCCCGCCCCAACTCCTCCCACAGTTACGCCTCTATGAATATGCAAATCAATATAAATCTCCCTTAAGCTCAGCCTTCTGTGAAAAGACAATGGAAAAAGCAAGAGGGAAAATGGAAGAATTTCAGCGAATACCAAGTGGAGGCAAAGGAAAAACGTACTATTTGTTGGTTTAAACAGTGGTATAAACAACAAAAGGAAGCTGATCGCCTGACATAGTCGCACAGTGCCCAAAATAAAAAAGAAGTTGTCACGTATCAAAGTCGCCATGAAAAGGCGAGTTGTAGCCCACCGTCTGAGTGTCATATGAAAGCTTATTAGGGTACAGAGAAAAAAAAGGCACACAGTAGGAAAAAAGCACGAAATGTCAACTTCAGTCTCGAAATTCCCACTTTAATTACGTAGTTTACTTTGTCATTAAAGCAGAACATCATCAACTTCATCTTAAAATCGTTTAATTAACCAGTTTCTCAAATCACGTCGTAATTAAAGTAGCACGTTAAATGCTTTGTTTTGTATTTGATCTTTTGCTCTATGTGTTTGAATCACTACGTGCTTTCGCTTTCTCTTTCTCCGACAGGACACAGAATCCATTACATTAGATATTACAGCTCTCTGAATAATTAAAATACTGAGATGTATATGTGATATCTTTTTCAAGATGATAGAAGTTAAAGCACGTTATTAAACATGGGAATACGGTGCGTGATTGTACGCGACCTTCGATGAAATTATTGTAGCAGTACTGTCTCTTTCAAACGTACTAATCTCCAATTCCTGTCCTTACTTTTCTTTCTCCACATACCCAATCACCACACAATCAGCTCTGTAATAGACGTTAAGCCATCTGTAAGCTTACAACGACGATTCTTGAAAACTTTTAAGGAACATTGAAATATCTTTGTAGTACAAGTTTAATTATTCTATCCATCTATCCTTCCAGTGTCACGTCAGCCCCAGAAAGAATACAGCGCGAGGTAGGATCAATCCGTGAACTAGGCAGCGCTGCAGAACCGTGTCCTCACGTGTTTAATTATTAACAATACAGATTATTTAAATGAAGTTAAAGTTTTATCTATATAATATAATCAACATATTTTGCTGCATTTCATCTTAAAAATGATATCGTCATCATATGTAAATACGCGCTTTATAAAGTGGCGCAGGTTGTGCGATATTATAACTGTAGTGCAAGTTTACAGTGAGGTGATTGTACTTATAAGTATAGACAGTTCTACAAGGAGCACTTGATGGACTGATTGACTGTTTCTGAACTGCGAGGTCCGTACAGGAAAGGCTTTGAAACGTTTTGCCGTGGCTGAGGCAGCGTGTGCTTGATACTGTATACCAATATTTCTCTTTCCGATCAGCTGCTGCTGTGACTCACACTCAGATACAGTGATATAAATACTCCGAGTGGTGCAGCGAGAGTAATATGGAAAAAGATGATCCGCTGTGGCAACTCTTAACGGAAGCAGCTGAAAGAAGAAGAAGAAGGTTCAGTGAGAGTAACAACGCTAAAGCAGTTATGGTATTTGGAATACTATGGCTATTCCCTGGACCATTATATTGTTACAAGTTAATTACAATCAGATGCATTACACTAATAAACAATATGCGGTGTCAGGGATGCCAGGGGCAACGATCCGGCCGGGACGCCGTGAGGGATCAGATGTGGGTCTGCGCCCACCCTGGATCACGTGGGGACCACCGCCCTGGTTGCTTTGGGGGCCACGGGTTGAGGGCATGGAAGCCCCACCCTGCAGGGGCCCGTGGTCACCACCAGGAGGCGCCCCAATGCCTTGGGGACCTGTTACCTCAGCACTTCCCGCCACACCAGGAAGTGTTGGGGGGAAGAATTAAAAGGACACCCGGAGAGCTGCCGGGAGAACAGCCTGCACTTCCACCACGCTGGGGCGTGGCCAACGGGGGAGTGTCGGAAATACCTGCAGCTCATCCGGGACATGTATAAAAGGGGCCGTCTCCCTTCATTCAGGGCTGGAGTCGGGTGGAAGCAGGACAAGGCAGAAGAGAGTGTGGAGGCGGCCCGAAGAAAAGCATTTTGTGGCCAGGACTGTGTGTGTTGGGTTTTGTGCACTATTTGGACTGTGTCTTAGTGACCTAATTATTGTAAATAATTGTAAATAAATACGTGTGGTGGTGATTTACATGTCTGCCTGTCTGTGTCCGGGTCGGCTCCACAGCGGTTAGTTTCAGTGTATTTATAAAGCCGCGGCAGGAATGTGGCTCTAAGAAATAAAGATAAACCACACAGGAACAGCAGCACTGCTTTGATGCTTGTTGCCGCCAGTCTGCAAAACCGAGCGGAGAACTTGCATGCGACATGGTATGAGGTACCGTGGAAAAGTGCGTGGCTTTACGCCAAGTGTAGGTTTTATACATCGCGATTTGAACGTGGAAAAGCTCTTACGCAACATTTCTGTGCGTGCGCACTGTTTATGCATGAGGCCCCAGGCCTTCTGGATCAATGTACTCTGGGTAGATGAATCAAAGGTAGAGATGTCTGGCCACCGTAGCAGTAGACATGTTTGGCACAAACTGAAGACAGTGCTTCTGAAGAAGAACCTCATACCAACTGTGAAGCGTAGTGATGGAAAGGTTTTGGTTTGGAGTTGCTTTGCTATCTCGGGGTATGGGCAGCTTGCAGTCATTGAGTCAGTTATGAATTCTGTGTCATAACAAAGTGTGTTTGAGGAGAATGTGAGGCCACCTGTCAGAAAGTTGAAGCTGAACCAGAAATGGACCTTAATAATTATCCGAAGCCCAGTAGCAAATCCATCAAGGAATGGCTCAGAAAGAAGAAATGGAGGGCTATGGACTGGCCTAGTCAAAACCCTGATTTGAATCCCATAGCAATAGGATGAACACAGACAGACGCACAAACACACGCAAACAGACAAACACAGACACACAGACTTACTGACAGACTCAGACGCACAAACACACGCAGACAGACAGACACTTTTATTAAGGTTCAGCTCTATACAGGTGTTCCTCAATATTGACCAATGGCTAAGGCATTGGCTTTTAAATCATAAGGCTGCCTGTTTAGTTCAGTTCAGAGAGAATTCCATTTTTGACCTTTAAGAAATTTGCAAACCTTTCTGAAATGGTTCTGGGTTTTGAGTGCAGGTAGATGGACAAAAAATGTGCCAATGTATCCGTTTTAGATTAAATCTACAACACAATAAAGTGAGCAGAATATGAAGCAATATGAATGCATTCTGAATCCAATATAGATCTAGTAATCTGCAAAACAATTAAACTAATAAGATTTGTAAGAGTTTAAAAAAAAAAAAGAATTAAAATAAACATAGACACCATTTTAATATGGCGACACGGTGGCACAGTGGTAGCACTGCTATCTCCCTGTAAAGACAGCAAGGGTTTGCACGTTCTCCCCGTTAGACTTTGCGGGTTTCCTCCCACAGTCCAAAGACATTCATGTTAGGGGAATTGGCGACCGTTTGTGTGTTCACCCTGCAATGGACTGGCACCCTTTTCAAAGTCCGTTCCTACCCTTACACCCTGTGCTAGCTAGGTTAGGCTCCAGCACACCCTGTGACCCTGATTTGGATTAAGCGGGTTAGACGACGACATGACCTTTTTAATATCTTCTACAAAAATCTAAATATGTTTATACAGACTAAAAATCAGCTTCCACTGTGTTTACTGAAGCGTTTTTTCTTGTTACCTCCAAGGCCTGACTTCCGGAGGCCAGTTATGTTAGGTCTGTCTAGGCTGATTAGTGCCCTTCCATCAAGATTGTTATGAAAGTACAACGGACCTTCCAATGACAGTTGCTAATTATGGAATTGTTCTAATTATTGTACTTTGTTCAACAAGGATCTATGAAATGGCATCACAGGCACAGCTGGCAGCTGCACATTGACTCATTTTAAAGTGTTTTAATTTTGTAATGCCCTGGTAATATGTATATAATCAAAAAGTAATATCCTTCCTTTAAGAGAGAAAGTTAATGATGGTATTTAGGTGGATGGGTGGGTACGCAATTCTATATTTTTGGATTAAAGATATTTGAAATCTAGCCCTAAAAGTTAGGGTTAAGTGCCGTTTTTCTTTACTGTTTATGTGTCCGTCGCTCATCGGTTTGAGTGTGGTTGTGAACGATGGGTGTAAGTAAATGACCCCCTTATTGAATGATTGTTCGTGTCCAGTGCAATACGTGGTTGTTGTACATGCCAGCTTTTAAAAACATGATAGTATTATGGGAGAAACAAGCTGTAGCTCAATCGGAAAGAACTTGTTGGATACAGATGCCTACACAACACAACATTCGTATTGCTTCTGTGAGGAGTGATTCATCATAGACTTTTACCCATTGGGGAAAAAAAAGGATATGAAGATAAAATGTTCCTAAAATATGACCCATCAAAGGGGTCCCTAGTGACTTGAAGGGCTAGAAAAAGTCCAGAGAAGAGCGACTAGAAAGATTCCAGGGCTACAGGACATGAGTTATGAGGAAAGATTAAAATAGCTGAGCCTTTTCAGTTTAAGCAAAAGGAGATGAAGAGAAGACCTGACTGAAGTGTTTAAAATGATGAAGGGAATCCAGTGGATCGAGATGGTCACTTTAAAATGAGTTCACCAAGGACACGGGGACACAGTTTGAAACTCGTTATGAGTAAAATTCACACAAACGTTAGTAGGTTTTTCTTCCCACGGAGAACCGCAGACACATGGAATAAAGGTGCCAAATCAGGTGGTAGGCAGTAGGACTTTAGGAACCTTCAAAACTCGATGTTATTTTGGAGGAGTTATATGGACAGGACCATCAAGTTCTACTGTCTACCACATTCTTTGATAGCTTTTCCATGTGTCTATGGTTCTGTAAACATCCAAATGTTCACGTGAAGTTTCCAGTTGTGTCCCCATGTTCTTATTAAAAATCATAGTTTCGACCCACTGGACTAATTCTCTACATTTTGTTATACACTTCAATCAGGTCTTCTCTTATTCTTTTTTTTTTTTACTTGAAGATTAGAAGAGTCAGTTGAGGTGGTTTGGGCGTGTCGTAAGGATGCTCCGCCATGCAACTCCCCTTAGAGTGTGTCCGAATGGATGGAGTCCCTGTGGCAGAACCAGGACACGCTAGAGCAGTGGTCTCAAGCTCTGGTCCTGGAGGGCCGCAGTTGCTGCAGTCATTCATTTTCACCCTGACCAGTTTTTGCTGCTAATTAACTCCGTTTCCATTCATTTTAATTGACTTCCCCTGAATTTCTTCATCGTTCCTCTGAATGGCTTCATTTCTTTCTTTAAATGCCACCCAAACAGAAATGAAATGTGAAGCGAGTGAGCCAAGAGAAGACCAACTAAGTCAGGGCTTCAAACGCCAACTGATTTCACTCGAACCAGTTACTTTATTAGGCGCGAGTTTTGTTGTTAATTAAACCCGTTCTTTAATTCCATGACCTGTTGCTGCTCCCATTGTATAATAGCAGACATTTCTGAAATTGTTGATTTTCTCTTTTCTGTTAAAATACTTTGTAGACCTGAGCAGATCAACATTCCTGAGACCTTCACCTTTCTTTATTTTTATATATATTGTACGATGGACACCAGTTGTTTTGGTTCATTTTGTGTCTCAGTATTGTTTGGCAGCTAATTAAGGAAAAAGAAAAAATGAAGGGGTCTGAGTCTTCATGAGAAAGTCACTTAAAATGAATTCAAAAGAATTTAATTAGCAGCAAAAACAGGTCACTAATTAAGAAAAGGGTTAGAATGAAAACCTGCAGCCACTGAGGCCCTCCAGAACCAGAGTTTGAGACCACTCTGCTAGAGGGATAATGCCTCTCAACTGCCTTGGGAACACCTGGGAATTTCCCAGAAAGAGCTGGAATCTGCAGTTGCGGACAGAGAAGTCTGGGCTGACCTGCTTGGCCTGCTGCCACCGTACCCCTCAACAGGAAAAGCGGTTTTACTAAATGAGATGAGATGAGATTTAAGACGGAATGCTGACTTGCATTCTTCTTATGAATGAGCTGAGGTGACTCAGTCTGTTAAGGGACGACATCTTGAGGAATGTGGGAGGCAAACTGGAGAGCCTGCAAGGAAATGCACACAGATGCGGGATTCAAATGAATGAGGCAGAAGGTGCCTACCACCGTGCCCCCACATTACTCTTCCTAAATTTGTACGTTCAAATATAAATAATTTCACCAACTGCATTCATGTTCTGAGCCTGCTAGATCCACACTACAAGACTGTAAGGAACCAAAACCTATCTTGTGAAAATAAATGTGTTGGGTACAAGACCTACAATATGCTGTGTCCAGACCCAATGCAGATCATTCAGGGTTTAGCTTTTTACCTGGAAAATAAACAACCCTGAAAATAGTTTTCCCATTGATTCCAATTTATTTTAAATTCCCAGTATCTGACTAATAGCAGTTCAAGCAGATACTGCAGCTCTGCCAGCTTGCATAGACTTCAGTTTATAACTTTTTTACTTACTTGTACCAAGTTAATGACAGGTTTATACTTTGGACTGTGGTAGCACGGCGGCGGCGAGGTAGTGCTGCTGCTGCTTCACACCGGGGTTCGTGTCCTGGGTTTCCCCTTCCACTGTCCAAAGACTTGCAGGTTAGGTGAATTGGCGATGCTAAATTAGCCTGTGTGTGTGTGTGTTCATCCTGAGCCCTGTCCAGGGTTTTCTTCCTGCTTTGCACCCTATGCTGCCTGGTTTAGGCTCTAGCCACCCCACCCAGAGTGATCCATGGTCTGGAATAAGCAGGTAAGGAAATGACACGACGTTAATCATGCCAAAACTGAATATAGTCAAATGATCAAGGGGTGTCAACAGCTGGGGTAAGAGGAGTTCCACTTCTCAACATTTCTGAGCTCTGGTGGCAAGTATTAAGTTTCAATGTGGAGTGATCATTTGAACCGATGAGAAGTATTTTTTAGGTCTTGCTAAAAAAGTTCACTCTTACGAGGGACATTCAAAAAGTTTCTGCACTTTTATATTTTTATAGTTTGGGCTGTGGCAGCACGGTGATGGAGAGGTAGTGCTGCTGCTTCACGGTAAGGAGACCGGGGTTCGTGTCCTGGGTTTCCCCCTCCACTGTCCAAAGACATGTAGGTTAGGTGAACTGCCGATGCTAAATAAGCCTGTGTGTGTGTGTGTGTGTGTGTGTGTGTGTGTGTGTTTATCCCTGCTTTGCACCCCATACTGCATGGTTTAGGCTCTAGCCACCCCACCCAGAGTGACCCTTGGTCTGGAATAAGCAGGTTAGGAAATGACATGAAGTTAATCAAACAAGTCAAACAATCAAGTGGTGTCAACAAGTGGATCAAGATGTGTCAACAGCTGGGATAAGAGGAGGTCCACTTCTAAACTTTTCTGAGCCCTAGCGGCAAGTATTAAGATTCAATGTGAAGGGATTAATCGAAACAGTGAGAAGTATTTTTTTAGGACTTGCTAAAAAAGTTCGCTTTTATGAGGGACGTTCAAAAAGTTTCTGCACTTTTTATATTTTTGTTGGAAATGGTGAAGGCTGGAGGAATAGTAATTGGGCATTAAAAAGTTGGTATGACGCTGGGAAAATTGCTTCGCAAATGAAGGTGACTATGTAGAAAAGTGATATCATTTGTTTTTGAAATTTTTAATAAACAGAGTTAAAAAAAGTGCGGAAACTTTTTGAACGTCCCTCGTATTAAGTTGTCTAAATTTTGTGTAATGCTTGCTTTATATAATCTTGCTCCATTCTTTATCTGATGGTCTTGACCGATACATCAGTAAGTTTAGCAATACACGGTACTGTTGCCTTCATCTGCATGTATTTAGAAACTACATTTAGAAATTTGGCAAAAGCTAAATTGGCTCTGGTGGGAGTGTGTGTGTTCTTCCTGCAATGGACTGGCGCCCTGCCCTGAGTTTGTTCTTGCCTTGTGCCCTATGCTGGGCTAGGCTCTGGCTCCCCAACACCGCGGTCTGGATTAAGTAGGTTAGAAAGTGATATGACATGACATGGCGTTACATCACAGTGAGATTTGATCTAGAATGGAAGTCCCCAACCTTTTGCCTCTGTATACCACCTCCAGGAATGTAACATTTCCAAGATACCACCATTTTTTGTGTGTTAAATTGTTACGTATTGAAGTATTATTAGTTAAAATTAAAGGTGATATTTCTTGACCCCCTACTGTAGGAGAAGAATGGGCATGCCAGCCAGAACGGACGATTTCCCCTTACCCAGACAGAATGTCAACATGAAGACTCAAGCAAATGGACCAGAACGACAAGGAAATAAATTACAACCCAGCAGGTATTTTATATCATATGGATGGAGAAAAGATGAGGAAGTGGGAGTGGTTCCATCCCTTATGCGTTAGGTGGTGGCAGTGGTTCTGGTATAAGAACATAGTTGAGACACCCACAGGGGTGCTAGGGAGATGGATTCCGGAAGTGCAGCCCTGTAGGGGTCCCTTGTGATTGATAGAGGGCACTGTCAGAAGAGGGTCCACCTGCTTTGTCCATGGCCTGAAAGTGCTTCTTTGAGGAGACAAAATGGCACCAGAAGCATTCCTGAGTCCATGCCACACAGTCAGGAAGGCAGCGGGCAACACTTAACTGGAGGAGAAAAGATGAAGAATTCTGTGATTTGTGACTGACTCATCGTATACTTGTGGCTTACCTCTGGAGAAGACAGTGGAAAGTGGCTTGAGAGGGGAAAAAAATCGTTTACTGTGTTTTGGGGCTCTCTGGCACCCCCTTGTGGTTACAGCACAAAAATATACTGTAGTTGGGGGTTTCACAAAGGTATTACAAATAGTTTACTGAATGTGTCTTAATTTTTCTTATAAATACATAATATTTTTCATTATATTTTTCTTTTATTTTGAATGCATGGAGTTAAAATTAGGAAACCTTAAATTCTCTACTTTTACTTTACAAAAATATACAATTCAGAGTATTTAGACAGAGAGGGGTGATTTCTTCCAGCATAACAAGAAATTGAGGCCATATTAATTAGGGGATTTCAGCGTGAGATTTTAAAAAAATTATATTATTATAGTGGACTACCTCATTTATTTTATTAGCACAAGCTAAATTTATTCCTCTTATAGTTTCTGTCCTTTAACTGAAAAATAGATACTGCATAAAACAATGCTAAAAAATTCAAACATTAAGTCATTGCAGCATGAATTAGTAAATCTCTCTATTATATAAAAAAATCCTGGGACGAGACAAGACTTTTTCAGGGAGATAATTTCCAGTCCCGTGAGACGAGACTTTGTGCCAAGAGTTTAACCGCGCCCACGGTCCACTTACCTTTGTGTGAATGCTATTGTCCCAACACAGTTCCTGTGCTCTCAGCCATTATACATTTTTATGTTTTCCTTATTTTAATACAAGACATACAATCTATTCGTTTCCTTCGCTGTAGTCCTTTTCTGGATAATAATTTTATACGTTCTAGATGAAACATCAACGACTAAGCGAAGAAGAAAGGGCGTTGGAAAGAAAAGAATTCAAAAAAGAACAATAATAATCTAAGTGAAAATTCAGAAAATAAGGAAAGTTATAATCAGCCTGGACCAAGTGGAATTGAAAACCTAACGGGTCCAAATGGGGCCGGAAGTAAAAGACAAAGAGTAGAAGACAAAGTATAACGCTGTCAAGAGGTTCAAAAATGTTGGCACGATACACATGCAGAGCAAGTTAGAGATTATGAAAGTACTAAAAGTCGAAACTTTCAAGAAACGGATAGTAAAGATTGCATTAGCGCAAACAAACAGAAATTAATTACTCGGTGAAATAACAGAACAGCAAAAAGAGATCGAATATATGGACACAGGTGATATGACAGAAGTATGTAGATATTGTTCAGCTTTAAAGTTTAAGTCAGAGACTTGTAGATTGTCTAATTCATTTTGCCATCAGGGAAAAGTAGTGTTGCTCCCCAATGAAGAGGCGTATCCATGAGAAATAATTGTTATTTGGTGAAAGTGAAATCGACAAACACTACAGGCAAAATCTGAATCTACAATAATCTGTTCGTGTTCGCATCATTCGGTGCTGAAAACGTAGATTTACATGTTTCTCGACCATGCGCTATGAGAATCTGTGGTCCTGCAACAATTAAAGCTACTACAAGTTTAATTTCAAAGAAACCATAATTCAGTCAGGTCAGAGAAGCAATGCAACATAGAATCAAAAGAGTTAAACAAACAGACGTATTAGAAATTCTACAGCCAATAATGGATACAAATCCATACCTCCAAAAGTATCGCACTTTACACGAAATTTATCTGAAAAACACGGACAAAGAAGTTTTCTTGGATTTCCATATGAATCCAAAAGGTCACGCTCGCAAATATAGTAAACAAGTGCCGAATTGTCAGCGATAATAGTTTCGAAAGACGAAGATATCAAAGACAGAGTTGATATTCATGTTTATCCAAAAGTAAAGCACGATTCGTCGCAAACAGCACATCCAGGAAACGACTAGCGTGTAGGGCCCGCACGGGCGTTAGCGAGCAAAGTGAGCAGGGGTCAGAGCCCCTTACTCTACAATATAATAAAACACTAAGGTCTGCGTGCTCAGTTCCACTTAGCAATCTGATTGGTCAGTTTTATGAAAGGACGAGAAGGAAGTGTGAGTGTGAGACGTATAAAGAGGAGTAAAGGCATGTTGGGTACATTGGGTCAACTTCAGAAGACGGCCAGTATGAAAACGGACAGGAGGCGAGAAAGGAGTCTCGAAAATAATGACAGAGTCTAAGAAGGAGGCATTATGGGAACCCTCTCAACAGAGGGGGCATTGGTGAAGAGAAATTCAGACACACACAAATATAGTGGAAAGGCTCTGAAAGTACATGTAGAACAAGAGGTAACAAATATTTTTGAATTATTTTATCGCAGGTACCTTGGCTAGTATTGAAAATATATTGTAACAGTTTTCTAAAATGTCCCTTATATAAATTAAAATATATTAAGAAATACATTAAATATTTTAAAAAATATAACATATTTCATAGTACATTTCAGTATATTTTAAAATGTATTTATAGATGTTCTATTAGAAAGAGTGAGGCAGAAAATAATTTGGAACGGGTCCAGAGGACTAGATGTAGACAAGAAAACAGGGAACGATCCATAACCGGGAAGTCAAACACACAGTCATCAAGCCAAAAAATCAAAACCTCTAAATTACTGTTAATAATTTGTTTGCTAAGAACATAATCAAAAGGACAACATGCCATTCTCTTAGTGTTCACTCCGTAAACTCGGACAACTAGGAGGTGTTTGCTGTGACCTTTATGACCACATTCCTGCGACGAAACAGCTGTTAACATCCAGACTGTTAGCTAGTAACAACATAGTGGCCACTAAAACAAAATGACGTTGTGCATGAAAAACAAAATGTTATTGATAAAGACACAAAAAATAATAAATACGCTGCAATTAATGAATTTACTGTGCTTCTTTGTTGTTTTTAAAGCACTTAATAATCTGGCTCTTCCATTTATTTCCGATCTCCTCATCCAATATTCTTCGCTCATCTTCCCGATTTTTGTCGTCAGTGCTACATTCTCGCCTCATAAGGAGAGGTGATCGGGCTTTTTCAGTGGTGGTTACATAACTCTGGAATGAGTTACCTTTCTTTGTCAGTACTGCTTCCGCGGTCCTGACAATTAAATCCCATTTAAAGACTCATCTAAAATTCCGGATTTTGAAGAAGCTGGATAACGTCTTTGCTTTGCTATGGCTTGGAAGTCGTTACGTTCTTATGAGCTTTGGGGTTTGGAGAGCAAATTGTAAAAGTCTGAGACTTCAGTAGGAAGGCAGAATGCAAGGCCACGTGTCCGCTAAGCCGCTCTTAACTGCACATTCACTGACGTACCGGCACTTGAGTTTCAGGATTCCAAACTAAAAGAGATGCAATTAGGCAAGGAGAAAGCGGAAAAAGTGTGCTCTGGGCTTTCTTGCTCTCCCATAATTCGGAATTGAAACAGCAGGGAGACTTTTTTTTGCTTTTTTGCTTTGATTCTTTTTCTTCAACCTCCCACATACACCTCCGGACAGGACTCTGCAGGCATTCAGCCATCACTTTGGTTTCCTGTAAAGTTCAGCGTAGACTTGTTTTGTGTTGGGCTCCAAACCCCAACTTTAATAGATGATTCTGGAATTTTTACTGTTTTCTGCTTTTCTCTTTGCTTTACAGTCCAGTCTACGCCAGCTGCCACAACTCCTTTTTATTTACTTCAGTAAAATTGCCAGTTGTTTCTTTTAACCCAACATACATTTATTTGAAACCCTCTTAACTGTTTTATTGATAATAAGGACCATGCGCGACATTTCAGGCTCAGATGTGCCACATTTCTCCACAACACCAGCCCCTTACAGTTTTTTTCCTGTGGTTTCAGCACAAAGGGTTTAATGTTGACAAAAGAAAATGGGTGAAATTTGCAAATAAGAAGAAAGTGTTCAGTCCATCCATTTAGTAAGAAGCCAGACTTCTCCATACCTTCTAATTAAGAATGAAATAAACGACACTGCCCTCCATAAGGTTGGGGACAAAGACGTGTTTTTCCTTGAATTAACCCAGCTCCAGTTTTTAAAATTAGAAATCAAACAATTCAGGCGTCGCTAAAGTTCACACTGCAGACTTTCATTTAAGGGGCTTTGTAAAGAGTAAAACTGAAAGACAAATTTGGGTGGTAAAGATGGTAAAGTTTTCAATCCAACACCAGGAATTCTCTGTCAGTTCCCATTTTCAGCTGAATTAAGTACCAATTAGAGAAGTGCCAAATTTAGAACAGTTAAAAATAGAAGCTTTTCAAGCTCAGTTCTTAGCTGGAAATGAAACCCAAATGATATTACAGCGAATACTGAACATTAAAAACACATAAACCCTTTACTGAGGACAAATCCAGGACCTGCTGGGCTATAAATGCTTACCCATTGGAATAAAAAAAAAATAAAAAAGAGCTCTCCTTAACATCTTTTTGGTTTCTCCTAAACAACAAAGAGATTAGAAAGAAATAAAATGGAGACGTGTTTATTTGTCTCATATTTCTCTCAAACATCCCCTCTTGAGTTTTAGCAGAGACCTCAGGAAAGTCGTACAATGGGCTCAGATCTTTCAAAGAGTGTCTTTACATTTTTTTTCCCAATTTGAAAGTATTTGCATTGGTGTGCCCAGTAACATATATTTAAATATATGAACCATTGTTTGTAGTAATAAAACTTGTTACTATGATCACAAAACTGGAATTTTTGCTTCTGAATAATAATCAGTTGCTCCAGTTTATATTGTTGTGCTCCAATTACATCCCACTCATTCTGGAAGAAAAGGCGGGCTTGTGTGGTATAGTGGATAAGATTCTGAATTTCAAACACTGAGGGTTCAAATCCCACTACTGACACCACTTCTGGTGGGGTTTCGTGCTGGCTTTTCTTTATAGGTTTCAGGAACATTGTAATTGGAAGTTGCTACATTGTCTCCTGTAGCAAACTGCTGGTACAATTTCCATGCTTTCTCACGGATTATGTTGCTGTCCGAGGGAATGTTCTTCCTGCAGTCAGTGATCCACAATGCCAAGGCAGATTCCATCCTGACGATATTTTTATTCCTTACAGTCGTTACCTTTTTGGCACTATCACAGAAACTTACAGATACGGTACTCCAGATCGCTGCTTCATTCTTCTTTATGTACTGTAGCATACGGTGCGTTCATTAATGCCATAGTGACGCACTACTGCAGCAAAACTTTTTAGTTCCCGGAGCAAATCCAGTACAGTAGTTAAACCTTCTCCTGGAGTGTTTTAAACTTCTTCTGGTGCTTAGGCTCAGTTCCAGAAGCCTTAGAAAGTGCAGGGTGATTCAAAGACATCGTGTGCGTTTAACAATAACAAAATGGAAAACACAAGGACACTGAGCTGGACACGTATCACAAAGCAGCAGTCAATCATCAGCAAGCAGAAATAAATAGCGCTTTCGGATAGGCTACTTTCACCAGCCCAAACCACGTTTCCCTCAGTGGTTGCTTCCTGTTCTCTCTACAGCACAGTATTGCCACGAAAAAAGCCATAAAAAATTAAGGAGAATATTTGCGCTTTCCACTAACAATTAATAGTTAGGTTCTAAGAAAACATCCGCAAACGACTGAGTCCACGAACCCTGAACCGCAACTTCGCGGGGGTCTACTGTATATATATTTATATGTGTGTGTGTGTGTGTGTGTGTGTGTGTATTTGCAGCTAGTAATCCACAGAGGCAGAAAAAAAAGAATCATGTATTTTAAAATAGTTTTTAAGCTTTTCACAACATACCAGGTGTCATCATCAGAGGAAAAATCATTAGACATACAGGAATATATACATACATATATACACATATATTGTAAGCATGTGTGTGTGTATATATATATTTATAGGATTATATTTATCTCGACCACAACTTTTCAGTAATATGGATAGGTCATGGTGGACCATTGCCATGGTCTCCACACTCCCCTGATTTGACACCCTGTGTTTTGAGGTATGGCAAAGGAGCGCATGCATAGCAGGAAAGGTAGTGACATCAATGACCTGAAGTAGAGAATACGGACTGTGGTATCATCTGTTCCTGCGAAATGTGTTTCCCAGCTTTAAATGGTACTGTTGCTTGTTGGTTTTTGTGAACAGGTTGAGACAGTCCTGTAAATCATCTTGCACATATGAAGTATGTTTTGTGAATAAATTGTTTCCACCATTTAAATGTTAACATCATTTTGACCGTGTGTGTGTGTATATATATATATATATATATATATAAATAAATATAAATATATATATCTATACTAATAAAAGGCAAAGCCCTCACT
>JANRMT010061414.1:12599583-12610274 GCA_026402145.1 Polypterus bichir lapradei
ATATATATATATATATATATATATATATATATATATATATATATACTATTGGGCTTTGCTTGCCAATCCCTGGGCCTGCGCTATGCACTAGCCTTTTTGTGGTTCTGCAACTCGCGTATGTGGATGCGGATGTACAATGTAAACAGATTGTTATTTTCATGGGAATTGTTACATATGCATAACAGAACTAACTGTTTTACATTACAGTGAGTAATTAACCATAGTAAAAAATAGTAAAACCTAATAATTTGAGAGTAAATTATGTTTCATGTTGCGTTACTTATTTGTTACATAATACGATTTTGTTCCGTTTGACTTTGAAATTAACATGCAAATGCTTTTTAAACTTACACTTTTACTGTAAAACTTCAGTAAAAACAAGTTTTTGAATTATATTTTCATCAATATCACATTGAATTTTGATTCGGACTTTCATCGTGAATGCAACGTATACCTGCCTGTGATTGAATTTCGCTTCTTTCTCTCTATTAAATAAAACTACTTTTTTGAATGTTTGGCCCTGAGTTTTGTTAATTGTCTTTTCAAAAGCCATTCTAATGGGAAACTGTTAACGTTTTAATACGAATGGCATATCAAGATCTCCTTTGTTGTCTGTTATCCCCTGAAGATGTATTACATTACCTTTCTTGGATACATCCTTCTTTCTGCAGTAATTCGTGAGGAGGAAGACCAGACAGTGTTAACATTTGTAAATATTCTTTGTGATATTGTAAGTTGATGTTTTCATCTTCTGCACGATCACCACCAACTGTCTGAGGATAGTCTATTGATTCTCATTTAAGCAATTTACCGTGTAACCAATCAACATTTTTGGTGTTAATTCGTTTGTCTTCCTCATTTCTTGGTGCTAGGATTGCCCGTGTACTCATTTTTACTGTTGATAACCCTTTGTGATGAAATTCTTCAATAAAATTTGGACATAATACGTCTTCTTTAATTGGGAATTTAAAGTGAGGAAAACATTAAAAAAGAGCTGTGAGAGCAAGAACTGTGTCTGACAAAAGCATTCACACGAAACAGAGGTGAGAGTACCGTGTGCAAGGTTGAAAATGGTTGAGAGGAGGGCGTGACTTGAAAAAATCTCATTGCCAAATTCTCATTTCGCGGGACTTGAAAAATTCTCTTGAATAAATTCTTGTCTCATACCAGGATTTTTTTTATATAATAGAGAGATATATACTGTACAGTATATAGTATGTGTATTGTTTTAATTGATTGCTAGTTTGCACAAATTTATTGGTTGCTTTTCCATCTGCATCTTTTACTGTTTGTTCACACAGCATCAGTCGCAAGATTTGAACCTACAACCTCAGGCTTTGAAGTCCAAGGCCTTAACCACAAAAGGAATATCTTATTTAAAATATATTTAAAAGAATAAAACATGCTTATTAAATGTACTTGCCTGCTAGTTTTAGACTAACACATACAGAGTGAGGGTGACTTTTTACCTTTCTTATAATAATTCTCAGAAGAGACAGATTTTTCTCCTGCTGATTACAATGGTGACTTTTTTTTGGCTAAGCCAGACATACTGCGGTGATATCAAGCTGTTCGTTTAATTTCAGAGCACAGATGGAAAGAAAGGCCTGGCCCACTCTGTGAACCATTCAACAATTGATGGAAACCAGCAAGGAAAAGCCCTTCGGACTGCTTGTAATCGCGTATACGTACGATGCGGACGGAACTGACTGCCGTCACTTGTGGAGCAACTGCTGACAAGACAGATTGGATGAACAGCTTTGTTTATCGCCTGTGCTCAGTTTAGAAACACTGAAGCTGGATGAAGACCACCTAGGTCCGTCCAGTAAGTCCTACACCTTGAAATCAGTCAATGACTTTGTTTTTGATGCAAAAATCTCAAGTTCCAATACCATTTCAGCATTATAAAGTCATTTTCTTTTCAAACCGTGGCATTATTCTTATTGTTATACTGATGGTGCAGTCTACAATGGATTCAGAGCCCCTTCACTTTTCACACAATTCTGCTGTGTTTCTGCCTTATATTAAAACCATTTGAATGAATCTTTCCCCCCCATCAGGCAACACTCAATACCCCATAATGAGAAAGTGAATACAGGATTTTACTGACTTGTGCAAATTTTATGAAAAATAAAACATTGCCACCAGTATTCAGGCCCTCTAATCCAGGGGTCTCCAACTCCAGTCCTAGAGGGCCCCAGTGGCTTCAGGTTTTCATTCTAACCCTTTTCTTAACTAGTGCACTGTTTTGCTGCTAATTAACTCCGTTTGCATTCATTTTAATAGACTTGTTTTTTAAGATTTGTTTCCCTGAATTTCTTCATTGTTCCTCTGATCTGCTTCATTTCTTTCTTTGAACGGCACCCAAACAGAAATGAAGAGTGAAGTGAGTGAGCCAACAGAAGACCAACTAAGTCAGGGCCTCAAACGCCAACCAATTTCACTCCAACCAGTTTCTTCATTATGTGCCGAGTCTCATAGTTAATTAAACCCGCTCTCATTGTGCAATGGCAGACATTTCTGAAATTGTTGATTTTCTCTTTTCTAAGAGGAGTGTTAAAATGTTTTGGGGATCTGAGCAGGTTTCTGAGACCTTCACCTTTCTTTATTTTCAAATATTGTATGATGGTCACAGTTTGCTGGTCATGTTTAAGCTCATTTTGTATCTCATTATTGTCTGGCAGCTAATTAAGGAAAAAGAAGCAATTAAGGGGTATGAGTCTTCAAGAGCAAGTCAAATAAAATGAATTCAAAAAAAGTTAATTAGGAACCAAATCAGGTCATTGATTAAGAAAAGGGTGAGAATGAAAACCTGCAGCCACGGGGAGCCTCCAGGACTGGAGTTGTGGACCTCTGCTCTAATCAGTACATAGTTGAAGCATCTTTGGCAATGATTAGTCAGGAGTCTTCTTTGGTATGACATGACCATCTTCATACACTTGGCTATGGGGGTTGTCTACCATTCTTCTCTGCAGATCCTCTCAAGCTCCTTCAGGTTGGGCGCAAGTCTCAGATGTTAGATTGGGCTGAAGTCCAGGCTCTGGCTGGGCAACTCAAGGACATTCAGAGAGTTGACCGTAAGCCATTCCTGTGTTGTCTTTCCTTTGTGTTTAGGGTCCGTGTCCTCTTAGAAGTGAACCTTCAGCCGAGTCTGAGGTCCAGAGCACACTTTCTTGAAAGATATCTCTGGGCTATACTCCGTTCAACTTTCCCTCAACCCATCCTACTCTTCTAGTCCCTGCTGATGAAAACCAACCCCATGTCATGATGCTGCCACCATGCTTTACTGTAAGAAAGATATTACAACAACAACAACATTTATTTCTGTAGCACATTTTCATACAAATGTTGTACCTCAAAGTGTTTTACAACATGAAAAAAGAAAAGTTTATAAAAAATTAAAATATCATTAGGCAATACTAAATAACAAAGAATAAAGTAAGGTCCAATGGCAGGAGGACAGAAAAAAACACTCCAGATGGTTGGAAAAAAATCTGCAGGGGTTCAAAGGCCACTAGACCACCAAGCCCCTAATGGGCATTCTACCCAACATAAATGATCTAAATCAGTCCTTGTGGTTATCAGGCATCATGTGAAAGACTTGGATGATGATGGTCATGTGCACATCTGGGGTACTTTGTGCAATTCATTAATGTAGGGACTGCATGGTGCCTTGATCAGGTGGTGGTTGGGCAGATCGCTACTACTTCCGGATACCGGAAGTAGCCTAAAAGTTGATAGAAATGTATATTTTGTACCTAGTACTTGTATACAAAATTTGGTTGACCTAAGTGAAAGCGTACTCAAGTTATCGTGTTCACACACACACACACACACACACACACACACACACACACACAGACACAATTCCAAAAATGGAATTTTTGGACTCCGGGAGGTCTAAAACGTCAAGATTCATCAAAATTTAGACATCAAATTTTTGGACAATTCGAATACTTTCCCTATACTTTGTATTTGAGAAAGTCAGGGAGGTCTAAAACATTGAGATTCATCAAAATCTTGACACTGAATTTTTGTACGATTCTAATACTTTGCCTATGCTTCGTATACGAGAAAGTCAGGGAGGTCTAAAATGTTTAGATTCATCAAAATCTCGATATTGAATTTTTGAATGATTCCAATACTTTCCCTATATTTTGTATACGAGAAAGTCAGAGAGGTCTAAAACATCAAAATTTATCAAAACCTCAATGTTGAATTTTTGGACAATTCCAATACTTTCCCTATACTTTGTATACAAGAAAGTAAAAATAGAAAAAAATGAACAGCAGAGAAAAGTAGGGATTAGTATGGAATACGGAGCCGTGATAATTCAATGCATATATAGTTTATCAGATGATGAGTGCTGCTGGGTTTTCTCCCGACATGACGCAAATCTTGGTGTCATCAGACCAGAGAATCTTGTTGCTTACAGCCTAAGAGTCCTTTAGGTGCCTTTTTTGCAAACTCCAGGAGGACTTCAATGTATCTTTTAGTATGGAGAGACTTCTGTCTGGCCAGTCTGCCATTAAGCCCAGATCAGTAGAGTGTTATAGTAGTGGTTGTCCTTCAGGGAATTTTCTTCCTTCTACACACAGGTTTTCTTGGGCTTATGCCAGAATGACCATTGAGTTCTTGGTCTCCTCTCTTATCAAGGCCATTCTCCCTCAATTGCTCGGTTTAGAAGATTGGCCAGCTGTAGGAGAGGCCTGGTTATTCCAAACTTACTCCATTTAAAGGCTAAGAGGGTCACTGTGCTCTTGGGAACCTTCAATGCTGCAGGAATTGTTTTATAACCTTCCCCTGATCTTTTCCTCAAAACAATTTTGTCTCTAAGGTCTGCAGATAATTTACCATTTACCTCAGAATTCCGAGAATAACATCATACCTGAGTTAACTTCGTTCCAGTAAAACATTCAGAAGACCAATATGGATACGTTCAGTTGTGCGTGCTCCATCACAATATAAATAGTAGTTGATAACAATGCATTATGCTGTATTTTCCACATCGCCACCCCACAGCAACATGTCCACAGATAGAGGTTGAACAGTGCTCTGTGTACGAATGAGTTCTAAATAGACAGAAGTGCAAAATAAACGGTCTACAGCTTTCACTTAAGTTTGTGGTGTATGTCACCATTTTGGATTGAGGTCATGATCTAAAGTCAGACAAACTCAATCTTGACAGACCAGCCCCCAAGTTTCCGACTTAAGGAGGAGCTTCAGTTGAAAAATCCAAATAGGTTACATGGAAATTCTGACTTTCCTTGGTGTGTGTGTGTGTTCTCCCTTTGATGGACTGGCATCTATCCAGGGGCACTGCGATCCACACATAGACTACAGTGTAAGTGCCCCCTGCTAGCCTCGCCAACACCAACCATACAAAAATAGTTGCAGGTCTGCTTTGTGCTGTCCCCCACCATAACATATCGTCTAGGGGGTAGGGGAGCGAAAGCTTTAGATTCATCAAAAATCTCAGTCTCCGGTTTTCAACGGATCTCGACGTTTTAGGGTCTCTTGATTCTGAAAATATCGATATCTCGATGATGTGTGTGTCTGTCTGTCTGTCACAGTTTCTTGAAGATGGTCTAGAGATAAAACAGCTGGACGGCAAAATACCAAACTGGAAACTTCAGTCTGTTATGAGATGACGATGTGCTGATTAGTTTTTTAGTCAAGTTGTGTAAAAAGAGGCGCTCTAGTGGAACCTTAAAATGAATTTTTGATAACATCTTGAGAATTATGGCAAATGCTGTAATTCTGTAATTAATTATGAAGTCTTCTCCTCAATTGCTGTTGTCGTGACTTATTTTATGTTTAGAAAGATCAGCATCAGAGCGGTAAATAATTATTGAAATCTTATCGAATAGTTTGGGTAACTTGGTTCCTGGGGCACAAAGCCTGCTGACGCTCATGTCTGAGTCACAACCGTACTGCTGCATATTTACATCATTAGTCACATATAATAAATTGATCATAATATAAAGTTACAGTACCTCCTAAATCTCAAAATACCAATTTTAATAAAGTACACAGGTTCACTTTTTTCGTCTGCAAAGAATAAAGCGTACAATGAAACCTAAAAGCACATGGGTGGTCCTGTCAGAAAACCATCCGAGGCTGCATTTCATTATCCGTGTTTGATTATTCCTAAAGAATGCAGAAGCAAATTCTATGACGGATTAATACTTTGACATAATATGGAAAAAAAAAACCTAAAAAAATAAAATTTTGGAATTTTTGTCGGTTTAGCTGTGTGTTCTTTTCTGTAATAAATAGCTTTGCAATCAAAAAAAAAAAAATGACTCCCATTAATCATCTTCCTCTAAGTTTCCTAAGTGGTTTAACACATTTCTGAAAACTGAACCTAAAGCTGTTAAGCTGGAGTGGTCGTCCTTTTTATTGTGATTGGCATCAAGGAAAAAAAAAACCTTGAAATCAAAGCAGTTTCATGTATTAAAATATGAATACAGTTCTGTGACACAGAATGAGCACTGTTCATAAAGTGTTGTTCCAGTGGCGTTAACACAGCCATAAACCTAAGAAGAACTCAAATGGATCCACAGAGACGTGGGGTTTATAGACTTAAATATGTCGATTTAATATGTCATTAAATGCTGTAATGGAAAAAAGGAATTCCAACTTTTCAAGTTTTTTTTTTTTTTTAATTTTTTTAAGCCCATAGAATAATTATAGAAGCAGACTATTCATAGATCATTAAAAAAAACAAAAAAAGGATGCTCACCTTTTTGTAGTCTGCAGATCCTGCGGTATTTTTAAAGAGAAGAAATGAATTGGAGAAGTGCTTCAGATTTGCATATTCTTGAGGATAACAGCAAAATATGTAAATGAATCAAATAATCTTAGTAAAGCAATTCATGACTTTATGTTAACAACAAAAACTGAAAATAAGTAAGACTTATATGAAGGTTATTTTTCAATAAGAATAAATACTTTGAAGATAACAAGCATTTATCCCAGCATAATGTAGTTTGTAATTTCCTATTTCTCCTAGTTTTAGGTTTTATTCAGGGTCTCAAGCCTGGCTTAAATGTAGTGTCATGTATTGTGTTCTTTTTTTCTGACCCTTCACATATTACTCTTTTATATATTATTTTTATGTTTTGAATACTTTAGGTTTTATTTATTTATTATATATATATACTAGCAAAATACCCGCGCTTCACAGCGGAGAAGTAGTGTGTTAAAGAAGCAATGAAAAAGAAAAGGAAACATTTTGAAAATAACGTAACATGATTGTCAATGTAATTGTTTTGTCACTGTTGTGAGTGATGAGTGTTGCTGTCATATATATATTTACACACACACATAAACATATATATATACATATCTATACATATACACATATATATACACACACACATATATACATACATATATATATATCTACATATATACACATACATATACATACACACATATATACACACAAATACATATATATATACATACACACACACATATATAAACATATATATACATATACATACATATCTACATATATACACACACAGCTATTTCGTATCAGTGCAAGACGCTGCTTGTTAAAACGGATAACTCCTGCTCTTACGTGCAAGTCTGCGTGGATATTATGAACTATCGTATTTGTTCAAGTTCTATTTAAATTTTAAATAGAAGGAATTTTTATTTAGTCGACAGAAATATCTTTGGTAGGAATGGTAAAAACAGACAGGAATATTATTCCTGAATAAATCAACTCAAACCTTAAACAACTTATAATATTTTGCTCTCCATAAAAATATATCCTGTCTAAATTATACAAGTTAGAAATAAAGTAAACGTTAAAAGAACAAACATTCAAATTTCTTTACTCTTATGTAATTTTATATAAAAAATAAACTTATATTTTAAATATCCCAAAAGATTTTGCTCTCCATAAAAATATATCCTGTCAAAATTATACAAATTCAAATATGAACATGCTGCATAACAAAACCTGGAAATATAAATAAAATGTGTTCCTTTCAGCAATAACAAATCAAATCATTCAGTTGTCTTTGCTCATATGTCATTTTAGAGCTGGACGCCTGGCATCTTTTTTTGGCAACAAGTTCGTTTATGTTTGGTGTGAGGTTCTGTGTTGTGGAGATTCTCAGGATGGACTGCAGGTGCTCATCAGTGAGGCGACTCCTGTGTGCTGTTTTGTTAGTCTTTATCACTGAGAAGAGCTTCTCACACAGATATGTGCTACCAAACATGCACAAGGTTCGAGCCGCATGTAGACGGACTTTTTTTGTTCTTCAAAGTCACCAAAGCGCCGTGCAAACTCAGTGCGCTCAGTTTATCAGCAAAGTGCGTATTTGGGAACACCGTAGTGACGACTTGGTTCAACATTACTTGGCAACAGGGAAAGTGGGGCAAGTTGCACTGGTGCATTTGTGTCTCCCATAAAAGCAGCTTCACTTGAAATCACTTTGTGATTGTGCATGGGTAAAAACGTCCGCTGAAGTGTCAGATTCTTATTTAATTCTTCTGCTTTCTGTATCTTCTGCATTGCATTCAGGTCTTTCAGGTTATCTTGATGTTTTGTCTCATTGTGCCGTCTTAGATTAAATTCTGTAATTACAGCCACATTAGCTCCACAAATGAGACACACGGGTTTACCGGCAATGTCAGTAAACATATACTCAGCCTCCCATCGGTTTTTAAAGGCTCTATGTTCAGAATCACCTTTTCTCTTCGGCATCGTGTGGGCTAGCTTCACAATAACTTGCACCATCATAAGCTAGACTTGATTAACGCGGTAAGTGTTCGGCAAGGCAGCTGAAGCGCTGCATTATGGGATCTGTAGTTTATTGTGTTACCAGCGCTTCATATACCCGGGCCATTAATAACAATAACACAGTATATAAAATGATCTCGCGGGCCGGATATAATTACACGCCAGGCCGGATGTGGCCCGTGGCCCTTGAGTTTGACACATATGGACTAAATAGAACTTGAAAAGATATATTTTTTCGTACATCGAGCCCGCGTGCTATTGTGGTTTTGCCTGCATGCCTCAATAAGTCACCCTCCCCTCGCTCTTACTTTTTTACCGTTCATCTAATGAATACACTGAGTATGGCTTTACCAAAACAATCATTGATTGCGAATAAAGTATTCATTATTCGAGTATGTAGATCGGGGTATATACAGTAATCCCTCGCTATATCGCGCTTCGACTTTCGCGGCTTCACTCTATCGCGGATTTTATATGAAAGCATAACTCAATATATAACGCGGATTTTTCGCTGCTTCGCGGGTTCTGCGGACAATGTGTCTTTTTACTTCCTGTATATGCTTCCTCAGTAGGTTTGCCCAGTTGATTTCATACAAGGGACGCTATTGGCGGATGGCTGAGAAGCTAACCAATCAGAGCATGCAGTTAAGTTCTCCTGACTGAGAAGCTAACCAATCAGAGCACGCAGTTGAGCTCCTGCGTGCTGAATGCAGTGTTAACCAGGAAGTCTCATCTCGCTCATTCAGCATCAACGTGTTTCGCTGTGTAAAGAGTTGTGCTCTTTTGTGTTTATCTTTGTGCATAGTCAAGCCCTTCATTATGACTCCAAAACAATCTGCTACTGCTTCAGGGGCCGTGCCCAAGCGCAAGAAGAAGATGTTAACGATTGCCGAAAAGGTAAACGTTTTGGATTTGTTGAAGGCTACGATTCTTTTTATTTAAAAAGTAGGAAAGGAATATAAGATCTACGGCTGCAGCGTCCTTTTAACCAGGGTGCAAAACGAGTTGTAAGTGGATGTAATAAGGCAGTAGTCTGGATGGAATCTGCTTTAGGGATTTGGATTGAAGACTGCCAGAAGAAGAACAACGGCAGTGCTACACAATCGCCTGAAGTGGCTCCTTTACAAGGGCTGTAACGCTCTCCTTTGTTGTGCAGTAAAATTAAACTCATTGTTATCGGACAAGTCAACGTGTCATTGTTGGTGAGTAACCATAATTAATTTTCTTCTTACAGTGCTTAGTACATGTACGTACGTTTAGTGTCACTGTACACACATTTACTGTATACTATTTTTCTTGCATTGTACGTATTTATTGCTGGTGACCTGTCTATCGTAATGGCTGTAAAATATGTGATATCGGAGACACTCAATATCTTTAAAATAATATTTAGGTTTTACTGTATATAAACAGTGTGTTTATATACATAATTTCAATGAATCTTACCTAATATCTAAGAGAATACAAAGGGATTATGCTGTATAACGCTGCGGGGAATATTTATAAACAGTGCGGGAGAGTTTATAAGGGCTTAAAATATATAAAAATAACCATACAAACATATGGTTTCTACTTCGCGGATTTTCACCTATCGCGGGGGGGTCTGGAACGCAACCCCCGCGATCGAGGAGGGATTACTGTATATACATATATATATACCCGCGTATCGCAGCGGAGACGTAGTGTGTTAAAGAAGCTATGAAAAAGATTTGTTTCTTACTGCATCAATAAACAGCTCGTCTTCTTCTTTATCTGAGACCTGACACACTGCATGCACGGGTTTTTTTTTTAACACTGTCTTCCTTTAGCGGGACATTCACTTTTTCCACCGTGTGCTTTGTTTCTGCAGTAGCTGTACTTATTACATACTTATCTTGTATGTATCAGACGCTTCATATTTTTTTGCTGCCTTTTCAATTGTGTAATT
>JANRMT010061414.1:12610374-12622683 GCA_026402145.1 Polypterus bichir lapradei
GTATCGCAGCGGAGACGTAGTGTGTTAAATAAGCTATGAAAAAGATTCGTTTCTTACTGCATCAATAAACAGCTCGTCTTCTTCTTTATCTGAGACCTGACACACTGCATGCACGGGTTTTTTTTAACACTGTCTTCCTTTAGCGGGACATTCACTTTTTCCACCGTGTGCTTTGTTTCTGCAGTAGCTGTACTTATTACATACTTATCTTGTATGTATCAGACGCTTCATATTTTTTTGCTGCCTTTTCAATTGTGTAATTCGGTTTTTGTTCAGCGCTCTTTGGAACTGTTGCTTTTTGTCTGTGCACTGCGTCAGTTCACGTGAGCCGCTCGGTGTACATGCATCGAAGTTTCCCAGCTGTGCTGGTGCCATGTCGTGCTATGTCCATGGCTGTATCTAATGTTACCTAAGTCCCGGCACTTAAAACTTTCTCTCGCAGTTTCGCTGAGTTTGTGCCAAACACCACCCTGACCATCTCATCTTCCTCTGCATAAGCACAGTCCTTCACCCGTGAATATTTACCCGTGGCAGTGTTTCTATTGGATTGCCGCTGACGGACGGCCTTATATGGTGTCACACACGTGTGCATGGGAGGCAGCTGAAGCGCTTAGAGAGGACTGATTATACATCTGCCCAGGGGGGCGGGGTACGCTAACACTCTTTCTGAGTTCTCTACAGGTCTTTCCCAGGAAATCCCACCAGGAGCCAACACCTCAAAGCGGGACACATCCCTTCCGGTCCCGGCACCAAGGACGACATCACTTCCGGTTCCGGCACCGAGGACGATGTCACTTCCGGTTCCGGCACAGAGGACGACATCACTTCCGCCCTCCGTCCTATAAAGCCTCTTGGCCTTTGCTCTGGCAGGCAGTTCTGTTTTGGACTCTGTTGAGTAAACTTGACTATCATGAATCAATTACTTTTGCAGCCAGGAAACCGGAATAAACGGGTGGCTGCCCCAAACCTTGCCATGCCTCATGTCCCTTCTTACTACAATGGGCAGGCACTAAATTACAAACGCTAGCGGCAGCCTGTCTATGAACTTAATTTAAAGTTTAGGTTTACATCGTGCTTTGTTTCCGAAGTAGCAGAACTCATGAATATGGTTGTATATGTCACTCGCTCGCTTCTTATTGTTTCGCTGCCTTCTCAATTATATAATGCATGTTTTCTTCAGCGCTTTTTGGGCCTCTTCCTGGTTTTCTACCTACTGCGTGATTCCGTGGGAGGCGTGATGATGTCACACGAAACTCCGCCCCCACGGGTTTCAAGCTCATCTCCATTACAGTAAATGGAGAAAAACAGCTTCCAGTTATGACCATTACGCGTAGAATTTCGAAATGAAACCTGCCCAACTTTTGTAAGGAAGCTGTAAGGAATAAGCCTGCCAAATTTCAGCCTTCTACCTACACGGGAAGTTGGAGAATTAGTGATGAGTCAGTCAGTCAGTCAGTCAGTCAGTCAGTCAGTGAGTGAGTGAGTGAGTGAGTGAGGGCTTTGCCGTTTATTAGTATAGATTATTACCACGCTTCTTTTAACTTCACCTGTTTTTATTACCATACTTCTTTTAACTTCACCTGTTTGTTGTCTGGTACAAATCTTATCATCGATATTTAACCCACTTCCCGATTTTCCTCATCTTGCACCCTCGTCCATGCTGGAAAAAATATTGCTCAGTCTCAAGGACTCAGACACCATCTCTGCAATATATAAAATTATTTTACAGTCCCTCCCTTTCAAAGATCCAAGAGGACACTGGGGAAAAGATCTCTCAATTAATATATCAGAAAAGGAGTGGAAAGTAGCAATGCAGAGACTTCACTCGAGCTCCAAATGCTCAAAGCATACAATTATAGAACTCAAAATTATATACTGAGCACATCTGTCTCGCCTAAAACTCTCCAAAATGTTTCCAGGGCAGGATCCAACCTGCGAACGCTGCAATCAAGTCCCAGCCTCACCGGGTCACATGTTTTGGGCCTGTACCAAATTAACATCATTTTTGACCAAAATTTTGAATTACCTCTCAGACAGCCTTGGTGTCACAATCCCTCCTAACCCATTAACAGCTGTGTTTGTTGTTCTTCCAGTTGGGTTTAAAGTGGAGAAAGACAAACAAACTGTGATTGCATTGCATTTCGAGATCTGTCGAAAACCGGAGATCGAAAATTTTTAATGAATCTAACGCTTTTGCTCCTTCCCCATAGATGATAGCTTACTGGGGGGGGGTGGGGGGGGGTGCAAAGCAATAATCTTTTATGGTCATAAAAATTCACGTTTTGAATAAGAAGATAATCTACCGTCGATGGAAGGCGTCACGCATGTGCGTCAGTGGATCAACCTTTGGCTTCTTCTAAGATATATATGACCACCCAGGGTAACGAGAGAGGGTGCTGGCGCTAACCTTATCCTCTTCTGTTCCCTCCACAGTGCTGAGATGATGCCCAAGTGAGGGCATGACTCCACCCCTTTCCGGTCCTTCAGCTGTTATCCCCGGAAGGAGGCGTCACTCGATACAAGAGCTCCTAACTACAGTGACTAAAAGCAGGCTTTGAAAGCCAAGAGAGGTTCCACAGCTGAAAGAAACCCTGTTTTTGTTCACTTCTGGCACCATCAAGCGCGTATTCATTTGATTAAATGGGGATGACCAGGTTTGCATCCCAACATTTGTACTTGTGGACCTGTTATCCTTAAATAGATGACAAAGGAAATAGTTGATTTGCTGTGTCTTGGTTAAATGGACATCTAAGAGCCAGAGTACAATGTACATACACAAAGCAAATTATTAGGAACACGTGCACACCTGCCAATCCATGCAATGATCTAATCAACCAATCATGTGGAACATCAAACACCAAAATGGGGACAAAATAAGACCTCAGTGATTTCCACCGTGGGGTCAGACGAGCTGGTTTGAGTATCTCTGTAACTGCTAATCTCCTGGTATTGCCACACACAACAGTCTGTAGAGAGTTTACTCAGAATGGTTCAAAGAAACATTCAGTGAGTGGCAGTTCTGTGGACGGAAACGCTATGTTGTATATTTTACTTTCACGTTTTAATGAAACTGGCAAGTCACCCGATCAAAAAACCACAACCACATCATTACCGAAGGCAGGCAGACTGGCACAGTGGCTACGGCTCTGGATTTCAAACCCCGAAGTTGTGGATTCAGATCCTGCTACGGACACTGTGTGCCACATTGCCTTCGCTGCAATTGGAAAACTATGAGAAACGTAACCAATTGCAACCCAGATGTTGTAAGTTGCCTAGGATAAAGGTGTCCGCCAAGTAATAATAATGTAGGAAGTGCACCATAGGAGTTAAGGCTTGGCTTTGAACTTCAAAACCTGACGCCGTGGGTTCAAATCTCACTTCTTAGGCCACTGTGTGATCATGAGCAAGTCACTTCTCCTGCCTGTGGAACGACTGGAAAAACACGAACTCTTACCAATTGCAATTCAGGTGTTGTAAGTCGCTTTGGAGAAAAGCGTCAGCCAAATAAGAGCAACGCAGAAAGTGTGGCCTAACTTCAAACCCTGAGGTGGTGAGTTCAAATTGCATGTGTGACCCTGAGCAAGTGACTTCATCTGCCTGTGCGCCAATTGGAAAAATAAAAAAAGTGGAGGTGATTGTATCTCAGATGTTGTAAGTGGCCTTGGATTAAAGCATCAGCCAAATAATAAGCAATACTAACACTGCAAGCAGCGAATTACACCAAATTAAAGATTAACACATTACAGAGCCTCCTGTCATTCAGGTGGTGTTGGGTGTGCAGTTAGACTGAAGACAAATGCACCCAATGCCACCATCGTAATCACACAAATCCTTGGCACTTAATGTACTTTATGTCCAGTCTTGATCTTTCTTTGATGGGCGGAGATTCTGAGAACTCTGCACTATCTTTACAAAAAGGGGTGTGTCCCTTAATGCAAATTAACTAAAGTTATGCTAATAGGGCATTATTTACCACCAAAGGAGGAGCAGAAAGAGGTTGGGAGTATAAACTGATACAGCGGGTTACCACACCCACCATATGACGGACCACCTCAGGATCCCAGATTAGGACCCGAGCGCAGCCGTGCAACAGGTGACACCCCAACACCTCACCACCTCAAACGGAATAAAACAGTTTTTTTATTATTTTTATACAGAGGATAGAGTGCTCCTGCTTGGAGGACTGGATGTAGATTAACATCATACCCAGGATGGTGTAATCAGGCAATTTAACTTGACACTAAAATGCCAAAGCCTTTGGACTACTGAAGATATTTTCGCAAGACATTGTTAGTATATGTGATATGATACTGCACTCTCATGCTATATATTTTCTTAATTGTTACCATTGTCTCTCAAACGACTGTCGCCTCGTGGAAATCCTGACAAGCAAAATAAGCCAGCTACTGAGGAAGAAGACAAACCACCTCAGGATTCCAGATTAGGACCCGAGCACAGCTGTGCAACAGGTGGCACCCCAGCACCTCACCACCTCAAACGGAATGGAACAGGTTTTTTTTTTTTTTATACAGAGGATAGAGTGCCCCCACTTGCAGGGCTGAATGCAGATTAACATCATACCCAGGACGGTGCAATTGCAGATTGCCCCCCCCAAAAAAAACACCCAAAACTACTCAACCATACTGGAAAGCATGCCAAACAATCACAAATCCTCTGTCCAATTTCCTTTTTCTTCTCCCAAACCATGTAAATATCTCACCACTTGACTTGGCAGCAATGCTGTGCGGCATCCTAACATGACTGGCATGTCTATGCTGGTGAAACTCATTTGCTTTTCAAACACATAAATGAACCAAGTTATTATGACATCCAAACAAATTCTGTCAATTATACTAGAAACAGATACAACTCCAGATAAACATTTAGGAGCTGGTCCCAAGTCCGGAAAAAACGGGGAGGGTTGGCATCAGGAAAGGTTTCCGGCCGTAAATCTCTATTGAAGTCCAGTCAAAAAAAAAAAAAAAAAAATACTGACCCCATTTAAAAAGAGGAATATCTATAGAAGAAGTACTAGAGACGAATACCTAAAGCCTGTAAACATGCTAATTTTCAGTTGAATCAGCTTCAAGTAGCTGGGCAATGATACATTTTCCTAAAAATCATTTAAATCATAACATATTAATTTGGAGTAAAGACAACCTAAAATAATTGAGTAATGGCAAAACACCCTTGAAATGTAAGTCATGTCACTTTATAACAGGGTAAGGGGTGGAGCCTATCCCAGTCAGCACAAGGCGCAAGGCAGGAACAAACCCTGGACAGGGTGCCAGTCCCTCATCAGGTGGGCAAACACAGCCACACAGGCTAATTCAACTAACCTGCGTGTCTTAGGACTGTGGGAGAAAACCAGAGCACACGGTGGAAATCCACGCAGACACGGAGAGAACATGCAAAATCCACACAGGGAGAGCCCAGGATGTGAACCCTGGTCTCCTTACTGCAAGGCAGCATTGCGTCACTGTGCCACCCATTTGTATAAGGGGTGATTTAATTTAAAGCAATTAAATCCATCCATATTGTTTCAATGTAAATTATACTTGTTAACTGAAGTCACTTGTACTTGAAATGGATGCATAAAGCCAATTTTAAGAAAGGGAAATTTAAGACAGATGAATTAATGGCAACATAGCCCAAGAATAAGTTTTGAGTGCCACACAATGCACGTAAAATGCCAGTGCTTTTGGACTACTGAAGATATTTTCGCAAGACATTACTAGTATATATGATATAATACTGTACTCTTACTATATTCTATATATTACTCTTAATTGTTACCATTGCCTCTCCAACGACTGTCGCCTCGTGGAAATCCTAACAAGTAAAATAAGCCGGCTACCGAGGATGAAGAAGCGGGAGGAGGAAGAGGGTGTTTATGAGGAGGATGAGAAGGTGGGTGACGATGGCGAGGAGGATGTTCTCAACGCCTCCAACCCATTCTGTTTATACGGTACAAGAGAGGGAGGAGGAGGAGGAGGAGGTGGTGGAGGGAGCGCAGGAAATGCAGTGCGGCTGCAAGGATGCACTGCGCGATGGAAAAAGGGAAAGAAACAGAGAAAAAGAGAGAGAAGCGGAGTGAAGGAGACACACACTCACCAGGTTTATGAATGTTAGAAACTTCCAGCTGCCCCCATAAGTTTGGTGAGCGGGCATATCGATGGCTTTGTAGTTGCACAGGATGGAGAAGTAGGCGAGAAGGATCGCTAGCCTAAGGACCTGGGAAGGGATGAGCGCCATATTTTCCTTTTTTTTTTTTGGATGGACGGGACAGATAGGGTGTTGCTTGGGGTTTGAGCAGTGGTGAAGGAGAGCCCTCCCCTCCAAACGTAAACACGCCGCTTTGATTTCTCGCTAGCTGCTAACAGAGACCGTTGCTTGCAGATGGAAGAATAAACGCGAGCGTGAGGTAGCACGCAGGCGCACTGGCGTCGTCGGCGCTCGAAAGATGGAACGGCGTTACCGTAGCAACAAGAAAACTGCGCGCTGGCTCTCGACTTGTCACTCACCCCATCCCATATTATGTGAATGGAGACACGTGACAGACGCGACGTCTTCGTCATCGAACCGGGAATAAAGTTTAAACCGACTGCTCGGGGCATATCATGGAGATGCATTTCTTTTTATCTTTCACATCATTTAAAGGAAATTAGAAGAAACTTACCAAACTGTATAGCCCAGGTGAGACCCACAAAAATACTGTCAGGACAGGAAAATGCTAAGAAATGTTTACATTTGCATTTAATTTTTGGCACAAATAATCTTCCATATCTTATAGATAGACACATAGCACTTCGTTTGTCCATTTGGCTTTGTACAGAATCTCAATAAATAAATAAATATGTTTATATTACTTCCCAAATACACAGCAGAATGACTGAAAAGAAAGGAAACTTCCAACTTGGCTGGAGATAAATGAGCAGTCAGAGTCTGAATGAAGCATTATCCATCCATCCATCATCCAACCCGCTATATCCTAACTACAGGGTCACGGGGGTCCGCTGGAGCCAATCCCAGCCAGCACAGGGCGCAAGGCAGGAAACAAACCCCGGGCAGAGCGCCAGCCCACCGCAGGGCACACACCCACACACCAAGCACACACTAGGAACAATTTAGGATCGCCAATGCACCTAACCTGCATGTTTTTGGACTGTGGGAGGAAACCCACGCAGACACGGGGAGAACATGCAAACTCCATGCAGGGAGGACCAGGGAAGTGAACCCAGGTCTCCTAACTGCGAGGCAGCAGCGCTACCCACTGTGTCACCATGCCGCCCCATGGGACATTATAAAGGTGATTTTTCTGTGTTGTTCCCAAAAAACAGAATCTGGGAAAGAACAGTTTATTAAATTAGTCCACGAGTCCAATTAAAAACAGAAGCTGGTTGGAACAAAAACCAGCAGCCACAGGGGGTCTCCAGGAGCGAGTCTGAGAACCCCTGCTCAATCATATAGTGCCTTTCAGCTCTCTGTCTATCAGTCATCCATTCATCTATTATATAGCGCCTTTCATCTATCTATCTGTCCACCTATACAACAATGATGAATTACAAGCTTATAAATATCAATATACTTCAATTAATTTTAAAATGAATCCTTTATTTAAAGACTATAAAATTGATATAGCTGTAACATAAAAGTATATTTCATATTGTTTCATTCTGGTTCAAGACCCTGGATAGTAAACTAAATAACTGTTCTCTTGCTGTGGGACACCAAGCATTCATAATGTATCTGCCCCATTTTTGTAAAAATTAAATCACATTCAGCTCCCAGTCTCACAAATATGACTCATTACGGGGTCTCTAATTTAAACTTGGTTTTGGAGGTGTAAATGAGGCAAACGTAGAAAGTTCACTTAACAAATTCAGTTATTTTAAGGATTGTTTTAGCAGCTGGGCCCCGATTAGAAACGTGTTCAGCTCTTAAGGTGGATTTTTTTCTGACTGGTATTTACAGTTTGGTTGTTTGTTTATTTGTATACCTTTATTCAAATTAAAGTCCTACTGATGAATCACCAAGTAATCATATGAATAGTAAATGTAAAAATCCAATGGCAAACATGTTTTCAATCTGGTGTCTGTTTCAAGATATTTTTACTTTTAAAGGTGTTATATAAAATATCAAATTCAAATTAGATTTACCTTGGCTACTTTGGCCAACACTAACTTTAAGCCTTGCCTTGTTATAAAATTAAATAAAGAAAGGGAATGGGTTTATGGGCGACTACCACGTCGTTACAAGGAATAACAAATACAATTAGACTTAGCAGCCCTTTGCTCCCCAGAAATGTGCCTTATCCTTTCAGGTTGTTGAGAATAAAAGCAACGCGCCTGCCAAGACTCGGGGCAAAGGCTTCTGTAGCCACAGGTGCAGGTGGTATGCCAGTGCATGCCAATGCATTTTGCAGCCTAAACGTCATATACTGTAGTATACTGCAGAACAACAGATTAGCATGTAAGTAATATAAGATTCTTGGTTTGACTCATTATTTGTTCAGATACGTTTAATCCATTTCCCGGTCCTGGATGGCTCGATTCTACCTTGGCAGCACTGAGCACACGTTTTTCATTTAAAAATGCAGACATTAGTCTCCATTTTCATCTTTCATCCAAACTACCCCAGCATTTTTTAAACCCACAGAGTCATATACTGTATTTCTGGAAACGCCGACACAGTGTTGTAGTGTGGATGGGTGACGAAGGAGAGCTCTGAAAACACACATTCTAATCACACTCTGATTGGCTCACGCTCATGATCCTGATTGGATCCCGCTCATTATGTTTTCTCGACCGTTTTGCTCACCTTATACTCGTGCGTTACTCTCAATAACAATTCCACCTCATTGTCAGTAGGAACAAAGCAACGTTTTGTTTGTTTGTTTTGTATTTGCCATTGCTGTTCTCGGTGTGAAAGTCTAGCATGGAGGACACTTTCTCATCCTGTTTCCATTGAGGCGAGAATGCCCAGTGTAGGTGAATAGCTACTTCATTCGTGTTTTCCGTTGTTTAAGTGTGGGCAGAGAGAAGTGTGAGAATGCTAGAGTGGACGGAGGTCTTTTTCATTTAAAAACACCATTTTTAAATAAAAAATCTAGTAGTGTGGATGTAGCTGTCTAATGCTGTACAGTTAACAAAGGAATTTAGTTTAAAATGTTCACAGTTTTGACTTGCATATGTTTTACGTTGCACTTATTTATCAATTTGGGTAGAAGTACAAAAAGTTAGCTTGAGGCAATAAAAGAGAACCTTACCGTTTATGGGAGAGGCTGCTGGGGAGGCCTTGCTGAGAAGGAAGCTGCCATCTTGTGGGTGGAGCTTGTTAGGTCAGGGAGCCAAACAGAAGCAATGCCTGCTTTGGGGTTTAAATAGGGGATTGTAGGCCTGTTCCAACTGCAAGAGCGGTGAAGAGGGGGGTGTTTGTAGGTTTAAGGGTAGTCAGGTGTGTACCCTCAAAGGACGTTTCTTGCTTTTGGCTGGGTGTTGAAAAAAGAAAAAAAGAAAAAGAAAAGTGATATTACCCATCTTAAATAAGGGAAAAGATAATGTGTTTGTTGTGGGTTACTTTAGTTAGTTTTATTTGTGGGCTGGGGGATTGTGGGTAAAATGGTACATCCTGGTCTTATCCTATTGGTGGAAGGTAGCTAGAGAGGTATAAAGCCTGAATGTATGTGTGAAATCTGGTTTTATGTTTACCTTCTTATTATGAAAGCTGGATGAAGGTTAGTTGTTTTTAAATAAATAAATAAATAAATAAATAAATAAATAAATAAATAAAATGCAAATTACCTTTTTTCTTTTTTTGTTAGGCTTTTTAATCTTTCTCTGTAGGCTTACTTAATGCAAAGATATATGTATTCCAATTATGATATTTAATTGCATGGACAGATTTTTAGCAAGGACTTACTGGCTTGATAAAATAAAATCATTTTTTTGCATTGAATTTGCCAGCCACCCTGTTTGCTGAATTATTTCCTGAAAATTTGCCATGTAGCCAGTTTAGATAAGCCTTTTTATTTTCCATGGAAAAAAATATAAAAAAAGGAATGAATGTACTAAATGTTGTATTGCAATTATCATTAAATGTTCCCTTATTTAAAGATAATTGAAATACATTTAGTACATTCAGCAACCCCATTAATGAAATGTGAATAGACTGCCACGATGCTTTGTGAGGCTAAAGAATCGCTCCTGTTTACTTAAGTGCGTTAAATGGATTCGTTACTTTAGGCCTCTGTGACCACCCCTAGAAACCCCCCCACCCCAAACATGACACTAAGAGTCTTTCTGGTCCTTGGGTGCAGTAGACAAGAAGTCAGTGCCCATCAATATTTTATATACATTGATTGAGTGGTGAATCAATTCATGTTTCACAAATGAAGTTGCTGAATGTTCTAAATGCTGTACTGCAATTATCTTTAAATGTTCCCTTCTTTTTATAATTTTTTTTATTTGGCAAAGCTTTTCATTAATAGCAACTTATAAATTTTGCTACTATGTATAAAAATACACTGCAATATTTTAAAACAAATCACAAGAAGCATACGTTATAGTTTTAAAAGAAAAATCGGGTTGATGACGGTAGATCAAGTGAACGGAGAGCAATGGGGGGTCCAGTGGTTAAAGAATAACATACAGAATTCAACTAAACAGGACTATGGGAAGCCAAACTCTTTACTGGTGCAGCAAAAATATAGAATATTTAACCTTAATACTTATTTTTAATTTTGCATTTGTTTTTTGAATTTGTGTTGGATCAGGAGCCTCCAAAAGACACATTGGTTGAGGTGATTTTCCTGACCCTGAAAAGGCACTTTAAAATATCAATTTTAAAGCTGTTATAATAATTAAAGAAAAATGAGAAATATGGCAGTTATTTCCTATTATGCTTAGTGAGAAAGGAAATGGCTCTTGTTTGCTACGATGAGTAATTAATAATTTTAATATAAAACAACAGCAAATGTGGGATCTCAGGTTCAGGAATGGAACTGGATTAGGGCAAAATGTATATTTAGTGGCACAGGTGATGTGTTTCAAATCTGTTGTTAGTACACCCATTAATTTAAAAAGAAGAGCTGTGTAATTGAACAAGCTGTCAGTTTTGTAAATGATGATGCAAACTAACAATTAAAAATTATAAAAACACTGACTGTGGAAGTGATGCGCAAAACAGAAGATGTATTGCATCATCATGTCTTTGGAGTATCACAATTTTGAAATTAGTGTGAGGTTAAATGAAGGATTGTTCTTTAACAATTGAGTGTCAATGTTTTTCTTCAATTAAGAAGTTTTTCATATAAATTTGAATTAAACTCAAATAGTTAGATACATTCTGACAGCTCTAATTCTTGTTGAAAATCTGTCCAGAAAAAGCTAAGAGGGTTGATTGAAAAGTAATGGGACAGTCCCTGTTTTTTCTTCCAGGAAGGTAGACACGACATCGACATGTCTGAGCCTGCAGTTGGACTGCCGTATTCTTCAGCATTCTGTCACAGCGAATTGAAGTCCCTCATTCATGTCATCATGGAGGATGATGAAGACGTTTCTGTGAGAGTACAGCTAAGGTGTGTGATTGAATTTTGTTTTAAGCTTGGGAAAAACATTAATGAAGCTCTCGAAATGTTACGACAAGCATATGCTGACAAAGCCATTAGCTGTAGTGCTTTATTTCGGTGGTGGAAACACTTGAAGGTCGGCAGCACTTAAGTGGATGATGACGTGGGTTCGGGAAGGCCATCCACAATAGTTATGGATGTATGTCAACATTACCAAGGCTAGCAAACTATTGAAAGATGACAGAAGGCCTACACGTCACAATCGAGGTTAAGCAATCAGGAATCCTCTTTGACATTTGAACAGCGTACTTGGTGCATAAATATATAAATTGGTTCAGATAGTGTATTGTATGAATAGTGTGTATATGTGTATGTATGTGTGTATGTGTGATATACATATATATCTATATATATATATATATATATATTTAAGTGTACGCAAGACTCTGAGCGCAAGCAAGACACTGAGCGCAAGCAAGACAGAGCCCTGTCCGCCAACTCTAAGACCATGGGATATGCTCGACAGAGCCCCGCCTGCAAACTCTAACCCTCCTACCGCGTCATGGGATACGCACGACAGAGCCACGCACACCAACTGTAACCGTCCTCCCGAGTCCAGCGTCGCTCTCGAGGCACGCAACAACTCACCAAACACAGCCTCAGTCGCTTTCGTCTGTGCAAATGTCCACATGCACCTCTGAGCCACATTGACTTTACACCGCACGCAAGACAGAGAGCCA
>JANRMT010061414.1:12627683-12708374 GCA_026402145.1 Polypterus bichir lapradei
TGTTGCCAAGTAATGTTGAACCAAGTCGTCACTACGGTGTTCCCAAATACGCACTTTGCTGATAAACTGAGCGCACGGCGCTTTGGTGACTTTGAAGAACAAAAAAAGTCCGTCTACATGCGGCTCGAACCTTGTGCATGTTTGGTAGCACATATCTGTGTGAGAAGCTCTTCTCAGTGATGAAGACTAACAAAACAGCACACAGGAGTCGCCTCACTGATGAGCACCTGCAGTCCATCCTGAGAATCTCCACAACACAGAACCTCACACCAAACATAAACGAACTTGTTGCCAAAAAAAGATGCCAGGCGTCCAGCTCTAAAATGACATATGAGCAAAGACAACTGAATGATTTGATTTGTTATTGCTGAAAGGAACACATTTTATTTATATTTCCAGGTTTTGTTATGCAGCATGTTCATATTTGAATTTGTATAATTTTGACAGGATATATTTTTATGGAGAGCAAAATCTTTTGGGATATTTAAAATCTAAGTTTATTTTTTATATAAAATTACATAAGAGTAAAGAAATTTGAATGTTTGTTCTTTTAACGTTTACTTTATTTCTAACTTGTATAATTTAGACAGGATATATTTTTATGGAGAGCAAAATATTATAAGTTGTTTAAGGTTTGAGTTGATTTATTCAGGAATAATATTCCTGTCTGTTTTTACCATTCCTACCAAAGATATTTGTCGACTAAATAAAAATTCCTTCTATTTAAAATTTAAATAGAACTTGAACAAATACGATAGTTCATAATATCCACGCAGACTTGCACGTAAGAGCGGGAGTTATCCGTTTTAACAAGCAGCGTATTGCACTGATACGAAATAGCTGTGTGTGTATATATGTAGATATGTATGTATATGTATATATATGTTTATATATGTGTGTGTGTATGTGTATATATATATATATGTGTATGTATGTATGTATGTATGTGTGTATGTATATGTATGTGTATATATGTAGATATATATGTATGTATATATGTGTGTGTGTATATATATATATGTGTATATGTATAGATATGTATATATATATATATATATGTTTGTGTGTGTGTGTAAATATATATATATATATATATATTTATATATATATATATATATATATATGACAGCAACACTCATCACTCACAACAGTGACAAAACAATTACATTGACAATCATGTTACGTTATTTTCAAAATGTTTCCTTTTCTTTTTCATTGCTTCTTTAACACACTACTTCTCCGCTGCGAAGCGCGGGTATTTTGCTAGTAATAAAATGGATCGGTTTTTACTAAACAGTAATAAGCGGTGTGACCACGTCAACCAGAGTGTGAAGAAGCACAAATTTTGAAAATATGATGACAGTTATTTGGATTTTGGATTTACGTTGACAGAAGTCAATGGTGAGGAGAGGTGGCAGTGTATACTGTGTATGAAAGTTTTGGCACCAGAGTGCCTTCTACCAAGCAAGTTGAATTGCCATTTAGAAGCCAATCATCCCAGCATGGTTAGTAAATCTTGTGACTACTTTACCAGAAAGTTAAGAGGTAAATCAACAAAAAGTTTGTTTATATAAGCAGGCACCAATACCAAGCAATGCATTGCTAGCATCTTACCAGGTGATCTTAAATATGTGTTTTATTTATTTTTACTTAACCCTTTAATTAAAAAAAAAAATAAATTGGGGCGTGTCGGCGGGAGATTGCCGGGGAGCACCTGGAGCTCATCCGGGTGTGGATAAAAGGGGCCGCCTCCCTTCATTCGGGGCGAGAGTCGGGAGCGGACTGGACTGAGCTGGAAGAAAGGAGGCAAGGAGGCGGCCTGAAGGAAGTAAGGCAAGGTGTTGTTTGGCCAGGACTTTGGGGACTGAAGGGGTTTGTGTGTGTGCACTGGACTCATTTGTAAATAGCTTGTAAAATAAACGTGTGGTGGTGATTTTCAACATGTCTGCCTGTCTGTGTCCGGGCCATTTCCACAGCTTACAAATAAGAATATCTTCTAAGGCACAGAGTCACATTGTAAAACAGGCGCTTAATTAAAATAAGTGCTTAATCATATTACAGTGGTGCCTCGGTATACATCCTTAATCCGTTCCAGATCCTTTGACTTATACCAAACAGGACGTATACCAAATGAATTTTTCCCATAAGAAATAAAGGGATAATGATTAATCCATTCCAATGAAAACAAAATCCTATTTTTATTGGCATATTATACATGGGGTTGTATAAAATAATTTAAACACTGCTTAATACTAAAATACATAAATACAAAAGCAATTAGATGAAATAAATGAAAATGTAACCTCACTTTTTAATAACGTTTTTGTTTTTCACAATCATAGATACCGTCGTTCTCGGCATACGGTATGCAGCAGCCAAGTCCCGGATACACATGCCATCTTCATACTTTTCAACAATCAATTCAAATTTACGCGAACAAAATACAAAATCACATGAAAATTCACAGAGAGTTGTAGCGCAGGTTGTTCACTGAATGCTAGCAACTGGCATGCTGACGCTCGTGGGCAGTCATGTCTTTCTCGAGAGAGAGGTAAACAAGGGTAGCGCACGGTGTTCTAACACGCGAGTCGTATTCCAAACAAAGGTCGCATACCAAGAAAAATTTTTCACGTATCTTTGTTTTTCACGTATCCCGAGGTACCACTGTATATGCTTACTCAGTCTGGGGAGTTTGCACTGGTACAGCGTGTTGCCGTACCCACAACACAACGAAACAGCTCAGGATCCTGGTTGGCAAGACAGACATGCCCTCCTGTCCCACGATCTGGAAATGACCCTCTGTCTGCCACAGCCAAGTGTTATGTGGACATTCCCTTTGCCTGGTGTAGCCACTCGGGTCCTCAACAATGACCCTCGGGGAATCGCGTCACATGGCCGTAGGGCCGTAACTGACACTCCCTCACAATGCACGTAATGTGAGCAATACAAAGTCAAAACAGTGGTACACTAGGATTTTCCGAGGAGACACAGAACTGATGTGTCCAGTCTTCACCTCAGGTCACTTGATAGTGTCCATATCTCGCAGTCATATAGCAAAACAGGAAGCACCAGACTTGGAGAGTCGTCCTTTTGCAGAGATATCGGTAGCACCACACACCCCTCTCCAGCGACCTCATGACCCCCCATACTCTCCCAATCCGTCTACTAACTTCATAGGAAGAGTCACCAGAGACATGAATGTCACTGCTGAGGTAAGTGAACCTCTCGACGAGGTCAACTCTCCTTCTGCATTGTGATTGTACATAGTAATATCCAGTAAATATTCATGAAGATTTATTTCCATAATGGGGGGAAGCTGTTAGAACAATCATCTCAGCGCACTTTGTCAGTCAGGTTTTTATGATAGAGAGGCTACATCCCACTTTGCCAAATGGCATTTTAAGGACTTCTGAGAGCGAGAGAGAGAGGTTAGGAGCAGGTGCTGATACAGCGCATTGGCGCACCCACCATGTGACAAACCAACTCAGGATCCCAGATTAGGGCCCAAGTGAAGCCATGCGACGGGTGACACCTCAGCACAACACCAGTTCAGATGGAATGGAACAGTGGGGAGGTTCTTTTGTGGTGGTTGTAGTGCCAATTTTGCCACCAACCCCCAGGCGCATGATAAAAATGATTCTCTGGTCTGATGAGACACAAATTGAACTTTTTGTGCAGAACACCATGTCTTGTGAAGACCAAGGAGTACTCATCACCTGCCTAATACCATCTCTAAGGTGAAGCATGGCGGTGGCAGCATCATGCCATGGAGGTCGGAGTTGAATGGATGAATGCTGACAAATACAGATAGGATCTCGAAGAAAAGCTGCTCCATAGTGCTTGCAACCGCAAACTGGGGTTCATCTTTCAGCATAGCAATGACCCTGAACCATACAGCCAAGACAATGTTGGACTGGCTTTGGGACAAGTGTGTGACTGTCCTCGATTGGCCCAGACTTAAACCCCATGGAACATCTGTGAAGAGATCTGAAGATGGAAGTTTACAGTATGCTTTCCCTTCCAATCTAATGAACATTGAGAGAATCTGCTGTGAAAAATGAGATAAACTCCCCAAATCGAGGTTTGTAAAACGTGTAGAGACTTACCCAAGAAGTCTCAAAGCTGTAATTTCTCCCAAAAGGGGCTTCTGCAAAGCACTGAATTAAGGGTGTTTCTATGTGCTTATATAAATAAGGCATTTCAATTTTTGATATTTAATGTTTTCACTTTGACATTATGGGTTACGGAGTGTAGATTGACTGGGAAAAATGGCAAATTTATCCATTTACAATGAAATTGAAAACACGATAAAGTGTGCTGAAAGGGAAGGGATCTGAAGACTCTCTGAATCATCTGAATATTAAAAAAAGATTGTAAAGAATGGCCTGCATGGAAAGTTCCTGCCAAGTAAGTTTACAAAGGGCAAAATAAACTATCCATAAAAAGAGTGCATGCCACAGACGTCCAAGCACACGTTGCAGTAATATTAGTAACTGGTTTTAATAGTAATTGAAAGTGAATAAAGACGGGGACTGCTAAATGCACGTTTAATTAGTGTTTAGGCATCCATGTGGATTTTTTTTTTCCAGAGGTGACTTATGTAACTTCATTACAAAAGCTGAATTTCTGGACTGTCTTCAGGATTTAATGCCCGCTTTCATTAAGTGCGATCAGGTTACACTGGAGAGCTGAGTCAGCTTGTGCAGACTGAAAGACTCGGGCAGAGGGCAAGTGCTTCAGTCAAACGTGTGAAGAAAACAGTAAGGACTCTGATTACGGCTGTTCAAAATTTTTGGTAGCAGAAATGTAAGGGAGTGGGAGAGACATTAAATGCGGCAGTAGTTTAATCATAGAGACAAGATAGTCTGAAGTGAGGCGTGAAAAGCAGCGAGAAAAATTTAAAAGGCGTGTGATTGAGAATGTATGGAATAATTTTCAGGATTGTTTTTGAGGTCATCTGGCCAATTCATGTCTGTTTCCCTGTGTTTCACAATCTCCAAAGCATACTGTGGCCACCAGGGAGTGCTTCAGCACCCCAAACACCTGACCCACAGGCTTGGACATTAGGGCTTCAGTACCAAGGCTTTTTATTTGTGTGAAGCTCTTCACTCGCAAGAGTTTCCCACACCACAATCACGGCTACAATTCAGTTCAGCACACAGCAATATTCTTTTTGTCTGTCATCTCCCTGCCTTCTCTCCTCCCCTACTCCTGCAAGCTTTGTCCACCTTCTCCTGACTCAAGCACCAACAGTTGTGTCAGGTTGCTCCTTTTATGTGACACCCAGAAGCACTTCCGGTGTCTCAACGCTGTGGTTCAGAAGTACATCCAGGTGAGGTGGGAGCCTGGCAAAATAGGGTTCACCAGTACCCACATCACTCCCTGGCTGCACCCATGGATCCCAACAGGGCTGAGTCAGCAAATTCCAGTTCCCATGATGCCCTGGGAGAATCCTGGTTGCTGCTGCAGTCATCTGCCATCTAGCGATCTGATGTTGCACAAGTCGTCTCCCACCGTCCTTCCACGCCATGGGAGTCCCATCCGTCCTTCACAACATACCAACGGGAGTTGCCCGAGTACGCTGATTCACACCCGAATGCCTGGCACTTAAGTTCATGCTGTACTGTTCCAAACTGTTCTTCCATGTACTTTTGTGCACCATTAAGAAAGATTTCATTGGAGTGTAGCCCAAAAATTTACAGTGCCCACAGAAAGCATTCACCCCTTTGGAAGTTTTCACATTTCATTATTATAGCAAATTGAATCACAGTGAATTAAATTTGGCCTTTTTGACACTCATCAGCTAAGTGTAATAATGTACAATATATTACTTAGTATAGGGAAAATATTGGAATCGTCCAAAAATTCAATTTCAAGATTTTGATGAATCGACGTTTTAGACCTCCCTGAGTCTGAAAATACCATTTTTGGAATTATCTGTGTGTGTGGGTGCATGCCTGCGTGGGTGTGTGTATGTGTGATAACTTGAGTATGCTTTTACTTAGGTCAACCAAATTTTGCATATAAGTATTAGGTACAAAATGTAGATTTCTATCAACTTTTTATTTTTAAGCATTTTATTGATTTCATTAAAATCAAATAACATTCCATACAAGGAAGTCAAATTTAATAAAACTAGGTTTGAAACAAATCAACCCCCACGCGTGAGAAACGTCCAAAAATTCGACCTCAAGGTTTTGATAAATCTCAACGTTTTAGACTTCCCTGAGTCAGAAAATACCATTTTTGGAATTATCTGTGTGCGTGGGTGTGTCTGTGTGTGTGTGTGTCTGTGTGTCTGTATATGTAAACTCAATAACCTGAGTATGGTTTCACTTAGGTCAACCAAATTTTGCATACAAGTATTAGGTATGAAACATAGATTTCTATAAACTTTTGGGCTATTTCTGGTAATCAGAAGTGGTACTTTACCTTTTATTCATGCAGCTTCAGAGTCAGATTTATTCAACTTTATTTTCATAATAATTGTTCAATATATTATTGATTTGATTTGTTGTTGATGGTTCTTTAATGTACATAACATAAAAAATATAATCATTGTCTTCCAGTTTACTCCTCAAATATCCATCCCCATGTCTGAGTATTAAATAAAAGTCTAGGGGAGAGCGCTTCCGATTTTTGTATTTAATGTTGGTAATGTCTTATTGGGTGTAATTTATTACTTAAACTTTTTCGTAAGTATGTATGTAAATGAAAAACAACTGATATATATGGGTCGCTGCTATCCGCAGTTTTAAGCCTCTGCTGTCGGTCTTGGAACACATCACCTGTGGATATGGGGGGCTCAACTGTTTACACTTTTGGCGGAGCACTAAGAGGCAAATAGAATCTTGGGTTAAAATCCTGCACCCAGTTGATATTAGTGAAGATCCTTGGAATTAAGGGTGCCGGACTGCACTCTGCATTGTACTCTGATTTTCCTTCCATATCCTCAAAAATGCATATTGGGTTGATCATTCAAAATTATTCTTTTGTTACTGAGTGCAAAGTGGGCTCTGTAGTAAATTCTATATATATATACTCTTTAGAAAAAGCTTACGAAAAGGTAAAGATGACTAGGATGGATGTCACAGGCGGCTTGTGATCTCGCTCTCGTAGTTGTTCATGAAGTGCTTTTCTGACAATCAGATGGAAACTGTTCTCCTGGCGTCTTCGTCCCTTCTTCCTCCCTCCTATGTCACTCTTCAGACAAAGCATATATTTATTCTAAAATTCTACTGGGGGGTTTTGCAAGATTTGATTGTTAGATATTCTGATTGGCTGGCTGTCAATATGATGAATTAATTCACTGTCCGTTTTCCCAAACAATAAAACTTTTCTAATGTTGCCTGTGGTATCGGCATGTCTTCCTTTGCCAGGCTGTAAACCAAATTAGCTACTTGTTGTCCCAGATGCCCAGGTTATAAAGTAATCAAAATCCTTAGGCACCAGCATGTCTTCCTTTCTTTGTTGGAACAGCTGTTTTAAAAGTGAGGTACAACTAGGAAGAGGATATGCTTTGATGTGTCCTGAAATTAGTTCATCTGTTGTTGTCTTGAGCAAAATATAATGAAAACACGGAACAAAATTTACAGATTTTGTACCCCACAACAAGTCACACTGACCAACACAAAGTTGCAGAAGATGTGAAGGACGTCACTTCCCACATGAAAGGAACACCATCTCCTAAGGCAGAAGAGCCTGCTCTGCCCTTTCTTATGTCGATCCTGGTGGCTCCAAAATCCGTACTAACTCCTACTCTCTCTTCTGCTCTTTTTCCGGTTTTCTGTGGTGGCGACCTGCGCCACCCTCTGCGCTCTCCCTGAAACCCTGGTGGTGGTTTAAAACACATAAACTGGAGGAATTGGGGAGCTTTTTTGGACCTGCACCACCACCACCTGATCAAAGCACCGTGATGTCCCTACACTGATGGATTAAAGGCCAGAAGTCCATGTGACCGTCATCATCAAGTCCTTCCATGAGAACCCTGAATACAATGAGGACTGATCATTGATGTTAGGTAGAATGCCTAGAGTAGGCTGGGTGGTCTCATGGCCTGGAACCCCTGCAGATTTTATTTTTTCTCCAGCCATCTGGAGTTTTTTTTTTTGTTTTTTCTGTCCTCCTTGGCCATCGGACCTTACTTTTATTCTAAGTTAATTAGTGTTCTCTTATTTTAATTCTTACTTTCTTTTTTTTCCTCTTTTCTTCATGTAAAGCACTTTGAGCTACATTATTTGTATGAAAATGTGCTATAGAAATAAATGTTGTTGTCTTCCCAAAGTCTAATAGAAGTTTCCAGCATACAGGGATAGTTCATCAGTGCAGCTCCCTGTGGTGGCACCCGTGTAATGCGTCAGGGCTGCCTCACAGGACTACACTTCACAGCCTGACTGTGGGCTGAAAAACGGGGACGGCGACATAAGAATGCTGCCTTCTAGTGTATTGGGGAAACATAGGCACAGGGAAGGCTAACTTACCCAATCCATTCATCCTTCTGGCCTTCCTTCCCTGAAAAGGGATCAGTTCTCAACCTGGTCCACGCTAATCTATTGTTATTATTTCATTCTGCCCCCCACCCCTAGCAAGGTCCACCTTTCCTTCTGGATGGGATTTCGGATGATCCCTGACAACACTTACAATATACAGTATATGTCTGAAGAGCGGGTGTCTCACGTGGTGAATCGAGGTCAATGTAATATGTACAGTATGTTTAGTTGAAGAGCACGTCTGTGGGCTTGTGATTGCTCTGATAAATGACTGAGTGCCAGTTGGTTCAAATCTACCATTTACTTCCCCTGCTGAAATTAACGATATACTGGTACTGTACCATTTTAAAATTTCAGGTTTTGGGTACTTTTGCCTATATTGTTTGTTTTTAGGGCATATTTTCAGAGAAAAAATTCATTTCAGGTTTTTGGTTTATTAGAAGTTGTCCCTCATGTTTTTGGTACTTGTCATTATGGTTGTTTTCACTGACACTTTTCGAAAGGTCTTCATGTCTAGTCAATTGCTGGAATTAAAAAAGTTCAAATACTGTGCTTATGAAGTCGGATCTCATTTCAGTGAGGAAGTCATTAAGGATCTAAGTTGATTCATAAAGACAGCGTGGCGAGGTTTTTATTCACGCTGGAAATTCAGATTTTGTATGATTTGGGTTTTGGCTTTTGTTTGTAGTTTTGAATGGAGCAGACAGACTGCTTTTAATTTCTGAGTTGAAGAATATTACCTTATATTAATCATGCCGTTTAAATCTTTATGTAATTTTCCACTTAAATTTAGCACGTTGCCCAAAAACAGTTGGCATTGTAAGTCCACAGTGGTTTGGTTACAGGCCGTAAGAAGTCTTTAAAATTTTTCCAGGCAATATCCTTTTAATTTAAAAATTCTGTACAGCAACCAAACTCAGTTTTCCAGATTAGGAAGTTTTGTATAAGATTTACATTGGAGCAAGGGGGTATTAAATACAACGGAGACCCTTGTAGCTAGCTAGGAAATAGAAAGCCTGTCACTGTCGTTTCATTTTGAGGCTTAACAATACACTACCCAGATGCTGAATTTCATTTTTATTAGAGGAGACGATCTCCCCTATGTAACAACAAATGGGGTACTTTATACACTTGGTGGGATTTCGGTAGAAGTTTAATATCACAGCAGATTAATTCTTAAAGCAAGACTTGTAACAAAACTTTTCAAATCAGGTTGTACTACCTTTGTGAGTCATATCTGACATTTGTTGTTGCTGTTACAATGTGTCTTTGGTTTGTTTTATTGTTAGCAGTTGTTTTTATTTTATGTAAATCTTGTATATTTCCCTTGCTTCTTTGTGTGTTCTTTTATTTTTTTTTTAAACAGATTTTGTATTATTTGTAATTTTGCCCCAGCCACTTTCCCTATAATTAGATAGTTTGGACTTTATTTGACCCCAGGGTGAAAATTTGACTTTTTACTGAAGATCTTTAAATAAATAAATACACAGATAGATAAATAATTGTGTTTAGGACCTAGAAGTTCTGTATATTCTACCTGATTGCCTCGGCTCTATGCTGTTCATGTTGTTCAGCTCCCCTCTTTAATGTTTGGTAATAGTGACTTGTACTTGTCTTTATGACCCTTTTGTTTGAGTTGTCTAATTTTTTTCAATTTTTGGCTCTATCTCTTGATTTTCAATTTTATTGTTGTGGATTCAATTTTATTTTCTTGCCTTTTTAGTATTCTTTTCTCAACTTTATACTTTCTCGTATACAAAGTACAGGGAAAGTATTGTAATCATCTAAAAATGCGATGTCGAGATTTTGATGAATCTCAACGTTTTAGACCTCCCTGACTTTCTTGTAAACAAAGTATAGGGAAAATATTGGAATCCTCCAAAAATTTGCCTTTCGAGATTCTGATGAATCTCGATGTTTTAGACCTCCCTGACTTTCTTGTATACGAAGTATAGGGAAAGTATTGGAATCCTTCAATAATTGCATTTCGAGATTTTGATGAATCTCAATGTATTAGACCTCCCTGACCTTCTCATATATGAAGGATGGGGAAAGTATTGGAATCATTCAAAAATTTGCCTTTTGAGATTTTGATTAATCTCGAAGTTTTAGACCTTCCTGAGTCCGAAAATACAATTTTTAGAATTATATCTGTGTTACTGTCTGTGTGTGTGTATCTAAGCGCAATAACCTGAGTACACGTTCACTTCGGTCAATCAAATTTTGCATTCAAGTATTAGGTACAAAATGTATATTTCTATGCGGTGGGGTGGCGCCCTGCCCAGGGTTTGTTTCCTGCCTTGCTGGCAGTGTTGGCTGGGATTGGCTCCAGCAGACCCCCATGACCCTGTAGTTCGGATATAGTGGGTTGGATAATGGATGGATGTATATTTCTATCAACTTTTGGGCTATTTCCGCTAACCGGAAGTGGTACTTTACCTTTTTACTCGTGCAGTCTGATTTATTCAGCTTTGCTTTTATAATAATTGTTCAATATATTAATTTGATTTGATTTGTCATTGATGGTTCTTTAATGTACATAATATAAAAATATTATCATTGTCTTGTGGTTTACTCCTCAAATATCCATCCCCATATCTGAGTATATGAGAAAGTCGAGGGGAGACCATTCCCGATTTTTTTTTTTTTTTAACATTATTTTTTGCTTTCAACATTTTTGAAATCCTTGTTAGTTTTTCTGAGGTTTTCCTATATGTTATATAAATGAAATTAGATAATTAAGTGCTTTGTTTATACAGCACCTTGCATAATGTTTGGGACAAAGACACATTTGCTGATTTCCCCCTCAGCTCCACAGTTTAAAATTACAAATCAAACAATTCAGACATTGTGATTAAAGTGCACATTGCAGACTTTCATTTAAAGGGATTTGCATATATTTTGGTCATTATTATTGGGTATTATTATATGTAGTCTCACCGGGCCAGTCGTGATCTTTAATTGAGAATACATGTCAAAAGTGTGTAGTGAATAGCGATGAAGTTGTGTGCTGCAAAGGCTACACCCATAGGGCTCTTTCAACAACAACAACAACCTTTATTTCTATAGCACGTTATCATACTAATAATGCAGCTCAAAGTGCTTTATATGATGAAGAAAGAGAAAAAAAAGATAAAGTAAGAATTAACATAAGAGAACACTAATTAACTTAGAATAAAGTAAGGTCCGATGGCCAGGGAGGACTGAAAATAAAAAACTCCAGACGGCTGGAGAAAAAATAAAATCTGCAGGGGTTCCAGGCCATGAGACCACCCAGCCTACTCTAGGCATTCTACCTAACATCAATGATCAGTCCTCATTGTATTCAGGGTTCTCATGGAAGGACTTGATGATGACGGTCAAATGGACTTCTGGCTTTTAATCCATCAGTGTAGGGACATCACGGTGCTTTGATCAGGTGGTTGTGTTGCAGGTCCAAAAAAGCTCCCCAATTCCTCCAGTTTATGTGTTTTAAACCACCACCAGGGTTTCAGGGAGAGCGCAGAGGATTCGAAGCAAAAGTCTTGACGCTAAGAGAAAATAAAAAGCTAAAATTGCTGTTATCCATTCAGGAGCTCGTTAGCAGAAGGTAACTGAACCTCAATAATTAATTTGCACTATGCAAAAGGACAAAGGTCCAAGTCTTTAGAGTCCTGGTGCTTCCTGTCTTGCTATATGGTTGCAAGACATGGACACTATCCAGTGACCTGAGATGAAGACTGGACTCCTTTGGTACTGTCTATCTGGAGAATCCTTGGATACCGCTGGTTTGACTTTGTGTCGAATGAGTGGTTGCTCATGGAGTCCCAAATGAGGGACATTACCTGCATTGTGAGGGAGCTTCAGTTACACCACTACGGCCATGTGGCACATTTCCCCGCCGGGTCGCCCATGTAACACCTGGCGTCAGTTACAGCACTACAGCCATGTGGCGCAATCCCCCGAGGGTGTTCTGGCTTATTGTCGGGGACAGAGTGGCTGGACAAGGCCAAGGGGACGCCCACATAACACCTGGCTGTGGCAGATAGAGGGTCATTTCCTGAGGGTAGGACTGGACCGCGTGTCTGCCTGGGGGGTTACCAACCGGGATCCTGAGTTGTTTCATGTGGTGGGTGCGGCAACGCACTGTACCAGTTCATGCTCTCCAACTTGACTTGACTTGTGATGAATGCAGCGACAGTGGAGATAAACAGACAGACACACACACATAGACCACCGCAGCTACTGTATAAGCAGAGGAGATGTAAAACAAAAATGGTTGCAAAAATCTTGGTATTAGTACTGTATCATTGAGACATAGCTACTGTGATAGAACTGGGGCGCCAGCAAGTTCCAAAACCCAACATGAACACACAACCACAGTCCCGGGTTCAAATAAATGGATGATTTATTGTATAAATACCTCTAAAAAGTAACAAGCACAAGTTGTCTCTTTTCCAGAATCACTTCTCCTGTCATCACCGCACTGCCCTCCTCCAAATGAGTGTTGCTTTGTCCTCCCAGCTCCAACTCGCCTGGGCAAGGGAGTGTGGTCCCTTTTATTGAGAACCCAGAAGTACTCCCGGTGCCGGGGTTGTTGCCCGTTGGAAGTACTTCCATGTCATATGGATGTCCGATATATTGGGGAGTGTATCTCCCTGCAGCACACCCTTGTGGCACCCATGGACCCCAGCAGGGCTGTGGTGCTGGACTACAACTCCCAGCATTTCCTGCTGGTTCCCTAATGGGCGCCAATATGGAGGGCAGTCCTTCCCTTTCTTCTTTTATCTTGGCCAGTGAAGGTGTTAAGCACATGTCCGGTCCATTTGTTTGGGGCTTCCCGCCAGGGTAAGGAACCATCTCCACTGGCTGGGGATGTCCATCCTTCCATTAGGGCAGCCTTGTCTTGACATCAGGATCTTCCCGACTCCTTGCTGGGGTGCCTGTCGATCCAGTGTGCCACCTACACTACATATGAAAGTGTTATTTTAAAAAGAAAACAAATTATTTCCTTTGTTAATACTTTATGTTGTGAGAAAATATACCAGGTTTTGAACTTTGCATCTCTGCACCTGCACTCGTTAAAAAGTACAGTATAAAAAATAAGTTGTATCGCAAACATGTATATACATGTCGATATAGTGGTGATCTTCAATCTTTAGGTGTTTTGTGAACACATCGAAAAACATTGAATATCACATTTTGGGTCAAAAATGATCGTAATGTCAATTAAAGTCCAAAGTCCCTGTTACTTCTGGGACACTCCTTAAATAAACTGTCATGGCTGGTAACCCTCCTTCTCCTTTGACATGGTGATGCTCTGTTAGCGACTAGATCTTTCTTCTCACTGTTGCCTTATCCTGCCTATAATTCTGTTCACCAAATAACTCATTGCACTATCCAGATTATCGACTAATATACCACAAGTAACCATTTAGAAGTGTTCTGTGGCTTTTTCCAATTACAAATGATCCTGTCATTTCAGCGATTTCAGGATGTCACTTTCGATTGCCAAGATTATAAAGTGTTACCAGCTGCTAATTCTGTAGGTTTATCAATACTAAGAGTAAAACAATAAAAAAAAAAACAATTCCAGAAATGAAAACTGACCGTAAGGAGCTGCATTAAAATATACAATGTGGTCAGATTAGGAATTTGATGAGACGGCACCAATCTCAGTGAACATAAAGTAATAACTAATATATTTAAAGAATCTTCAAAGCCGCTGTAGACAGCGGAGTGTAATGAAGTAGAAGTCCACATTTACACCTTTCTTTATAAATTAGAACTACTGCAGCTTGATGCGCTGCATACAGAGGAACTGAACTAACCGCTGAGGCTCATCGAAATTTAAGATTCTATAAATTCCTTACAAAGCGGAAAAGCCACAGGTCCAGATGGTTATCCAGCAGAATTGTATGAAAGGCCATCTGTTAAATGAGCCCCACTAATACTTGTTATATTTGAAAAACCTAGAAATTACACTCTTCTACCTCACAGTTTAGCCAGGCATCAATTACTGTCTTTCCTAAGAAGAAATAGACAGTCTGGAATGCACATCTTCTAGACCGCTTTCGTTACAAAGTAGCTCTAAAGGCCTGGGCTTGAGCCCAGTAAGCCCGTACCATAATATGTCACTGCCAGCACATTATATATAAATAAGGACAGAATTATTTTTACATTAAGAATGCACAACAGGATCACATGAGGGAAGAGTATATAAAGTATGAAAGACCAAGACACGACAGGAAACCTGGCCTTTCAATCACAGGCTTTCACTCCTGTTTGTTAGGAGGGGCAGCTTGACTTCCATTCCACCTCTCTAGCACAAAATCAAAACATTTTTTTCTCGATTACATTTCTCTTTTTAATGATGGAGACCTCTGTCTTCCTTTCCAGATTCCCCTTTATCCTGGGACCACTAGCACTCAGTTCCAGCACACTACTTTTTTGTCATCCAACAGCTTTCGATTCCCATGCTGCAGACTTGTTTGGTTTCTGCCAGTCTGCTTTTCCCTTATTCCCAAGGATGTCTTTGCTGGAAATGTCCTTTGTCTTGTGCCCTCCTGCTAGTATCAATATACCTAGCAACATGTACCAACTATATCTGGGCACTCCTCCTCAATATATAATAGAAAAAAATGTCAAATATCAGTAGTGTGTTTTATATTTAGAAACCTACAATTTTCACAGAATTATTTAGAATCCTAGTCCTAACAACACACTCTGCTTCCATCTTTACAGTTCACTTTTGGCTTTTAATTTTTACCTAGCAATTTCTGTCTCTAAAATTGGAATGAACCCAATTCAAAGAATTATTTAACTTGATAAAAACACATTTGTTTTAGAAATGGTAGCTGAGAACACAAGTGTCTAGTTAATGGAACCCAGCTTGCAATAAGTCAACTGCTTTCTGGCCACAGTACGTTTTAAATGGAAAGGATCAATTATATCATTGAAAAAGTGAACAAAATGAACAACAAAAGCAGAAAGAATTCAGTGAAGGCAGGTAAGAGTGTCATCACTAGTAACATAAGGCATTAAAGTCAATCAGTTGTATCCTGTGATGAGCTTGAGGTTTGAGGTAAGAAAAAGCATCTCAGAATAGCTCAAAGATGCCCACTGTCGGGGGGGGGGGGGGATAATCTGTCAAACCCTGGCTAGTCACAACACAATTTATTATTAAAAATAAAGCTCTGAAATAAGAGATAAAAAAACACGTAGAATGTAATGCTTTCAGAATAGGCAATTTAAAAAAACAGAGAAAAGGGTCACAAAAAGGCAGATAATCAGTAATTAACAAAAATAGCAAAATACACAGGAGAACACACCAGCCACCAAGCTCATTCAATGAACCGCAAAGGACTATGGGTTTTCATTCACCTTTATAAGGCAGTACTTGGCAGTGATGGGCATGAACGTCTACTCTTCTGTTTTAGACTGATGCATAATTATATTCCTCTCCCCCATTACAACCCCCCTTCCTGAGGAATTTTGTAAATTGTCATGTCATCTGAATTTTCAGTATATATGCAAAACTTCATTAGGGTCGATTTAGCCATTTTGGAATAATGGATGGCTTATTGGTTGCAACCCAACTTCATTACCTCACTGAATTTGAAACACCATATAGCTTATATTTTAAGATGGGCAAAACTGTAACCAGGAGCACACACATATATAGCGCATTGCCACACCAAGCACACGACGGACCACTTCAGGATCCCAAATTAGGACCCGAGTGCAGCCGGGCAAATGGGTGATACCTCAGCACCACACTAGTTTGAATGAATTGGAACAGTGTGAGGTTTTTTACATTAGCTGGACTGCCAATCCTGCCACCAACCCCAGAGTTTTCCTTGCAAGTTGCAGGTTAACATCATACCCAGCACAGGGTAATTGCAGATTAAGGGTCTTGCTCAAAGGCCCAACGAAGTGGAATAACTTTTGGCATCTACGAGATTCAAATTGGCAACCTTCCAATTGCTGCCGCAGATCCCTAGCCTCAGTGCCACCACTCCGCCCATGCAAAATTTTATGAAAATCAATTTGACCATTTTAGTGTGATTAGAGAACAAACAATAAGACAATATGTGATCTGAGAGTTGAAACTATGTCCTTTGCTATGCAAAGTGGATAAATAAAATCCAATCGAGCCAAAAAATTTGGACGTGTGTGTCAGTAGACTTTGCACCCCAGGAACCAAGTTACCTAAACTATTTTATAACATCCATCCATTATCCAACCCGCTATATCCTAACTCCACACACACACACACACGCGGGACAATTTAGAATCACTAGTGCACCTAACCTGCATGTCTTTGGACTGTGGGAGGACATGCAAACACCACACAGGGAGGACCCGGGAAGCAAATCCAGGTCTCCTAACTGCGAGGCAGCAGCACTACCCACTGCGCCACTGTGCCACCCTATTCTATAACATCCATCCATCCATTATCCAACCCGCTATATCCTAACTACAGGGTCACGGGGGTCTGCTGGAGCCAATCCCAGCCAACACAGGGTGCAAGGCAGGAAACAAACCCCGAGCAGGGCACCAGCCCACCGCAGATTCTATAAGATTTCAGTAATTATTTACTGCTCTGATGCTGATCTTTCTGATCATAAAATAGATCATTATGTTAGCAATTGATGAGAAGAATTCATAATTCATTGTACAATTACGGTATTTCAGTGATCACCTAAAGTGCCTCTTTCTCTTGCACGAATTTCGTCAAAAACTAATCAGCACATCGTCATCTCAGAAAAGGCTTAAGTTTCGAGTTTGTTTGTTTTCCGTCCAGCAGTTTTAGCTGTAGACCGTCCCCAAAATCTGTGACACACAGACAGACACATAGACACACACCATCATTGAGATATCAATATTTTGGTATCAGGGGACCCTAAAACGTCGATACGTCAAAAACCGGAGATCGAAATTTTTGATGAATCTAAAGCTTTCATTCCTCCCCCATCAATGATAGGGTATGGTGGGGTAGGGCAGGGCATAAAGTAAAAATTCAAAAGACAGGGGCTTTTATGGTTTTATTTATAGAGAGGATTAAGAATTAAGTTGACATCGAAAAATAGGGGGGCATGATTTCAAAATTATTGCATGCATTTGACAGGGTTGTAGTTTTTTCCCCCAAAACAATAATTTGCTCTTCTGAGGAGAAATGGCTATCATCAAGTCTACTGGAAGAAATGTTGCTTGAAAAGGTAATATATGGCACACCTGTCGAAGAAATGGAGACGTCCTCATATACCCCACGCAGACCCCTATGATTCTGACTGGCCAGTGTTTGAAGTACATATTCCCTGAAACGTGTTTCCACTCGTCTTCCAGTTTGCAAGTCTGCAAATGTATGAAAAACAGGAAAAATGTGAGGGACAAATATGTTCGCCAATGGTAGAAAATGTCTAGTAAGAGGATCAAAGATTCTGGAGGGCAAAAAACTGCCTGTGTTTTAATGGATCGCTCACTTTCCTGGAGAGCTACAAACACCACCAGCTAACATCCTGGTATGTGCCTGTGGAGTAGCGTGACGCAGAAGTATAAACTGCTGTCGATGGCGTAGAAGTATAAATGAGTCTTTACAGTTAAGGGACAAAAATGTGTTTATTTGTTAAGGCATGAATATCGTTAGTGCTGATGGAGGAAGTGCTGAATTTTTATTTGTTGTGTAAGAAGAGGTATGAGAGGAGATTTTAAAGAGATCACTTAACATTGGTTTTGGTATTTGGCTTGCAGATGGGACGTCATGGGGTCTCTGACAATTCTCAGTCCTAGTCATTTAGCCTTCATCTAGCCTCCTACAGGATATGCATCACCAAACCTGGGCAAGGAAATTAACTCCACACCATTGCAGAAATGTAGAGAAACTTCATGTTTCAAAGCAAACATCCAAGTCCATAACCATTTTGTAGGAGCTACATAGGCTGAGAACATACTGAGGGATGATTTGTTTGTTCATCTCACACCACATCACTACTGGCTGGCCCACTGCTATGCCTTTTGCACCACTGTGTTCACAAAAAAGTAGTATTTCCAGATGTGGTGGGGCTTATGCACGGTGTCTCCGTTGCTGAGTGGAGTTCTTCATAGGGTTTAGAAAGGTGCCTGCTCACGTACTAGCAGGATATTATAATCTAGGACTGCATGCTTCGGAGTACAGATGTCCATTTCCAAGGTTTTTCACTTGATGTTCCATGGCATCATCTCCACAGACACTGTTTATTATAAAATCTCAAGCTGTTTGGTATTCACTGAAACTCAACTTTTTTACTTTCTCGTATACAAAGTATCGTCCAAAAATTTGACCTAGAGATTTTGATGAATCTCAACATTTTAGACCTCCCTGAGTCCTATTTACTTTCTCGTAGGGAAAGTATCGTAATTGCCCAAAAATTCATTTTCGAGATTTTGATTAATCTTGACGTTTTTGACCTCACAGAGTCCGAAAATACAATTATTGGAATTACAGCTGTGTAAACACGATAACTCGAGTGCGCTTTCACATACGTCAACCAAATTTTGCATACAAGTATTAGGTACAAAATGTAGATTTCTGTCAACTTTTGGGCTATTTCTGCTAACCTGAAGTGGTACTTTTTGCAGCTGCAGAGTCAGATTTATTCAACTTTACTCTTATAATAATTGTTCAATATGTAATTAATTTGATTTGTTGTTGATGGCTCTTTAATGTACATAATATAAAAATATAATCATTCAGTATTGGAATCCTCCAAAAATTGTTTTTCGAGATTTTGATGAATCTCGACGTTTTAGACCTCTCTGAATTTCTCATATACGAAGTATGGGGAAAGTATTAGAATCCTTCAATAATTGCCTTTCGAGATTTTGATGAATCTCAATGTATTAGACCTCCCTGACTTTCTTGTATACGAAGTATAGGGAAAGTATTGGAATCCTCCAGAAATTTGCCTTTTGAGATTTTGATGAATCTCAATGTTTTAGACCTCCCTGAGTCTGAAAATACAATTTTTGGAATTATGTCTGTATGTACAAAATGTATATTTGTATCAACTTTTGGGCTATTTCTGCTAGCCGGAAGTGGTACTTTACCTTTTCACTCATGCAGCTGTGCTTTCCGATTTATTCAACTTTACTTTTATAATAATTGCTCAATATATTAATTTGATTTGAGTTGTTGTTGATGGTTCTTTAATGTAAATAATATAAAAATATTATTGTCTTGTGGTTTACTCTTCAAATATCCATGCCCATATCTGAGTATATGAGAAAGTCGAGGGGCGAACACTCCCGATTTTTTTATTGTTTTTTTAAATTGTGGTGTTCTCTTTTAGCAATTTTGAAAATAAAGTGGTGTGAAGCGGGTAAAGCGTTTGAGTCCTTGGTGGAATCCCATTTTATTGCAGGTCAAAATAAAATAAATGTAATGCCCATAAGGTCAAAATCTTTCCTCTTTCATCCCAAAGTAAGGGTGTGTGAAGGTGTCGATCCATCTTTATCAGTAGCAGGTTCCTTAAAGAATGTTCTTTTGTTGAATAGTGGACGGAACAGAAGGTGTTGGATTCCCGGCAGCAGGTGTGGAAATGGCTGGTCACTGTTCTTCCCAGGTTTCTACATCTGGTTGCAATGCAAAAAAAGAAAGGTTGTTAGCTCTGGTGTCACACCATTCTCAATCTCCGTTGTTCCTACTTGATTTGAGCTCGAAAAACGCTAACCTGGATGTATTTGTAGAAATTGCAGGCAGTAAGGTTTGTCCGACATTTTTATAAATGGCTGTGGGTAATGCACTGATGCTTTAATACTCCAGGAACCACCACTATGCTACAGCACAAGTTTTCAGTAGTCCTCATTTGCGTGAAAGGATCCATCTTTTAGGCTGTAGTCTATATATACAATTTTACTTAATGAGCTACAAAAACATTGTACTTTTTCAAATATATTCATTCTTGCAGGTTATACAAGCAGTTTTCTTTGGAGTCTGTGTGTTGACTGATCTGTCAAGTCTTCTTACAAAAGCGAGTGAAAACCAAGAACAAGAAAGACAACTAAAGAAGCTCATTAGTCTTCGTGACTGGATGATGGCCGTGTTAGCATTTCCTGTGGGAGTGGTAAGTATTTTAAAGTAAATATTACATTGCTAGTTATTTATATGGGCAGCTCAGTGGTGTTGTGGGTAGCAGACATCTCTTGATTAGCATCCTGGGATTGAATGCTTTGCCCGAATGGTGTCTGAGTAGAGTTTGCGAGGGTTTTCTTCTGGTACTGTGGTTTTCTTTAACAACATCTCTAAAGATTTGTATGATCCTAACAGTGAATTATGGTGGACGGGGGAGCATCATGATTTGGGGATGTCTTGGGGCCTAGACAGCATCGAGCAGAAAAATGAATTCTAAAGTTTATCAAGGCATCTCCTGCAGTATTGTTTCATAAAGTAATGGGTCGTGCTGAGTCGTGAATTACAGAAATACTCAATGATAAAGAGTTGGAAAGTGTTGCAATGGGCTGCCGATTCTCCAACGGGGCGGACAACGATAGGCAGAGATTTCCTCTCCTCCGGATGATGATTGCCAGAGATCTTTCAAGGTGTATAAGGTGGACCATAGATGACGATCGGCGGCAGTTCCACAAGGGGGATAGTTCCCCTGGATGACACTTCACAGTGATTGTGGGATGCAAAGACAGGCAAAAAGGCAAAATTGGGTTGTGAGAGATAAAAAAGTTTAAGAACCACTGTCCTACAGAATAATGTGTAATGTCACGGTGACTGTACACCAGCAAGCTCAGTAAAAGTTGTGTGATGCAGGAAGATGCTAACCCTTAACGTCAAAGTAAATCTCCTGCAGAATGGCTTCAAAAAAAGAAAATCTACCTTTTGAAGTGATTAAGTCAGGGCCCAGACCCTAACCAAATAGCAATGCTATGGAATGAAATCAAGAGAGATGTTCACACCAGACACCCTACGAATATGGCTGAGCTGATGCAGTTCAGTAAAGAAGAATGGTCTAAACTTCCTCCTGAATGTTGTGCAGGTCTCATCCATGGCAAATTGGAAACACTTGGTAAGAAGTTGTTGCTGATGGAGGTTCAACTAGTTATCATCTCCAAGGGGTTCATTTTTTCTATAGTGCACTGCAAACGTTTGACTGCAACTGTTTAGATCAACCAACAATTTGTATGGACCAAGTTCAAAGCTTCACAGACAAATATCTGTGGTGTGCTTGAGAAGTTTAACAAAATATTGTAGGTCTTGTGCTTTGGCAGAATTATTAAATTTTTGCTGAAATCTGCAGACAGAAAATATTAACTGCGGGGATATCATGCTTACGCACAATGAACTTGTGGTGCAGCAAACGCACAAAAGTCCATCATTCTTCTGTTCGTACAAAAGTTATGGGATATGTAGGTCTGCAATGGTGATGGACAGGTTGACAGATGAGAGTAGACAGGAGTCCCTGTGGACTGTGATGTTTGCTGATGACATTGTGATCTGTAGCGAGAGTAGGGAGCAGGTTGAGGAGACCCTGGTGAGGTGGAGATCTGCTCTAGAGAGGAGAGGAATGAAGGGCAGTAGGAACAATATGTGTGTAAATGAGGGGGAGGTCAGTGGAATGGTGAGGATGAGAGAGTAGAGTTGGCGAAGGTGGATGAGTTTAAATACTTGGGATCAACAGTACAGAGTAATGGGGATTGTGGAAGAGAGGTGAAGAAGAGAGTGCAGGCAGGGTGGAGAAGAGTGTCAGGAGTGATTTGTGACAGACGGGTATCAGCAAGAGTGAAAGGGAAGGTCTACAGGACAGTAGTGAGACCAGCTATGTTATATGGGTTGGAGACAGTGGCACTGACCAGAAAGCAGGAGACAGAGCTGGAGGTGGCAGAGTTAAAGATGCTAAGATTTGCATTGGGTGTGATGAGGATGGACAGGATTAGAATTGAGGACATTAGAGGGTCAGCTCAGGTGGGACAGTTGGGAGACAGTCAGAGAGGCGAGATTGTTTTGGTTTGGACATGTGCAGAGGAGAGATGATTAGTATATTCGGAGAAGGGTGCTAAGGATAGAGCTGCCAGGGAAGAGGAAAAGAGGAAGGCATAAGAGAAGGTTTATAGATGTGGTGAGGGAGAACATGCAGGTGACTGGTGTGACAGAGCAAGATGACGAGGACAGGAAGAGATGGAAAAAGATGATCCGCTGTGGCAACCCATAACGGGAGCAGCCGAAAGAAGAAGAAGAAGAAGCACTTGTATTTTTCATGTTTAAAAACCATCTGAGAAGGCTCTGGATGAGATGATTCAATAATAATGGAAGCTAAGTATTTTAAAAATGGCTGGGATTACCACAGAAAATGCATCAAACAGAGTGAGTGCCTTTAAGGATTGCTACGCATGCTTATGATGTTAAAGCCACCCTCTGAAACTCATCATATGAAATAGTAAAACGATTCTTGGATCACTAGCAGGTTTTTAGCTCTGTATCTAATGAGGACAGAATCACACCTCACATCTAAGGATTATGATATCACAAATTCTGGAGAGTGTGAGAGCCTTGATAACACTTCATTTGCATTTCTAGTGATTAATTTCAAGAATTTGCATTCCTATTTTGGTGCATATTTTTGATTTAATCGTTTAAAGGAATTGTTAAATGCATCCTATTTTGAGCCTTTTATTCTTGGATAATTTGAATATGATGAAGTCAACATTATTTCAATTTCTTCAGCCGTTCTAGTTTCTGTATTTTGTAGAATGGCATTTATTTATGTGTTTTTCTAACCTCAAAGCCACAGTTCAACACATTCTTCATCTTCTGTTTTCACATCCACCTTGATAAAAGGATAGGTGTCTGTGTGTCTATATATGTCTCCCCGTCAGGTTGCCATGTCTCTGTCATTCCAAAAGATGGCACATCACAAACATTTTTAGCAAGAAAATGCATTGCACTTCTCATTCCAGCAGATAGCGCATCACAAACATTAACACTGCTTTTATGAATCACATACCAAATGGCACTGCCTTTACAAATCTCATACCAATTGGCATGTAATAGAGATATGCATTGCATCTCTCATTCCAACAGATGGCGCATCACAAACATTAACACTGCTTTTACGAATCTCATACCAAGTGGCATATAACAAAGACAAATGCATTTCATTTATCACTCCATCAGATGGTGCTTCACAAAGAATCAGTGCCTTTATGAATCTCATACCAAATGGCATGTAACAGAGAGATATGCATTGCATTTCTCATTCCAACAGATGGAGCATCACAACATTAACACTGCTTTTAGTAATCTCATGCTAAAATGGACTGCAACACAGTCAAACGCATGGCATGGTGCCCTGCAAAGTTAATAGTGAGGTTTACATTGACTACTTAGATTTCAACCCATTTTAGATGGATAGCACAGCTAGTTGTTTGTATAAAAGAGAAAGAAGTGAGTTGTCCTTCAGACTTATTTATCTGTTGTGGTCGAGTATAAGGACTGCAAAACTCAGGAATGAATGTTGGGGTGCCATTTTGCTCACACCTTTTTAATCCAGCTAAAGAAAAAATAAAAAAAAATGACCACTAAGGACACAAACATAACTAAAAAGTCCAAAGGAAAAATAGAAGCTGTCAATCTAGGTATTTCGGTCTCTTTCGGTCACTAGATAGGAGCTCCCCTCTGTGGTGTGTTCTGATGGAAATGGAACACCTGCCTCTGGTATCCGAGGGACTTATAGCTGGGGTTTAGAAGGGGTGGAGTCAGTTGTCCTTACTGAGCCTTTTCTCTGTAGTGTAGAGGAAATAGAAGAGAGGAAGGTTAGTACCAGCGCCCCCTATCGATCCAGGGTCATAGTACATACCTCAGATGAGTCCATGGAGTGATTCCCAAATACGCATATGTGACACCATCTTATATCAAACATGCTTTATCAATTTCAGTGGTTCAGTTGCTGCAGCCTACCCTCGAGGAATCAAGCAGTCAGTGTGGCTTAGTCCAATGCAGGACACGCTCACGTATGTTTATAATAGGTCAGTTCAGTCGGCAATTATCCTAAAATAGGCATTTTTAAAATATGGGAGCAGTCAAAAATATCTGATAGAAAATCCTATACAAACACCTGGAAGATGTGCAGACTCCACACAGAAAGTGATGAGTACTGATTTTAAGCCCAGAACACAATATGTGTGAAGCAGCAGCATTAACCACTGTGCCCAACTGAAATCAGTTTATTTCTTTGCGCCCTCCCTTACCATAACTTATCGTCTATGGAGGAGGGAATGCTTTACAATATGTCAAATTTCGATTTCCAGTTTTCGACGGATCTCAATGTTTTATGGTCCGGTGATAGCATCTCGATGATGGGTATGTGTCTGGGTGTCACAGCTTCTTGAGGACGGCATACAGCTAAAACAACTGGATGGAAAAATACCAAACTCGAAACTTAAACCTGTTATGAGACAACGATGTGCTGGTTAATTTTTGAGCCAAATCGTGCACTCTAGAGGAACCCTCGAATACCGTAATTCTGCAATGAATTATTAATTTTTCTCATCAATTCCCTATTTTATGTTCAGAAAGATCATCATCAGAGCGGTAAATAATTATTGAAATGTTAGAGAATACTTTGGGTAACTTGGTTTGTGGGCCACAAAGCCTACTGACGCTCACGTCCAAAGTTTTTTTTATGCAGTGCTGGCAAAGAGAGGTTATATGTATATGTATATGTATATATGTATATATTTGTATATATATGTGTGTATATATATGTGTATGTATACAGTATATACAGTATTTGTATGTATATATATATATATATATATATATATATATATATGTATATACAGTGGACCCTTGACTTACGAACACAATTGGTTCACGAGGGTTGGTTGTAACTCAAGTTGGTTGTAAGTCAAGACTATTTTTCCCATAAGAAATAATGTAAATACCCATAATGCGTTCCGAACCTCCCACAGCAACACTTACTTAAACTTTTCATATTAAAAAAGGGTTGTATAATGTGCATAATTTACCAAAAACACCAATAATTTTTCTAATGTACTAATCAAACAGTTATAAAAAGTGCCTAGACTACCAGAAACAACAATTTCATACCGTACTCACCATTTAATTTGACGTCTTTGGGCTGCAGGAACGGAGGAGGAGGAGGAAAATGAAATGGAAGGTGGTTATTGTTTGGCAGGAGAGTCCCCTTCCATAAGAACATCAGGACTCTGACTCCCTGGTGTCCTTTCTCTCCTTGGGAGAGGCTGTAGCCCACTAGGACCTGCTTCTGGCTCACTAGGTCTCAACCTTTTCGGAAATAAAAACTGGTCTAAGGTTGTCTGTTTCTGTCTTTTCTTCAACACAGTTCTGTAGTATGACATGACATTGTCATTAAGCAAGTTAATGCAACGATTAGCGTTTTCTCTGTCTGGGTGGGTCTTCTCTACAAATGTTTGTAGCTCTGTCCATTTTTTCAGGATGTCCTTCATTTCAGAAGAGGACATTTGCTGCACTGATTGTTGATCCTCCCCCTCCTCTTCAGAAATCTCCTCAGCTGCCATTCTCTGTTGCTCAGCCAGAAGTTGCTGAAGTTCCTCTGTAGACAATTCCTCTGAGTGTTCCTCCACCAGTTCCTCAACATCACCACTGTCAACCTGCAAGCCTATGGACTCAGCTATAGTGACAATGTCATCAACCACAGGGTCAGTTGCAGGTTCAGGCTCCTCTACAAAGCCTTCAAAGTCTCTCTCCTCTATAATTTTAGGCCACACTTTCTTCCAGGCAGATCTTAGTGTCCTTAGAAAAAAAAATTGGCCCAGGATTTCTCTATTAACCCCACACAGGAAATGATGTTGTAATGTTTCTTCCAGAACTCTGTAAGAGTCAAATCTGTATCTGAGACCATCTGGAAGCACTTCTGGAACAGTTCCTTGGTGTATAGCTTCTTAAAGTTAGCTATAACCTGCTGGTCCATAGGCTGTAGTAGAGGAGTTGTATTAGGTGGGAGGAAATCTACTGTAAGCCATGGGAATTCTTCAGCCAAATCTTCTTCCAAGTCTCTTGGGTGAGCAGGAGCATTGTCCATGATTAGGAGAGCCATGAGTGGTAAGCCTTTGTCCTCTAGATATTTCTTAACAGTAGGACAGAAAACCTCCCTGATCCAATCAAGAAAAAGCACTCTTGTTACCCAGGCTTTTGCATTAGATCTCCACATGACCCCTAGCCTATTCTTCATGACTGTATGTTTTCTGAACACTCTAGGGGTCTCAGAGTGATAAACCAAGAGAGGCTTTATCTTTAGGTCACCACTCGCTTTGGCACATAACAATAAGGTTAGCCTATCCTTCATAGGCTTGTGGCCAGGCATTTTCTGCTCTTCCTCGGTAATGTATGTTCTCCTGGGCATTTTCTTCCAGAAAAGCCCAGTTTCATCACAGTTAAAAACTTGATGAGAGCAAAAGCCATTTCTCTGTGTTATCATTTCAAAGTGGCGTATGTAATTTTCGGCAGCCCTTTTATCAGCACTGGCAGCTTCACCATGCCTAACTACGCTATGAATTCCCAGTTCTCGCTTTAAAATTGTGAAACCACCCCTCACTGGCACGAAATGTTTCACCACTATCACTTGTTGATGGCTTATCCTTTAACAGATCTGCATTTATAGCCCTAGCTTTTTCACAAATGATTGACTCAGATAGGCTATCGCCTGCCATCTGCCTTTCGTTTATCCACACTAATAACAGCCTTTCTACCTCTTCTAACACTGTTGATCGCGACTTACTAATTTGAGTAACACCTTTAGCAACACTAGCTTCCTTATACAAATCTTTTCGTTGTAAAATTGTGGAGATGGTGGATTTTGACATGCTGTACATGCTAGCGAGATCAGTCACACGAACGCCACTCTCATATTTACGCACAATTTCCTTCTTTGTTTCGATCGAGATCGCTTTCTTTACCTTCGTTGTCTTCTCTTCCTTACTTAACTTCTTTGGGGCCATTTTGATAGTAATTATCCAAATAAATGATATAAATCACTGCACTGAGAAAAAATACGTCCACAAATACACGTATCTCGACTCCGACTGCCGCTTGCAAATGCTTTCAGCTGTTTGTTTACAATCGTGCGAGCGGATACACGTGACCGCATCTGGGTCGTAACGCAAGTTGTTGGCTGTAAATCAAAACAAAAATTTTGGTCTTAACTCAATTTGTTCACATGTCATGCCGGTCGTATGTCAAGGGTCTACTGTGTGTGTGTGTATATATATATTTATATATATATATATATATGGCTGTAATGAACTAACAGTACATTATTAAAACATACAACATTGACATCCATCGCAACCCTGAATAAAAATAAAAGGCTTGGAGAATGTTATGTCATCTTACGTTACTAGATTTCTATTGTGGCGAGTAACTGGGGGTGGTACCCAGCCGGAAGGCCCAGAGGAGGGCTTATGCCACCTCCAGACCATAAGGGGGCGACCGCCCTGGTGGCTTTGGGGACCACGGGAAAAGAGCTTGGAAGCTCAACCCTATAGCTGCCCGTGGTCACCGCCAGGGGGTGCCCGAATGCTTGAGGAGACCCTCCCCTCAGCACTTCCGCCACAACCGGAAGTGCTGGGGGGAAGAAGACCCGGGACACCTGGAGTGCTTCCGGGTGTGCAGCCGGTACTTCCACCATACTGGGGAGTGCCGGCGGAAGCTAATCGGGAGGCACCTGGAGCACATCCAGGTGTGTATAAAAGGGGCCACCTCCCTCCATTCGATGGCTGGAGTCGGGTGGAAGAGGACAGAGCTTGGGAGGAGAGCAGTGGAGGTGGTCAGAAGACAGAGATAGGCATTGTGAAGAGGCCTGGACTTTGGGGGAGTTTGGGGTTGTGTGCGCACTTTGTAAATAGTAGACAGTGTAAATAAACGTGTGATGGTGCTTATTACGATGTCTGCCTGTCTGTGTCCGGGCTGTCTTCCACACTATACATATACATATTTATTGCTTCAAATATGAAGGAAAACAAGATGTTGATCACACAGTAAAATAAAATTGATGATCAACATAAACAAATATAACGTTCAAGGACTTTATGTATTTATTTTTCAGACATGGCAAATGAACGACAGAAGAGGAAATCACAAACTCTGTTAACAGCAGAGAAAAAAATCTCTCAGGAGACCGTGGCTGTTTATAACGGACAGAGTCACAGTTCTGATGATTGATCAAATGGCCATCTTCCTCCTCCAGTACCATAAATTCCTACTGGAATGGTCTAATAAAAAGTAAATTGCATTCATTTAGGCTTCCACTGTCTCTTGTGACATTTACTGTATCCACTAACTCAATTGGAGAAACAGTATTTTGAAAGAGACAAACTAGAAATTAAGACGTAGTCACAAATACACGCAGAGATCAAAAACAAAAGTCAAGCCTACTTTTATAGCAAAACGATGTTAAAACAATGTCAAAAAGAAGAATCACAGTAAATTATCTTATGGTGTTATCCACAAACTCTGATAAGAAATGGCTGCCAGAGTTGACCTTTAACCTGTCACAAAATTAACATCCGATGCCATGACTGCCAAAACCCTGCCCGTCAGCAACCAGGAACTACGTCTTGACGACGGGGCTAGCGAAGTGCCGGTGCCCATAACAAAACAAAATAATGTGAGAAGTAACACAAAACAGTTTTAAGAAAGTTAAACAAATCTTTTGTACAAAAGTAAACCTAATTCAGTATTTGGGATCTTCCTAGTCAAAAATTGATAGTAGACATAAAAAGATAAAAAGAAACCCTAAATGAAGGCTATAAAAATGAAAAACAAATACAGAGTCCTAACCCCCTTAGACAGGTACAGTTGTGCTTGAAAGTTTGTGAACCCTTTAGAATTTTCTAGATTTCTGCATAAATATGACCTAAAACATCATCAGATTTTCACTCAAGTCCTAAAAGTAGATAACGAGAAACCAGTTAAACAAATGAGACAAAAATATTATACTTGGTCATTTATTTATTGAGGAAAATGATCGAATATTACATATTTGTGAGTGGCACAAGTGTGTGAACCTCTAGGATTAACAGTTAGTTTGAAGGTGAGGTGTCAGGTGTTTTCAGTCAATGGGATGACAATCAGGTGTTAGTGGGTACCCTGTGTTATTTAAAGAACAGGATCTATCAAAGTCTGCTCTTCACAACACATGTTTGTGGAAGTGCATCATAGCACAAACAAAGGAGGACCTCAGAAAAAGAGGAGTTGATGCTCATCAGGCTGGAAAAGGTTACAAAACCATCCCTAAAGAGTTTGGACTCCACCAATCCACAGTCAGACAGATTGTGTACAAATGAAGGAAATTCAAGACCATTGTTACCCTCCCCAGGAGTGGTCGACCAACAAAGATCACTCCAAGAGCAAGGCGTGTAATAGTCGGCGAGGTCACAAAGGACCCCAGGGTAACTTCTAAGCAGCTGAAGGCCTCTCTCACATCGGCTAATGTTCATGTTCATGAGTCCACCATCAGGAGAACACTGAACAACAATGGTGTGCATGGCAGGGCTGCAAGGAGAAAGCCACTTCTCTCCAAAAAAAACATTGCTGCTCGTCTGCAGTTTGCTAAAGATCACGTGGACAAACCAGAAGGCTATTGGAAGAACGTTTTGTGGACGGATGAGACCAAAATAGAACTTTTTGGTGTAAATGATTTGTTATGTTTGGAGAAAGGAAAACACTGCAGTCTGGCATAAGAACCTTATCCCATCTGTGAAACATGGTGGTGGTAGTATCATGGTTTGGGCCTGTTTTGCTGCATCTGGGCCAGGACGGCTTGCCTTCATTGATGGAACAATGAATTCTGAATTATATCAGAGAATTTTAAAGGAAAATGTCAGGACATCTGAACTGAATCTCAAGAGAAGGTGGGTCATGCAGCAAGACAACGACCCTAAGCACACAAGTCGTTCTACCAAAGAATGGTTAAAGGAGGATAAAGTTCATGTTTTGGAATAGCCAAGTCAAAGTCCTGACCTTAATCCAATCGAAATGTTGTGGAAGGACCTGAAGCAAGCAGTTCATGTGAGGAAACCCACCAACATCCCAGAGTTGAAGCTGTTCTGTACAGAGGAATGGGCTAAAATTCTCAAAGACATCGATAACGAGATCCAACAGAATTCTTTTAGCTAAATAGAGCATGACATACTCAAGGACACCAATGGAAGTTAAGGGGAATGCATTTAAGACTGAAGCCAGGAAGCACTTCATTACTCCGAGAGTTGAGTCTCTGGAACAAACTACTGAGTCATGGAGTTGAAGCAGAAACTCTGAAAACCTCTAAGAAGAATCTGGATGAAAGATGGGGACAGTTCAGCTGTTAGCTGAACAAATGAGCTTAATGGTCTCCTGTCATTTGTCATTTTCTTATTTTCTTATATTCAAGGAGAAGTAGCCTGACAAAGCAGCAATGCCACCAAATGTCACGTCAGCATACTGAAGAGAGAAAAATAATATAGGAGAGGCAGTGACAGTTCAGAGTGATTGCTAAGCTTTTATTTTTGAGTAGATGACTAACAAGAAGCATGCGTAACATGTATTTGGTTTTCATTTTTTTATGCTCTATACACATCTCTTTCTGTAATGTACTTTATTGCTCTAATGCATTCTGTAGAGCCAACATTAATAGTTACTTCCTCAATAGTGAAAAATAAGCAGTGTAGTTGCTGCTTATTTGATATTTCTTCCAAAGAGTTTATATTTGTGTATGTTTGTGTGGGTATACAGTATGTGTGTGTGCGTATGCATGTGTGTGTGTGTATGTATGTGTTGTGACGGACAGCCAGGTCCCATTCCCGGCCGGGACGCCCCTGCACACTGTATTCAGGGGGAGCAGCCCTGGACAGTGCAATACCTCCCCCTGGATGCTAGATGGCCGCCCCCCTGGACTGGTGTAGTGCCTCAGTTTCCCACAGGGCCCCCTGGGAATTGGAGTTGGGGGCAGCCCTTTTGGGTCCCGCAGGTACCGCCAGGGGGTGCTGTGTTTGGGACTCCTGAGCCCGTGTGGGCAACAGCTTCATCACACCTGGAATTGCTGCCGTATCTTGGTGATCAAACACCTGGAGCACTTCCAGGTGACCTATAAAAGGGAGCCAGCAACCACCACTCATTGGCCAGAGTTGGGTAGAGGAAGACAAGGTTGTGAGGGAGGAGTGGTGGTGCCAGAGAAGAGTGTTTGTGCTTGTACTGGTGTTTGGGACTGTGTTGTGGCTGGGGGGAGTACGGGGAAGACGTGCCCTCCAGCTGAAGAGGAATAAAAAAGCCTTTTATGTTACACGTGCCTCCCGTGTCCAATCTGTGTCGGGTCAGGCGCTATATAGCGCCTTTTACAGTGTGTGTATATATATATGTATATTATATATATATATATATATATATTTTGTGAAAGGCGCTATATAGGCACCAGACCTGGCACATCGAGGCATGCGTAAAAATAAAAACAAATATGTATTTTTCTTCAGGTGGGGGACACGTCTTCCCCATGACCTTCAACCACAGCACAGTCCAATAAGCACAACAGAAACACAAAAGCCAACAAAAAGCACACTGGTCTTCACCACCCCTCTTACCGGGAAGCATTGTCCTCCTCCTCCCAACTCTGGCTCTCGGAGTGGTGGCTGGTTGTTCCTTTTATAGCCCACCTGGAAGTGCTGCAGGTGCATGATAACCTGCATTTAGCTGCACTTTCAGGTGTGGCTGCATTACCACCCAGATGGGTTCAGGAAGCCATGCAGCTCCCCCTGGTGGTGGCCATGGAGCCCAACAAGACTGAGCTCCGAAGTCCCATGCTGTGGCCCTGATCCAACACAGGGGGGCTGCCACCAAGAGTTCCAGGAGAAGTGGTGTGTAGCCCATGTCTATTCCCCTGGACCATGTGTCGAAGGGGCGTCCCAGCAGGGTATGGGCCCCAACCATCCGCCACAATATATATTGTGAAGATTAGCCCGGACACAGACAGGCACAGAATCAGAGTCCAAAAAAGACACACGTTTATTAACATTCTGCACAGCAACACAATGCTCAGTCCTTATCTCTTTCCTGTCCTTTTTCTTCTGCCACTTCCACTCCTCCCTCGCAAGATCTGTCCTCTGCCTCCCAACTCTGGCTTCCCAGAAGTGCTCCAGTTGCTCCCTGATCATCTTTCGGCAGCACTTCCGGGTGTGTCTGTATAGTGAATATTGTGGAAGAAACCCCCCCAAGGAAGACAGGAATAGTTCAATCAATTACAGTTTTATTCAGTCACAGATGAATACCTGGATTCTACATTGCAAGGCAGAAGAGCAAAGTTACATTTTTCAATTGGCTTTTTAGAATTTCTCCTTCCTTCCCCTTCCTCTTATTTATCAAAAAAAAAAAAATCATCGTTTACTTAAGCATTTTATTTTATTACGCTAATGGGCCATCGGTTCTTTTTTTTTTTTTTTTTTACTTGTCAGATAGACCCTAAAAAAGGAAAGGTCATCTTTCCTGTGTGAAACTGGAAGTTGACCTGGGTCAGCTCACTGCACCCTGTCTTATGACAGACGCCTGTATGAATAATCAGCTGTTACAGCTAAATGACTTGCTATTAACCCTAAGTAGCTTGCAAGCAGTTAATTTTTCTTTCACAATATAAATGTTAATTTTTATCTGATCCTCATGGACCCCCGAAACCCATTTATGGACCCCCTAGGGGTCCACGGACCTCAGGTTAACATCCCCTGGTTCATCCTACAAGATATTCTTCTTCTTCTTTCGGCTTCTCCCGTTAGGGGTTGCCACAGTGGATCATCTTCTTCCATATCTTTCTGTCCTCTGCATCTTGTTCTGTCACCCCCATCACCTGCATGTCCTCTCTCACCACATCCATAAACCTTCTCTTAGGCCTTCCTCTGTTCCTCATGACTCACAGCTCTGTCCTTAGCACCCTTCTCCCAACATATTCAGTATCTCTCCTCTACACATGTCCAAACCAACGCAATCTCGCCTCTCTGACTTTGTCTCCCAACCGTCCAACTTGAGCTGACCCTCTAATGTCCTCATTTCTAATTCTGTACATCCCCATCACCCCCAATGCAAATCTTAGCATCTTTAACTCTGCCACCTCCAGCTCTGTCTCCTGCTTTCTGGTCAGTGCCACCGTCTCCTGCCCTTATAACATAGCTGGTCTTACTATCGTCCTGTAGACCTCCCCTGTCACTCTTGCTGATACCTGTCTGTCACAAATCACTCCTGACACTCTTCTCCACCCACTCCACCCTAACTGCACTCTCTTCTTCACCTGTCTTTCACAATCCCCATTATTCTGTACATTACTCTGTTCATCCTACAGCAAGATAATGACCCAAAACACAACCCGGGGTGATGCCAGAACTGGACATTAAACTGAGTGCATTTCCGTAAAACCTGAGCTGTTCTAATAGTTTTGACAAGTAATGTGCTGGAATTGGCTCCAGCAGACCCCTGTGACCCTGTAGTTAAGATATAGCGGGTTGGATAATGGATGTGGGTGGCACGGTGGCGCAGTGGTACCACTGTTGCCTCATAGTTAGGAGACCTGGGTTCGCTTCCCAGGTCCTCCCTGCGTGGAGTTTGCATGTTCTCCACGTGTCTGCGTGGGTTTCCTCCGGGTACTCCGGCTTCCTCCCACAGTCCAAAGATATGCAGGTTAGGTGCATTGGCAATTCTAAATTGTCCCTAGTGTGTGCTTGGTGTGTGTGCGCCCTGCGGTGGGCTGGCGCCCCGCCCGGGGTTTGTTCCCTGCCTTGCACCCTGTGTTGGCTGGGATTGGCTCCAGCAGACCCCCGTATTCCTGTGTTAGGATATAGCGGGTTGGATAATAGATGGATGGATGTACTGTACATTATTTTTTAAGAATCCCAATGAGAAAGCATTTAATAGTAAGCTCAGTTTTAATTTCTCCAGCTGAAATATGCAGTGTTTATCAAGTTTTAAACTATTGCTGCATTAATTCTTATACTGCTCATTTTACCTTTCTCTTCTATCTGCATTCTATTTTTAGGCAGTGAAGGAACATTTATTACATCGTAGTACCGACTGGTTTTAATGTCTCATAGTCGTTTGCGCTCCAGTGATAACAGCCACCTACAGTACAGGGCAAAAGGCAAACCGTTAAAGGTTCATTTTGCTTTTTGTGAAGCAGGTATCTAATAGCTTTGCAAGGCTCACCAAGCACTGCGTAAGAAAAAGGCCGAGGGCCAAATGTAATAATGCATTCTGAACAGTCTGGCAGACACAGTTCATAAATCATTAATATGGTCTCTTGAGGTTGTCTCTTTCAAGAAAAGTGAGTATTTTATAAAGTGACCAGACTTCTTCAAGGCAGAATTAAATATGATAACTGGAGGTTCTGTTGCTCTTCCCCGTGACGTTGTGACCTCACAAAGGCAAAAACTGAAAACGCTTGTAGATGTCTGCTTAATACACTGAATTCCAAACGTAGTCAGACCCCTACACTTTATCGTGTTGTACGTTTAATTCTAAATGGATCAGTTTGCCATTTTTGCTCATCCATCTACTCAATAACCCATAATGTCAATGTGAAAACACGTCTTCTGAGAGGTTTACAGATTTATTAAAAATCAAAAAACTGAACTCCATCATTCATATAAATATTCAGACCCATGATTAACCACTTTGGCAGCAAATTCCAGCATTGAGTCTTCTTGGGTAAGTCTCTATAAGCCTGGCACACCTGGATTAGAGCAGTTTATCCCAGGTCCTCTCGACTTCTGTTAGTCATCAGATGCCACTTCTTCCCTCACCTGCTGCACGTTCACCAGATTTGTTCTTCCACCGAGCATGGTCGGATCACAACTGGCTTGCTAGAGACCACCAGTAGTTACCACGGGAGAACTCTGGGCCCGCATATACAGGCTGCCTGGAATGCCATTGCACAAACGCACATCCATCTTCTCTTCCTGTCCATGCCAGACCATGTACAAGCTGTTATTTCCAGTCCACATGCATGATTGAGCTGACCGCCTGATCGTGTACCCCATGTATCGCAAGTAATCTGCCATATTGATATCTCATGTCCTTCTTGGTTTTGCAGTTTAAATGGTGTGATAAGACAGCCTCCGGGCACAGACAGACAGGCAGACGCTGAATGTCTAAAAACACACACTGTTTATATACACAAGTGTCCTGCACACAACACAGTGCTTCAATCCGCCCAAACTCAGTCCCTTCTTTCCTTCACTCTACGTATTCTTTCTGCCTTTACTCCTCTCATCCCAAGCTTCGTCTTCCTCCTCCCGACTCCGGCTCCCAAGTAGAGAAAGGCGGCCTCTTTTATAAGCACCCGGATGTGTTCCAGGTGCTCCTTGACAATCTTCCGGCGGCACTTCCTGGTGTGGCGGAAGTGCCGTATGAGCACCCTTAAGCACTCCAGGTGTCCCTGGAATTCCTTCCGTCAGCACTTCCGAGTGTGGCGGAAGTGCTGACGTCCAGGGCTCCACAATCCACGGGGGCCCCCCTGTGGGGACCATGAGCCCCAGTAGGGTTGAGCTTCTATGCTCCGTTCCTGTGGCCCCCATACAAACCAGGGTGGCTGCCCTCTCGTGGCCCAGGGGAGGTATAGTCCCTCTCTGGGTCCTTCCAGGCGTCCACCACAATGGCCAGCACTGAATAATTAAATCAGTTTAAACCTTTCTGTACACAGTATGCTAATTTAAGGCCCACCATTTAATGTCTACTTTTGATTTATTGTTTGTTTTATTCTTTTCTTTTTCTAGTTTGTTGTGACCATGTTCTGGGCCTTATATCTGTATGACCGAGATCTGGTGTACCCTCGGCTCTTAGACAACTTTATACCACAGTGGCTAAATCACGGGATGGTGAGTATCATGAAAGAGCGCATGTTCAGCATGTCTCAGTGATATACTTTAACATCTGCTTTTTAAATTTGAAATAATTGACTGGATAAATGAGACTTTGGCCCAGCTAATGTCCAATATGGGCCCACTCCACTTCGCATTTCCGTGATTACAAATAGCTACAGTCTAATTATAATAATACTAATAATAATAATGCATTTTATTTATTCCTAGGCACCTTTCTAAACACTCAAGTATGGCAAGCCAAATTAACATTTAGAGATATCTTATGTAATTTACTTTTTAAGATATCTGAAACTCGCTTTGAGATATTTTAAAATAATTTCTGTCACATTTTAAGATATCTGCAATACATTTTGAGATATCTCAAATGCATTTCAAGATATCTCAAATGGTACTTCAAGATATCTCAATAGCATTTTCAGATATCTACAATACAATTTAAGATATCTGAAATACACTTCCAGATATCTCAAAACAGCTTTCTGTCCATTTTCAGATATCTCAACATCACTTCCTGCTCATTTCAAGATATCCCAAATACATTTTCAAATATCTCAAAATAATTGTCTCAAATGAATTTTCAGATATCTTAAATTGACCTTTTGTGCATTTTAAGATGTCTCAAAATCATTTCCTGTAAAACTGCCTATTATTTCAATGGAACTTCTTGTTCATTATAAGATGTCTTAATGTATTTGGGATATCTTGAAATGAGCAGGAAGTGATGTTAAGATATCTGCAAAATGGACAGAAAGCTGTTTTGAGATATTTGGAAATGTATTTCAGATATCTTAAATTGTATTGTAGATATCTGAAAATGCTATTGATATATCTTGAAATACAATTTGATATATCTTGAAATACATTGTTAGATATCTGAAATGGAGCAGAGACCCATTTTAAGATATCATGAAATTAATTTTAGATATCTAAAAATGTATTTTAGATATCTCAAACAGTGAATTTCAAGTTATCGTAAATGTTTTTTGAGATATCTTAATTACATTTCGAGATATCCTAAAATAACTTCCCACTCGTTTTAAGACATCTCAAATTCAGGAGAGAGTGTCGACCTCGTCGAGATGTTTACTTTCCTCTGCAGTGACATTCATGTCTCTGGTGACTCTTCCTATGAAGTCAGTAGATGGATTGGGAGAGTATGGGGGGTCATGAGGTTGCTGGAAAGGGGTGTGTGGCGCTCCCGATATCTCTGCAGAAGGATGAACGTCCAAGTCTTTAGAGTCCTGGTGCTTTTGTTGCGAGACATGGACGCTATCCAGTGACCTGAGACGAAGACTGGACTCCTTCATGTGTGTCTCATCTGTGAATCCTTGGGTCCTGCTGGTTTGACTTTGTGTTGCTCATGGAGTCCTGAATGAGGCACATGACCTGCATTGTGAGGGAGAGTCAGTTATGGCACTATGGCTACGTGGAGAGTTTCCCCGAGGGTGATCCAGCTCATTGTTGAGGACCTGAGCAGCTGGATCAGGCCAAGGGGACGCCCACATAACACCTGGCTGTGGCAGATAGAGGGTGGGATTGGACCGTGGGTCTGAATGGGGGCGTTGCCAACCAGGATCCTGAGGTGTTTCGTCATGTGGCAACTGCGGCAACGCGCTGTACCAGTGCATGGTCCCCAACCTGACCTGAATTGAGAGAGAAATCAAGGAAAAATGTGTCTTTGTCCCAAACATTATGGAGACCACTCAATTCAGGTAACTTATAGCAGAACTAGGGACAAAAAATTTTTCAGACAAAAGAGCACAGCTGATTCAATGATGGTCAGATATTTCTGACAAGCTTCTTTTATTGCTATTGTAGAAAAGGCTAAACTAATTTATTGTTCATATATAAATAAAATGAAGAGTGAAAAAAACTTTTGTCCACAGGTTTAATCCCATCTCTTGAATTTTACTTGTATTCATTGTGTACTTGCATTGCTTGGCTGTAACAGCAGGTCCACGTCGAGTAAGTCCTCTGCCCATTCCTTATTCAGGTTTTCACATATCTTTTGACAAACAGAATGCAAAGAAAGCTTTATTGGCGATTTCTTTTAATATCACAGCCATCATAAATACAAATTGGTTTCTAGGTTGTAAATATTTTGCCACATTCCATGGTATCCCATTTGTTTGTTTACCTCTGCCGCCATAGAAACTGCCTTCGGCTCACTTGCTCTTTGCACAGTCTGGTGATCGAGGGCTGTTTCTGCCTTCCAGACAATTGATTTCAATTAAAGACACATGAGCCGCCAATAAATACGGATTTTTAGCTGTTCATCACCTTGTTGTTCAGCTTTAACTGACTGTCGAGATAGATTAGGCTGCCAATGCAAGCAACTGTCATATTTAAACAATTTTACATGTGCATTTTTCTGTGTTAGAAGTCGGCTGAATAAAACAGATGGGTATTGCTAGTTGTCCATCTATTTTATTTATCCTTCTTCATTTCAGAAACGGGGTAGGATTCGTAGGCTGCACTAACTGCAACCAGCACAAACGGGAAATTCGTTCTAAATGGGGGTGCTTTGTCATTTCTGTAAACACGAATGGAAACAAATAGAATCACCTCGACTTACCTGAAAAGTGCCGGGTGAACTGAGAAGTTGGCCTCCTGAGTGAAAGTTTCCAAATGGAAAATCGCTCGGACATAATGAGAAATCTTTACAGAGTGTAATAGTCCTGCCAGCAGTGAAACCAGAATTCTCAGGAAGCCTCTTATGAATTGAAGAAATAAATGTATTGAAAAAAAAAAAAATGGTAATGTGGTGGTATGTAACATTGTGTGTATTTTCCATTTTATTGTTGTTTTTGAATTGTTACTTCTCATCAGTTTATATAATTTTTGTTAGCATTTAAATTTTATTTCTTAATTTTGTATTGGGTGCATCAGTCTCCAAGCTGTCATGTTTAACCCAAGGATCATCTCCTGACTCATCTTTAAATTTCTTTGTCTTTCTTGTTCAATTTTTTAATTTATTGTATCATTTATGTTAGAATTGCTTACAGAGGCAATTCTGGGGGCCCTGGGCAAAAAATCTTTTTGGGGCCCTCCAACTTACTGTCCCATGAGTACCGACAGGGCAAAACGTATTACCATTATTTTAGTGTAAAGTCTAAATTAATAATGAGTGGGCAGAATTTAATAAACACAAAACAGATTAGAGAGGAGAACAGCCGATAACATATGTGGAGAGAGAAAGTGATCAAAACCCACAGTAAAGCAAAAATTACACCTGGAATAAAAGCCGACAACTGATAAGGAGAAGAAACCAACAGCCCAAATTTTTAAAAAAGTACTTTATTCTATTTTTGTTTTTCTATTTACACATTAGGGTGGCACGATGGCACAGTGGGTAGCGCTGCTGCCTCACAGTTAGGAGACCCGGATTCGCTTCCCAGGTCCTCCCTGCGTGGAGTTTGCATGTTCTCCCCGTGTCTGCGTGGGTTTCCTCCCACAGTCCAAAGACATGCAGGTCAGGTGCATTGGTGATCCTAAATTGTCCCGTGTGTGTGTGCGTGTGCCCGGCGGTGGGCTGGTGCCATGCCCGGGGTTTGTTTCCTGCCTTGCGCCCTAGGATTGGCTCCAGCAGACTCCCATGACCCTGCAGTTAGGATATAGCGGTTTGGATAATGGATGGATGGATATACGCATTATGTTGTATTAATTGGATAACACTTTTAGTTTAGGTACTGCACAAATGCATCTGTTACTCACTTACTGTTATGTAGCAAGACCTTAACAAGCATGTCATTGGGTCTTCATGATACAAAGCATCAGTTTAGAGTTCATTCATCTCAGCAATGTGACCAACTGACAATACGTCACTTTAGAATGGTCAGTGGTGGCTTCATTGAGACACATTTAGAGACGGGTAGATCGATATGAAAGGCACTATATCACAGATAGATACAGTAGATCGATATGAAAGGCACTATATCACAGATAGATACAGTAGATCGATATGAAAGGCACTATATCACAGATAGATAGAATTTATCCCTGGGGGAATTTGGCTTTTTATTGATTTCTCTTGATATTGCATATTTAGTAAAGACCAGTGAGTCCTTCATATTAATTAGTTATATTACCAGCATGTCAATATGCCACCCTGCACAGACATGAATAAGCCGTCTTCTGCCGTCTACTTTTACAAGTGTTGTGAAGACCAAAAGAAGCCATTGTTAAGGCCTTGTTTCTTTGTAGTAAATGAGTAATAAATGCATTTCTGCAGTACCTAAACTAAAGTGTTATCCAATTAATACAACATAATGCGCAAATAGAAAAACAAAAATAGAATAAAGTACTTTTTTTAAAATTTGGGCTGTTGGTTTCTTCTCCTTATCAGTTGTCGGCTTTTATTCCAGGTGTAATTTTTGCTTTACTGTGGGTTTTGATCACTTTTTCTCTCCACGTATGTTATCGGCTGTTCTCCTCTGCTGCTGATAGATAGATAGATAGATAGATAGATAGATAGATACTTTATTAAGCCCAAGGGGAAATTCACATAATCCAGCAGCAGTATACTGATACAAAGAAACAATATTAAATTAAATAGTAATAAAAATGAAAAAAAAATTTTTTACTCCGTCCATTCATGTTTGAGACTCGCTTCTGCAGTTTAGTTCCATCCACCTCCACTTAAGTACGCCCAGTTGAACCAACATTACAGATTCACTGCTGCTTACCTCTGTTCCGCTTCACCATTTTTTTTGCCTTATGCTTGTTTTTAATTTGATTTTTTTTTTTCCAGATATTTAAATCCCCTTCATGATTTATGCAAACAGCGCTGATTACATTTAATATTATTAAAAAAAGTAACATTCGTCACAAATGGTCTCACAATAGAGCTTTCTGACTGTGTCGTTATAGTGTGTCAATGCTTTGTGTGAAAAGAATTTGAGACAACACGCTCATAAAGGTTTGGGGTGTGATCCCTGTGTGCTGTCAGGTCCAAATTAGCCTTTCCTGTCTTATGCATTCAACAAAATAAATCATACAGCGGACAACATTGCAATACATAGTAAGACTGGCAGAAAACTGAACACAGAGGGAATGCTGGGAAGAAGGTCGAGCGGAAATGACGTGGAATGTTGAGGCCGGAAGTGCAGTCGTCGGGTAAGGTCAGAAGTGATGGGTTTGTTAATGGGTGTGTGGAATCATCTGCCAGCCTTCCAACGGTGCGTTTTATTCTTCACTTTTTCTGTTGAACGAGAGAGAGAGAGATGTTAGTACCCTGTACAAAACCCACTTTCTTTGTGCTATCCTGCATTGTTGAGCCCGTTAGCTGCTCCCTAAGCGCGCGTGTGTGTGTGACATTTGCTATAAGAGGGGTTTCCTATAGATTTATCGTTGCAATGAGCACCCATGTAAACAGATCCCTGGGGCAGGGCAGGGTTGGGGTCTGGCAGCACCCAGTCAATTTTCCTGCCTTGCTTGCCCCCCTCTCTATGCCTCAGTTTATTTGTTATTTGTCTAATTATGTATTCTCAGTCAATTTGGTTTTTTTTTTGTTTATTACTTAGTTTCTCTATGGGCATTTTTGTGTTCTTGTGTTACTTGTAATTTATGCGTGGACCACCTATACATCACTGCTGGGGTCTACCCCTAACCCGATAAAAGAGAGGCTGGAAAGTGGACATTTAATAAAAATGTCATTTTTCAAGCCAAGAAATGCAATGACTCTACTCTTACAGTTCATTGAATGCACTCTGGTGGATTGTTGGTATTTTTGTAAGGACTTACTAACTTTTTGGACTCTTTTTGTATCTGTCTAAGGATTTCAGTTGAGTATTTTGTATTGGGACTTGTCTGCTTCCCTTTAGCCTTTTTTTTTCTCTTTAGAGCATTTTCTGATATTTTCTGCGTTCTAATACGTTCTCTTTTACAATGAAACTTGGCACCACTTGTCACCTTTATGGTACCATTCCTAACGGTGAAGCGTGATGGGGTTGTTTTTCAGTGGCAGGGGCTGGGAGACTAGACAAGGTCTAGTGTAAGCTGTCTAGAGATCTCCTTAATGAAAACCTGCTTCAGGCCAAGGGTCCTTCCGACAGAGCAGTGACCCTACGCACAAAACAGACAACACAGCAGTGGCTTAGGGGCAACTCCAGGAATGTCCTTGAGTGGCCCAGCCAGAGCCCAGTCTTGAACCCAATCAAACATCTCTAGAGGGACCTGAAAATAACCATCCAACGACGGTCTCCATCCAACCTGACAGATCCTGAGAGGATCTGCAGAGAAGAAGAAGGAAAATGGCAGAAAGTCCCCAAAATCCAGGTGTGTAAAGCTTATCGAGTGAACATCCAAATCCTATTATTTGATATCATCTACTGTTGCATTCTTCTCTGCACTTGTAATATTACTATTGCATTATTATATTGTATTGAGGATTGCTTGCGTTCTGTTCTATATATTGTATTGTATTGACCACATTTTTTTTGAAACCTACCTCTCTGAATTGCCTTTCCCAAGGTTTCTTCCATTTTTTTTTTTTCCTCACAAGGGTTTTTTGGGAGTTTTTTCTTGTCGTCTTAGACCAGGGGTCCTCAATCACGGTCCTGGAGCGCTGCAGTGGCTGCAGGTTTTTGCTCCAAACCAATTGCTTAAATTAGAAGCACTTATTTCTCAAGTAACACTTCTGCTTCACTTTAGTGGCCTCGCTCGTTAAGATTTTGAACCCTTATTTCTTATTTTAGTCTTAAACAGCTGTCGTCTTGGTTTTTAATGGCTCCTAATTAGCAATAACATGCAAATGACAAAAAGAGACCAGCATTTCCCCATTTAGCTTGTTACCATTTACACCTCTGTGTGTATTTATCATGCACTATTGGGTTTAATTAAATACTTGGAAGGAAAGTGAAGAGAAAAAAGTGAAGGACTGAGAATTACTCATCCATTGTAGCCTTCAAATCATTTGGATGATATCCTTAGAAAGGGGGAGAAAATCTAGGATATGAGAATGGCCTGACGAGTTAAAGCACTAGCAAGCCATGAAATTAAATCATTGGTAAGAATTGCTTTCTAATTATGTAACCGGGTTAGAACAAAAACCTGCAACCACTGCGGCCCTCCAGGACTGTGATTGAAGACCCCTGTCTTAGAGTCAAGGCTTGGGGGGGGGGGGCTGTCAAAAGGCAGGGCCTGTTAAAGCCCATTGCGGCACTCCTTGTGTGATTTTGGGCTATAACAAAAAAAAAAAAAAAAAATTGTATTGTATTGTACCCAAGAAGACTCCAGGCTGAAATCGGTGCCAAAGGGTCTAATGTGAGTTTTCAGTTGTTTTTTTCTAATACATTTTTACTTTGTCATTCTTGGTTATGGGTGGCACAGTGGTAGCGCTGCTGCCTCGCAGTAAGGAGACCTGGGTTCACTTCCCGGGTCTGCGTGGGTTTCCTCCTGGTGCTCCGGTTTCCTCCCACAGCCCAAAGACATGCAGGTTAGGTGCATTGGCGATCCTAAATTGTCCCTAGACTTAACTATTTTTTGGACTCTTTTTGTATCTGTGTAAGGATTTCAGTTGAGTAGTGTGTGTGTGTGCCCTGCAGTGGGCTGGCGCCCTGCCCGGGGTTTGTTCCTGCTTTGTGCCTTGTCCTAGCTTGGAGTGGCTCCAGCAGACGCCCGTGACCCTGTGTTAGGATATAGTGGTTTGGAGAATGACTGATTGGCTGACATTTTTGGGTGTTGAGTTTTACTTGATGTGGAGTAAAAAAAAGATTTTTAGCACAAGGCTAAAAATGACAAACAAGTGAATGGGTCCGAATGCGGCTGGGATTGGCTCCAGCAGACCCCCGTGACCCTGTAGTTAGGATATAGTGGGTTGCATAATGGATGGTTCCGAATGCTTTCTGAATCTACTGTATAAACATCCAGGGCCTTCTTCAGGCTGCGCGCTAAACCCCAACTGTACTGATTTGCCTCATTTGCACGTCCAAGCAGCCACCTGGCACAGTATAAGTTCAAGAAAAAGAGGTGGGAATAAGTAATCTTGTTAAATGGTTTTTTGCACATTGTGATGCAGGTTCACATGGATTTGATTCCCACGCCTGTGGGTGGAAACACAAGACACACTGTGAACGAGGACCGATATGACCCAAAGGCGTGTGAAAACCTTGTGCTGAATGCCCCTTATCTCTTGCATCAGGAGCTCTTTCTAATCTTAGCAGCAATGACTGACACAGGTGTTTAAAACTCCTGGCACGCTGATAAAAATCTTTGCAGGAAATGACTGAATGGTAGTTCGGTGTGCCGACTAATGTGTCTGTACTGTTACAGATACACAGTACAGTAAAGCTTAATTACTGTTGACTTTTTGTTCCTTGGCATTGCAAAACGTATCCTGGCATTCGTCCAGCGCCGGTCCTGTTAATACAGCTTATACCTGTCAAAATTAAAAGGCCACACTGCTGTTGACGCATTAATTGAAGGTTGGGAAATGACGACAAAAAAAGCAGAAATAAATTTAAATAAGGAAAAGCAAGCCCACTGAGCATCGCTCATGCTGATTATAAGAAACATAAAGCAGGGAACAAGCGAACAAGATCAAAAGCAAAACCAACTGCAAACTCTTCACCCCCCAGTCACTATGCAGAATTCCCAAACCTGCCCAAAAGACACGTAGATAATTCCAAGTCAGCCGGGTGTGGGTGTGTGCGTAAAGCCGATGTCGCATTACACGACTTCATGGGATGTCAAACTTGAAGACTGCATTGCTGATCTTGTCGCCAAAGTATGTCAATCGACTAGGGCCGCTGTTCGATGAAATAAATGTAATCGCGATTAATCACACTGTAAATATTTTTAATTGAAATTAACTGCATATTAGTCACAATTTATCGCATTTCCTTCAAGCATATTGTTGTTTTTCTGTAAAGGAGAAACAGGTCAGGCCAGGTTGGGGAGCATGCACCTGGTACAGCGCGTTGCTGCACCCACCATACAACAAAACAACTCAGGATCCTGGTTGGCAACCCCCCAGACAGACATGCGGTCCAGTCTCACCTTCTGGAAATGACCCACTATCTGCCGCAGCCAGGTGTTATGTGGGCGTCCCCTTGGCCTTGTCCAGCCACTCGGTCACCAACAATGAGCCAGATCACCCTCAGGGGATCGCACCACATGGCTGTAGTGCTGTAACTGACGCTCCCTCACAATGCAGGTCATGTGCATCAAAGTCAAACCAGTGGTACTCAAGGATTCTCTGAAGAGACACACATGAAGGAGTCCAGTCCTCATCTCAGGTCACTGGATAGCGTCCATGTCTCACAAACAGGAAGCACAAGGACTCTAAAGACATGGACCTTCAGGAGAGATATCAGGAGCGCCACACACCCCTTTCCAGTGACCTCATGACCCCCCCATGCTCTCCCAATCCGTCTACTGACTTCAAAGGAAGAGTTACCAGAGCCATGAATGTCACTGCCGAGGTAAGTAAATCTCTCGATGAGGTCGACACTCTCTCCACAGACAGACACACTACTGATGGCCGTGCCCAAGAGGTCATTAAAGGCCTGGCTGTTGGTTTTTATCAGGACACTCGGACTCCTCACTCAATCTCTCGAGAGCCCAAATCAGAGCCTCCATTGACTCCGCGATTCATTTCTAATACACAACAGTTTTAAAAATCGCTTGCCATTACATACTAAATTATATCAGTAAGTTATTGAATAGTTTTGTGTAATAGAAACAAAGACCACCAAACACCCCACACACCCAGGGCTTGCTATATTATTTGAGATTACCTATAAATATGGATGTATGACAACATATTAAAAGCAGAAACAATTGCACTAACTAAAAACAAAAACATCAAATCCTGGTTTGGCTTTTAATTATAATAATAATTCTTTATTTTTATGTTACGCTATTCTCACTACTCAAAGCGCTTCAGTGAGTAGGGAGCCACTTGAACCACCACTAATGTGTGGCATCCACCTGCATGATGAGACAGCAACCATTTTTGCGCCGGTACACTCACCACACATGAGCAGTTAGTTGGTGAAGGGGTGAGAGATAGTTAGCCAATTAGAGACAGAAGATGAAAAGGGACCAGAATGAGCAGGCTGTGGTGGGCAATTTAGCCTGCAAATTGGGATACACCCTACTCTTTACGACGGATGCCCAGGGATCTTTAATGACCTCAGAATGTCGGGACTTCAGTTTAATGGCTCAGCTGAACGATGACACCATTTTTATAGCACAGTGTCACCGTCACTGCACTGGCGCATTGGGATCCACATTCAGCTCACAGGCTAGGTGCCCGCCTGCTAGCTTCACAAACGCCTCTTCCAGCAGCAACCCAAGCTTTTCCAAGATGGCCTTCCATCCAAGTAGTGGCTGGGGCCTGGACAAGCTTAGCTTCAGGTGGATGACCTCTTCTGAAGTGCATGTGGTGTGGCTGCTGCACTGTGATAAATCACATTGTGCTTAACTGCATTTATACACATGACCTTAGCTGTTACCTCAAGAGGAGAAGTAATTAATTAGATTGCAAATGGGTATAGATGAGACATTTAAATAGCAAAGGACAGTCAGAAAGAAATATCTGTCTGATAGGGTCATTTATTTAGAGGTTTTAAATTGCACATTGTCATTGAATTCATCATTTATGAATTATAAAATTAACTATCTACACCATCAGCCCAGACGGATGGAAGTATTAGCATGATCAATTTGCAGTTATCATTGCCTAGTTTTATTGGTTCCAGTGTAATTTAGGATAATGTAGGTAATAATGTAGGCTGTAGTATACAAGTAATTAAACAACAACATACCTACATGTCTACTTTGGGGAAATTCTAAGTGAATTGTAAGAAATCGAGTGATGTGTTGACCCGCTACTACAATTATTAAACTTAGATTCATTTGGTGCTGCTTCAGTAAGTGTGAAGTGCGGTCAGATTAATTAGATTAAAATAATTCATTTAATCATTAATCACGCAAAATAAGGCCAATTAATCAGCAAATCTGCAATTGACCAGACTTTCAAATTTCACAATTGCATGATGACTTTCCGGTACTGTTTCACATTTCCAAAATACCGTGACCTTGTATTTTTCTCTGCCAGTGGTGTGTTGCATGACAGAGCTGGTGTTGTATGAAGGGTTTATTGGTATGGCTCAATTTTTCCTCCTTATTTTTCTTTTTTCCATTCTTTCATGGTACTTTTACCACAATACATCAGACAGATGAGCTTTTCTTCTGTTTGCGAGGTCCAAAATACCTGCATTCCTTATTTCTTTTGGTAGCATTATATACAAGAGAGAGTCAAGCTAAAATTAGAAAATAGGATTTATCAGAAAATGGAACGAACCTTAGCAAAATTGATCATGTCATTTCTCAATGTCGTCTCCAGCCTTCTCAATGCACTTGTACCGGGATTCTAGCAGAATAAAAGGTTTTGTCTTGTCCTCGCCACCATTTGTGCACCTGAGTTATTGTCAAGCACTACATGCCAAGGAGTATTACAGTCACTAATGCAAGTTACTGCGACTTGCTGGAGACCAATGTGAAGACTATTATTCGATCCAAGCGGTGGGGACTGCTGTCTCATGGACAAGACAATGACACAAACACTGTTAAGAACACAGAGGCTTGTCTGGAGAAACTGAAGTTTGAGGTATTGTCACATCTTCCTTATTCGCTAGATTTGGCACCATGTGATTTCCACCTTTTTGGTTCGCTAAAAAAACATCTGGGTGGTCGTCGATTCAAGACAGATGACATCGTGAAGAAAGCGGTGCACAAGTGGTTGCGAGGACAAGACAAAACCTTTTATTCTGCTAGAATCCCGGCACTTCTAGGCAGGTGGCACAAGTGCATTGAGAAGGGTGGAGACGACACTGAGTTTTGTTAAGAATCATTCCATTTTTGAATAAATCTCATTTTCTAACTTTTTCTTGATTCTCCCTTGTACAATTGTACTTCCTGATGAGTGTTTATTGGTTGTCTGCTGTTACCTGTAGACAATCGTGCCCCTTCAACCTGTTTGATTTTGTTGGGATGAGTTGAAGACAAGTTGGAGTGAGTCACCAAGTATGTCAATACTACACCGACTGGCAGTCACAGGAGTGTGCCATGGCAGCCTTCAACTCCCTATGATAATCTAAATGATGTCTACAACTGAAGAAACGCTACTGGGGCTCCTTTATACCAACAGAAAATGCCTGTATAATGCCTCACTGGGACTCTGACTGGACAAATAAAGTTCTGTCTCTCGATCTAAAAGTCTACCATTGATAGGGTTGCCAGATTAGAAAATTAGAAATACAGGACACTCTTAAAATCTCTCTCTCTATTACTATATATATAAATTTATACATGCCCCCTACACACCCAGACCAATATATTATATAAAAGTAGAGACATAAGTTAAAAACATAAAGCAAGGATTTTAATGGGTTATGAGGAAAACAAAAGTAAAATCATTTGAAAATTATTTAATACAAGCCAAAAAAAATTCTGAAAAAGTGAAATCCATGTGAAAATATTTATTTAATACAGACAACAGAGAAATATTATTTTTATTTAATACAGGCAGTACAGACAACTAAAAGAAATTCTGAGAAAGTGAAATCATTGCAAAATTGTTATTCAATTGAGACAATTTAAAAATGTAAAGGAAAATAATTTTGAAAATTATTATTTAATACAAAAAATATAGAAAAACAAACTCATATGGAGAGTATGAAAATAAACAAAACTGAGAAACTTATATGCAAACTTTTATTAACAGACCGCACGAGAATTGAATTTTAATACCTTTAGCTATATTTCACTGATGATTTGGCTTTTGTTAACAGGTCCTTGTTTTCTAATACCTGTCTATAAAATTATTTACATTGACAGTTAAGGTTCCATGACAGTAGTAAAATATATACAGTGGAACCTCGAGATACGAGTTTAATTCGTTCCAGCACTGAGCTTGTATAGCGAATTTCTTGTATCTAGAACAAACTTCCCCATTGAAAATAATGGAAATCCAGTTAATCCGTTCCGCACCCCCAAAAATATCAACATAAAAATCAATTTTCCTAACAAATAACACTGATAAATAATACAGTATATACAAGTGGAACCTCGGTTTGCGAGTAACTTGGTTTACGAGTGTTTTGCAAGACGAGCTAAATTTTTTAATTAATTTTGACTTGATAAAACGTGCGATGTCTTGCAATACGAGTAGTATGGATACACTTTGTCTGCTGAACGTCATGTGATCATAACTGAGCTGATGGTTCTTCTCTCTTGTGCGTGTCTCTCTCTCCTTATCTCTCTCGCTCGTGCACACGTCTCTCTCTCTCTCGCTCGCGCGCCTCTCTCTCTCTCCCCCCTGTTGAGGGCAATCGTCTCCTATTCTCCGTCTGCATGTCCGCGATATTTTTGGATACGCTTATACGGCGAACTGCTACAGTGAAACAATGAAATCACAAGCGCACAAACGTGTAGATCCTCACGCTATGGGAGAACAAGGAACACTGAGTGAGCTGACGGACTGGCAGCGTCAGCTTGGGTGAATCCCCGAGTCGAGGCGGATCGGGAAACGCGTCACGCATACCCACAGCCTGGCGCCTGGCTCGTGGCTCATTACGCGAGCCAATGCTTGTATTTAGATCCGAATTTTTCGCTCATACTTTCCTCGTATCTTGAATTTCTTGTATACAGAGCTGTTCGTATCTTGAGGTTCCACTGTATTTTTATTACGAAATTTGAAAATGAACTAAATACGTGACATTTGGGTGTCCCTGAAAGGTCAGTACGGGACAGGTGACAAAATTATCAAATATGGGACATATAAGGGATGTCTGGTAACCCTAACCATTGCCTTAAGTGGGGCACCTTGACCAGGGCTGGTTCCTTCCTTGTGCCCGATGCTTCCAGAAGAGGTACCAACTTCCTATAATCCTGAACTGGATGTTTTTGTCTTTCAGAATGTTATGTTCTGCATCACACACTGCATGTTACTGTAAATGGCAATGACAGAAAAATGTCACTGTGTACTATGCAGATAGTCGGTCATTCTTTTAAAAACAGATGATATCGAAGGAACCAGGACTAACATCAGACGTAAAGTGTTTCGTGCTAGCAAAAGTTTTAATCAAATGACCAGATACTTGTTTAACTGGAATCTTTATTTACTTTACATCATACGCTGCAGTGTCTGACATATAATTTCATCTCCTTGGAATTTTCTGTAAAAATAGTTAACCCCAAAATGACTCTCTGGTTAAGCTGTTATGTGTTAAGTCCGAATAACGCTTGGGACAGCATTCCACTGCCATATTGTAGATGAAATAACATCATCCTGCAGAGAAATCATAAAAATTTTGAAGCGTTAAGCCACTCTATGGTAACTCATCAATGTCCATAAGTGGGGTGAGGCCTTCAACCAAAACACACAATGGCATGTAAACGAAAAGCTGTAAAGCTAGTTTTAGAACAAACTGAAAATGAACTGATTATGGGGGGACCATTTAGAAAAAGTGTTCATTTCTACATGGTGTGACTGAAATGTATGCAAGCTCTCTTTTATGAAAGTCTACAATGTGCTCTTTAATCAATGTGCCTGAATTGTTGAGCTCAGGGCTACATCAGGGTAGCGCGGTCGCACAGTGGTGGCACTGCTGCCTCGCAGTAAGGAGACCTGGGTTCGCTTCCCGGGTCCTCCCTGCATGGAGTTTGCATGTTCTCCCCGTGTGTACGTGGGTTTACTCCGGGTGCTCCGGTTTCCTCCCACATTCCAAAGACATGCAGGTTAGGTGCATTGGTGATCCTAAATTGTCCCCAGTCTGTGCATGGTGTGTGGGTGCGTGTGCCCTGCCTTACGCCCTGTGTTGGCTGGGATTGGCTCCAGCAGACCCCCGTGACCCTGTGTTAGGATATAGCGGGTTGGACAATGACTGACTGACAGCTACATCAAGGAAAAATATGTCCTTTTCCCAAACAATATGGAGGGCACTGTATGTGTTAACACTAAAACTTTAAAACATTTTGAACAGCACTGAGCAGGAGTATTTAACAAATAATTTGAACGTGAGTGTCACTAGGCTATGTACCCTAGGAACCCAGTTACCCATACTATTCTATGACATTTCAGTAATTATTTACCGCTCTGATGCTGATCTTTCTGATAATAAAATAGGTCATTACGATAGCAATTGACGAGAAGAATTTATAATTAATTGCAGAATTACGGTATTTGAGGGCTCCTCTAGAGTGTCACTTTCTCTTGCACGATTTGGCTGAAAAACGAATCAGCACATCGTCATCTCATAACAGGCTTAAGTTTCGAGTTTCTTCATCCAGCCATTTTAGCTCTAGACTGTCCTCAAGAATCTGTGACTGGTGGACAAAAACACACCCTTCATGGAGATATCGATGTTCAAGGGGCCTTAAAATGTCGAGATCCATCAAAAACTGGAGATTGAAATTTTTGATGAATCTAAAGCTTTTGCTCCTCCCCCATAGACCAAAGGTTATGGTGAAGGAAGGTTGCAAGCAAAAATAAATACATTTGCCGTATATACTCATGGATAAGTTCTCCCTCGGATAAGTTGGGACTTGATTCTACAGTATAATTTCTGGTATTTTATAATGTCTGTCGTATAACTTGAATGCGAAAAAATCATGCAATTGGTACAAGGGATTATGATATGCTAATACCCACCTTAGACAGTAACCACGGGGCACATGGCCTTTTTTTCTATGTGGGTGTGGCAATGCGCTGTATCAGCGGGTGCTCCTAACCTCTCTCTCTCTATCGTGCCTAAGTGACCACACGGTCATACCCGAACTATTCCGAAGCGACGTTTGCACCGTTTTGTGTTTTTTGTATCTCGCACCCTCATACACCTTTATCATAAGAGCATCCCTTATCTACAATGGACCGTTCAGTCAGAAGAAAATATGAAGCTGGTTTTAAATTAAATGTTGTTGAAGTAGCGAAAGAAATTGGTAACTGCGCTGCTGCAACAAAATTCGATGTGTCTGAGAAACTGATGTGAGATTGGAGGAGGCAAGAAGATGTACAAAAAAATTAAGTGTCGCATTTTTGAACAAGCATATAAATTGGGGTCTGATTTTATGATTGATTTTTCGGGTTTCAAGACCCGACTTATACTTGAGTATATACGGTAGTTGTAGAGCTTTCTTTATATACTTAAATAAATGAGTTTGTTTATCTTTCATTTGACACACGAACATTCAGGCCAGTGTGATCTACCAGAGTGCTCTTTCCATAAGAGCTCTTTTTCCGAGTCTCATTGGAAATGTCCATTAGCTATTATTAATGCGCCATTAATGCAACCTTCCGCTTTATATAATTGAAAAATTTTGCAGCGGCTTCATGGACACTATATATTTTGTTGATGTTAGATATTTTGTGTCTTAGTTGGCAGCATCTGAATGCATGGCATGCCAAGATTTGAAGTAAAAGGCATTATTGTGTGTATTCTTACTCTAGTGCTTCAGCATTAATTATTTAGTGTCGATCATATGCAGTGTATCATTCAGCTCATTATTCAGTGACCATGAAGCTTAGATGAGAATAGCCTTTTGCAGCTACAGCAGTAAAGATGACACTTTTATCTGTATAAATAAATTCTTTGAGAATAATGTTGGTAGAATAATGTAAAAAGAGAATCTTTGCCACATTTACAGTGGCATGCAAAAGTTTGGGCACCTTTGCTTAAAATGTCCGTTACTGTGAATAAGTGAGTAGAAGATGAACTGATCACCAAAAGGCATACAGTTAAAGGTGACACATTTCTTTAATAGTTTAATAACCAAGATTACATTTTTATTCCCATCATTCAAAGGTACAAAATACCATAAAAAAAAAAATGGAAAGGGCCTGAAGCAAAACTTTGGGCCTCCGACATGGTCAGTACTTAGTAAGACCCTGTTTGGTGAGTATCAAAGCTGGTAAACTCATTTTGTAGACAGCCAAGAGTCTTACAATTCTTTCTTGGGGTATGTTCACCCATTGTCCTTGCAAAAGGCTTCTAATTCTGCAAGATTCTTGGGTCGTCTTCCATGAACTGCTCTCTCTTTTAAGATCTCTTCACAGATTTTTAATGATGTTTAGGTCGGAGGCCTGGGAGGGCCACAGCAAAGCGTCAGCTTGCACCTCTTGAGGTACTAAATTGTAGATTTTGAGGTCTGTTTCAGATCATTATCCTCCTGTAGACCCCATCCTCTTTTTAACTTTAAAATTTTTGCAGATGGTGTGATGTTTGCTTCCAGAATTAGCTGGTATTTATTTGAACCCATCCTTTCCTCTACCAATGACATGTTCCCTGTGCCACTGGCTGCAGCACAAGCCAAAAGCTGATTGATCCACCACCATGTTTAATAGTTGGAGACGTGTTCTTTTGCTGGAATTCAGTCCCCTTTTTTCTCCAAACATACCTTTGCAGTTTGTCACCCTTCTATGTTCACTTCATCAGTCCACAGGACTCGTTTCCAATATGTATCCGGTTGTAGATGTTCATTTGCAAGCTTCGGGTGCTGAATTTTGTTTAGTTAGGACACAGGAAAGGTTTTCTTCTGCTGACCCTACTGTGAAGGTTATATTTGTTCAGGTGTTACTGCACAGTAGAACAGTGGACCACCATTCCAGAGTCTGCTAAATCTTCCTGAAGGTCTTTTGCAGTCAAACTGGTTTTTATTTGCCTTTCTAGAAATCCAATGAGCAATTCCTTCATGAAGTTTTCATGTTCTTCCAGACCTCAATTTGATCTCCACCATTCCTGTTAACTGCCATTTCTTAATAACATCACAAGGGACCTGAAACAGCGACTTGAAAACACTTTTCTGTCTTTTTGTAGCCTCCTCCTTCTTTGTGAGGATCAATTCTTTTATTTTTCTGAGTGCTGAGCGGCTGCTTAGAGGAGCCCATGGCTGCTGATTGTTGGGATGGTTTGAGGAGTCTGAGAATTTATACGGCTTTGCAATTTGCTTCACCTGGGGTCTCCTAATGATGACTGTGATCAAGCCATAGCCCTAACGAGCTAATGAAGGTCTACGACCACCTGGGGAAATTTGAGACCTCAAATACCTTGGGGTGCCCAAACTTTTACATGGTGCTCCTTTCCTTTTTTTACTTTCTCATATATGAAGCCGAGGGAAACTACTGTAATCATCCAAATATTGTTTCTTTGTATCAGTATACTGCTGCTGGATTATGTGAATTTCCCCTTGGGATTAATAAAGTATCTATCTATCTATCTATCTATCTATCTATCAAATATTCAATTTCCAGGTTTTGTTTTGACGTTTCTTCTTGACGCCTTCCCCCGTTTCCCACAAGCACAACATAATCCCAATAAGCACAAGCACTATCACAATACTACTACTTCTCTATTATCTCCTCCAATCCTTCTGGCAAGCTTTGTCTCCCTCCTCCTGACTCTACCTTCTGGAGCGGTGGCTGCTGGCTCCTTTTATAAGGCACCCAGAGGTGCTCTTTGACCTAATTCTAGCAGCACTTCCGGGTGTGGCGGAAAAGCTGCTTTCCAGGGCTCAGCAGTAGCTGCAGCGCCCCCTGGCGGTGCCCATGGATCCCAATAGGGCAGCACCAAACTCCAACTCCCATGAAGCCCTGCGGGAGTCCGAGACACTACTGCAACCCTAACATACTGGAGCGAGGTACTATCCTGACCAGACTTGCTCCCCGAGGCGTCCCGGCCTTTTACAGACTATTTATATTGTCCTCTTATGTGTGAATGGATGTGTATCAGCCAAGCCAGCTTTGTCAAAGTTTGACGCACCAGAGACAAATGTGAGAAACATTACCAACCTGTTGAGAAAACTGAAAGTGGAGGTCAACAAAGAACAGAAGGGCAGTTTATGAGTGAAGTGGTTGTGAAAAAGTGAGGAGACAGCAAATGTTACAATAGCTGATCCGCATCTGGCTCACAGTTGATTGTCATCATCCAGAAATACAACTTTGGGCTACTTCAGAATTCCAAGGGGAGTTCAGTTTAGAAGAACACATACAGAAAATGATCTGGTGTTGAAAGTTCTGCATTTGAATTATAAGGGGTATTCAAAAATTGTCTCAGATCAAGACCTATAGAAGAGGCAAATGTGTCTCCCATATTTTGTGGGCAGTCATTCACTACACACACACACACTCTCACTGGTTCTTGAAGTCACATCTCCACCTAGTGGACAACACTGAGTAGGTGTTCCTAAGACTTGTGATGCCAGATCTGCTGTAGCTACTCAACCTCATCCATGGGAAGCTGCAGCGACTGCAGGGTTTTCTTCCAATGTGACGTGAATTGGACTCCCGTCTTTATTAAATGTGCCTTTTCAGTCTTTATTGTGTCAATCCTGAAATGCACAACAGGGTTGATTTTCTTTTTAAAGGAATCATGATTAAGTATGATTAAGCTATACTGCTCTGTCTCTTTTTAAGATTTTTCTGTTTATTTTGTTTTAAAAATTCGTTCTTTTTTATTAGTCAGTTGCTTGCTAATGATCACAGAAGCAGAAATAACAATGCAGTGGCTGCCTCTGCCACTCACACCTGTGTCTGCCCGTTGTGAACTTGCCACTATTTGAAAAGAAATGAGTATTTCTTCAAAATGAAACTCCTTGTGTCATTAATTGGTCTTTTTCTGCTGTGACTTTACAGTCATAATGACCATGTGATGTGAAATTGTGTATTTTTCATTCTCATAGATTTCAATAAGCAGGAGTCCACCTATCCGTCCATTTTCTAACCAACTTATTCCACAGCAAGGTGGCGGAGAAGCTGACAACTTTTTAACATTTTCTTCTTTTGATGCATCTTGAACATTAAACTGTATCCAAATAATGCCAAATGAAAAAGAGAGAGGACACGGGCACTAAATGCCCAAAAGAAGCAGCAATTTTAATCTGTAAAATCATTAGCAGGTAACCGATAATGATATAAATAGCCACACAGCAAAATCAAGATCTGGAATATTTAATCATATTTTTTTTTAAATCCCATAAAAAATAGAATTATTGTGTCATTTTGTGCCCTGCTATATAATTAAATGCTAAGGTCTGTATGTGTGCACGTCCGGTCCCTCATAGCAATCTGACTGTTCAGTTTGGCTCTGGTGGCATGATCGAAAGAAGAAGTTTGAGTGAAGGCATAGAAGGCACACTGAGAGTCGCCTTTAAAGATGGGAATAAGGCACCTCGAAATGACTGAGTCTCAGAAGCACCCTTTACAGAAACACACGCAACGGAAGGCACGGCGGTCAAGAGGGATTCAGGCACACAAGGATACGGAGGAAAGTTTCTGAAGGTTCACGCAGGGCAAGAGATATCACTTTTTTTTTTATTTTTTTTATTTACTCTATTACCCATCTTCAACATGGCAACATGGCTAATAAGAAGGTCTAGAGCAGTGTTTCCCAGACTCAGTCCTGGGGAACCCCTGTGGTTGCAGGTTTTTGTTCCAACCACATTCCTGATCAGTGACAACACCTGATAACACTGAGCTCATTTAATTAGCTGGTATTTTTTTTTGCTTTTATTCGACATTCAGAAAAGCACAGCAGCATGATTTTTACATTTATTAGACATTTGTAAATATTCCTGCTTTTGCTCTAGATTTAAATGCTTAACTCTCTTTTGTTGATTTCATTATACTTTGCCCTTTTTCTGTCCGGTTTTTACCCTTTGTTGTATCTTATTAATGACAATTTAAAATGAGCAGAGCAGACACCCAGGCAAACAACACTGAATAATCAAAGGCTGCAACTACTTTAGCATCAGACCCACTAATTAGTAAATAATGGATTAATTAAACAGTTAGAACACCTTGAAAAGTAGGAAGAAAATCAAGATGAAAATACTGTTAAAAAGAAAAAAAATACATTATTCCTATATAACTGCTTGGTACATTTTAATATTTTTTTTTTAGGCAAACTTAGTTTTCTAATTTCTATATTGTTCCCTAAACACAGAACTTGGGAAATAACACATCACTTAATTAGCCCAGGAGTTCAATTAAAAACAGAAGCTGGTTGGAACAAAAACCTGCAGCCACAGGGGGTCCTCAGGACCGAGTTTGGGAAACACTGGTCTAGAGCAATAAATAATCATTAGATCAGTTTTATAGCAAGTTTCCAGAAGAACCTAGGTTGGCCGTTTTACCCCATATTCCTCTACTATATCGACTTCCATCTTGCATATTAACATCTGTAAGAGGCATTTTCTACAAATCCCTTATCACCTGATCAATACAGTGTTTCTTTAGCATATCTCTAGATCAAGATCATCCTCTCACATCCCATGTCCATACCACCTAAGGAGCTGCTTCTGCACGACAACACTTGTAGGTTCAATATTCCCTGTACTGCAAAGATCTACTGTACTTTCTTCAATCTGTCTTTCAGTGAAACTTCACACATTCATCTTATCATACACATCTCAGTTCTCTCTAACATCCTCAGGTGTTCAGACGTTACTGCCCAGCTCTCACTACCATACAGCTTACAGGTATGCACATAAGTGCAATAACTTCTCGATTTCATTTAGTGAAGTCGCCTTGGACTTTATTAATGGTAGTACTTTTATAAACTTTTGACAACCACACCTCAGCCTGGTGGTTGCTGCTAAATCTGCTCCACCTGTGGAACCTAACATATTGCCAAGAGAAAAAAACCTGCTGCTCCGCTCTAGCTTTGTATTACCTTGGTATCACCTGCTGTGTCGCTGAATATCTGTGGGGTTCTTTCTATTGCTGCACTGACTGCTCGCTGCTAATCCAGGCCTCAGTAAACTGGTGTGGGCTCTCGTCAGGAAAAGCATCTGGACCAGCAAGCCAATAGGGCAGAAAATAAGAATACACTTAATAAAAATGGGATTAATTAAATTAAAGACAGCTAAAATGAAACCTGTGTCTACTGCAGCTTTCCATGGATTGAATTGAGCAGATAGAGGAGTTCTAAACCAGGCCTTTATTTACATATCTATCTAACTGTCTGTTTAATCCTGCCAACTACTCTAACTATCTATCTATCTATCATATAGTGCCTTACACATCTATCTATCTATCTATCTATCTATCTATCTATCTATCTATCTATCTATCATATAGTGCCTTATCTATCTATCTATCTATCTCCTTTCCCACATCTATGTGGAGTCAATGTGCTTGATCAACCTTTTCCATAAAGCTTAGTCCTGCACCTCCTCTCCAGTCAGACTCTTTCCCTTCCCCTGGACTTCCATTTCCATCACTCTTTTGCCCACTTCTTCCTCGTCTTTTCTCATCACATGTTCATACCACTTCAGTCTACTTTCCTGTCCTGTCTTCCCACTTTTGTTATACTTCTGATCGTCTCATTTGTTATTCTGCCCTTCTTTGTAACTCCACACATCCATTCACCATTTTTATTTCTGGTACATTCTGGTACACTAACTTCTGCTGCACTCCCTTTACTGCCCATGTCTCAGCTCCATATATCATTGATGGTCTTACCACTTTGTCTTTATCTTTTCCCACTTCTATATTGAGTTGATGTGCTTGACCAGCCTTCTCCAAACACCTCGGTCCTGCACTTCCTCTCCAGTCAAGGCCATTTCCTTCTGATCTTCTTTTACTTTATCCATCTTCCTCGGCTTTGGCCTTCCTCATTTTCTCTTCCCCTGTGCTTTCACCCACATCTTTATTGTTTCTCCTCATTAAATGTCCATACCACTTCAACATCTTTTCCTGTACTTTCTTATATTTCTCCCACACTTTTGTTGTACCTCTGATTCTCTCATTTCTTATTCTGTCCTCCTTTGTAACTCCACACATCCATCTCAACCTTCTCATTTCTTCCACATCCAACTTCTTCTCCTGCTGCACTCCCTTTACTGCCCATGCCTCAGCTTCATACATCATTGATGGTCCTACCACTATCTTAAAAACCTGACCTTTAACCTTTGCCTCATTTCTCCGCTCACACAATACTCCTGATGCCTTCTTCCATTTTTTCTATCCACACTGCACTCTGTGGGTTATCTCTGCCTCTAGTTTTATATCTTGGGCTACAACTGATCCTAGATATTTAAACTTATCCACTCTTTTCAATGGCTGTCACTGCAGGCTAACTTCTGATCATCATTAAACCTCAGACATTCCGTCTTCTTCCTATTTATCTCTAGTCCTCGCTCTTCCAAAGTTCTTCTCCATTCTTCCAACCTCCATTCCAGTTTCGGCCTTCTTGTGTTCCACAACACACTATCTTCAGCAAAATGCCTGCACCGCGGGGGGGAATGGTCAATGAAAATACCTTCAACTAATGAAATTAATGGAATTTAAGTATATTTTTATTAACTTGGCAAGTGAGTGTAAGTGAGTATTTTGCTGAGTTCATCATAAAATGTTGGTGCTATTTGTTTATTTTGCAATTCATACTCCATTGGAGCTGGAAACCCCCAATTACTGTGTGGCTTTTCCCTTTTCTAATTACATAAATTCAGGTCACCTTCTAGAATTACAGCAGTATACTGTAATATAAAGGGCACATTGCTGAGGTTTCTACAAAGATTTAAAATATGTAATCGTATTGCATAGGCATTATGGGTTGTGCAATTTCAAACCTTTCTTGACGAGTAACAGGAGCTGGAAGAAGATCCATAAATGGATAGGAAACCAGTGCTGTGGAGCCATTTGGTGGTTGGTTCCATGTTGTTTGATCCCTGCATTATGAACCTATTGCCATATGCTGATATTTCTTAAATGGTTGCCCTCCAACCTCAGAGCAATGAAGGAGAAAAGTCGCAAACTGTTGCATTTGAGTGTACATATTGCTAAAGACTACATTCAAACAGCTATTAAAGGTGACTCCATTCCAATTTGTGGCACATATCTGATTTTTTGTTTGACTGTTTAAGTTAATTTTGCAAGCCCATCAAATACGATACAAGTATGTACAGATATTGATTGTGAATCTGCAAGATTAATACATTAAAACAATTCATGTGAGCTAACAGACAATCAGGAATGCCAGCTATATGCTTAGTGCCAATTGTTTAGTGTACAGGACATCTGCAAATTCATCAGCTCACGATGGCCAGTGCTTTGAGTGGTATCATCACTGCTGGATCTGTGTATAGAAACCTGTGAACACGAGAGGGGAGAAATCACATTTCAATTAGGTGGTATTGATGGCTCTTTGTTCTTTTTTTTTGTATTTTACATTTCTCTGAAAAGATCAAATCTTTATCATATGATTCAAAATTAGGAGTGGTCTCCCCTCGACTTTCTCGTATAGTCAGATACGGAGATGGATATTTCAGGTGTAAACTGCAAGACCATGATTATATTTTTATATTATGTACATTAATGAACGATCAACATCAAATCAAATTAATAATATATTGAGTAATTATTATATAGTTAAAGTTGAATAAATCAGAATCTGCAGTTGCATGAATAAAAGGTAAAGTACCACTTCCAGTTAGCGGAAATAGTCCAAAAGTGGATAGAAATCTATGTTTTGTACCTAATACTTGTATGCAGAATTTGACTGACCTAAGTGAAAGCGTACTCAACTTATCATGTTTACTTATACACACAGACATAATTCCAAAAATGGTATTTTCAGACTCATGGGTCTAAAACGTCGAGATTCATCAAAATCTCGAAATTGAATTTTTGCACTATTCCAATACTTTCACTAAACTTCGTATACGAGAAAGCCAGGGAGGTCTAAAACGTTGAGATTCATCAAAATCTTGAGGTTAACTTTTTGGACGATTACAATGCTTTCCCTACGAGAAAGTAAATCAGACTCAGAAAGGTTTAAAATGTCGAGATTCCTCAAAATCTCAAGACTGAATTTTTTGCACGATTCCAATACTTTCTCTATATACTTATACAAGAACGTAAACACAATTCATGTGACGTAACAGACACTCAAGAATGCCAGCTACATGCTTAGTGCAAATTGTTTAGAGTACAGGAAGTCTGCAAATTCATCAGCTCACGATGGCAAGTGCTTTGAGTGGTATCATCGCTGCCAGATCTGTGTGTAGAAACCTGTGAACATGAGAGAGGAGAAATCATGTTGGTACTGACAGCTCTTCCTTCTTTTTTTTTTTTGTTTTTTACATTTCTCCAAAAAGATCAAATCTTTATCACATGATTTAAAAAAAAAAGACATAATTAAGTAGCAGCGCAAACAAAATTTCAAGAATGTAGTTAATTATTGAATCTGCCAGCCTAACAGGTCGCTTACAGTGATGGTGACAGCACAATCCTCTTACCATGCACTGTTTAAACCATTAACATACAAAATTCAATTTAGGTCCCTGAAATAAATTGACTAGCCTAGTATAATCACAAAATTCAGTGGAATCAAAAGTATAATGATAATCTTTAGAGATTATACTCCTAATTCTTGTTTAATGCATCCTTGCAAATATATACAAAGAATGGAATAGCACCATCCAGTCAAGTTTTCCCAGCGGGAGATGGACTATGGAGAATTGTCTTTTTTTTAGTGTGCCACGACTGAATGTGAAGAGTGCAATCGATCAAATCGCAGATGATGATGGACAATGGAGGGACGATATTTACGGAGTTTTTACTTTGGTATTTGGTATACTTAATTAAGGTAACTTTTAATGGAAACTCATTTGAGAGGTGCTTATCCTTTGAATTAACTCAACCTTTAACAATGCAGTCAAAGCCTAGAGTTGCACTTCTGTTGCCATTTTCATCATTTCATTTTTTCTTTTGTGCCGCATCGGTCTTCCATTCTAAGCCAGTATTGTTGTTGTTATTGTTTAATTGTTATCTAGGTTTTAGCTTAGAACTTTTTTCGTCTTGGTCAGATGAGTGCTCCACAAATAGCAGAGCAGCAAAACGTGCATTACATCCATCAGAGATAAACGCAGTATTTTTGGTACACTGTATTTATCCCTGAGGGGAAATTGTCTTTTCGCATGACCTTTGGAAGTCAGAGCATAGGGTCAGCCACTGTACAGCACCCCTGGAGCAATTTTCAGTACATGACGAAATCTCAATCTGACTTTTTTTTTTTTTTGTTCAGCATGTGGTCGAGGGGAACCTGGGCCAGTCCCAGCAGCAGTGATTGCAGGGATGTAAAGCAGCACAGTGTAGGACTAATGAAGAAACACGAGGATGTAACTATGACAGAGTTTTCCTCATCTTGAACCCCATACTGCTTAAGCTCTTAAGGGCAGAGAAAACAAAATAAAAAAAAAAGCCCACCACACAGAGAAATGTGACATCTGAATCAAACAGTTATTTCAGAGAGCATCACAGCATGAGCAAATAGCTTTAGAAGATGAATCATCTAAATTATAGTGCTTTCAACAGGATAAAAACGAAGACCAGAAATGTCAGAGGCATGCTCATTCTTTAAGTGCTTCCTGTTTTCATCTGCCATATATTTGTCCCCTCCAGTCTGCAAGTGTAATTGCATATGTACTCTTGCAGAATAGCACCATTAAATCCAGGACGCAGTGGGACTCTTGTCCCTTGCATCATTTTATTACTATTTTTTCTTTAAAGCTTAATTTGTTAAAAAAAAAAAAAATGTTATTAACAAGTTTGATGGTAAATCTTGCAACTCCTCCTTGAGCTAATATTTCTCATTTTGAAAGGATGTGTCGGTTGTGTTAAATTAAAGCGATGAATGTAGCAAGGCTTAAAATCAAATGACTTGGTAATTAGGACAGAACACACATTAAACAGCCTGAAAAAGAGGAGATCAAGGAGGCCGTTTGGCTGGAAAGAACAATATGAATAATTGCAGTATGCTTAATATCAAATCTCACTGCATTGTAAATCAATAAAAGATTTCTCCGCTTTTCAAAGTAGACTTTCAGAGGCACATTAAGCTTCCAGAGCACAATGTTTCATATCACTGTAGGTATTCTTGGTGAATTACCTCCAAGTGTCTTGTGTTATTGACAATTTATTATTATTATTATATTTTTTTTCTTTTTTACTTTTTTTCCTTCATTATTTAAGTAAGGGTATTAAAATGTTTCTCCAGTCTAGCCACTGTCATTACATCCAAGCACATAGTTTGGTCTTTAGCTCATCCTTGACAACTGTGAAAATATTTACTCATCTCAATGAAAAGGAAAAAAAAAATGGCGGTTTCCCAGATTTATGTAAAAAGTGGAACTAAACGTCTTGCACAAAAAAAAGAAAGAAAGAAAGAAATGCATTCCATTCCTTGCCACAATTCTGATTGTGTTCCCACAGTTTAACTGTTTGCATTTTGTGTGGGGAAATTCTTGGACTTCGGTTACTCGGTCGCTTAGTGGTATCAGTGTTGATTACTTGGTGGAAAGTCATTCCTTTTTATTAAGATTGAAAGACAACATATTAGCAAAGTTGAAATTTTCTCACTTTCTGGCATAATTTACAAAATTTATTTAGAGCCATGTGAAAAAGTAAGTACACCCCTCTGAAATGTTATTTCTATTTTTTTAACAAACCGTCTGTGGACATAGCAATATTTGACCTTCACTTAACACCGTTTCTTCAGATAAAGGTGATATAACGGGGGGAAAAAAATTAAATAAAGTTTGATTTTACAATAATTTCTTCAACAAAACATACAAAGAGATGTCCCATTTCAATCTATGGAAAAAGTAAGCCCTCCGATGGCTCTGATAGCTGGCACTGCCCTCTCAAGTTGGCGTTTCCTGTAACTGTCTAGCAGTCTCTGACATTGACTGGCAGAAAGCTAACCCCCACTCTTCCATGTTGAATTCTTTTAGCCGTGCAATGTTTGACCTCCATTTACAGCCTGTTACATACTGAAACACAGCATCTTTATGGGATTGAGATCTGGGCGTTGACCTGACCATTCCAGAACCCTCCATTTTTTTCTTTGCAGCCCTTCCTTGCTGGATTTACTGGTATGTTTAGGGTCATTGTCTTTGATGCAAGGTCCACTTTCAGTTGAGCTTCAATCTTCTGACAGGTGGTCTCACATTACCTCCAGTAGAACGTGTAGCGGTGCTACTAGGGAGTGAAAACTTCATCTCCCAGCAGTCAATGCAGTGGCTCTGATTGGTCATCTGCTGAGGGTGCAGGGGCTGATGGGGATAAGGAGGCCAGCGTTTAATTTAAAAGGATGCCAGTTATACAGAGTGGAAAAGAAAAGTCTTTTGTTGTTTCGTGTCTTGAGTTGTGTATCTGTTTGCCTGTTGCTACCTGTGGCTTCTCATCTTGTCTTGGATCGTCTCCTTGTTCGGTGTATGGACGGTCTGGTGTCTTCCTGCTGTATGAGGATTTGTTGTCAACCTGCAAAGAAAAGAGCGCTCCTGATCCCATTCACACATCACCATCATCTCATCAGGAAATACCAGTGGGACTGATCTTTACATTCACATACAGCGTGCTGATCTCTAGACTGTCTACCTCCATCATTTCATTCAATCAGTTGCTGTTTTTCATGGACTTCAACGTGTGTGGTTTTTGTTAGTTGTTTGTTATTATCGAATTAATGTTTATTGTAAATCACCGTAAAGGGAAATGGGGTGGGATCGTTGTAGATTGTATAGTTTACAGTATTTAATACAGTCTTCGATTTCTGTTTTATTACTGGTGGCTTTTTTGTCTCTTTGAGGGAGTGTGTGCAAGTCGGGTCAAGGCTGGGTGCGTTCCTGGGATTCTTACGGAAAAATAAATAAATCACCGTCAAAGGCGGTAAGAATCTGGGTTTTTTAGTCCGCTACAAACGAAGAATTCACAGTGGATACCATGATAGTCAGCTGCCCAGGCCTTGATGCATAAAAGCAGCCCCAAACCAAAACATTTCCATTGCCAGGCTTTACAGCTGAAATCGGGTTTATTTTTACCAAATATCCTCTGGTATTGTGACTAGATAACTTTGTTTTCACTTCGTCATTGTGCCAGATGTTTCTAATCTTTGCCTAGGTATTCATTGACAAATGTTAGTCTTGCTGTCATGTTTTTTCTGAACAGCAAAGGTTTCCTCCTGGCACAACTGCCATGTACATTTACTGTAAGTAGGCGCAGGCTCTTTCTAATGGTAGATTCATGAACTTAGAAAGTAGTAGTCACAATAGCTACCTGTAGGTCCTGTGATGAAATTCTGGGGTTGTTAGAGATGAATTTTAGCATCTTGCATTCTGCTCTTGGACTGGACACGCTGGGTCGGCCAGGTTTTGATAAATCAACAGTAGTTTCAAGGCTCCTGCACTTGTAGATGACCTTTCAGATAGCGGAACAGTTGATTTCTAACTGTTTGGAGATCTTTTTAGATTTCTTCCCAGATTTATAGGCATCTACAAGAAGCGACCCAAAAGTTTTTAGACGAGTTGTTTTAAAAGAGTACTGTGCATGACATTTAGTGGCCAACACTGTAACTACGTAGTTCTATGCTTCATGTACCGTCATGCAACTCTCCAAATGATCATTTGAATATTGGTAAGGGGAGAGTTTGCCGGATTGTAATAGAAGACTTGGGGGAAAAAGAAAGATTTGCATGAGATTTGTTCCTCACATCTTGGCCATAGAGCAAAAACAAGAACGCTTTGTTTACTACCAGGATCTTCTTTATATGGGACAAGATAAATTACTTCTTCTTTTTCTTTCGGCTGCTTCTGTTAGGGGTTGCCACAGCGGATCATCTTTTTCTATATCTTCCTGTCCTCTACATCTTGTTCTGTGACACCCAGCACCTGCATCTCCTCTCTTACCACATCCAAAAACCTCCTTTTAGGCCTTCCTCTGTTCCTCTTACCTGGCAGCTCTATCCTTAGCACCCTTCTCCCAATATACTCTGCACATGTCCAAACCAACACAATCTTGCCTCTCTGATTTTGTCTGCCAACCGTCCAACTTGAGCTGACCCTCTAATGTACAGTGGAACCTCGGTTCATAAACGTCTCTGAACACGTACAAATCGGGTTACAACCAAAAAGTTCGCCAAACTTTTGCATCTGTTCATGACCACACACTCGGTTGACGAACAAGCCAGTTTCCCTTCTAGTTCATACGCGCCGATGATTTCCGCACGTGTTCAGTCTCTCCCTGTACTGTACATTGTTCTCGGTGCATCATGTAGAGGGACTCTCCCTCAAAACTGTAACCTCCTCTCAACCCAGCTTCCTCCTGTGGTATAGCGGGTCCACAGCTCCTGTCAAAAAGGCCAGTTTTAATAAATAATCACCGCACTCGTGGCTTAGTGAGGGGGCGTGCTGGTGTGTGGCCGAAGCGATTCCTGAGGAGTTTGTGATGTGGGTGTTTCTCACCTAAGTGCACAGGTGAGAAGCGGTCCGCATCCGTAATTGTTCCCAGGAGCTGCTGATTGCCACAACTACCACACCTCTTCATAAATAGAAGCGCAAGTCAGCTAAAGGGAGAAAGAAGAGAACAGAAAAGAATGGGAGGTTGCAAGAGAGAGAGAGAGAGAAGCTGAGCAGGGAGCCTGGGTGTTTGTTTCAGTGTTATTCAATGTTTTTACATTTAGTTTACTATTACACTGTGCATTCTATAGTATAATGAACTATTTTTGTGCTTAAAAATCTTTAAAGAAAATATTTTTACATAGTTCGTACGGTCTGGAACGGATTAATTGTATTTATATACAATCCTATGGGGGAAATAATAATCGGGTCACGACCAAATTGGGTTACAACCAGAGTTTTGGAACGAATTATGGTCGTGACCCAAGGTTCCACCGTACTCGTTCCTACTTGGTATTTCACCTACAGTATGATCCGGCCACCACACGACAGGCATTTTCAGACAGTGGAAGAAATTTAGTGTGCACTGACAAGGGAGCTTAACATTTCAAAAACTGCATTCCTGGAGGGCATTAAGAAGTTGAAAGAACGTGCAAGCAAGTGTATTGATCAAGAAGGGAATGTATTTTGAAGAATAAAAGTAAGTTACGTACATATAAGAAATGTGTTTTTCTAGATCTGTCCCGGTCAACTGCAAGTGCCATTATTGTGAAGTGGAAGCGTCAAGGAACAACAACAGCAACATATTGGTATGTGAAGGAAAGTAGGGGACAAACGTAGTAATTTGTGTTAATACAGAGGCTGGAGAAGTTAATTTAATCTTTATTTTTATTTTGGAGTGTTGATATATATTGAGATTTCTGTAGCAAATGCGCCATTGCTGTTTTGCCGTGCTGGCTGATGATGACAGCGCTCAGCCCCATGCGTATAGGCATCAATTCCGATCTGACTATTCTCTTTTGTGTCGTGTGGCCACAAATCGGATACATGATCTACGACCACTTATAAAAGTGACTCAAATCTGATTTAAAAAGATTGGGTATCTGTGTCCACACAGCCCTGAAAACATCAGATTTGTGTCACATTAGTTTAAAAAAATTGGATTTGAGTCACGTCAGAGCCTGGTAGTGTGAATATAATCAAAAAAGGGCCCATTGTAAAAACTGGCAGCAAATAAGAAAAGGACATGGGTAGCGACCACAACAACGGGGATGCTGGTGAGACACACCTGAAGGTGCTAATAATATTAATGAACAAGAATAATGAAAGGGGGGTGCTAAACAAATTGGTGGATTGACAGATGAAAATACAATTTTTTGAAAACCAATTTAAACACAGCTCAATCTTTATAGTGTCTTAAGACTATAATAGAGCCCTACAAAACACAGTTACTTTTCAGTCAAACGTTTGTAAAGGAATTCGTTCTGGCCAGCTGCAGAGAGCAGATGTTTCATACATTTTGGGAAACTGACTCTCTTTGTTCTTGTTTGTTTTCTTAACAGAGCCTGTGAAATATGGTTCATATATTCTGGAGTGTAGTTCACATCTATAGTTCCATTGTCTACAAGCAGCGAATGTGACCACGGCTTCCAATATCTTTATTTTGGGAGCACCTGTGCAAACTAATTCGTCATCTAAGGTAGTCTGGGAATCCTAATTATTATAGGAAGTCTAATAAACGATTTCGTTTTCTGAATCGCACGTTTCCACAGTTAGCTTTGGCATCCATCTCAGTTCTCCTTTTCTTCTTTTTAGTTTTTTCAGCCTAGCGTTATCATCACCTGAAATGTGACTCATAGCTAACAGAGGTGAGAGCAGTTCATTACTTTAAATACTGCCAACTGAATATTAAACTATCCAATTTTAGCTTTTGTGCGTAGTTCTACACTTACTGTATATGCAGAACTTCAGTTTTTGCATCTATTAAAATCACAAACCTTGCATTCATAAATGCGCTGATGTAAATTGAATTGGTTATGTCTGAGTACCATATACTTAAGAATCTAAGGATCTGCTGTTAATAATCACCAGTTTTCTACTCTTCCACAGACAAAGACAACCATCTGTCTGTAATAGAACCTGCTTATGCTATACAGTTTATTTTTTGTAGAGCCCAAAATCACACAAAGAGTGCCACAATGGGCTTTAACAGGCCCTGCCTCTTGACAGCCCCCCGATGACTGTCTAAAAAGACAAGAAAAAAAACCCTTGTAGGGAAAAAAATGGAAGAAATCTCAGGAGAGGCAATAAAAAGGGAGACCCCTTTCCAGGTCGATTGGGCGTGCAGTGAGTGTCAGAAAGAAGGGGGTCAATACAATACACAGAAGAGAACACAAGTATCCTCAATACAATACGATAGTACAACAGTAATATTCCAACTCAAGGCTTCAGTTTACAACCGAATCCAAATCCTATTATGTGATATTATCTACTGTTAAATTCTGCTCTGTACTTGTAATATTTCTACTTCACTATTATATTGTATTCAGGATTACTTGTGTTCTGTTCTGTGTATTGTATTCTATTTACTTCCTTTTATTGACACCCACTGCATGCCCAACCTGCCTGGAAAGGCGTCTCTCTCTTTGAATTGCCTTTTCCGAGATTTCTTCCATTTTGTTCGGGAGTTTTCTCTTGTCTTCTTAGAGAGTCAAGGCCCTGGGCTGTAAAAAGCCCATTGCAGCACTTCTTGTATGAGTTTGGGCTATACAAAAATAAATTATATTGTATTGTATAACGGCAAGGGTGCCAGTCCATTCCTGGGCATGCCCTCGCATAAGAAATGTGGAGTCACCAGTTAAGGCCATGTCACATTAGACGACTTTTTCAGAGGTCTTCAGTTGTAGCCTGCACACATCAAGGTGCTATATAACCTGACATTCTGTTTGCCTTCTTAATGGCTTCTGAACATAGTTGATAGTGTCGAGTCCACTACGACCCCTAAATCCTCCTCATAAGGCATTCTTTTGATTTTCAGATCTCCCATTGTGCATTCAAACTTCACATTTTTACTTCCAACGTGTAATACTTTACATTTACTGACATCAAATTTCATCCACCAAAAATCTGCCCAAGCTTGTATACTGTCCAAATCCCTCAACAGATTTGAGATTATCTGCCAATCCACACAGCGTGGTATCATCTGCAAACTTAACCAGCTTGTTACTTATACTCCTATCTAAATCATTTATAGATACTAAAAATAGCAGCGACCCTAGCACTAACCCCTGTGGGACACCACTCTTAACCTTACCCGATTCTGATGAAGTTCCTTGCACAGTGGCGTAGCTAGAGTTGATGACGCTCAAGGCGGGGCAGGTCGGTGCTTCAATTTGCTGCCCTCCAACACATCGGAATATGTTAGCCTATTTAAATAGAAAATTAAAATGACGTATAGAGAAAAATTAAGATACATTTTGCATAGATCTATTCATATATAGAGAAACAGCAATGATTTTTCACATATAATTATTTATAAGAGTCAACTAGACAAGAATATAGTATAGATGCACTGATAAGCCGTGTTCTGATTATTAGTTTAATATAATTACGCTGTGAAAACCAGAACCAGTGTAGTGTACAAGTGATAGGTGGGGATGAGCAAGAACACATTCGGATTGATAGCAAAACGAAATTATAAATTGTAAATTAGTTGTTTATCTGCCTAGAAATTATCGGTGTAATGTTTGTTTATTTTTATTATCACCTCATAAATTTTAACTGCAGTGTCTGATGCCATCACAGAAGGACAGTCTGAAAATTATTTTTGAAGCATTTGTGGATAAAAATCAGAGAATTGTACTTTTTTCATTTGTGAGTGATATTCTTCTTAACACTGCTGTTTAGACACAAATTGTACTGAGCCTTTTGGCCAATAATGTCGCCCGGGGCAGACTGCCCCCTCTGGCCGCCCCTAGCTATGCCACTTTCCTTGCACCATAATCCTCTGCTTCCTGTGAGCCATTTTGGACTTACTTGTAGTACTGGCAAGTACTATTTTTTCAAAACAAATCAGCCTTGTACTGAACGTGCTTCCTGTGTCTTCGAATATAGTGGGCATCTTATATCTTATCTTATATCTATAGCCTGATGTGCATCTTTTCAGAAACGTGACTGCATGTCATGTCCACACAATTTTTCAGACACTTATGACTCTGATTGGCCAGTTTGGCAACTACATATTTTCTAAAATGTTTTTCCGTTCATTTTTTCCATTATTCTAAATTAACATGGAGAGGATCAAGGAAAGACTTGTCGAACAAGTTAGAGAATATTTATAAGATACCTAATCACAGCACTATGTAGACAATCAGGTGGCGGCCATTTTGTGGAGCACAATATTGACTGGCTTATGTATGGAAAAAGTGGAAAAATGTGTTTGGCTATAGAAGAAAATGTGTAGCAAAAGGAGCAATGATCCTGGAGAGTGCAGGCAGGGTGGAATGGGTGGAGAAGAGTGTCAGGAGTGATTTGTGACAGACGGATATCAGCAAGAGTGAAATGGAAGGTCTACAGGATGGCTGTGAGACCAGCTACGTTATATGGGGTGGAGACGGTGGCACTGACCAGAAAGCAGGAGACACAGCTGGAGGTGGCAGAGTTAAAGAAGCTCAGATCTGCACTGGGTGTGACGAGGATGGTCAGGATTACAAATGAGGACATTAAGAGGGTCAGCTTAGGTTGGACAGTTGGGAGACCAAGTCAGAGAGGCGAGATTGTGTTGGTTTGGACATGTGCAGAGGAGAGATGCTAGGCATATTGAGAGGAGGGTCCTAAGGATAGAGCTGCCAGGCAAAAGGAACAGAGGAAGGCCTAAGAGAAGGTTGATGGATGTGGTGAGAGAGAACATGCAGCTGATGGGGGTGACAGAACAAGATGTAGAGGATATGGAACAAGATGATCCGCTGTGGCAACCCCTAACGGGAGCAGCCGAAAGAAGAAGAAGAAGAAGAAGAAGATTTGCTTTTCTTTTATGTTACAGACACTGCCCAACTAATATCCAGACATGTGCCTGCATTGCACCGCGGCTCAGAAGTATAAAACATTTTTTGCCAGCATAGCCTACACTCTTAAAAATAAAGGTGCCAGAGATAGGGGAACCAGTTGTGGTTCACAGAACACACACCCACATGAAGGTTCCATAATGAACCTTTATTTATTTAGATCTGTAACCGGCTCTATACAATAATTAATCCTGACAAGATGGTAACAGATTGGTGAAATACCAATGGTTCATGATTTTAAAGGGACTCTTCCTTACAATAACGCAGGCTAAGTTCAGCTTTTCTTAATATGTTAGTGTCCTGCCTGGTAGCCTACCATATATTAAAGAATTCAGTTTTTTTGTACATACTAGGAAGTTTTTCAAAGCACAAAGAACCCATCCCCAAAATGAAATGGAGCTTTGTCAAGCTTGTGTTACAAGGAACCATACAACCAACTAAAAGAACCATAAAGCGCCATTAAAGAACTATTATTTTTAAGAAGGTATGGTGTAGGGTCAACACAGTCAAGTTTAGATAAGCCTTGCTTTAGGGGTCTATTGTTGATGATTGATTGAACTTCACACATTACTCTTTTGAGGCTTTCACCATCAAGTGTTTGTTGGTTAAGTTTTAATTTAGAATCTTTCTTGTTGTCTTTCCTACTGGCCACCTCAATGAGAGGCTAACAGAGCATTGAAAATCCATCTGATTTCTTTCTTCATCTTGGAATTGCTTATTTTTTTACTTGGTCAAGGTTTGCAACCCCTTGTTGTAGCCCCCTTTGAGCCCCCAGTACAGTTTGTTCCATGACCTGAACCCATAGACTGCCCTCCATAATATTTGGGACAAAAGACGCATGTTTCCTTGATTTACCCTTCTGCTGCACAACACTTTTTCTACATGCCACCCTCCACCCCCCAATTTGAGGACACCATCATGTTTGGTACACAGCAATGGCAGGTCTAATAGAGCCATTGTCATATTTAGGAGTTTGTCACATATCCCAGCATGCAATGACTGCTTGAAGGTGCTGAGGGTCTTCTCTGGTGATGCTCTAACAAGCCTCTCATGCCACCATCTTCAGCTTCTGCTTGTATCGGGGGGGCTTGTTCCCTTAAGGTTTCTCTTCAGCATATGGAAGGCCTGCAAAATTGGATTTAAATCAGCTGACTGGCTTGGCCACTCAATTTTCCATTTTTAAGCTTTGGAAAACTTGCACATTGCCACAGCAGCATGCCTGATCATTATTTTGTTAAATGGAGCGCCATCCATCGAGTTTGTCGTCATTTACTGAACTTGAGCAGATCAGATGTTTCTACACACCTCAGAATTCATTGTGCTGTCAGAAGTTCCATCATCAATGAAGGAAAGTGTGCCAGGACCTGTGCCAGCCATACATGCCCAAGCAATAACACCCCCAGCACCGCCATGGTTAACAAATGAGGTGGTTTGCTTTGGATCTCATGTAGTTCCTTGTCATCTCCACACTTTGTTCTCACCATCACTCTGATGGGATTCATCTTTGTCTCGTCTGTCCACAAGACCTTTTCCCAGAATTCTGCAGGCTCTCTGAAGTCCTATAGTCTGGCCATCCTGTTTTTGTGGTCTGCATCTTGCAGTGTGAGCTCCTCTGTGTTTCTGTTCATGAAGTCTTCTGCTGATAGTTGTCTCTGACATGTCCACAACGGCCCCCTGAAGACTGTTTCTGATCTGTCAGACAGGTGTTTGGGGCTTTTTATTTACCATAGTGAGGATTCTTCTGTCGTCAGCAGTAGTGGTCTTCCTTGGCCTACCAGTTCTTTTCTGATTACTGAGCCCACCAGTGTGTTCTTTCTTCTTCTTGATATTCCAGACAGTTGATTTCGGTCATCCTAAGGTTTTTTCGATGACTCCAATGGTTTTATTCTTGTTTGTCAGCCTCATAATGGCTTCTTGGACATTCATTGGTGCAACTCTTGTCCTCATGTTGAACAATGGTGACTACAGACTCCAAAGGGTAAATACAAGCTGAAGTCACTTATGAAGCTACGAAACCCACCTGAGGAATCACAAACACATGTGATGCCAATTGTCTCAAACATTGTGGTGCCCTGAAATGGGGGGACCGTGTTAAAAAAGTGTTGTGTGACAGAAATATCTGCAAATCCCCTTAAATGAAAGTCTGCACTCGAACTCTGTGATTGAGCTACTGGATGCCTCAGTTTCCCTGAGGGGATGAATAAAGTTATCTATCTGTCTATCATATAGTGCCTTTCATATCTATCTGTCTATTAAATAGTGCCTCTCATATCTATCTATCTATTATATAGTACCTTTTCTATCTGTCTATCTATTATATAGCACCTTTCATATCGATCTATCAATCATATACTGCCATTTATATCTATCTATCTATTATATTGTGCCTTTTCAATCTATCTATTATATAGCACCTTTCATATCTATCTATCAATCATATAGTTCTGATCATATCTGTCTATCTATTATATAGCACCTTTCATATCTATCTATCTATCTATCTAGCGCCTTTCATATCTATCTATCTATCTGTCTATCATATAGTGCCTTTCATATCTATCTGTCTATTAAATAGTGCCTCTCATATCTATCTATCATATAGTGCCATTCATATCTATCTATTATAGTACCTTTTCTATCTATCTATCTATCTATCTATCTATCTATCTATCTATCTATCTATCTATCTATTATATAGCACCTTTCATATCTATCTGTCATATACTGCCATTCATATCTATCTATTATATACTGCCTTTTCAATCTATTATATAGCGCCTTTCATATCTATCTATCAATCATATACTGCCATTCATATCTATCTGTTATATAGTGCCCTTTTCTATCTATTTTATAGCACCTTTCATATCTATCAATCATATAGTTTCGTTCTTATCTGTCTATTATATAGTGTCTTTCATATCTATCTATCTATCATATAATGTTTTCTGTATCTATCTATCTATCTATCTTGATTTGTAATTTTAAAATGCAGAGTGGGAAATCAAGGAAAAATGAGTCTTTGTCCCAAACATTGTGGGCGGCATTGTAATTTTTAATTGTCTGTTCAGGAACTGAACCCTCGTCTCCCATGTGACAGACTAAAGGTACTCTCCACTATACAAATTAAGCAAACACACATTAACTTTCTAAGATTATCTTTTACTTTTGTACTTGAGGGTACTTCAAAACGATTGTGTCTTCTTTGAATGTGTTCTTCCTTCTTATGCTGACCCTTTATTTAATGGATTCTTGGCACAGATCTCGTACCTGGAAAATGTTTTTAGAATTTGTTCCAAAAAAGTAATCTTTTTTTAGTGCCGTCAATCTCTGAAGAAAACTTGGTCACTGTGAACGTTTTTACATTAAATTTAAAGCACAACATTGTGTTTACTTTTTGACATTACAGCATAAAGTAAGATGCTGTATTACAATTAATTATGCCAAAAATTAGATTGGAATACATTCTCAGAGAACTGCGTAATAGTCACACTATAACCATTAAAACATGGGGTTCTGGTCCTGAACGTTTGCCAGGGCAAACAACTGTGGATTACATTAGAATTTAGTAACAGCAAAAAAATGTTAGACTAATAGTTAAAAAAAAAAAGAGAGAGAAAGAAAAGGCTCAGCTCACCAAAAGGAGAAGAGTAAAGAGTAACATACTCCTAAGAAGTATTCCAATCATTTGGTTTAAGTTAACTCACTCCTAAAGCTTTCTTTAAAGCGTCTGATCTGCTGTATTGCATCAATGGCGACATAATAATTAGCACGTTTGTTTCTCTCTGTTTATCACAAAGTTATCTTGCCTTTCAGAGAAAGCCTTGTAATCTGATCAGAGGTTGACTTGGCCTCCGTTCAAACAACATGCTGGGCCAGAGAGTCTGCGGTCCAATTCCCCCGTGTTTAAGGTAGACAAAGAGTACAACTAAAATTGTTTTCTGAGCCGTCTAACTGAAAGATCGAACAAATCCGCAGAACATTTTATCTAAAACTTGTTTCGGGGTCTCTTTTGCTACAAGTGTACAATATTTGGGTCATCATTTATTTGTTTATTGAGAAGAAACAAGACAGTAGCAGAGCCAACTGGGGTGTTTGCCTTGTTTGCGGGGGGGGATGTTTTTTTACATTGTAATTAGGGGCCCACAAATTTTACAACAAACTAATGAAGACAACTAAGTTTTTTTTTTAACAACGTCACAGTACATCCTAATTTAAAGATTCATTCATTCATTTACTCCCACTTATCCAAAGCTGGGTCGTGGAGACAACGGTTCTAGGTCCAGGTCACATTGTACCCGACCCCTATTCCTCCTGCAGGTGGAGGGTCCATAAGAGGGCAGTCTCACGTTGCTTTTTCAGGCTGTGCCTGACCAGTCCCTGTGGTAAGCCAAGCTGCCAGGCGCTCACCACCTCTCCCAGGCTTGGTTCTAGGAGTAGGCCTCGGTAACCCCATACCAGTCTCTTTTTAAATTTATAGGAACTTTGAATCACTTTTTGTCTGACCCCTCATCTGGGACCAATTTGTCTTTGGAGGCACTTCTAGGAGTTTCTGCTCTGGACAACATTATTTCCAGGGTCACAGGGGCAATCAAAACTCTCTACCATGATAAGGAGAGGAAATTTAAAGATTGTCATATAAATAGTACAAGAATGCTGTTTTAAAGTTTAAAAAAAGGCCTACATTGATTGTGTAAACAGTTTGGGTCAGTTGCAGTGTACTGTCAGCTCGGGATGGTCCTGTGTTGATCTGATCTTGGTACATTGTGACCGGCGGTAAGGAACCGGAGTGACACAGCCAGAATCATTAGGTTGCCCACCCGGTAGCCCTGTTTAAATAGTCTGAAACAAAAAGTTTCAAAAGCACAACAGAAAGGATACCGACCACAAAATTGTCATACCCTGAGTTTCTGTTCTGGTCTCTAGCTGTCTAGAGCTCATTTAGTATCGACTCCTGGTCGCAAATGACACGCCACCTTCTGGGAGCTTCACTTTTTATGGCATCCCAACCACAAGGGGCAGGGCCTGCTGCGGGTGTCACAGCCCAGGCTGGGTGTCCTTAATGTGAGCAATATGGGCTATGGGTGAAAGAGAAGATACCATTAGCGAGAGCGCCCTCTCTTGTCCCAGGGTGGTAACATTAACCTCAGTTGAGCCTGGAAGGTGATCCTTAGTCACACAAGCGTGACAACATATTTATGGTAACAAGATTAATTTTGGAGGTTTAGCAATGCAGAAGTGTGCCCCAGAGCTGCGGACTAGCAACGTACCAAGACTTAAGACTATAAGTGCCATTGCAGTGGGCTTCTTGGATTTTGAGAAAGGGAAAAAGGTTGCATACTAACTTAGACCACCTTGCGAGCAACTTTAACAGACTGGTGGATAATGTTACAAAATGAATTCCACAAGCATCGGACAGACTGTTAACGAACATGATAAATAGATAGATAGATAGATAGAAGCACTAATATGTCATTTTCTAACCCATTCAATCCAGACCAGGGTCGCAGTTAAGGCTGGAATCTATCCTAGTGAGCAGTGGGTGCAAGGCAAGAACAAACTCTGAACAGGGCACCAGTCTATCGCAGGGCAACCACACACGCCAGACGTAGCTAAGTACAGCTCTAACACCATCCTCAAGTTTGCTGACGATACCACTGTAATAGGTCTGATCAGCGAGGACGATGAAATGGCTTACAGGGAGGAGGTCAGTCTCCTGGCAGAATGGTGTCTGGACAACAACCCTCACCCTCACCGTTAGCAAAACTAAGGAGATGATTGTGGATTTCCGCAAACAAGCAACAGAGCACAGCCGCATCTACATCAGAGGTGAAGCTGTGGAGCAGGTCAGCAGCTTTAGGTTCCTCGGAGTCATCCTCACTGATGACCTTTAATGGTCAAGTCACACTGTGGCAGTAGTCAAGAAAGCCCAACAACGCCTCTACCTCCTCAGGAGACTGAGTAAGGCCTGGATGTCCCCCACAACCCTGTGCAGATTCTACAGGTGTACTGATGCATCACATCCTGGTACAGCAACTGCTCAGTTCAGGACTGCAGAGCTCTGCAGTGTGTGGTGAACACAGCACAGCAGATCATGGGCTCACAGCTCCCTGCGATCCAGGACATCTACACTACACGCTGTCTCAGGAAAGTGAACCGTATCAGGCGGGACCCCAGCCACCCTGCACTGTCACTTTTCACCCTCCTCCCACCTGGGAAGTGACTAAAATCCATTCGGACGCACACCTCCAGGTTCAGGAACAGTTTCTACCCAACTGCAATCAGACTCACGAACAATCGGTAACCTTGTGTCGCCTCCACAGCTACCTGCACATATACTTCTGCCACTGTCTCTATTTATTCCTGGGATTCTGGTTTTATTTATTTACTTATTATATTCATTTATTTATTGCGTGTTTGTTTTTTTTTTTCTTGTCTATGTTCACTGTTTGCGGGTGCACATGCAAGCAAACATTTCATTGTACATGGTACTTGTACACATGACAATAAAGAATTGAATACACTAGGGCTGATATTGTGTCGCCAGTTCACCTAACCTGCATGTCTTCGGGCAGTGGTGGGAAAAATATGTAGACACGGAGAGAACCCGGGATGCAAGCCCTGATCTCTATACCATGCTGCCCAAAAGCACGAATATCCCATTTCAAAATATGGAACCCATATTTTATATTTGGACTAAAAGTATAGCATGGTTTTGATTCAAATACTGCGGTGGGCTGGCGCCCTGCCAAGGGTTTTTTTTCCTGCCTTACACCCTGTGTTGGCTGGGATTGGCTCCAGCAGACCCCCGTGACCCTGTAGTTAGGATATAGCAGGCTGGATAATGGATGGATGGATGATTCAAATATATGGGTGTCAAACCCTTAACAGCTTCACAAATCCTTTCTTTGTGTTATGTTACGTCATCGGTGTGAGTCTCTCCCAGTGTTCATTGCATTAACTGTCAGAGGAGGAATTATACCGGCAGAGTCGGAGCATTAATATGTTTTCTGTCTTAACATTTCGGCCTGTTAATAATAAACATTAACAGATAAACGGGTTCAGTGTGGTTTCACTATCCCTTCGTGGCGGTTTACACGAAGTGGCACATCAACGTAGAAGACTTGGGGGATGACTGGATTCAAAGCCAGGGTGTACCAGTACATTGTGTGTGGTGAACACTGGTTACAATGGGATAACTTAGACACATTGTGACTTTGCTAATGGTAAATTTTGTACACACATTAGGAAGTTTTTCTTTATACAGAGAACCACAGACACGTGGAATAAGTGACCAAGTAGTCTGGTGGACTTTAGGGACGTTCAAAACTCGACTTGATGTTTTGTTTTAGAAGAATTAAGTGGATAGGACTGGCGAACTTTGTTGGGCTGAATGGCCTGTTCTCGTCCCGATTGTTCTAATATGTAGACAAGGGGTCCCCAACTCCAGTCCTGGAGGGCCCCATTTGCTGCAGGTTTTCATTCTAGCCCTTTTCTTAACTAGTGACCTGTTTTTGCTGCTAATTAACTCCTTTTCCATTCATTTTAATTAACTTGTTTTTTTAAGATTTGTTCCCCTGAATTTCTTCATCATTCCTCTAAATTGCTTCATTTCTTTCCTTAAATGGCACCCAAACAGAAATGAAATGTGAAGCGAGTGAGCCAACAGAAGACCAACTAAGTCAGGGCCTCAAACTCCAACCAGTTGCTTCATTAGGCGCTGATTCTCGTCGTTCATTAAATCCGTCCTTTAACTCCATGGCCTGTTGCTACTCTCATTGTGCAATAGCACACATTTCTGAAATTGTTGAGCACCTTTAAAATGTTTTGGGGACCCGAGCAGATCAGCATTCCCGAGTCTTCACTTTTCTTTATTTTCAGACTAGCTGTCCTCCGTGGCTTTGTCCGCGTAGAAGTGAAACAGGACAGTCAGGACAGCCCTACCCGGCTCCCCACTCCTGACGTCACTCTTCACCCTCCCCTTGGCCCACTGCCTCTGTCTCGGATTAGCGTGAATATATCACTCCTGCAAGAGAACTATGATTTTTAGCGTGATGAGAGAAGTCGCAACATCAACTGGAATGTTCAAGCAAATTCTAGAAAAAAACCCGATCTAAATCCGTTAAGTAGTTCTCTCGTGAAAAGGACAGACAGACGTTGGATTTTATATATAGATACTGTATGATGGACACCATTTGCTGGTCCTGTTTTGGCTCATTTTGTATCTAATTATTGTTTAGCTGCTAATTAAGGAAAAAGAAACAATTAAGGGGTCTGAGTCTTCAAGAGCAAGTCAATTAAAATGAATTCAAAAGAAGTTAATTAGCAGCAAAAACACTGATTAAGAAAAGGGTGAGAATGAAAGCCTGCAGCCACTGCGGCCCTCCAGGACCGGAGTTGGAGACCCCTGATGTAAACAGTGTTGGCATGAAGATCTAATATTTGTCTGTTTAAATATGTCAAAGTCAACCATTTTCATGGGGTGTACTCCCTTTTTCACATGACCTGTATTTCTTTATGAGTATTACCAGTATACCTGATTTATTTCTTGTTGAGTTGGCACATTCTGTTCATGTGGCAGTGGGCCTTGGCCTGCAATCTCAAGTTTGCTTTCCTTGTTTGTGTCTCGTCTCTCTTTTAACTGAACACTCTGCCTCCTTATACATCTTTAAATAGCTGAAAAAAATAGGTGGATATTTTTGAACGTTATGCAACATTTCATTTTTAGTGAGAGAATCAAAAAAGCTGTACATGCCGTACTAAGTGAACTGTGTCTGCCACGACAGTAAACTACCCCACATGCTGAGTACGCTCCTTAAATATTCATTCTTGCAAAACAGTGAATAATAATAAGACAATCAGAGAATATATTCTGACTTATTTAAACTTAAATATTACACTTGCTTTTTAAAACCCTCAGAATTATAGGAACATGACCCCTTTTATTGGCTAACTAAAAAGATTACAATATGCAAGCTTTTGAGGAAACTCAGGCCCCTTCTTCAGGCAAGATGTAATACTGAAACTGGAGTTCTATGTGATTATATACACACTAGGACAAGTAACAACATTGGAAAACCTTTAAGTGAGACATCTTAAATGTAAGAAAT
>JANRMT010061414.1:12713374-12797071 GCA_026402145.1 Polypterus bichir lapradei
TACATCTATATATACACACACACACACACATATATATATACAGTATACAATAAAAATTATGGATTCCTGGGGCATACAACTGCCAGTGTAACTGCTTAGTGTGAGCTTTAGTGCAGAGGAGACATGAGGGGTATATCGGGAAAACAGTGTCAAGGAAGGAACCGCCAGGTTAGAAGAAGGCCAAAGAGGGGGTTTAGAGGGAGGAAATGAAGGAAGTCGGTGTGGTAGAAAATGATATAAAAGACAGGGATAGATGGAGACGGATGTTCCACTGTGGCGACCCCTAAATGGTAGCAGCCAGACATTGTGGGGCTTCTACTTGACCTGGGAATACTTCCATGCCCTGGCACCTGAAATACTCCCTTGTCCACGATACAATCATCGGCCTAAACTCCTCCAAGCGAATTGGAGTCGGGAATGTCTGTTGGTTTGGGGTGCTATAACACACATCTTTCACATTTCTGTCTTTTTCATGGTGCTTGTATAAATCTCAATGTGTGCCTTTTTTAACGTTTTACATTAACACAATACCATTTTGTTAATCTTCAGGTTTTCATGAAACTGACAAAATAAAAGGAGACTGAATGGAGCTTGAAAGAACAAAGTGCTCCCACCCTTTTTGGTGATGGACTAAGGCTATTCTGCTTTCTTTCGAGACTGAGGTTGCACAACCAGGACTTCCACACACAGACTTTTCTCTGATTTGTGCTATTTGGAACGTAACAAGGAGCCTGCAGAAAGGGAGTGACACAAACAGCTTTATGAATGGTAAAACACACTCTGAGAGGCACTGGAGGAAATATAATCAAGATGGAGGACACTTTGGCATTAAATATTCACCAGTCAGTGTTTAACCATCAGACCAAGCTCTGTTTTTATTTAGATGCATGTTGTGTCAAACATCTCTTGCTTTTATTATATTGTAATGTAGTCCCTCTTAGCTGAGTTTGATGACAATGGCTGTAACATATAAATCTCATACCATGTGTAGGTCACTTATTTATAAATGTATCATAATAAAAGTTATTTTTTGTCTTTACTTCAGAAAGAAGCCTTCTCCTGATTTACTAGGGATGTACAAGGCATGCAATGAATACCAAACATTGGGTGTGGCTGTAAATAGATAAAATGGCAACTGGCAGAAGTAAATCCGAATATTGTGAATAGACTGATCTACAGGTATGGAGCCAATCCCAGCTGGCATAGGGCGCCAGTCCATCACGGGGTGAACACAAACACACACGGCCAATTTGGCATCACCAGTTCACCTAACCTACGTGTCTTTGGACAGTGGAATGAAACTGGAGCAGACATGGAGAGAACACGGCAATTGCACTCAGGGACGACCCAGGGGCACAAACCCGTCATCTCTTTGTATGGCGAAATATTAATAATTATTAAACAGCTATCTAATAGCTGATTCAGCCATTGCACGCTGGACTGTTCCCAACACTCTTAAATCCTTCTGTTTTATTTCTACAGGAAACTAACAGTATTGTGTTTATCCTGATTGGTCCTGTGCTGCTTTACGCATTTATTAAGAGTTATGTATGTTGCTCAGCAGGTCACATATAACCGGAGTTTATATTCTCTGCACTTGAGCAAGGCCCTTAAACTGGAAATTGCTCCAGGGGTGTTGTACCATGGCTGACCCTGCACTCTGACCGCCAAACGTCATGCGAAAAGATAATTTACCCTTGGGGATTAATACAGTGTACCAAATACCAAAATTTTTCCATTAGACACTTTGCTTGCTAGTTCTCTATATGCAGTCTTTTTCTGAGATGCATGCACTTTGACACCAGCTTTTGCAAGAGTTACCTAAAGACTTCATCTAGAGCACTCTGTGTAGTTTCAGTCTCCAGGGTATAAAAAGACATACAGTCATATGAAAAAGTCTGAGAACTCCTCAATTCTTTGGATTTTTGTTTATCATTGGCTGAGTTTTCAAAGTAGCAACTTCCTTTTAAAATGTGACATGCCTTATGGAAACAGTAGGAATTCAGCAGTGACATTAAGTTTATTGGATTAACAGAAAATATGCAATATGCATCATAACAAAATTAGACAGGTGCATAAATTTGGGCACCCCAACAGAGATATGACATCAATACTTAGTTGAGCCTCCTTTTGCAAATATAACAGCCTCTAGACGCCTCCTATAGCCTTTGAGTGTCTGGATTTTGGATGGAGGTATTTGTGACCATTCTTCCATACAAAATCTCTCCAGTTTAGTTAAATTTGATGGCTGCCTAGCATGGACAGCCTGCTTCAAATCATCCCATAGATTTTCAGTGATATTCAACTCAGGGGACTGTGACAGCCATTCCAGAACATTGTACTTCTCCCTCTGCATGAATGCCTTTGTAGATTTCGAACTGTGTTTTGGGTCATTGTCTTGTTGGAATATCCAACCCCTGCGTAACTTCAACTTTGTGACTGATGCTTGAACATTATCCTGAAGAATTTGTTGATATTGGGTTGAATTCATCCGACCCTCGACTTTAACAAGGGCCCCAGTCCCTGAACTAGCCACACAGCCCCACAGCATGATGGAACCGCCACCAAATTTGACAGTAGGTAGCAGGTGTTTTTATTGGAATGCGGTGTTCTTCTTCCGCCATGCAAAGCGCTTTTTGTGATGACCAAATAACTCCATTTTTGACTCATCAGTCCAAAGCACTTTGTTCCAAAATGAATCTGGCTTGTCTAAACGAGCATTTGCATACAACAAGCAACTCTGTTTGTGGCGTGAGTGCAGAAAGGGCTTCTTTCTCATCACCCTGCCATACAGATGTTCTTTGTGTAAATTGCGCTGAATTGTAGAACGATGTACAGATACACCGTCTGCAGCGAGATGTTCTTGTAGGTCTTTGGAGGTGATCTGTGGGTTGTCAGTAACCATTCTCACAATCCTGCTCATATGCCACTCCTGTATTTTACTTGGCCTGCCAGAGCTGCTGGGTTTAACAGAAACTGTGCCTGTGGCCTTCCATTTCCTGATTGCATTCCTTACAGTTTAAACCTCTGAGATGGCTTTTTGTAGCCTTCCCCTAAACCAGGAGGCTGAACAATCTTTGTTTTCAGATCTTTTGAGAGTTGATTTGAGGATCCCGTGCTGTCACTCTTCACAGGAGAGTCAAAGGGAAGCACAACTTGCAGTTGACCACCTTAAATACCTTTTCTCATGATTAGACACACATGTCTATGAAGTTCAAGGCTTAACCAGCTAATCCAACCAATTTGGTGTTGCAGGTAATCAGCATTGAGCAGTTACAGGCATTCGAATCAGCAACATTACAAGGGGACCCACATTTTTGCACAGCCAGTTTTTCACATTTGATTTAATTTCATACAACTAAATACTGCTTCACTAAAAATCTTTGTTCGGAAAACACTCCAGTACTCGGATGTTCCTAGGAAATGAAAGACATACCACTGTTATCTTTTTTGTTGAAAGTAGAGTCAATTATTATGCAGGCTGAGAGGGGTTCCCAAACTTTTTCATATGACTGTAGCAGCACTGGAAAAAGTCCAGAGAAGAATGGCTAGGCTGATTCCACGGCTACAGGGGAAGAATTATGAAGAAAGATTAAAAGAGCTGAGCCTCTGAGCCTTTACAGTTTAACTCTTTTAGGGCGGATGTCAACTTTTGTCGACTCATGGGGTTGAGGGCGGATGCTGACTAAAGTCAACATTCGGGGACAGAAAGCGATAAAAGCTGTAAGCGCTGCTGTAAATCTCGCCATTAAGTTATAGGTAGACCCTCTTTGCTTGGAGGACCGTTAGACTTGTTGCCTTGACGTCAAATCCCCACGTGTATGAGCAGCATAAACAACATCTAGAATGGCAGCAACATTGGGCAAGACAGCAAGATGAAGGCGCAAGGCAAAATACTCCGCGTATATTATTTACTTTTGCATATTCTTGCTGAATCGGACTTTGACTTATCGAACTACGATTTTGTTGCAAATGATCGGGCAATTGAAAACAAAAGACAGGTAACTGCATCAGCTGACCAGCACCCAGCTGATTGTACTGCTGAATATGCTCATGTAGCTAATGTGCCAATGGTAATGTTCGCCCTGGGATGTATACACAGACGTAGATCCATGAGAGGCAAGCTGACTACCGGGCTTTATCGAACGACACGGCATGATGGCAGACACTGCGGACTACCAGCCACTCAAGTACTTCAAGCTGTTTTTTTTTCCCAGAAAGTGCCTTTCAGCTTATGAGTGATGGGACAAACAGGTATGTAATAAGTAAGTGAATTTACACTCTGTACCGGCTCATGGAACATAAAACAGAGTGACATTTGTCATAAATACATGTTTTATGTTGATTTATGTGTGAAACCATTGCTGTTTAGAAAACTGCGTTTTTTGGAGAAATGTTCAGTCCTGGGTCAAAAGGAAAAAAAAATAATTAGCCCTAAAAGAGTTAAGCAATAGGAGATTGAGGTGTTGAGTCCAGTGGATCGAGACAGTGACTTTAAAATGAGTTCAGCAAGAACAAGGTGACACAGTTGGAAATTTGTTAACGGTAATTTCACGCAAACATTAAGAAGTTTTTCTTCACGCAGAGAACCATAGACACATAGTGACCAAGTAGTGTGGTAGACAGTAGGACTTTAGAGGCCTTCAAACTTTGACTTGATGCTATTTCAGAGGAGTCAAGTGGATAGGACTGGCGAGCTTTGTCGGGCTGAATGGCCTGTTTTCATCCAGATTGTTCTAATCAAATGTCATATGTAAGGAATGGAAAAAGATCCTGTGATTACATTTTGGGGTTTTAGGAGATTTTTAGTATCCACTAGAATCCACAAGTCAGTTCTTAGGCTAAGCTAGTCCAGTCCTGGCCATCATTTGCAATCTCATCTACTTGTAGGTGATTTTCCTTAACAATGAAATGACGGATTGCAAAAAATGTGGTGATCTTTTCAAATCTCTTGCCAGACTCGTAAGCATCCACAACTTTCTTTCTGAGGGCCTGAGAGAGCTCTCTTGATCTTGGCGCGATAACACCACAGTTGTCAATAGCAAGGAAACACCTGTTTTATCTTGGTAGAGCTCTATAGGGTGGTCCAGATCTAATTATGAAATTTTCATTATGCTATAACTTAAGTTTATTACATAGAAAATCACCCGAACAATCCTGGACCATCGAGAAGTACGAACTGAAGACATGAAGAATCGTCTTCGCACCGAACTGGAATCGTCCCTGCATAAATCAAAGTCATCCAGACGATCTGGATCTGCATAATTAGATCTGGACCACCCTGTATATTACTCTACTTTCCCCTTTTGTATTCTTTAATGTGTAGCCTTTGTCAGAATGCCTCAAATCCCATAGACTTAGCACCGTTTATAAGGTATTGTACTTTATAACTTCTCCCCACCTACCCTTCTCCATCTATAACCTCGGGTAATTACATAGAGTGAAAGACAAGCAGGAGTAGGAGTTAAGATCCAACTTTAAATAATGTATTATTGATAATATTCATAAAATACTAGCAATAAGCAAAGTACAAGTGAATACTGGCAACCATACAACCTGATAAATGCTGATGTGTAGTTTCAGGTGGCACACAAACTTGCAGTTACTTTAATTGTCTCTAATTAAGTCATCATTTTCTATCTTTCTTCAGTGCAGGCCACACACCTGTTTCAATATGGCTGCTGAGCTGTGTTCTTCAGTGTGTTGTCCTTTTCACTATAACGGTGTGCAAGAGAGAAGGAGGGGTAAAGCAAGCAAATTGATACATTCTCTGTCCAAACCCTTACACCAATAGGACGATGTGGTATAGAATGGTCTCTGATTCAAAACCAAACAGCCAATTTTAGACCAATAGAATTCTGGTGCAACACAATGGGTTTCACGCCTGCCCCCAATACCATTTATTAAAATGAAGCTTGCCAGCTAGGTAGTTTGGCCTCCATGCAGGGGTTAGTCGAGAGAGTCCTGCAGAAAATCACTAGACATTTTCCCCAACCCTGTCATAAAATTCACTTCCTGACTCAGTCCTAAAGACTCTTGGATTAGACATGAAAGCATATCAATGAAATAAAACACTAATATTGCATTTGCTTTGTCTGACATACAAATAAAGACTTATATACAACATTTCACACCAGACCCTCGGTATCTGCGGTTTAAATAGGGTAGTCCAGTCCAATTGCCTACTCCCTAAGGAGGTTCTACTCATTGGCACCTCATCTGGAACACCAAATTCTAATTTGATGGATCTGAAGTGGTGTAGAAACTTTTTCCACATGACTTTCGTTGATTTAGATTATGAGAATGGAAACACCATGTCAATTTTGTGTGTCATTTGATTAAGTCAGTGCAGGCAATGTTTGTGTGAAAGCCTAAAGCTTGCCTATTCAAATATAGCATGTTGACAACGTCTTCAATTTCACATGACTTGATAAACATTTAAAGACAAAGTTTTAAGAATTATTTTTTATTCTTTAGTGTTCATTAGTTTTTGACATTTGTGTTGGTTGTATTTGTATGAGTTTATGTAATTTACTTTTATGTGCTACTCTTTGTAACCGGGGTGCTGCATAACCCAAGTTTTACTTACTTTAATCTTCTTTGTAAATTGTTTTTCAAAAACGTTTGTAATGAAAGGCACTAAAGCATACAAGGCAAGGGCTGACTGGCCTTTCCCTGCAAATAGCCGAGACTATAAAAACTACCACACAAACTAATGAAGAGCCCATCAATCACCGGGCATCCACCTGAACCCAGAGGACCAACTTTGAACCAAATCCATGGAAAGAAACAACAGAAGACCCCGTCCAGTGGGACTGCGGCTTCTTCTAGGCGACTGAAGAATAAAATGCAAAGCACACGTCAAGTGAGCAAGAAAACGCAAGACAGGGAGATTAATGAGCCGGTAGCGGCGCGTTGTACGCCCACTTGAGATCAGTGCCTGTTTGTGTGGGAAGCAGCAGTCGGAAGATCTCATTTAAATACCGAGGAGTGGAGATAAAAGCTGCAATTAAAGAGGAAGGCGGCACATTCATTTTATTGTCCATCAGGGGAAAGCAAATGTCCACATTGACCATCTGCCATTTCCTCCGTTTTGTTTGGCAAAAGCAGCACAACAGAGGCTTAGTAAAAAAAAAAAAAAAAAAAAAAAAGTCTCGTGCTCCAGTTGCTTCTGCAGCACCACAGTGCTAACCATTGGTAGGGTATGATCTCAGTTGAGCTTCATATCTGTATGGCGCCTTTCACAGCAAGCTGTCATGATGTGGTATTTAAAGCACGTAAGGGGAAAATAGAAGATCTATGAAATTACAATACCGTTTCTCTTCTTCCCATCTAATTCCCTGCTTAGATGAGTCACCCCATCTTCCTCTGCTACCTGAGTCTCCGTTTCCCCTCGATCATGTCCCTTGGACCAGCCTTCTCAAACGTTCTCCTCCTCATTTCTCGTAACCACATGCCAATACCATCTTCATATGCTGTAGCTTCTCTTCTTCTACCCTATTCATAATCTTCCCCTTAATAACCCCAAAGCCCACCTCAGGACTCTCACTTCTTTCAAATTTCTCTTCCTGTCTTCTCCTTACTACCCAAATCTTTGCACTGGCACATCAACACTTGCACTGCTACAAGTAGCATTAAACAAATCTTTATATTGTTTTGCTTGGCATGCTTGTATCACTTGCCACTCCATTTCTCCCTTGCTGGCTTTGCACTCTTGTTTGCTTCCATTTCATGGCCTACCTCAGGGTGGGATTATAATGCTGATATTGCAACCTGGATGAAGGAGCACCATCTCAAGCTCAGCCTGGCAATGCGGGACCTTCTTGTTGTGCCAGCTCGTCCATCTATTCAGTACTCCATCTCTGTTTGTTAATTATTGCAAACGCCCTCCAAGTCGGTACGCAATCTTGGTGTGGTGATCAATGACCAGCTGATCTTGGGAGACCATGTTGCAATGACATCTTGGTCTTGTAGACTATCTGATAGAGTATGCAGCACACCTTCTTGTTAAGATTTTGATCCTGTCACGTCTGGACTACTGCAACTCTCTCCTGGCTGGAGTACAACTACACGAGACGGGAACACGTCACTTCTCTTTTCAGATTACTATGTTGGCTCCTTGTAGCAGCACACCTTTGGGATGAAATGGAACTCCAACTGTGAGGCAGGTCTCCTCAACCAAAATCCGTACATAACCTCACCAATGCTCTTTTTGGCAGAATGGACACAAATTCCCACGACAGCACTCCAAAATCTTGTGGAAGGCCTTACCAGGAGAGTGGAGGTTGTAAGAGCCACAAGAGTGGGGAGTAGAAACCACATATTGATGCCCACGGTTTTTGAATGGAAAGTCCTTCAGGCTCAAATAGGTGTTATTGCCAGGTGTCCATAAATTATTGGTGATATACAATATGGCTGTTTCCTACAAAGGGCAGAGTGTCCCAGGCCAGATACTCACAGTTAACTAAGAGCTCCTAACAGAAAATAACACCTTCCTCTCCGGTATACTGGAGGATGTGAAAATACTCCTTATGATTAGCCCGAAGACTACAGTGTGTGAACATGCTTTTTCAGGCCTAAACCTCATCTTTACCAACATGAGGACCCGCTTAAAGGTCCAAGTGTGACAAAGTTAAAATGCAGCCGTATATACTGATCACTGGCTGTGGTCAACTAAAAGTGTATGACACTGTCAAGGATATACTGCATTTCAGAATATCCCTGAAAGTTAAACAGTTGATGTTTTTGACAGATAAACTAATTGGTTGGTTCTAAATTATGTCTGAAAAAAAAATGTGAATACAGTGTTTATTCAGTATTTCAGTTAATTTTAAATATATTTTTCTGTACAGATCAACATGACATAATCCTTTAAAAATCATCTATTTTTTTAAAAATATTCTCTTCTAAGATGCTGCCTGTGTTTATATTGTGGTAAGAGAATGTCATGCACCCGTGTACGACAAAACTTTACAAAAAAAAAAAAAAAAAACACATTGCTGTATAAAGCTGCTGGTAACCTCCACCCTGTATATAAAGCTGGGCTACCAGAAAGCGTTCCTGGCCTAGCGGCTTTGCAAACCTGGGTAGCCCACTAGATTATCACATGGATTTACAATTGGTCCACCCCTGTTGTCATATGTACAAAGCACAGTGAAATTGTTGGGGTTGTGAAACAGTGCACAGTACCCAAAACTGTGCAAGAAAAAGTCTAAGAAATATGAATATCAGTTACGTAAATCAGTAAATCTGAAACAATGCAATATCGACTGTCATGGCTAGTTAAAAGTCTTTTATTGATATGAAATAAGCATTTTCGACAAATAAAAAAGAAATTAGTAACAAAACATTTTTTGTTCTGTGAAAGACTCAGGCAGCTAAATTAATAAAGTAGGTGGAGCTAATGATAAATAGAATGGGAGGAGCTAATAATAAATTCCTAAAGTAGTTGGGGCTGCTAATAAAATGGGTGAGGAAAATGATAGCTCAAGATAGAGGGTGGGGTTAAAGATAGATGAATAAAGTGGGTGGGGCTGATGACCGATTGATTGTATGGGTGGGGCTAATGATCAACACTTGACAAAGCGGCAAGTGATAAAAATATAAAGCAAAGCACAAGAAACAGTTTTTCAGGCATTCAATTAAATATGCATAGAAAGTTCTTGACTAACAAAAAATATACATTTTTCATTGTTTCAAAAATGTTATCCTCCTATAAAATGTCACTATGGATAAAATAATTTCCATTAACTTTAGTTTTAAAAATATATACAAATAAAAATGCAGTACGTGATCTACTGTTAAAATGTAAAACTAGAAACAAACATATAAAAGGAGAGACATAAACAGATGACTGAAATAACTAACTAAAGTTTTTAGGATGAAGTACATAAAAATAAACTATTATATTTCCTTTTTCTTGTCCACATAATGTATAGCACTCAATGTTCTGTGCCCTCCATGTAACAAGAAAATAAAAATGATATAAAGTTTAGAAAACAACCAATTCCAGTTAGAACTCAATACTAAGTTTGGAGAAAGGAACACAAAAATTTTCATGGTCTCTCTTCTCTTAAATCTACAAATTATATAACTTTGAACTATGAATTTCCTTTTCAAAACAATAAAAAAACAATGCATTAAAATATCTTTACTTAGGATTAAGCAGATGAGTCCAGTAACTCTAGAAGCCAGCAAGCCTAATAAAGTTTGCTCACTTTCATTTCAAATGTCCTTCACAATGGCATTTCTGAGTCAATGGCGCCTCCTTCTGGTGATGCATCATCATTCTTCTTCCTAACCTTGGATTTGGGAGCTGAATAAGAATGAAATTTAAGAACTCTATTATTTTGTTTGTATTTTTAACGTTATTTGCTTTTTGCAAGCTTGAACTGATTCAAATATCTGTTCACTAACTGACAAAGTGCACTGTTGCCTTGGCAAAATGGTAATCATTAGTGAAATCTTTCACCCAGCAAAGGCTACACAAAGCAGTGAACGTAATTAATACAAGACTTAGAATTCACCTCCACAGCAACATAAGACATCTGTATATATTTACAAATCTACAAAAATTCTAAAATTCACCAAAAAAATCAAAATATAAAATGTCTGAATATGAAATGGTAAAAACTCTATTGCAGGGTTTATCGTTGATGACAATGTCCTTGTTTTTCCTTTTTGGACTTTTTTTGTTTGTGTTTTGTAAGATTACACAAGACATTGTTACACACAAAAGTCAGCATTAGCTGATAATTATTCTATATTACTAAATATATTTTACAAATTTTTTTTTTCTTGCTGTAGACATGCTATTGGTGGAGTTAGGGCCCATTCATACTTGTTGTAAATTTCCAGCATTTGTTTTCTACTTTTCAAGCTCCTTAGTGCCATTTTTCAAGGTTTTTTCCATGACATTTTTAATGCAGTTTCCAGCGTTTTCCAAGTGTTTTCAAAGAAGCATTCTGTAGGGACCTTCATTTGCTTTTATCGTTCTGTGGGTTGATAGATGTTTTAGTGTTGTAAGATGACTGTTGTGTCTCCAGGATGTCTTCTATGACTTTAGTGTGTTTAATCCTGCCGATTACTGAAGAGGAGGTGCAGTCCGTATTGTGTGCACACATATTGAGTTCACCCTGCTCTGCAGCAAAGTGAGCCTATAGGACTCTCTGTGAAGAACTTGGGCATCATACTGAAAAATTCCACGGTTACACACATGGATGTTGAGAAGTAATGGTATGTGATAATGTCTTTATGATATTTATGAAGGTTTATTCTTACCACTAAAAAAATAAAACTAAATCAATCAATCATTTCACTATCTCACCAAAAAACAATATTGCCCGCTGCTGTCGGTGCCACATTATGCAGGCATGTGATCTAGTCATCTAATGACGGCTAATAAGGAATAAGTAACACACATGCACTGAGTACAGTCAGGTGTAAAGAACCGAACACTAGTGATGAGCGAGCATGCTCGGCCGAACATGTGTTCGGCTCGAGTATCACGCTACTCGAACGAGCACCACATGTGCTCGTGCGCCATGCTCGAGTTTCCGCCCCGCACATTTCGCAGGTTGGAGACAGCCAATCAAGGGGCAGTTAAGTACTGCCCTCACTGTAATGCCAGTAGCCATGTCAGGTGCTGGCATTACAATGATTGGCTGGCCGGAATACGTCATCGGGTGCTATATATGCAGGCACTGTCATATAATGTTTTAGGGCGTCAGCTTACCTGCAGGCACTGGCATATAATGTTTTAGAGCGTCATTTTTCCTGTAAAATTGATTTCTTTGGGGGGTTTTGGGTGTGTTTTTGTCAGTCTGTAAAAGTGGCGTACAACTCGGAGAAACTGGTTCCCAGCAGTGACTTGGGAGTCCAAGATGCATCCAGACATCGTCCCCATGCTGTTCCCGGTCTATCTGGGAGGTGTTTCTGTAACTTTCTGACCTTTTCCAATGGACCAGGCACCCTCCCCTCTTCAGAGCAGGGGGTGCCTGGACTTACATTATACTCGGGTGCTCGGTAGAGCACACGAACATTGCGATGTGTTCGGACCGAACACCCGAACACCTTGGTGCTCGCTCATCACTACTGAACACGCGTTATATTCATATTAATTTTATTCTGCATGTGCGGAGAGGTACATCTAATTCACCCACTTTAAGGTCACAGGTAGTTGGTGATTATTGCAGCAGCCTTGAATGTGATAAGAAAAAAAGCATACAGTACATTGCAGGACTCAAACGCACAGCCAATCATAAAAGTGTATTGCATGCAATCCAGTAACAGAGACTTATAAATAAAGTATGTTTAGTTTTAATCCTACTCTTTGATATTGATAGTTTGAAACAGTTTGATCGGGTGGTGCAGTGGCCAATGTTCATACCCTGGGGCTCAGGTTGGGAATGGAAAAAGTGGATGGGTGTTATTTACTTCACAGCATATGAAGGAATAAACGGATATTCTTAATTTGGAAAATATTACTTAAACATTTCTACAATTCAGTTTTAAGATAGGTAGCCATTTGCAGTTAAGTACACACACTAATACCAATTAGTCTAGAAATGCACAGGCAGAACAGGCGCTATCACTCTGTCTATATTAAAAAATCTGTCCTAAACTTAATAAACTTTGACCTAACATAAACTAAATGTATACATTTCTTGTCACTTGACTGCAAGTTCCACACGAACTTGACCTCTCCATCAATATCTGTCCCTAGAAGGCCAATGCACACGTGTGCTCAATGACACTGCCATTTCATTATTTGTCTAGTTTCAATAAGCCTCATTACGCCTGTCTTGTCAAGACATTAACATTGAGAACAAGTGTTTGGCAGAAAACACTCAAACTGCTGGATACAGGAGTTTTCTGAACCGTTCACTGCTAAAATGCTAAGGTGTGAATAATGTCACTGAAAATAAAGGTACATCATTTTACAAGGGGTTTAGGAGAGATCTGGTATGCGCTAAAACACTAGAAAAACGCGAAGGTGTGAATGAACCCTTACAGTTAAGGAAAAGATACATACCATTTGGGTTCTCTTGTTTGTAGAACATTTTTAAGAGCTCCACTGCTTCTTCTGATCTATAGCCAGATATACACTTATAAAAAGAAATTAAAAACAATCTTAGTTATCAGTTAAGAAAGTACAAAAGGATCTTAAGGATTCAAATCACTCTTACACCAAATTGTTGACACAAATTATTTGTGTCACATTACACACTTGTCAGGTATCCAGCTGTATGTTTACAACATCCCAAACACATTTTTGGCTAAAATATTGTTAAATGGACCAATTTCAGAAAATCCTCTCTGATTCAAACTATTTTAGTATAGAGTATTTTGTGGTTTGCAATATCACAGAATCTTGCTGTATGATCTGTCTTGCAATATTGTCTTTCTGAACTTATGTTAATATCTTTAATAACTATGTTTTTAATTTATTGTGCTGACATTTTGCTTTACTGTGCACACCACCATTCTGTGGTCTTGTTGCTATGGCGCATGATACGGTCACTAGAAGCACGGCTTCAGAGGTCACACTGTGTGATGATTTATAGGCTGTTGCTAAATTGTGGACCTCATCCAAGATTGTGGATACTTTTTTTTCCATTTAAGTCTGATTTAAAATTTCTGACCCATTAGCAATACATTTTTCACTATAAGCTTTGAATGGCATTTTATTTTTGTCGTGTTCTGTCTTTGTTTTGTTCTTGTTTGCTCTGTGTGTGTGTCTCTGCTACACTAAGACCAAGTTTTTGACCTGAAAATCCATTCATTGGTCAGAAGTCCTCCCTGATAACAGCCCATTCACTGAATACCATGGCTCTTTACCTATTATCAATAATTCAGGGGGTTGGTCTGAGAGGAGTACAATTAAAGATTAAAAGTTAATGAAAAGCGAGTTAAAATTTTATCTTGTGGAAAGTATGCCTCATATTTTTGCATACGAGGAACTTCAACAAGCAGAAGGTCAATTCACTAGGACTTGCCACTTCGAACATAAATGTAATGACCAACAAGTGAGAGGACAAATCAAAAGTTCAAACCCATTTGAATGGTGTGCACAACAGTTTTTGTTTTTCTCAGAAATGGCTTATTTAACAATATTTTAGCCAAAATATAAGTGCTTGGGATGTTAAAAGCTTACAACTGGATACTTAATATGTGGGACAAATAAATCAAGATTTTTTTGTGGATGTTTTGATAGTGCCTGCTGTTATTAAACATGGGTCCCCATTGAAGGAAATTTGTTATCTCTGTTCTCTAGGAAAACATAAGATTAAACATTTTACACAGACATCAATACAAAAAAAATGCAGGATAAGTAACAGGTAAAAAAAAAAATCTTTTTGGGTGGAGTATTCATTTAACATTCCAAAGATAAATACGGCTATTGTAGGAAACCGAGCCTTTTGCTATAGGGTATCCAAATTCTAGAATGATTTATCTATCATATTAGAGACATCCCACTAGTTTCAGCATTTAAGTCATGGCTGAAGATTCATTATTTTAGCACAGCATGCAACTGGTTGTTTCATTCTGTTCTCTTAATATTGCTTTTCAAGTAATTGCAAATTAGTTTCTGCTTTTGCCATTTCTAAGTCTTCCCCATTCTCTGTGTCCATGATGGCACTTGGCCTGCCATGACGTGCATGCATCATCATATATGATGGACCTGTTTTCATACATCTTCTATCCAAATGAAGCTGTTATTTTCTTACAGAATCCATTTCAGAATTTGGTTGACCTTTGGACATAAACCCACCTTTCTATATGTGTATGTCTATATTTTTAGATATACCGCATGATGTTTCTCTAAGTTTCAACCTTATTGTTATGTTTATTTTACTTTATTCATCCTATAATTGTAATAACTGTACAGCACTCTGGGCTCATAAGCGGAAGTAAGCTTAATGAGAGTAAATTGAAGTGAATTTCACAGTACAGCGCTGATTGAAAAAAAGAAAAGAAAAAAAACGCAGCTGTCTAGCTGGATTATACATGTGACTCAAAAACAGTTTCTAAGTGCATAATGACAACATTTCTCAAATGACAAATAACATAAGTAGACAATGTAGACCACAAGATTATCAGCTCATTTCTCAAAATGAATCACAGAGTTACCCTCACCCTGAGTGAAATGCTTGACATGCCAGTGCGCAAAATGAGATTTTGAAACAATTGTACAACTGTGCTCTGGATAGTCTCCTAAACAAATAAGTATAATATAAATAGAATAGATTGTCAAATGAGCATTATATAAATAGAATATCATGTCATGGCACTCCCTACAGGCATTACTCTGGGTTCTGAATAATTCTGTATTAAGCACCATTTTGCTTTCCATCTTTAGTTTTCTATTAAAACTTATTAGTCAGATACACTTGCATGTAGGTGAGAAAGATAATGCAGAAAACAGTAACTAACCATCTCAGCCTCTTGTGGTCAATACCTACCAGGTAGAGCAGACTATTTGCTCACTTGCCATTCCAATATAAAAAAAGAAACAATATATTTCCTTTATCCCAATACTTTGGCTGTACACACTGTGTCGGGACCCCAGTTACTGGCAATGAGCATATATGGTCCTGTACTTATACCTCCTCATTGGGTTCTCCCTCTTCCAGCAACAAGAAACACCATAGATACTGCTGAACAATCTCCTGCATTGTTTAAAAAAAAACAAACCAAGACACCCATAAGCTCTCCATGTTGGCTTACCTTAAAAGGAGTTCCAGTGTGTGGCAAATGGTCTGCAGGTATGTTGAGAACAGAGCCACAGCCTCCGAACCTTTCGTTTTTGCAGCCGTACACAACCAAAGCAATATATGTTTTAGGGTTAAGGTCATGTGAGAGTCTTGTGAGAAATAATGTTAAAAGAATACTGTGCAACAGTACAATTCAAGTTATTCTTATACAGGTCAAATTCCGTTACAACGAAGTGCCAGGGACCTAAAAAATATTTAGTTGTGATGAAAATTTCGTAGTAATGAGATTCTGAATTTGTCACTGTAGTGCTTTCTTTAACTTGCGTCCAGGCGTTTGCAATCATTTCAATAGCTTCTTTCACGTTAATTTTCACCTCCTGTCTACAAGTTATGCTGACGATAATTTTTCTCAGCATTTCCTTACAATAATACACTTTCAAAGTTCGAATGATGCCCAAATCACCCCTTGAGATCTTTTCGGAGATGCTTCGGTGGCGAGCTGCTTTAGTGCTGTGAGGATAAAATGGATAAACAGTCTTTCACAGACGCGGTGATCACACTTCGGGATAGTCTTCGGCGTGTCACCCCATTGGGGCAGGTCACAAAAGAGTTTAAAAACCTCACAACAGTGACTTTGCTTTTTCTGGAATGAGTTGCCCAATAATAGGAATGTTCCTTGAACGAGCATCACTGAACCACATAAAAACTGCTTTTTCAAAGTCTTCAAATGCAGCTCTTCACATTCGTTTGCGCTGAGGCCCAAGGTGTACAACCCGAGATTTTCCTTCTGTTTTTGCTCGCTTTCAAGAAAGTTGACAGTGTCGCTGCCAAAATTTCAAATTCACCGGCAACATCTTTTTTTCTTATTGCAGGAATCAAGAGCTGCAAAAATGTCAAGTTTTTTTTTCTAATGTGAGCTGTTGTCGTTTTTTCGTGTTTGCCATTTATATAGGAGGATAACGATGAGTTAAATTCCAATGGATGTTTTTCAAATGTTGAAGAGCAATAAGCAAAAGGTATCACTGAAAACCACAGAAAACAAACACAGCAAAAAACAGTATGAGGAAAGTTAAAAGATAGAAAAATGTACAAAGTTTCTGTTTGGGGATCGTTGTGCACATCTGTGCTGCAACCACAGAACTAACTGTTCTGTGGATGATTCATTCAAGCATTTCAAGGTCACTTCATTGTAATGAAAGTATCTGCTGAATGTATTTCGTGTAAACAAGATTTTTAAACACACACATAAATACCATGCCGTAAGTGAATGCTACGAAATATATCAACTGCGAACTACACAAACCTGAATATAAAGTTATTAGATGGTGCTGGTAACACCCTCAGTAATGAAGACATAATAGGCCTGGGTTCTATTGGATATTTATAATTCCTAGTCCCTCTTTCCAGCAAAGTACAATTTAACATTGGAGCAAATCATCAGTGGTAGCTGAAGGTGTTTTTCCTGACAATCAGACTGAAAAGGTGTATTGTATTTGACTTTGGCTATTGTAAATTGTAATTAGAATAATCAGTTTCCTTATAGTCTGTGGCCACACTACTACGTTTTTATTTAACAACAACATTTTTAAACAAAAATTATCCTCATCCAGACTAGTATTTTCATATCATTAACAAAAGCATCTAACATGACTGAAAACACACGTTTCAAATTCTTGCCCTCACTGTGCTTACGCAAATTGGTGGAAATATTGTTGAAAGGACAGTAATGCTGCCAGCCCCTGGATTTAGTGTAATCTGAAAACTGTAAGGACTGTCATACTATTTGCTTGTTGCATGTGTATGCAGCATTCAGACTATACAAAATGTAATTTGTATAAACACAGGTGGGCAACACAAGAAGCACAATGAAAAGCAACTTTTCTCTGGAATATTATGTTGGAATATGGTTTTCTTCTGCAAAGGGTGACTAATTAGGGAATGAGAAGATGTAATAAGCAGAATCAAATCAGTGACGGGCCATGTAGTAAGCACAAACAAATCAGAGTGTGATTAGATGCTAAGTTCTTAAAAATCTACGTTCTCACTGATCCACACTACAACACTAAGCCAGCGTTTTCAGAAGTATACACCTCTGAAGAACGTTTTCAAAAGTTTCCGTTGCTTGGAGTTAAAAATGCCAGGGCAGTGTGGATGAAAGGCGAAAATGGGGACTAACGTCTATGTCCTTACAACGAAAATGTAGTAGTGAAGACGACGTAGCCGTTTTTAAAGTTCTGTTGTTAAATAAGTTATTCAACACAACTTTCATTTAATAAAATCTACTTATGTGGAAACTTTTACTTAAAAGGAAATATTTGGCTTTCCCTTGAAGCTTTCAAGCAGGATATTACCCCGTGTGACAGATTTGCTCAGGTTTATTTAGTCTTGTTCACATATTTGTAATAATTTTGAGCTCATTCTGCACATCATGGGCTAATGAAGAATAGGTGCCCTTTGATGCTGGACTGTAAAACTAAATGCCCTCCTGCTGTGGTGTACTGATCATGCAATGCCCACTTGCAAAATCAACACTTTCAGGTTGTAGTGCCCTCTAAATGGTCGCCGTGTATTTCAGTAAATTGTGTACTGCATGGGTATCATCCTTCTATATAAAAGCAGTCGGGATTGTCCTTCCGTCCCGTGAGTGCTACGCAGGCGTGGAGTTTCACACACGCCCCGTCCATTTTGCAATGCACGATGGGATTTGTAGTTTCGTTTTTCCAGGTAAAAGATGATTTTCTACTCCAGACTGTGCGATATCTTCTTCTTCTTTCTTACTATATAAAAGTGGTTGGGATTGTCCTTCCGTCCCGTGAGTGGAAAGCGTAGCGGTATTCCACTTATCACAGACTTACTACTTGCAGCTAGCGGTACGAAGTGACATGATGTGAGCAGAGTTCTGGTGCTCATATCATTCCCTTCCTTTTGTGGGCGATGCGCTGGAAAAATAGACAAAATTATGTCTCTGGAAATAATTAATGTTGATGGAGTACAAATGTCTCACCGCGTAGTAAATATCAGGGGGGTTCAAAAGGGCGACCTTAATATAGAAAAAAAGTTTAAATTTCATCACAAAAAAAACAGAAACTACGAGTATTAAAGTAATACCGCTCAAATGCAATATAACCAAATTAATGAGTTTGTATAAAATATCAAATTGATCTACATATTGAATTGCCTTAAGAAGTGGTCAACTTAAAAGTCGGTCGCCTTAAAAGGCGGGTCAGCCTAGTAAGTATATATTTTATGCACTGATGTACAACCCCAATTCCAATGAAGTTGGGACGTTGTGTAAAACATAAATAAAAACAGAATACAATGATTTGCAAATCCTTTTCAACCTATATTCAATTGAATACACTATGAAGACAAGATATCTAATGTTCAAACTGATAAACTTTATTGTTTTGCAAATCTTCACTCATTTTGAATTTGATGCCTGCAACACGTTCCAAAAAAGCTGGGACAAGGGCAGCAAAAGACTGGGAAAGTTGAGGAATGTTCAAAAAACACCTGTTTTGAACATTCCACAGGTGAACAGGTTAATTGGAAACATGTGTTTGTCATGATTGGGTATAAAAGGAGCATCCCCAAAAGGCTCAGTCGTTCACAAGCAAGGATGGGGCGAGGTTCACCACTTTGTGAACAACTGCATGGGCAAATAGTCCAGCAGTTTAAGAACAAAGTTTCTCAACGTACAATTGCAAGGAATCTAGGGATTTCATCATCTACTGTCCATAATATCATCAAAAGATTCAGAGAATCTGGAGAAATCTCTGCACGTAAGCGGCAAGGCCGAATACCAACACTGGATGCCCGTGACCTTCAATCCCTCAGGCGGCACTGCATTAAAAACCAACATCATTCTGTAAAGGATATTACCACGTGGGATCAGGAATACTTCAGAAAACCATTGTCAGTTAACACAGTTTGTCGCTACGTCTACAAGTGCAAGTTAAAACTCTACCATGCAAAGCGAAAGCCATATATCAACAACATCCAGAAACGCCGCCAGCTTCTCTGGGATCGAGCTCATCTGAGATGGACTGACGCAAAGTGGAAAAGTGTGCTGTGATCTGAAGAGTCCACATTTCAAATTGTTTTTGGAAATCATGGACGTCGTGTCCACCAGGCCAAAAAAGAAAAGGACCATCTGGATTGTTATCAGCGCAAAATTCAAAAGCCAGCATCTGTGATGGTATGGGGGTGTGTTAGTGCCCATGGCATGGGTAACTTGCACATCTGTGAAGGCACCATTAATGCTGAAAGGTACATACAGGTTTTGGAGAAACATATGTTGCCATCCATGCGACGTCTTTTTCAGGGACGTCCCTGCTTATTTCAGCAGGACAATGTGAAGCCACATTCTGCATGTGTTACAACAGCATGGCTTCGTAGTAAGAGAGTACGGGTACTAGACTGGCCTGCCTGCAGTCCAGACCTGTCTCCCATTGAAAATGTGTGGCGCATTATGAAGCGCAAAATACGACAACGGAGACCCCAGACTTTTGAGCAACTGAAGTTGTACATCAAGCAAGAATGGGAAAGAATTCTACCTATACAGCCTTAACAATTAGTGTCCTCAGTTCCCAAACGCTTCTTGAGTGAAAAGGTCCCAGCTTTTTTGGAATGTGTTGCAGGCATCAAATTCAAAATGAGTGAAGATTTGCAAAACAACAATAAAATTTATCAGCTTGAACATATCTTGTCTTCGTAGTGTATTCAATTGAATATAGGTTGAAAAGGATTTGCAAATCATTGTATTCTGTTTTTATTTACGCTTTACACAATGTCCCAACTTCATTGGAATTGGGGGTGTAAGTACACTTCAATACCTAAACCTAAAGATAACAACAAATCTGTTATGTTGGAAAATAAGGCATAGATAGCAAAAGTAGACATCTGCTGAATTAAAATATGTCAAAGGTTTTGGAACAAGTCAGATCAGTAAATGAACTGAAAGGAATTCAGGGAGAATATGGCAAAAAGAATGGGAAAGAAGGTAAAAAGCTACACGACTAATGAATAAACACCTGAAACTAGTTGTCTAATGACAAACGGCACCAGCGTAATTCAAATATTCTGCTTTGCAGAATTCACTGCAGCCACGACCAATGTGTGCATCACATGCATTATGACATCCCTCCACCTGTCAGTCCTCAGAATTATTGAATATGTAGCAATGTTATACTACTAATAGTGAAGATACTCAGTAAACGAAGAGCTCCAGCGCACATGATGCATGGCTCCACTGTGACATATAAAACGGTGCTCCGGAAAACATCAGCTGGGTCTTTATTATTATGACGACACCAGTCCAGTACCTGATCGATGGCCACCATTTCAGCATGTCGAGTTGCCTGAAAAGAGTAAATGCAAAAAGATGAGTAACACTGCATTGCTTAATGTCATAGTGAGTCAACAGAACAACTTCTGGATTACACATTTGTGAGCTGCCACTAAACCACATTGCCTACTACTTCAACCATTTTTAATATGCTTTCAAGATCTTTATTTTTTTTTTTAACTTTGTAAGGCGTTAAGCCAAAACAGAGTACACAGTTTATTTATTTAGTAAAACGTTAAGAATGTTAGTATGGAATTGTGTGATTTTATTTTATAAAAACACACCTAAAGATACATAGAAATTCACCTACATTTTTAGTTTCATTGACTTCATTTCTTCCTCTACCCAGAATGTTATTGTTATACACCATAAGGCATCCAACTGGCACTTCACCATTGTCTAAAGCATTTTTAGCCTAAAAAAAAAAAAGAAAAAGATGAGAAGAGGAGAACACGTTGTGAGAAAAGGTGGCAAAAGGCCTTGTTGCAGTTCCTTGTTTGAAAACCTGGGCTGGTCACTGTCTGTGTGAAACTTGTACACCTAATCCTCCCAACAATCCCTAGGTCCTGAAAGTACCTTGATTTTTTTTTTATTATTATTATCCCACATTCAAAAGATGTGTGTATTAATAGGCAGTTCTAAATTAGGACCATATTAAGGAGTGCCAATGTTTGTGCAAGTCTACCCATGTCATTTATCCTCTCTGGTGTTGGCTCCTGCCTTGCACTTAAGGATAGGTTTGGTATTTTTCAAGTCAAAGTTATTTCTCAACAATCATGATATATACAGTGGTACCTTTGGTCACGAACGTAATTCGTTCCAAAACTTTGGACGCGACCCAATTTGGTCGCAACCCGAACGTAACTTCCCTATAAGATTGTAAGGTCTGGAATGGATTAATTGTATTTACATACAAACTGTATGTAAATATATATTTTATAAGCACAAAAATAGTTAATTATACCATAGAATGCACAGTGTAATAGTAAACTAAATGTAAAAACATTGAATAACACTGAGAAAACTTTGAACAACAGAGAAAACTAACATTGTAAGAGTTCGTGCTAGACCCTTACAAACCGCTCACTGTAAACATTTTTTTATGAGTTTTAAGCACAGGGAAAAAAAATGAAATGCCACTTCTCTTGTGATACTTTCATCCTCTACTGGTTTTAAATTCCTCACCTTTGCCACTCGAAGAAGGATTATTTTTCAGCAAATCACCATGAATCTTCCTGGCTTTCTCGCATATGTTCACCTCGCTTACGCTATCCCCTGCAAGTTGCTTCTCGTTCAACCACACTAGCAACAGTTTTTCCACCTCTTCCAGCACTTGAGGCCTCTGCTTGGTTAACATTGTAACTCCTTTTGCAACATTAACTGCTTTGTTAGGCCCTGTATACGCAAACAAAAGAAAATGGGAAACGGAGAATGGGAAATAATTGGCGTGTACAAACGCGCGTAAGGAAACTGGCTGTCAGTGTTTTTGTTCGCCACCAGAGCGTGTGGTCGTGAACAGATGCAAAATTTTGGCAAACTTTTGGATCGTAACCCAATTTGTACGTGTTCGGAAACGTTCGTGACCAGAGGTTCTACTGTATTGATTTACCACATTAAATTGTGTTCAACAATTTTTTCTCCAAATTTTAAAAATATCTTGTCTGTTACAGTTTACAAAGGGACAAAAAAAGAACACAACTACAAACAAACAAAAGGCTTAAACTTACCATATATACCTTTTCAAGAAAACAATGTTATTGAATATTAATCCACATCTTGAGATCGCACAAATTGCAAAATAGTGCATCCACGTCACTTTAGAAAGGAATAAAAAAAAAATAAACTATTTGAGAGATTCAGTCATTTTAAAAGAAAACCGTCTCTGAACCTCATCTTGCCGATTTTCTCTGCCTCCGCAGAACTGTGTGAAAGGCAAGAAATGGGCCATAGCCCATCAAAGGGACATTTGAGACACATACACACTTTATACACATACAACCTAGAATCACCATTTCAAATTATCTTTATAGCTTTCTTATATGTTAGACAGAATGCTAAGCAAAGTCGGGGAGAATGTGCAAACTCCACATGGACAACAACTAGGCACACAGTTCAAACCCATGGGGCGAGATCTGTGAAACTGCACCAGTACCAAATGTTCTATCTTGTCACCAAATTTAGTTTGCCAGTAAACGATATTTCCATTATTAATATTCTACGACTCTACGTTTCAGCCTGCTTCACTTCCAACTGCAAAAAATGACTCGCCAGATATACTTCTTGAACTGCAGTTGGCTTCAATAATGGGGATCAGGAACACGTTTACTGCTTTGTACCCTCCCCCACATTAACCCATCTTTTAGTGAGGTAGGAGTGAAAGGTTTAGATTCGTCAAAAATTCCGATCCCCGGTTTTCAATGGATCACGACATTTTAGGATCCCCTGATACTGAAAACCATCGATATTTCGATGATGGGTGTGTGTCTGTCTATGAATGCCTGTGTGGTACACTTTCTTAAAGATGGTCTAGAGCTAAAAGAGCTGGACGGAAAAATACCAAACTCAAAACTTAAGCCTGTAATGAGATGACGATGTGCTGATTAGTTTTTGAGCCAAATCGTGCAAGAGAGAGAGGCTATCTAGAGGAACCCTCAAATACCATAGTTCTGTAATTAATTATGAATTCTTCTTGTCAATTGCTGTCATAATGACTTATTTTATGATCAGAAAGATCAGCATCAGAGCAGTAAATAATTACTGAAATGTTATAGAATAGTTTGGGTAACTTGGTTCCTAAGACACAAAGCCTACTGACGTTAAGGTCTGATTTTTTTTTTCTCTTCAGCTGCAAGTACTTGTCCACGGAGAAATGAGTGCTACAAAATACCAGGTCTGCTTTCAGTAGGTCTTCTATCTGAGTGTTCACATCCAACTAATGCGCTACAAGTCATAACTTTGAAGGTATTGCGATCACCACAAGGAAGTCAGTGGAAACTGTAAATGCTTTGTTTTTTACTTTCTCGTATACATAGTATAGAGAACGTATAGGTCCGAAAATACCATTTTTGAAATTATGTCTGTCTGTCTGTGTATAAACATGATAACTGCCATTGGGGAAAAAGGTACCGGAGCATTCTGGCCCTCACTATCAGAATGTGTACCAGTTTTTTCCCCCAAGCAGTCAGATTCCTGAACACTCATGGACCAATCTGATATATGTGTTCTGCTCTGCAATGTTGCACATGGTTGCACATGTTTGTACATTTGACTCACATGCACCTTGTTATATATGCACCTTATTATATATTATGTGTCTTTATGTTATGTGTCGTGGATTCTTCGTTGTCCTGTGTTCTATGTAGAACCATGGTCCTGGAGGAACGTTGTTTCGTTTCACTATGTGCTGTACTACTGTATATGGATGAAATGACAATAAATACTCTTGAATCTTGAATCTGGTCCATGAGATTTTGTACACCTGCTTTATATCAAAAATAAGGAATCCTACCAACTTTTGGGCCACTTCCAGTGACCGGAAGTGGTACTTTAACTGAATACTTTCACGAATTTTCAAGTAAACTATAGTTATAATTACATATATCTATACAGAATTTGAATTGTCTATTTATAATGATAAAAAGCAAACAGATATGAAATTTGACAAAAATTACTTAAAATTAAAGTTGTATTTTACTTAAACAACCATCCGAATTGTTTGTATCATGGAAATATAAATGTGTACACAATATTAAAATCTGTATTCGATATAAAGTATATTCTTTCAATAACTAGTATTAATTTTATTTTAATTTATACATTATCAGTTTAACAACAACGTGTAAACATTAAACATGCCATGTAAATATAATGATGTAATAAGAATAATAAGCTGCCACGTCCCCACTGTGATCCTGATAATACATAATGCATGATGTTTTTTTTTTTTATTTCTGCCTTCATTATCATTATTAAATGCAGCTAAATACAATTTTACCTATAACAATTTATTGCAACAAATATTATATAATACTAACACTTTTTCTATGTTTTTAGGTGACTATAACTCTTTTTACTTTGCTACAATCTAGGTAATGCATATCTAATCATAATAAAAATTCCACCACCGTTTTCAACATCAAGTACGAAAATATAATTTCTCTCTATTATAAAAAAACAATCTTGGGATGAGATGAGACTTTTTTTCCAGCGACAAGACATGATCTTTTGAAGAGAGACAGAGAGACACCTTAATGTCCTGCATACTTACAACCATTTTCAAACAACACCACGGTTATCTAATTTTAGTTGTTGGAATGCTTTTGGCAGACACACTTCCTGTGTGCTCAGCTGTTAAAAATGTTATATGTTATAGATGACACATCAATGACTAAGCGAAGAAGAAAGGGCAACACGTCGAAAAGAGACCCAAAAGCGTTGGAGAGAAAAGAAATAAATCTATGTGCAAATTCTGAAAATAAGGAAAGTAATACAGTATAATCAGACCATCCCGCGAAGACTTTGTGCCAAGAAATGTAACAACGCCTGGGGCCGGAAAAAGGCAAAGTAGAACGTCGTAAAGAATTCAAAAATGTTGGCGCAATACACAAGCAGAGCAGGTTAGAGATGATGGAAGTAGGAAAATTCGAAAGTCTCAAAAAATGATAATAAAGATCACATTAGCACAAACAAACGGAAATTATTACGAAAAGAAATTGCATAGTATTTGAGGATGTCTGGGGGAGAAGAGAGACAAGGCAGAGGGACAAAAGGATTGTATCACCATTTAAGAGGGGTTTTGGTGGAGTGACCGTGTCTCCTTGGGGTGCGTTCAGCTCCACTCTTCACAACGGCGCGTAGCGTGGGGGGGGGTGGGTGTTGTCGAGCAAAGCGAGCAGGGAGCAAAGCCCCCTAGTTAATATAAAGTTTGATTATAAATACAGATTAATGATTCTGTATCGATATTATCAATTTGTTATGATAAGAAACAAACAGATATGATATTTGTGAAATACTGTGCAACTGATGACCTTTTCCTCTATCTCAGTATACGAGAAAGTCGAAGGGAGCACATTTCTGATTTTTATGTTTATATTTATATCCTGGATATGTTCATTTTCTAACCATTTTCTCAAAAGACAAAATTACTCTAAGCAGCTTCAAACACATGTCTGGTTTCATGCTAATCAACTTCCTTATTTCTTTAAACTCCACCCACAATGGCAACTGTGAGCAGATGATGTCACAGGAAATTCAATTTCAGTGCCTTCTCATGGATGATGTTACCATCCAAGGGGATGTTCTTCTTACTGCAGTTGGTGATCCACAATACCAAGGCAGATTCCATCCCGATTAAATTTTTATTCCTTACAGTCGTTACCTTTTTGGCACTATCACAGAAACTTACAGATACAGTACTCCAGATCGCTGCTTCGCTCTTCTTTATGTACTGTAGCATACGGTGCTTTCATTAATGCCATAGTGGCGCGCTACTGCAGCATAACTTTTTAGTTCCCGGAGTAAATCCAGTACAGTAGTTCAACCTTAGGAAGTGCAGGGTGATTAGGCGACATCTTGTGCGTTTAAGAATAACAAAATAAATACAATAACAAAATGGAAAACACGAGGACACTCAGCTGCAGATGCATCACAGGGCAGCAATCAATCAGCAGTAAGGAGAAATGAATAATACTCTCGGATTGGCTACTTTCACCAGCCCAAACCTAATTTCCCTCAGCGGTGGTAAACCCACTCACCTGGAGACGCATCACAGGGCAGCAGTCAATCAGCAGCAAGGAGAAATGAATAACGCTCTTGGATTGGCTACTTTCACCATCCCAAACCGCGTTTCCCTCAGCGGTTGCTTCCTGTTCTCTCTACAGCACAGTATTGCCACAAAAAAAGCCATAAAAAATTGCAGAGGGTATGTACGCTTTCCGCTAACAATTAATAGTTAGGTTCTAAGGAAAAATCTGCGAACGACTGAGTCCGCGAACCCTGAACTGCGACTTTGTGGGGGTCTGCTGTATTATACCACACAAAATGTAAAAGGCATGATGGTGGCACAGGAGTCAGGACTGTCACCTAACACCTGGACCTCTGTCTCGTTACCAGTGGGAGGTGGGAGTGGTATTCTGTTCAATCTGGGGTGTAAATGTTCTCCTCAGGTTTCTCCCACCGCCTAAAACATGTGGTTTGATTGAGTGGAAAATGAAAATCAGCCAGCCGGGAATGTGGTGTCATTGACATCCTCGTACTACTACACAGTACTAGGAAAGTAGGATCAGTAAAATTAAACACAGGGAATCAGCCCTAGAAGTTAAAGAGGAAAATCAGCCTAAAACATGAGATGGGTTTCTTACCATATCAAATGCCTTTTGCATCCATAATTCTATTTCCTGTGTAGAGGGGTGAAAAACAGCCTCATGTGACCCGCCGCCCTCGGTACCCATCTGCAGCTAGGATAAAAGACAACCCAAAGAAGCCAAATGTCACCTCCTTGGAATCCTGCTGAAAGATAAAAAGGACAGTCGTTAGTATTTTGAACATATAAAACAGTGAAGATCATAAACTATATTGCTTATAATGAGTCCCCCTTGACAATGGAAGTTTTGTCTCTCTTATAGTTAACAAAACAAAAAAAAAAAAAAAAAAAAAAGAAATCCTCATCGGCTGTTTTGAATTATGAAGGTCTGATACAAACTCAATACAAAAGTGATATTTATTAAAGTACGGCTGGCGTCCAGTCCAGGATGTATGTGCTTAACTACAGAATTCCCAGAAGACCTGACTGCATATACTGTAATAGTGTGAACTTCATAGGTGTTCAAGAGCTGATTCCAAATCCAAAAGATGACCACTGAGATCAAAGAAAACAGAGAATTTCCCCACAGAGATTAATACAGTATTAATACAGTACAGTAAACCTTGTTTATCGCGGTTAATCCGTTCCAGACTCTACCGCGATAAATGAATTTCCATGAAGTAGGATTCTTTATTTATAAATCTAATATTTTCGCAGTTAGAGCATAGAAAACCTGTTTACCCTCTAAATACGTTTTTTAACATTATTAGAGCCCTCTAGACATGAAAGAACACCCTTTAGTCAAAAGTTTAAACTGTGCTCCATGACCAGACAGAGATGACAGTTCTTTCTCACAATTAAAAGAATGCAAACATATCTTCCTCTTCAAAGGAGTGTGCGTCAGGAGCAGAGAATGTCAGACAGAGAGAGAGACAGAGACAGAGAGAGAAAAGCAAACAATCTAAAATCAATACGAGCTGCTGGTCTTTTAAATAAGCAAAGCACCGCGATAAAGCAGCTGCAAGAAAAAGGAAGCAATGTGAAGGTAGTATTTCAGCATTTTTGAGAGGAGCGTCCGTATCCTCTAGGCAAACAGCCTCTGTGCAAACAGCTCCTCTGCTCACACCACCTCCGTCAGGAGCAGAGAATGTCAGAGAGAGTGAGACAGACAGAGAAAAGCAAACAATCAAAAATCAATAGGTGCTGCTAGAGCTTTTAAGTGTGCGAAGCACCGCACAGGAAGCATATCGTTTATCATTGAAGAGTTTTATTTGATACGTAATACGTGCTCTGATTGGGTAGCTTCTCAGCCATCCACCAATTGCGTCCCTTGTATGAAATCAACTGGGCAAACAAACTGAGGAAGCACGTACCATAAATTAAAAGACCCATTGTCCGCAGAAATCCGCGAACCAGCGAAAAATCCGTGATATATATTTAGATATGCTTACATTTAAAATCCACGATGGAGTGAAGCCGCGGAAGTCGAAGCGCGATATAGCGAGGGATCACTGTATACCAAAGTAATAACTTATACCAAAGAAAATAGGTAAACTGTTAGCAAAATTAAGGAGAGCAGGGAAAAGGTATAATAAGCACAAGGGTTTCAAAATTTGTATCTTGTGGCCTAACTAAACAGCCTGTAGGGTGGTAGATCCACTTATCCAGTGTCATACCATCAATTGATATTTAACAATAGTTTCCACTCCTTCTCCAATCCTCTGACTTTACTTCTTCCTGCCAGTAGTGATGGGGACTTTTGAGTCATTTTACATTCGAGCCTTTCAAACTACCCATTTAAGTAAGTCCATTCTTTTGATTCATGCTGTTCATTTCATTTATCAATAAGATTTGAATTTGAGAAGGGAGTGGGATCCTCTGACCACTTTTGCAAACCATACATACTCGCATATAACTTGGGTCTTGAAACCCGAAAAAGACTCGACTTATACGCCCGTTCAAAAATACGACACTTAATTTTATTTTATTTTTTTACATCTTCTTGCCTGCCTCCACTAGTTTCTCTGACTCGCCGAATTTTGTTGCAGCAGTGCAGGTACCAATTTCTTTCACCACTACAACGACTTTTAAGTTAAAACCAGCTTTATATTTTCTTCTGATCGAATGCTTCATTGTAGATATGGGATGCTATTACGATAATGATATATGAGGGTGTGAGATACAAAAAACTGTGCAAACGTTGCTTCGGAATAGTTTGGGTATTACTGTGTGGTCACGTAGGCACAATACATAGGAAAAAAAGGCTGTGTGCTCATCATAATCTCTTGGACCAATAGCGTGAGTTTTCCACATTCGACTTATACGACCAACATGATAAAATACCGGAAATTATATGGTAAAATCAAGACCCGACTTATCCGTGGGAGAACTTAAATGCGGTATATATAAATTAATCATTTATACATTTTTATATTATATATAACTAGCTGTGCTACCCATCTAAGACAGGTTGAAATTTAAGTAATCATCGCAGACCTCAGCACATTCAGCATTAATGTTTGCTGTGCACCCTCTGTTGGAGTGTGTTTTGCAATACCTATGTAGTAATAAAATGCATTGCATTTTTCATTTCAACAAATGGTGCATGACAAACATTAGCAATGCTTTTATGAATCCCATATTAAATGGCATATAACAGAGACATAGCAACCTGATTGACACACAGATACAATGACAGTTGGATAAATTACTTATTTAACACGCTGATAATTTATATGATGTCCTATTTCAGACCACAAAGTATGACACCACAGGTAAAATGCATAATTAAAATAAGAAAAAAAGTTAAGAGAATCATAAGTAAATTAGAATTGTGTAACTCGTTATTGGGCAATGATTCAGTTCACACATCAGATGAATCAGAATCGTACATCTTGTTCGCAGAGTCATATTTTTATAAGGTTTAATTCTGTGTGACTAGCTTATTGCATGATCACAAATCAGATGGGTAGTACTTACACATACACTTTAAACATCTAACTGTGGAACATACGGTGATGACAACATGACACACACACTACAGCTCTCCTGTTGCACTTAATTGAATCGGTTCCTTTGTGCTCTCAAATCGATTCTTATAACTCACTGAAAAAGAGTCATTCAAAAAGAACAAATCATTTGTAAAACGTCCATCACTACCTGCCAGTTGAGCCCTTGTCCATTAGTTACCTCCTATCTTCAAGGTGCTTCAAGGATTGGGGGCAGAGACACTGATGGGTAATCCTGAAAAAGATACCCACTGTCTATTACAATTGATGGGGTATCTGAGGAGCCTGCTGTATGTTCCCTAATGAATTAAAGAGCAACAGACTTAGTGTCCTCCCAAGATGAGTTATTCTGCCCTATGGTTTGAGGAAGAGCTACAAAATTATTGAAACCATTATTCATTCCAGGGCTGATCCAGACTAGTGACTGTAGTGGTATCATCACCTCTTGTTAATAAACCACTCAGACCTTTGCAATAATAGACAGATAAGAGTGCTACATAAAAGATAGAGAGAGAGAGAGAGAGAGTTTTCCAGGTCTGTGCTTAGCAAATACAGGTAAAAATTAAGTATGACACCACCACTAACTTTTGTTCCAGGAAGACCACTGCCATCACTTTCCTGCCAGCCAAAGCCATGTCCCTTCTGGTCACCCTAGTATATAACGGAAAGTCCCAGTGGAAGGGAGCATTCATTGGGGACCAACTTTAGAGGGACGCAGAGCTTTGCACCTCTAAAATAAATTTTCAAAACTTCGGTGAAACACCAATTGTTCTTTGTGCATAGTCAACATTTACTTTTGCCTAACCAACATCAAAATTAAATTTTGCCAAATCCATATGCGGACAGATGATCCACTGTGGCAACCCCTAATGGGAGCAGTCGAAAGAAGAAGAAGAAGATGATGATGATATGAAAGGCACTACGTGATAGATAGATAGATAGATAGATAGATAGATAGATAGATAGATAGATAGATAGCATAGTTGGCAGGATTAATTAGATAGACAGATAGATAAATAGATAAATATATAGATAGATAGCATAGTTGGCAGGATTAAATAGATAGATAGATAGATAGATAGATAGATAGAAAAGGCACTACATAACAGACGGATTGATAGACAGTCATGAAAGGCGATAGATATTGATATGGAGGCACTATATAATTGACAGATAGATAAAGAAGACATATATGTTAGTTGTGATATACAGATAAACAGACTTATCATGCGGTAAGTGGATGTGCCCCCTGTTCATGATGACCTGAACCATAAAGACAGTGGCTATGAGATTTGCAGTTCCCATTGATCTTTTCTTTATTCTTGCTGATAATAATGAGACGCAAATAACAGAAATTACAGGTTTAAGCACACTCACTGATTCCAATCATTTTACAGAATCACAGGGAGGCCATGCAAACCTAATGCAGACCATAGCGCTGTAAGGCACGACTGCTAGCTCTGTACTATCATTCCGTCTATGCTAAAACATCTTCACTAAACTTACCAAACGTTAACGTGATTAAAACTCAGTAGCCTACAAACCTGTAACTTTTGTTGAGTTCTTGTCACTCGATTACAAGCACACACGCATTTAATCTCTCCGTCAAAACACACGTGTCTATTACTATTCACGGCAGCAGCAGGTAAGATGTTTTTCAGAATAATACAATATTTTAGTTGTTTATTTTTAAATGGCCGGATTAAGTCTCCACAGCAAAAAGCCAACCGTAATACAGTACTTCTTTAAACAGCGACGTCTCAAGCAAAATCTCCCCGGAATAAGCGGACAGAAAACGGAGATGTTTTGTTAAGAGGATTTAATGTTCATTGCCAAATAGACGAAACGTATAGGATAACGACGTTTTGTTGTTGATAGCCATATCTTAAAAAGGTAAACCTCTCTCCCGTCCAGGGCTAGAAGAAGCCCATCGCAACTTTTCCCCACTCGGGATACCCAGCGCTTTAATGACACGCCTCAAAACTGTAATGTCAGGTTCTCCGCGTCCCCACGTACCTTTTCGACGATCCTGGCCGCTTCTCTAACGTACCCTGCAGCTCATTGATCATCCCTCGTTCACTTCGATCGCCGTGGTTTTTTCCCCCCTCTATCTGTCTCCCCTCGTAACAGAGCAACCAGCGTAGGAAAGTTTGCAACGTGGAACAACATGCAAGTGGGGAAGATTTTCCGAGGGACCGGTCTCGCAGTAAGTAGGCATAAAGAGTCGAGTGCCGAGCCGACGAGCCTGTACGTACATTGTGATATCTGGGATTGCACACATTAGCAGGTTAAATGTAACTGGGAGAAAGGTTACCTTTGAAAGAGACGCATCTGTTTTAATCCCCAGGTTCGCGGTTGGGGGTGAAGGAGATGTTGACACCCACGTGGAATTTCTTGAAGAGGCACAAAAGGAAGTTTCTTTTTGCCGGAGCTGTTGTTGGAGGTAATCTATTCGTTTCGTTTCGTTCTCGCCCACGGTCTACAGGTAGCCCAAACTGAGCTGTCAAAGGGATGTGCAAAATACACGCTAGTTGTCAATTCGCCTAACTGGCTGTAACGTCATTGAGATTTGATACTCGGATGGTTGAGGGGAAATAAATTCATGTTTGCTTGTTAATCTCGCTTCTGTCCAGTGACACGTGTGAAAGGTCGTTTGCGTGTGTTTAATGAGATTAAGAGATTTCTTGTCCATCCATCTATGTTTTAATCCCGCATTTCAGAAAAAGGTCAGAGTGGACAAGACTGGCGGAATAAAACGAGTCCAAAATACGAGTGGATCTACTGGCTGCTTCTCTGCGTCTCGAAGCACTTTGGAGTTTGAAACATTTTTGGCCCCCTAGTAACGCGATCGCCATTGGGACGTGGACTTGTGTGTTTCTGAGTATCATTCAGCTATCAGGATAGGCGTTTTACACATTTGCATTAGGTGATGTTTCTTTATGCTGATCAATCCCCCGAATTCAGTAAACCGTGAGATGTAAACAGACCAAGGTTCACATCCTGGTACCTCCTTATGTGGAGTTTGCATGTTCTCTCCGTGTCCATATGGGTTTCCTCCCTCAGTTTAATAAGATGCAGGTTAGGTGGATTGGCAATGCTAAATTGGACCCTAACGTGTGTGTGTGTGTTCACCTGGACTGGCAATGCAAAGTTGGCCCCTTGTGTATGTGTGTCTTCACCCTGCGATGGACTGGTGTCCCATTCAGCTTACGTTCCTGCCTTGTGCCTGATGCTTACTAGGATAGGATCCAACCTCCCTGCCACCCTGCTCTACATAAGTGGGTTTAGAAGGTGGTTTAGGTGCCAGAGCCTTTTCAGACAACACTGGGTGCCAGGGTGGAATCAGTTCTAAATGAAACTGTGATGAATTATACTAGAAAGCAAGAAAACGTTTCTAAAATAGCCAGGAAGGATGTCAAAGTAATCTTAATGCGACAGAAATATTTCCATCTGTAGTCCTTGAGCCATGTTTGTAAGGATCTGTAGCAGTGAAACCCAAAAAGTGTGCTTGATTATTTCTGTGTAAATGTATGAGTGTTCTAGGCATGCCTTCCCAATGTTCTGTAAATGTTGTAAATAAGAAGCTTCTCTTTAGCGGTAAATGTGTGTTTGCCAAATTCCTCAGGCACACATACAGACGGCTGGTAAAATGAACTTTTCTCAACATATTGAACATTATATAATCCAAATCTGAACTGAACTCGAGAGCGAATTGTTGACACCAAATTCCCAATTACATTAAAGTAAAAGTAACTGGTTGAAAACATTATAGGTGGTTTTTACCTCATGACGATACAAATGTGCATTCCAGTTTTTTCTGGATGCATGCATTTGTCTAATGTACTGTATATTCTAGTATTTAAAATATGAACTATTATAGTATTAATTATTAATTGACAGTCCTATTACAAACACAAGGGCTCATGTTGCAAGGACACACCCGGCCTAAATGTGTGTACCATAAGTGCTGTCTGTGAATATTCTCAGTCATACTGTGATGAATGTTGAAACACTTGAAGCGAGAACACCCACATTTTCATATCCTTTAATAGTGCAAAGTACTCTGTGCTCTTTCACGTGGACATTTTGGAAAAAGTTGCGTCATGAAATGTGTGTCTGTCCTGTTGCTATGTCTCTGTCATTCAAACAGATGGCGCATCACAAATATTTGTAATAATGATTTGTACTCCCTCTTCAAACAAATTGTGGTGGGGGTTAGATTAGGACAGGGAGATAAAACCATTTCTAAAGGGTAGAGTGCTTCCAGGAGCACAGTGACCTCAATTACAGTGAAATGGAAGAAGTGTGGAACTAACAGGACTCTTCCTTGAGTTGACCATTTGACAAAACTGAGTAACCTGGCAAAAAGGGCCTTGGTCAGGAAGGTGACCAAAAACTCAATCTTCCCTCTAACAGAACTTCTGCTGAGATGGAAGAACCTGCTGTAAGGGTAATGATCACCGCGGTACTCCCATCAGTCTGGAGTTTATGGTAGAGTGGCTAAACAGAAGCCACTCTTGAGTAAAAGGCATATGACGGCCCATTTTTAGAGTTTGTTAAACAGGACCCAGAGAGCATGCGGACAAAGATTCTCTGGTCTGATAAGACACAAATTGAATTCTTTGGGCAGAACTCCAAGCACTAGGTCTGAAGAAGACCAGGCATTGCTCATCACCTGCCTAATACAAGTACAATCCCTAAGGTTAGTCATGGTGGTGGCAGCAACATGCCATGGAGGCGATTCTCAGTTGCAGGCATAGGGAGACTGGTCAGACTTGAGGCAAGGATGAGTGCAGCCAAATGCAGAGAGGTAACCGAAGAATACCTACTCCAGAGTGTGTGCCACCGCAGAATGTGGCAATGGTTTACTTTTCGACAGGAAAATGACTTGATGCATGGACAATACTGGAGTGACTATGGAACAAGTCTTTTGAGTGTTTTTGAGTAGCCCAGAGTTAAGCCTCATACAACACGTAAGGAGAGACCTAAAGATGGCAGTTTATAGACACTTCCCACCCACTCTGTGAAACTTGTGAGGATCTGCCAGGAAGAATGGGATAAACCGCCCAAATCCAGATGTGCAAAGCTTGTGGAGACCTACCCACAAAAATCTGAAGCTGCAATTGCCAATGGGGCTTCTACAAAGTACTGAATTAAGGGATCTTTGAATGATAGATTTCAGTTTATGATTGTTAACACATTTGCAAAAACGTTCTGGAAACATTTTCACTTTGTCATTATGGGTTATCTGAGTGTGGATTGATGGGCAGAAGTGGCAAATGTATTCCCTTTAAAATTAAATCTACAGCACAATAAATTGTGCAGAAAGCAAAGCACAACTTTCTGTGGAGGCAAGCGCATAGAGGCAGCATAATGTACAGGAGAACTTTTTTTTATGGGTAGTTTAAGCTAACATATTAAAAAGGTATATACAGTATGAATGGATTGTAAGAGTGAGCGCAACACTAGTCTTTAGAGTCCTTGACACTGCCTAGAGGCAACATACTGATAAATTGATTTTTATTTTTCTTCCTATAAAATGTATATACTGCTTTAACATTCTGTAAAAGTGAGTGTGGTGGATGGCACTGCTGGTGCCGCTTGTTGTTCTAAAGACACTGTCTATCTATCTATCTATCTATCTATCTATCTATCTATCTATCTATCTATCTATCTATCTATCTATCTATCTAATCCTGCCAACTATGCTATCTATCTATCTAGATAGTGCGATAAAAGTTGGAACGTGACTCCAGAGTCTCTGTTTACTATTTACATGTGACAAAAATTCTCTATGCAGGTCCTCCTTGAACGATGTGCGCACTTCGATGTTTGATGAATGGTTCGATGTGGTGAAGCAAAATGCTGACATACAGATGCATTCGTGGTGCTTTTATATTCAAGCGTCGCATATTCCCGATCGTAATGACACGATACACGTTAACAGTCTCACATACCGTCTTCTGTGCCGTCTTTTTTTTTTGTGCAACTTCACAACAGCAACATAATGTATAGCGCTGTATTTGAGCCATTGGAAAAAAAAATTAAGGACATGGTGAAAACGTGTATTTTGTGATTAAAGTGGAAATTTTGCCTTTAATCTCGAAATGTCCACTTTAACCTCTTAGTTTATTTTATCATTAAAGCAGACTGTCGTAAACGTCATCCCAGTTTTTAATCGCTGTGAGCTTCTTGGACCTGACAACAGCAGCAAGCAGCAATAGATCACCACACAGAACACACTAAATGTATATTCCAACTCTCTGCAAATTTAGAAAATTTAGATTTATACTTGATATCACTTTCATGATGAAATGGATTATAGTATGTATGCTACATTTTACAGATAAATCATTAATTTTGTTTAAATAATGAACACTGCTAATAATTACACACATGGGGGTGACACTGTGGCGGAGCGGTAGCACTGCTGTCTCGCAGGGAGTCACATCGCTGGTATTCCCTACCTGGAGTTTGCATGTTTTCCTGCTGAGTTTCAACAGTGTGCTCCGGTTTCCTTCCAAAGATATGCAGATTTGGGGATTTGGTGCCGCTAAAATTGACGCTAGTGTGTGTGAGTGCTTGTATTCACGTTGCGATGAGCTGATGCCCTGTCCAAGGATTGTTTCTGCCTCGTGCCCAATGCTTGCTGGAATGGACACATCCCTGGATTGATGGATTTAATCATTAAACATCCTTTTCAGAGATATTGCGGTAAGGTGTCATCGGAATTTAATGGGTGTTCCGGGCAATTCACAACACAGCGAAGACGAACCTGTTCTCACCGTGATGATATCTCACACTGCCACCTGCTGGATTCCTCCAGATTTACGTAAAGTATGTGCGCAAGTATAAACAGTACAAATCTTGCGTAGCAGGAGTGTCTGCTGCAGCGTGCGTCGCGTCGCGTCGCGTGAAGTATAAACCTGGCCTAAGTGTTTATAGTACACAATCTATTGGATTGTATTTTGTAATGCATGTTGCATTGGCTGTGGTGGGCTGGCGCGCTGCCTGGGGTTTGTTTTCTGCCTTGTGCCCTGTGTTGTCTGGGATTGGCTCCAGCAGACCCCCATGACCCTGTAGTTAGTATATAGCGGGTTGCATAATGGATGGATGGATGTTACATTGGTCATTCCAACAGATAGCGCACCAGAAACATTTAATAGTAAAATTCACAGTTACAAATCTTTATGATGCACCTTCTGTTGGAATGACAAACGTGGTGTACATATCTGTTATATGGCATTTGGTGTGGAATTCATGAAAGCAATAAAGTTTGTGGCGTGCCATCTGTCGGAATGGCAAATGTAGTGCATTTTTTTTACCATAGACGTTTGCGTTGCACCATCTGTTAAAATAATAGAGACAGGCAAATACACAGATGCTTATCCATTTTATTAAGGTGGGTTCATCAACCACTCAAACTTATCCATTCCTACTGCCCTTGTTTTGTTTGCATTTGCTTACATGTAAGCTACATATTTAGCTTTGGCATTTGCAGTGTCAAAAAAAATTAAAGTAAAAGCATATTATACATAACTGGAAAACTGAGAATCTTTATCTTTACACACATTTTTTCATATGCATTTATATATTTATATATATATTGTCAGGGATGCCAGGGGCAACGACCCGGCCGGGACGCCTTCAGGGACCGGAAGTGGGCGTGTGCCCAACTGGGATCACGTGGGGGCTGCCTTCCTGGTTGCTTTGGGGGCCACGGGTAGAGGGCTTGGAAGCCCAACCCTGTAGGGACCCGGGGCCAGGGGGCGCCCCAATGCCTTGGGGACCCTGGACCTCAGCACTTCCGCCACACCAGGAAGTGCTGGGGGGAAGAAGAGAAGGGACACCCGGAGAGCTTCCGGGAGAACAGCCGGCATTTCTGCCACACTGGGGCGTGTCCAGGGAGGAATGCCGGGACACACCTGGAGCTCATCCGGGATGAGATAAGAGGGGCCGTCTCCCTTCATTCGAAGCGGAAGTCGGGTGGAAGAAGGACGGAGCTGGAGAGGCGGCCAGGAGAAAGGCATTTGGACTGTGAGGCCTGGACTTTGGGGAATTGGTGCTGGAGGCACTGGGTTGTGCACTAATTTGTATATAGTGTAAATATAATAAATGGGTGTGTTAGGTGCAACAATGATGTCCGTCCGTCTGTCTGTGTCCGGGCCAAGTTCCACAATATATGTGTGTGTGTGTGTATGTATATATATATATATATATATATATATCTGCATAATATGGTCTACATTTTAAAATCCATCTTTCAAATGATTGACATTTTAGACACCCCCTATACAATTTAGCCACATGTGATGTGTGTGTTTAGCCATTAATCTGCAGCATAGGAACTTCCATAATAAACATTTTTTCTTCTTTTTCTTTTTAGGTGTTTATATATTAGGCAAATATGCACAACGTAAAATCCGAGAGCTGCAGGAGCGAGAAGCAGCAGAGTACATTGCACAAGCCCGTCGTCAGTTTCATTTTGAGAGCAATCAGCGTACCTGCAACATGACAGGTGAGGTAGTCTGCAGTCATTTATACAGTGAATGTGCCAATCTGACAATTTTCCTCCCTATAGTGACCTCACTAATTTTTGCACTGTATGTCTCACTGGAATTTGGCATTTGGCTATGAAGTAGTGACCCACAAGTCCTAACATTTGTTTATCTAATCGGATACTGTCATTGACAAAAAAAGCTTGATGAGTTATCGTCCACCAGATCAGAAAAATTTGGAAATACGTTGCTGTACAGCACACACATTTAGATAATACCTAACATCGAGGGGTCTGTCTAGTTAATCTGTGAACATAAATGACCAGACATGTGATTTATGACAAGGACTATCTAGTTATTCCTGTCACGTGAAATTTTGAGTATTGCTTAAAAAGTAATACTCAAAATGATATTAATGTGTTGCTTACCCAAGAGCAGCATTTGGGGGTGGCAAGTGGGGCGACGCTTTTGAGGTTAACGTGTCCCATTCGAGCAGATTTGTCAAGTTATATTCTCCAGTTCTATTTTGATAAATTTTTGCAAGATAACATGCAGACTTTAGCTGAATACTGTAATGAGAAAATCTGGTGTATGTTAACATTATTTTTATTAAGTTTGTGTGCAAGTTTATACAGTCCATACACACCGGTAGCAGCGTTTGACGTAACCAGCCCCATGTGGGGGTGGTCGGCCCTAAGGCCACATCTATGCTTATCCCTTGTAGTTTATAGTGATGGGAGAGAGAAACTTCTAATGTCATGTTTTTATGCAGTATGGTGATGAAGAAAATGTTTATAATATAATATAAGCCAGAGGTGACCAATGTGGTGCAACTTAAAAAGATTTGCAGAAACCTCCATAGGGAAAAAAGAAAATCTTGCGTTTCTGGTGGTCCATAATCCACATGTCTTTTATCCAGTTGTATACTCAAAACTTGCAAAATACATGCATTATATACTGAAATATTGTTAAACAGATACTTGTGGAAAAATCTGCACACATCATAAGCAGAAAACTAAAGTCACATGGGATTGACATTTTGAACTGAAAAGAGGACTACTGACCAATGAAGGTGGAGCAAGTTGGGTTTCTTTTCAAAACGTCAATCCCATATGTTTTTAGTTTTCTTCTTTTGATGTGTGCTGATTTTTCCAGAAGTGTTCCCCCTCTCATTCCCAGAGCGGAATCGCTGACCTTAATGGAACCCTAAATCTGATCCCCAAGCCCACATGTGTGATACCCTGTTGTAGCCTGTCAGTCAGATCACTCAGTAGTTTGATTTATCTCAAGCTCAGTAAATTACACCTTCAGAACTGTGTGTACATATGTATATTCTTTTTTTGTAAAAATGTTTGTCTATGCTTAATTTTATTTTATATTTTTTGCAGTATTATCAATGCTGCCAACTTTACGAGACACCATAATGCATCTTTTAAATTCTGAAAGTCTTACAGCTTTACTAAAGAACAAGTGAGTATCTTTCTAAATATACTTAACCAAAGAGCCATGTTTTATGGCTGCCTCATCTGTTTTTATGCCAAATGGCCTGTTGTTTGCTTGTTCACTACAATTATTTGACCATTAGGGTGTAGTTTTATGAAATGTACCTCAAAAATGTGTTATCTGATGAAAACGATTCCAACCTTTCACAACAAGTGAGGAACTGCATACTCTCCTTGTATTGTTCTCATTTGTACATTGTTGAAGATCAGCCCGGCTACAGACAGACACCAAGGACACATGATGTCCAAAACACACACATTTATCATATTCTTCCTTATTTACTCGTACACCACACCATGCATAAATCAGCACAATACTCAGTCCCTTTTTACTCCTTTTCTTTTCCTTCTGCTGTAACCACTCCTCCAGCTCCATCCTCTACCTCCCAACTCTGGAGTGAGGCAACCTCCTTTAGACTGCACTGCAGGCGCTTCTCGATTAACCTCTGGCAGCACTTCCGGGTGTCTTGTATCCGGAACTGTCCAGGTGCCCCCTGGCGGTGGCCACAGACCCCAACAGGTTTGAGCTTCTAAGCCCCAAGCCTGTGGGGCTGCCCTCTCATGTCCCGGGGTATGACTTGCCCTTCTCCTGGTCCACTGCTCTCCCAGGCCTCCCGGTAGTGCACAATCCCTGGCCATCCATCACAACATGTGGTGTATATAAAGAACCATTAAAGAAATGACTTGCTTTATTTACATATCCTTTTAATTTGAATCATTATTTAATATACAGTATGTTTTGCAGCAGTTCAGCAGCATTATAAAGTTGATAAAATAACATTTAACAAACCAAATGAGACATATCAATAGAAGACGCATCTCTCAAGCTACTTACAAACCAATAAAAACAAGAGTGGCACTAATTAAGATTTTTATTGCCAATTTCTTTTGCTATAAATCATACTATTTTAAATCCATTTGTGCTCAAGTAAGCACTGATACAGTATATGCAGGTCTTATTGTTGGTTTTCTCAGTGGTCATAAACTAGCATTTCATATGTCTAGCTATTGGTTTTCTAAACCCACTTTAATGCAGGAAAAGACTCAATCTAAGGATTGTAAGCTTGGTTTTCTTGTCTTTATACATCAAGCCCCTGAGGCCAAAATGGCATGGTCTTTCACAGCATGTAAAATACACTTTGCCTGTATAGAAACAAATCTGCTAGAAAGTCTGTGAAGCAGATGACATTTTATGTAAACGCAACAAACAACACAATAGTTAAAAGAATCTTGACAAAAGCCAACACCCATCTCAAATTTCGTACAATGAATTTCCACAAAAGTGACGTTGTTGCACATAAATAATTTCTCTTATATGCTCCAAGTGACACAGTAACTCGAGTACATCCATCCATCCTTCATCCTAACACAGGGTCATGGGGGTCTGCTGGAGCCAATCCCAGCCAACACAGGGCACAAGGCAGGAACAAACTCCGGGCAAGGCGCCAGCCCACTGCAGGGCACACACACACCCACACACTAGGGACAATTTCGGATCGCCAATGCACCTAACCTGCATGTCTTTGGACTGTGGGAGGAAACCAGAGCACCCACGCAGACATGGGGAGAACATGGGAGGACCCGGGAAACTAACCCAGGTCTCCTTACTGTGAGGCAACAGCGCTACCACTGCGCCTCCCACTTGAGTACGTGACAACATTAAATTTATAACGGACTGCTTTTTTAATTACATTTTGCAGTTTTGTAGCAGATGTTGCGCAACAGGTTTTAAATTACCATAGTGGTAAGAAATGTCTCTTTGTTTAAAGATGTCTAATCAGCTTGTGTGTTTTTCTTCTTTTTTTCTTTTTTTAATCAAGGCCTCCAAATAAATTAGAGATTTGGGAAGATCTAAAGATAATTAGTAAGTAACATACTTTTATTGGTTTATTAAATGCAAAGTACAATTTATACATTCAATATACTGTTTTATACTAGCTCCTCTATGTATTAATTTTATATCATTCTTTTAACACATTATTGTTTAGCATTGTGACACAGTGGTTAGCATTGCTACTTTAAAGCTGCAAGGACTATGGTTCAGTTTTTAAATGGAATATTTTCTGTTTGGGCTCGGCATCTTTTCTCCGTGTTTTATTTTTTTTCCCCCAGATACTCCAGTTAATTGCCAATTGTAAATTAACATGGTTTAGGTTGACTGTTTTCCCATTCAGGTAAAATTACTCAATATCTTTAAAATGATTTTAAAAAAATCTCTAGATGTGTTTTAAAAGCACCTGAGCACACTGAGAGATGGATAATTTATATAAGAACATCTTTTTATTTTTAACTAAAGAGAGGAGACCATCCCACTCCAATGTAATATCTTCTCCATTAATGGACGAGGAGCTCAGTGACCAGGTGGTATCTTATTGTAGAGGGGACACTGCTCAAAATGGAGAGACACCACCTGACTTCTTTTGGGCAGATGCTGAGAATTAAGAGACGGCCATTCCTGTTTTCCAGTGAGATTCATATAAACTGGCTGATCTGAGATTGACTGGTTCCTTTGTTCTGGTTGAGAAATCTAAAACCATCCCATGATCATTACACGCCCACTGGGACCACACCTGTCCCATCCCAAAAACGAAACAGTGAATTCAAAAAGGTGTACACAACCTGTCTAGGTTTAAGAAAAAAAACAATCTTAGGTAAAAAGTCATATTGGAGAAAACAACATAATTCTTCTGCCTCTGACTTAATTAATTTCCCAAAGTGGTCTGTTGGTGGTCTGAACTGCAATTCACAGAGTGTACTTACCTATTTATTCAATTATTTGAGTAGGGCCTGATGACTCTCTGAGCAAATGGCAGGCTTTGTCCAATTACTGTTCACCATTTATTTTGTTATTCCATCGTTTCATTCACTATTTTAATAGGGCACCTAAGCCTCAGAAATTCAAACTAGCAGTAGATTTTTTTTCGTTCTGCAAATATAATCCCTCCTCATGTGTATTTTACATTGGAAACAGTGTTGGCATTATTTGAAGGAAAACAAATAATAACTGTAGTAACAAGGAAACTTGGACATGTCACAATACCTGTAATTCTTAAGTACGCTCACCAGTTGGTCCGTTATAAACCAATTTGACAAATGAAAATCAACCAATCAGTTTTATAATTGGAAGACTTTTTCTTAAGCAATATGAGCAAAAACGTGAGTGATGTTGTTTTACACAGCATAAGCAAACTAAGAACGTTTCTGTTATTTGGGACAACAGTAGAAACTAATGAAAGAAACCAGAACCTAAATGCAATGACCTTGTTGTCAAAGTTTAATAAACTGTCCCTTCTGATGTGCTCACAGATTTAAAATAAAAATAAAGTCTGGGTTGGTACACTGTAGACCCCAGTTATCGCTCCTCTTCCCAGTTAAATATCTGTCCCTGACTGACTTAATTTCCCTTATCCTTAGACATCTAAGTATCCGGTGCAGTAGCTTGTTTTTATATTGGCATGTGTTTAAGCTTGAACACAAGGCCCGGTTTAAAATGGATTCATTTTTTAACAGTGTTTGAGGTTATAGAGCGTCAGAAAAGGATCATTTTTGTTAGGCTGATTTTCTGACGGCTTCATCTTTTCCTATTAGTCATCTACAGGTTTAATTTCAATTCTTTATTGTCATGTGTACAAGTACAAGTACCATGTACAATGGAATGCTTGCTTGCATGTGCCTCTGCAGACAGTGAACATAGACAAAAAAAACCCACACACAATAAATAAATGAATATAAATAAGTAAATAAATAAAACCAGAATGCTAGGAATAAATAGAGACAGTGGCAGAGGTATATGTGCAGGTAGCAGTGGAGGTGACACAAGGTTGCTGATTGTTCATGAGTCTGATTTGCAGTTGGGTAGAAACTGTTCCTGAACCTGGAGGTGTGCGTCCGAATGGACTTTAGTCGCTTCCCAGAAGGATGAGAAGGGTGAAAAGTGACAGTGCAGGGTGGCTGGGGTCCCGCCTGATACACTAACTTTCCTGAGACAGTGTGTAGTGTGGATGTCATGGATCGCAGGGAGCTGTGTGCCCGTGATCTGCTGTGCTGTGTTCACCACACGCTGCAGAGCTCTACAGTCCTGAACTGAGCAGTTGCTGTACCAGGATGTGATGCAGCCTGTCAGGACGGATTCCACAGTACACCTGTAGAATCTGTACAGGATATCAGCCATTCTAAGACTGTGGAAGTCCAGCCATGAACTGTTACCTTCTGGCACTTACTATATCTATTTGGGGGTTTTCTACTTCCTAAGAGACTGACACATGGATCTTAGTACCAATGTGTTTCCTAATACCCTGGGCCCTTTACCTTACCCAGCATCCCAAAGAACATTGGAAAAATATCAAAGAGTGGCATAAAAAATCCTTATGCTGGGCCCCAGCTGATTGTTTGTAGGCTTTTGTTTGAGCGTCTGAAGTTTCTGCCATCACATTATTACTTCACTTATTGTGTTGTGGGGGTTTCTACAAATTAAACATATTCCTACTTCAGACTTAAATATCCCTTTTTAAAGCTATTAAGTTTTATATTTTGTGTTTTTTTTTTTTTTGTTTGTTTTTCTGTGTGCATTTCCTACTTTGATTAGACTTTTGTAATTTAGAAAGACGTGAGAAAAAGTGATTTGTAAGCACTTCCTGTTTTAATTGATTTTTTTTTTTTACATCGTGTATTTCTTGTTAGCAGTATTACATCACACTTTGCAAAACAATTGCATTTTCTGGACATTTTGCCTAGTGTCTTATTGAACTATTAACAAATTTACAAATGAAATCTCATTATTATTATCGACACATTTCGTGGGTTCCTCATTACTTTGATTTTTTACTTCTTAGGTTTCACAAGAAGCATTGTGGCTGTGTACAGCACTTGTATGCTTGTTGTCTTATTACGGGTTCAGTTAAACATCATTGGTGGATACATCTATCTGGATAACTCCTCCGTCAGCAAGAATGGGATGGTGAGTTAAAACTTTTTATATACTAGGGGTCTTTGCCCCCTACTCACTTCACTCGCCAACCCCCCCAGCCTGCGTTACACGCTAGCCTCTGTGCAGTTCTGCTGCTCATGTATGGGGATGCAGATGTACAATTTAAACAGATATTTATTTCCATGGGAATTGTTACATATGCATCAACACAACGTACAACTGCCCGTGATTGAATTTCATTTCTTTCTCTATAATAAATAAAGCGATTTTTTCGAATGTTTGGCTCTGAGATTTGTTAATTGTCTTTGCAAAAGCTATTCTAACTGGAAACTGTTAACGTTTTAGTACGAATGGCATATCAAGATTCTCCTTTGTTGTCTAATGTTATCCGCGGAAGATGTACAACATTAGCTTTTTGGGATACATCCTTCTTTCTACAGTAATTCATGGGTTGTAAGACCGGACGTTGTTAACAGTTGTAGTTATTTGTCTGGATATTATAAGTTGTTGTTTTCATCTTCCGCACCATCACCACCAACTGTTTCAGCATAGTCTATTGATACGCGTTTAACCAATTTGATGTGTAACCGATCGACATTTTGTGCATTAATTCATTTGACTTCCTTGTTTCTCTGTGATAGGATTGCGCATGTACTCATTTTTTTTATGTTAATAACCCTTCATGATGAAATTCTTTAATAAGATTTGGACATAATACGCCTTCTTTAATTGGGAACTTTAAAGTGAGGAAAACGTTAAAATGTATAAGAGCTGAGAGCGCTGAAAATTTGTCTGACAAAAGCATTCACACGAATGAGAGTTGAGAAGACTGTGGTCTTGTTTGAAAATGTTTGAGAGGAGGGCGTAACTTGAAAAAAAGGCAAAAGTCTTGTCTTGCGGGACTTGAAAAAATCTCTCTTCCAAAAAGTCTTGTCGCGTCGAAGGATTTTTTTATATAATAGAGAGATTAAATTTTAAGGATTGTGTATTCCAGTTTGCCACCTCATGGAAACCTATTAAACTCTTTTTCTATTTTTATTATTTTTTTTTTTTTAACAAATCAACGAAAAAGTAAATTTAGTTTCCATTCGACCTCTTAATAAGATAAATGTCTTATGTTCATGTCATGTTCAAATCAGGTGGTGTGTGTAGCATGGTTTGCTTTATTGAGGTGAAAAACTTTGACATGGAAAGAAGAGGCAAGAAAGAGGTCCTTCATCTCGCAAGCATTTCTTTATTTCAGGTACCTTTCGCACCCCCAGAGGTCCAGCAGCAATATCTATCAAGTATTCAGCATCTTTTAGGAGATGGTAAGTTAGATAAGACTATTAATTTGTTTTAATTTTCATCACACTTTTTGTTCATTGAGTTATAACTGTGTTTGTTGTTATACATAAAAAATCTAAATTAATAAGCCCAGTAAATGTGGCATATTGCACCACCATTTACCCCAGCCTTTTCTGAACAGATCCTTAGCTTTCTCTTTTTATATATTGCTAGCTGTGTTACCCAGCTTCATTCAGAAAATTTCATAGGACAGTGGACCTCAGTTATATTGCCGTCAGTTAATCAGATGTATTAGAAGTACCATCTTACAAAGTACAAGGGAGAAGTTTCGCTCTTGGAATTCTAAACAGACACTCATTTAAAGATCTAAGGTTACGATTCAGAGGGTAAGACATTCCGAAATATAAGATGGAGCGAGATTATTTAAGGTAAGGATCATAACCGTAAAGTTAAAGAAAAAAATAAACTGAGCACCAAGGTAAAGGGAAGAACTGAAAAGAGAATGTCTTGAAAACATAGGCGACATCAGAAAACTGAAACAAAACCTCTCTACTCGTTTTGAAAGCTAAATTACTGAGAACCACAAAGATGCTTTTCTTTATCCATCGAGGGATAGCTCTGCATGTTGCCACCGTACTTTTATGGTGTGGACGTTACGCCATCGATGCAACAGAATGAGTCATGTGACACTAGACCGTGCAAAAATAGCATTCAAAAATATGAATCCCATTAAAAGAACAAAATCAAATCCTCCACAACGGGCTAATAAAATACATAATTTACCAAAAAATAAATAAAAACAAATCATGACAACCTGTATCACATGTCCTGTCCATGTCTGCATGCTGTATATGTTGAGCTGGAGCCACATGATTAGCTGTGTGGAGGAGTGGGCTGGTTCCTTTTATAAGTAGGTGCCACTGGATGTGTGCGTTTAAGATAACAGATAGAAATAATGTAACTTTTATTTTATCTTATCAAGGTTTGATTGCGCTAATAACTGTGGTGAAACAGAGCGTACAGAAGGTTTTGGGAGAGTAAGTACATTTTTATCTTAATCGTTATGTTTCCGCCCAAAATGGAACAAAGTCACATTTACTAAACATTCCTATTTTGAGTGTAAATCTCCTCCCATAATTTTTAAAATCCATTTTCACAAGTAATATTGGTCTTGATTTTTCTTTTTTTCCCCTTCTAAATTTGTAAGTCAGTCCTGTTTTATTTAATGTAGGTCAGTGATCTCCAACTCTGGTCCTAGAGCGCTAATGTGGCTACATGTTTTCATTCTAACCCTGATCGTAATTAGTGACTAGTTTTTGCAGCTAATTAACTTTTTTCTCCTTTCACTTTATATGACTTGTTTCAGTCCTCAGAATTGCCTCATTTGTCTTGCTTAAACAGCACCTAAACAGAAATGAGATGTGAAGTAACAACAATAACAACATTTATTTGTATAGCACATTTTCATACAAATAATGTAGCTCAAAGTGCTTTAAATGATGAAGAAAAGAGAAATAAAAGACAAAATAAGAATTAGAATAAGACAACACTAATCAACATAGAATAAGAGTAAGGTCCGATGGCCAGGGAGAACAGAAAAAACAAACAAAAAAAAACTCCAGATGGCTGGAGAGAAAAAATAAAATCTGCAGCGGTTCCAGGCCACGGGACCGCCCAATCCCCTCTGGGCATTCTACCTAACATAAATGAAACAGTCCTCTTTGTATTTAGGGTTCTCTTGGAAGGACTTGATGATGATGGTCATGTAGACTTATGGCTTTTAATCCATCAATGTAGGACATCACGGTGCTTTGGTTAGGTGATGATGGCGCAGATCACCACCACAGAAAACCGGGAAAAGAAACAGAAGACAGAGTAGGGATCAGTATGGTTTTTAGAGCCACCATGAATAGTTATTATAATGAATTGAATATACAGAGTATCAGGATTAAATGAAGGTGAAGTTAAGTTAAGTAAGCCAATTAATGACCAGCTAAATCGGGACCTCCAATCAGAAGACAATTCTTGTTGTTTATTAATCCCATTACTTAATTGCATGTCTTGTTGGTGCTCTCAATATGCAACACCAGACAGTCCCAAAATTGTTGATTTTCTTTTTTCCTAAGAATACCATCAAAATGTTTTGTGGACCTGAGCAGATCAATATTACTGAGGCCTTCACCTTTCTCTGTTTTCGGATCTTGTATGATGGACTCTGGTCATGTTTTGATCATTTTGTATCTCATTATTGTTTGGCGGCTAATTAAAGAAGAGAGAAATAATTAAGGGGTCTAGGTTCTAATAGCAAGTCAATTAAAATTAAGGAAAAAGAAGTTAATTAGCAGGAAAAACTGGTCGCGAATTAAGAAAAGGGTTTGAATGAAAATCTACAGCCATAGTATCGCTCCAGGACTGGAGTTCTAGACTCCTGATGTAGGTTATGAGACAGTGACAGAGACATTGATATTAATTTTTTTAAGCATAAGCTGAAAATGCCAAATTTAGAAAATACAGGTAGAACATTTATGGATACTTACCAGACAAGGCTTGTTGTCAGCTGTCATTCTGGTGGCTTTGAGAAGTGAAAAAGGAGCCATTTGTGAATGTTTTAGGTAATTGGATGACTCTTGTGCCGTTGTGTGTTTGATTTCATAACTGTAAAGCAGAGCTCAAAGTTGTTTTTTGTTTTACTTAATCTGTTTGTCTTTTCACAGCATTTCTCTCAAACAGCGCATATCACTGCCAGAACTGGAACAACATATATCAAATATCAGAGAGTACGTGGAACACAGAACACAAAAAGACCAAGACGAGAACAGCGTATACAAGTCTCATCTTTCTTGTTACATGATGCCAGATGAGGAGAATACTTTAGCTGAACAGGTAGCCCTTTTTGCTGTTTTCTGTGGTATCACAGCAAACAAGTGTTGTATAATCACGAAGTAGATAATAAGCAATAGATAGTTAGATGCCAACTGTTACGTATTTAATATATAATCAAAACTGATTGTCTGGATTTTGAGAAGTTATTCATTGCCTTCTGTTTGCATTGCAGTGTTGTCACACATTTATAGGTGGCACGCAAGTAAGAATCTCATTGTACTATCTACACGTGACACAAAAGTTTGAGTTTTAAATTGTGGAGCACATGAATTACTTAACTATATTCTTAAACTCTGTTAGTCCAATTCTGGTTTGCAGGCGGCTGGAGCCAATTCCACAGCAACCATAACCTACTCTGGGACAAGGCCCGAGTCCATGAGAAGACCTACAAACTCTCATGAGGCCAATTTAGAATTTCCAGGGAACATCTTTGGGGATGAGGGAGAAAAACTTTGGTATCCAAAGTAGAGCAATGGGGAGAATGTGGAAACATCACACAGCAAACCAGCCTGCACCAAGTAATTGCCTGAACACTGCACAGTCTGTTCAGTCGTCTTACTGTCTTAACTGCTGCTAATTGTCAGGAGACATTTTTGACTCTTTGAAGACCTTTGTTAGATAACATATTAGTACAAGTGTTGAAATATAATGTTTTAATTTTATTGCTGCAATATTTTGAATTTGTCCTTGTTTCCGGTATACTACCCAATTAGATATTTTTTTATTTAGATTTATACAGGTATGCATGCTATGATGCATTTTCCAGTGCCCTGTACATGTTTAAGTGATTGCAGCCCTTCCTTTCTTTAAAATGATCTCCACAAAAATGTGAATTCTGCCTTTAGAGTAGCTCATAGCACAGAATAGCTCTGATGTCAGTGTTGAGGGGTCTTTTTCCAAATTGTGATGTCGCTTCAAGTTCGTTTTCATTTACATTACACTAGTCTTTTGTGTTTGCTATGGTCGATGACAGAATGAATTTTTTTTTTGTTTTGTTTTTTTTCTTTTGAGAACTTGTGTTATTGTGTCTGGGACTCCTCTAATTTGGTTTCCCCTTTACTGTCACATTGGAGACAATAATTTTAGTTCTGCTTCTATTCATATTTTCCCTATTATCTCTTGACTTACTATTTCTTCTCCAGTAATTTACAGTGTTCAATATATTTAGAAACAGTATTCTGATTTTACCCCAACTTATTGTATCCCTAAATAATCTATCCAATACGGTAGCATAGTGACAACAAGGATCTGAGTTTCAGTCTCCTAAATCTATTGTTTGGTTTTTGAATCCTGTGTCCGGTCATTTCTGTGTTTCGGGTTTGCATGTTTTTCCCATGTTTTCCTCCCATATACCTAAAGGCGTGTGGGAACTGGATTGGCATCTCTAAACTGCTCCTAGGTGGGTGTGGGCATGTCTGCCCTGCGATAGACCTGTGCCTTGTACTGGGTTATATCCTTCTTAATTCCCAGTGCTGCAGTGATTGGCTTTGGCTCCCCATTACTATAACTGGATTAAGCGAATTTGAGAATGTATGTATGTAAGTAAACCATAACATTTCTCTGTTTTATTAAAGCATATAGAATTGGAAAAATGTCATGTCATTTTATAACCTATTTAATCCAGATCATGGTCACAGGAGCCTGAACTGCATAAGCAAATGAGAAAAATGGATGGATGGATTTTTTTTGACTCTCTCCTTGAAACAAGTGTAACTTTCTCTTGTGTATTATGGATAGTAGTAAAAATATATGAAGATGATATTCGGCAAAATTATAAACATTTGTCCTTATGATGCACTTAGTCCCTTTTCCTCCCCCCCTCCTCTTTTCATATTTTCCCTGCAGGCATGTGGATTGACAGAGCAAGATGCTGTGACGATAAAATTGCTAAATGAAACAAGGGATATGTTAGAAAGGTTAGTGACTTCCTGTGCGTACACGTAGAGCCTGTGCAGTTTTACTGACTTTGAAGGCCCTCAGCAGTCAGTCCCTATAGTTAACATGGCAGGTTTGAATTGACTTAACATTTGAGTGAAGGAGAGTGTCCAGGAGTGAATGAGAGAATTGTGTCTTTTAAAGCGTGAAAGTTTTTTTATGTAAAGGTTTGTGGTTATCATGGCAGGGCCTAGCTCATGTAGTATTAGAATTAAGACTCAAGTCAAATCTATTTAATGGCCCCATGGAATCTATATGATAGCCCCATGGTTATAAGGTCCATTAAAAAATAATTGCATACCGTATATGCTCCAATAGAGGCCCCCGCCGTTTATTTGCAAAACTAGCTGCGGCTCCCGGCGCTTAATAGAGACCAGCTGCTATTAGAGACCGGCCATTATTAACAAAAACCTTCAGAACGCAATATTTTTTCGCACGTGTCAGTACAGGTAGGTACACAAAAATATCACCTAATATTACAAACAGCTGCTTTATTTGAATTTCACATGCTGCATAAGACTGTTAAACGGCAATGTCTTTCTGTACCTTTCGCTGCTATTCGTCGTCCGAATCCGCAATGACGGCTTCGTTGTTGTCCAGTTCACAATCGTCTTTCTGTTCTTCCAGGTTTTTCACGATGCTTTGAATTCTTGCCGCCGACAATTTCTCTCTTCTTCAAAACATGGCTGATTTTCTTTGAGGCAATGAATTAATGAATCCTCACTGCTGTCAGTAGAATTGGTGATGCCACAATTTTTGAAAGATTCCCGAATCATTTCACTTGAGATCTCATCCCATGCAGACATGATCCATGTCACCATTAGACGGCGTGAAGGTGCGCGCAAATTTCCGCCTCGTGTGAGTTCTTTGTCATTGTAACCTGCCATCCAATTTTCATAGAATCCTCTGATCTTGTCCTTGAAAGATTTGTTACATGAAACGTCTGCTGGCTGCACATATATTACACACGTCTATAAAGATACAGACACTTACAATGTACGCTAGTAGGCAAATATCAAAGACACGGCTACTGTTAGAGAACGGCTACTATTTGGCCGCGTCCCCTATGAAGCCCGGCGCTTATTAGAGACCGGCGACAATAAGAGACTTGGCGTTTATTGGAGCATATACGGTATTCACATTGTGGATTAGAACCCAACACTCGGTCTCAATCCTCTTCTGTACTTTTTGTAGAGTGCATTTGATTTGCGTGTTAAGAATTAGTGAGTTTATCACAGTTTCTCATTTTGTGGCAACTTTTCACAGTTTGTCTTTGGGCGGAAAAAAATCTCCAGCAAACGTAGGCAGAAAAAATAAACTTTGAACAGTCAAATCTTTGTTCAGTGTACTAGCAGCCAAAGGCCATGTCACATTACACGGCTTTTCCAATGATTTCCAGTTGTAGACTTTGTTTACATAATCTTCACAAGTCGGGGGCAGTCACAACACTCTCTCCTGTGGTTGTTGGTCATGTAAGTCTGACATTCCCAGCAACTGCAGGTTTGATTTTTGTCTTAAGTTGTAGGAGTGGGCTGTTCTTGCATGCGAGTGGACAACCAATGAACACTTATCTGGAAGTGCAATGCATATAATGCAGTGATGATGAATGAAGAACACAGGTATTTTGAACCTCACCAACAGAAGAGTGGCTGTTCTATCTGATATTTTGTGTTTTACATGCCACGACAGATTAAAAAAAAAAAAGAAAAAGGAAGATATCTGGGCAGAACTCACTGTACCGATAAACCCTTCACATGGGCACCTGCTCTATCAGGTAGCATGTTATTGGCTGTCGGAAAAAGCGTCCAGCTCACAGTACTTTTGGAAATGTGAAACTGTGCCAGTAAGTCATCACACAGTACAAATTGACAACCCTGGCAATTTCTAATTGTCTGAATTTATATACTCTGGGAAACAAGATCAGCAACTGCAGTCATAAAGTATGATTTCCCCTCCAACTAGAAGTCGTGTAATGTGACGTAAGCTTAAGTTGTCCTAATATGCAGTTTGTGGAGGAATTCACACTGGTATGGACTGGCATCCAGTCCAGCAGGGGGGTCTTGCCTGGTGCCCAATGTTGCTGTAATTTTTCTCCAACTCATTTAAACCTTGTAATAGGATGTTGGTTTTAAAAAAATAGGATTCCGTCAAAGGCTGGTATGAGTCCCAAGTCTGTATCTTCAGAAACTTCATGCATCATATTTCAGTTGCTGCCTTGTGTTCAGCAAATGCAATATTCAGTTTAAATCATAAGTTAATGTCAATCTTTGTATTTTCTATTATGCTTACAGTCCAGACTTCAACATGGTTTTGAATACCTGCTTGCAACGAGGCTTTAGTCGACTATTGGACAACATGGCCGAATTCTTCAGACCTACTGATCAAGATTCGGGGCAGGGATCTCCTGTTGACTGGTCAGTCGTGTTCTAGGTTGTAGTTATTGTGAATTATTCTGAAAATGAAAATGTAGTATTTTCAATTAATACTGTTTGGGCAAATGTTTGTGGACACCTGATCATCACATGTATATGAGCTTGTTGGACATCCCATTCCAAAACTATGGGCATTAATATTGAGTTGCCCCAACCATCACCACTCCTCTGAGAAAACATTCCACAAAATTTTAAAATGTGTCAGTGGGAATTTGTGCTTATTCTGAAAAAAGAGCATTTGTCAGGTCAAGGACAGATGTTGGACGGGAAGGTCTGGCTTGCAGTTGCTATTCTAATTCATCCCAAAGGGTTGAAGTCAAGGCTCTGTGCTGGCCACGCACGTTCCTCCATGTCTTTACGGACCTGGCTTTGTTCACAGGGGCACAGTCATGCTGGAACAGAAAAGAGCTAGCGTTCTCCAGGCATCTCAAAACCCATCAGGCTGCCAGACAGGGAACCGTGATTCATCACTCTAGAGAACGTTTCCACTGCTCCAGAGTCCAGTGGTGGCATACTTTACACCACTTTATCCAATGCTTCACAATGCGCATGGTGATATTAGGCTTGTGTGCAGCTGCCTGCTAATAAAAACCCATTTTGTGAAACTCCTAAGGCACAGTGCTTGAGCTTATGTTGCTTCCAGAAGCAGCTTGGACCTCTGTGAGTGATGCTACAGAATATAGGTAATTTTCATGCTTTTCAGCACTCGGTGGTACGTTTGTGTGGTCTACCACTTTATGACTGAGCTGTTGTAGTTCCTCTGTGCTTCCACTTCACAATGATAACACTTCCAGTTGACCAAGGCAGATGTAGCAGACCTGAAATTTCATTTACTGACTTGTGGCAAAGGTGGCATCCTATGACAATACCATGTTCAAAGTCACCAAACTCTTCAGTATGACCCAATGTGTGTCAATGGAGATTGCATACTATGTGCAGATTTTATTCACCTGTTAACAATAAAACACCTGAAGTCAATGATTTGGAGGGGTGCCCACATACATCTGGGCATATACTGTATCAATGAGCAAAGCTAGTCATTTTTTTTGTTTAAAATGTGTTTGTGTGGTGTTGTCCCTCCTCAGTTTCATGTGTAATTTAGAGAAATGGGAGTACACTGCAGCCATACCACATGCACTTCAGAACACGTAATCCACCTGATGCTAAACATATTCAGGTCCTGCCAGTACTTGGGTGTGAGACCAACCAGGAAAATGTTGGGTTTTTGCTAGAAGAAGAGGTTGGAGAGGCTAGCAGGAGGCACTTACCCTGTGGTCTGTGTGTGGATCCCAAATCCCCAGTGCAGTGATGGTGACATTTTGGATGGATGAGATGTAATATCAAGGTCCTGACTCTCTGTGATCATAAAACATTCTGTGGCATCCTTTATAAAGAGTAGGGTATATCCCAATGACCTGGCTAAATTGCCCTGCACGGTCAAGTCATTTTGCCCCCCCCCCAAAGTATCCCCTGCATCTAATTGGCTAACTATCAGTGCAGTAAAGGTGACATTTTGGAAGAGATGTAAAATCAAGGTCCCGACTCTTTGCGATCATAAAATTATAAAGAGTAGGGTGTATCCCAATGACCTGGCTAAATTGCCCTCCATGGTTAAGACGTTTTGCCACCACATTGCCACCCATCCACCCAAGCATCCCCTGCCTCTACTTGGATAACTATCTCTATCTCTCATCCCTTTACCACCTTCACGTCACATCATCCAGGTGGGTGCGGCACGTTACTGGTAGTTGAAGTGGCTCTCCACGTACTGTGTAAAGCTCTTTGAGTAGTGAGAAACAACAATATATAATTGTAAAGAATTATTATTATCTTAAGGCATTTACTGTCAAAAATTGAAAGGTGGTGAATACAAGAAATAATGACTAAGTATAAATACTTAGGAACTACAAAAGATATTAATTGAAATACAGTGGCTTGCAAAAGTATTCGGCCCCTTGAACTTTTCCACATTTTGTCACATTACAGCCACAAACATGAATCAATTTTATTGGAATTCCACGTGAAAGACCAATACAAAGTGGTGTACACGTGAGAAGTGGAACGAAAATCATACATGATTCCAAACATTTTTTACAAATAAATAACTGAAAAGTGGGGTGTGCGTAATTATTCAGCCCCCTGAGTCAATACTTTGTAGAACCACCTTTTGCTGCAATTACAGCTGCCAGTCTTTTAGGGTATGTCTCTACCAGCTTTGCACATCTAGAGACTGAAATCCTTGCCCATTCTTCTTTGCAAAACAGCTCCAGCTCAGTCAGATTAGATGGACAGCATTTGTGAACAGCAGTTTTCAGATCTTGCCACAGATTCTCGATTGAATTTAGATCTGGACTTTGACTGGGCCATTCTAACACATGGATATGTTTTGTTTTAAACCATTCCATTGTTGCCCTGGATTTATGTTTAGGGTCGTTGTCCTGCTGGAAGGTGAACCTCCGCCCCAGTCTCAAGTCTTTTGCAGACTCCAAGAGGTTTTCTTCCAAGATTGTCCTGTATTTGGCTCCATCCATCTCCCCATCAACTCTGACCAGCTTCCCTGTCCCTGCTGAAGAGAAGCACCCCAAGAGCATGATGCTGCCACCACCATATTTGACAGTGGTGATGGTGTGTTCAGAGTGATGTGCAGTGTTAGTTTTCCGCCACACATAGCGTTTTGCATTTTGGCCAAAAAGTTCCATTTTGGTCTCATCTGACCAGAGCACCTTCTTCCACATGTTTGCTGTGTCCCCCACATGGCTTGTGGCAAACTGCAAACGGGACTTCTTATGGTTTTCTGTTAACAATGGCTTTCTTCTTGCCACTCTTCCATAAAGGCCAACTTTGTGCAGTGCACGACTAATAGTTGTCCTATGGACAGACTCCCCCACCTGAGCTGTAGATCTCTGCAGCTCGTCCAGAGTCACCATGGGCCTCTTGGCTGCATTTCTGATCAGCGCTCTCCTTGTTCGGCCTGTGAGTTTAGGTGGACGGCCTTGTCTTGGTAGGTTTACAGTTGTGCCATACTCCTTCCATTTCTGAATGATCGCTTGAACAGTGCTCCGTGGGATGTTCAAGGCTTTGGAAATCTTTTTGTAGCCTAAGCCTGCTTTAAATTTCTCAATAACTTTATCCCTGACCTGTCTGGTGTGTTCTTTGGACTTCATGGTGTTGTTGCTCCCAATATTCTCTTAGACAACCTCTGAGGCCGTCACAGAGCAGCTGTATTTGTACTGACATTAGATTACACACAGGTGCACTCTATTTAGTCATTAGCACTCATCAGGCAATGTCTATGGGCAACTGACTGCACTCAGACCAAAGGGGGCTGAAGAATTACGCACACCCCACTTTGCAGTTATTTATTTGTAAAAAATGTTTGGAATCATGTATGATTTTCGTTCCACTTCTCAAGTGTACACCACTTTGTATTGGTCTTTCACGTGGAATTCCAATGAAATTGATTCATGTTTGTGGCTGTAATGTGACAAAATGTGGAAAAGTTCAAGGGGGCCGAATACTTTTGCAAGCCACTGTATAAATACAAAAAAAGACACTAAATGCAATCAGCACTCATTTCCCCTCCGTAAAGCAGACTAGGACCTCGGGTCATCCTTTTATCACAGTGTCATCCAGTCTGTCATCAATTTGATCTTCATTGCCTGGTTTAGTGGTTGAACAAATCAAAATGTAAAAAAAAGTTTACCGCAGATTACCAAACATGCAGCTAAAGCTATTGGGGCTGACGTAGACAATTTGGCAAGTGTGTGTCAGAAGGCAATACTGCAGATCATCTTAACTGATGACTGACCCCCATCACAAGTAAGTAGAACTTCAGTAAATCAGGGAGGGAAGTCACTTTAATGACCCACACAAATCACTCCCAAAATTCCTTTCTTCCCAGTGCCATACGTCTTTTCAATAAGGACTATCGGAGAGTTTTTCTTCTGTATAATTGTAACCATTTTAGGTAAAAGTGTACTATCAGAATGTTAGAAGTAGTTAACATGTAATCTGTTTTCCAAATGATGTAAACATTTTAGAATTTCAGTGTAAGTTTTAACCTGTCTTGTCTCCATTTTGTTGTATTTCATTTCTGTCTGATACCGGAAGCCACTGAGAAGGCAAATTTCATGTTTTCTTTAGTAAACATGACAAAATAAAAACCTTGGACGTTGAACTTGAATACTTTGTTATAGGTACTGTACGATGAGGTATTCCTTTGATGTCACCATTACTGCACTGGACTTGCCATTTTTTAAATCTTTTTAAAACTCCTTTCATGTTTTCAGCCTTCAGAAATCTCCTTTTATTTAAAATAATAAACACTCATCAGGCAGGTGCAATGTAGACAGACATAATGAAGCAAATGACCTGTGTCGATTAAACTGTCTTTTTAAAACCGTGCTGCTACGTATTCTTGTAAGTAATGCACTTCATATACTGGTACCCTTTTATAAGTGGCAGATTAATGGAGCAGTGGACATTATCAGCTTGTTTGCGTTGCTAAAACAAATTGTGTGAAATGTTTTACTTCTGTTTTCTGACAATTTACTCGCTCCTTATAATACTCACTCTTTTTTTATTTATCTGTTTACACATTTCTGCTTTTTCCGGATTATAATTCCATATATGGGAATTAAGTTACAGAAGTTAAAAATTGGTTGCAGTGTTTCAGAAAATCCTAACAAATCTAAAAAAAGATATGCATTCTTTATTTTTTAGTCTATCCAATGTCAGTCTTCCACTTGCCAAAGTCATTCCCATAGCCAATGGACAGATTCATTCAATTTGCAGCGAGACTCCTAGTCATTTTGTACAGGTAAGATTTAAAATCTTTTTATTAAAACCTAACCCTACCCCTAATGTTGGCTGGAAGCTTAAATTACCACATTTCTAAGTATAATATGCAGTAGTAGAGTGGTGTGCCATGTTGGCTATTTATGGAGGCACCTTGACCTATAACCAACATCTGGAACTACTTGGCAAAATTATAAAAGAACTTCAGTCCATCCTAAATAGGGATGACAAGCTAAGTGATGTACTCAAACAACCTCCCCTTCCTGGCATACAGACAGCCACCCAACCTGCAGCAACTAACTGGCCGAAGCTCCCCACAAGGACATGACAACAGAAAACGGTACATCTCCCTGCCTACAGGAAAGATGTGAAATCTGTGCTCACATGTACACTACAGATTGGGTAGTTATACCACACTCCCAACAAGAGCATGGATTGGATAAAGGGATAATTTTCCTGTACATCATCTAATGTGGTCTACTGAATTCTGTACTTGAAACGTGTGGAAGAGACTGGAATAACACGGCGCCAAAGAATGAATTTACACAGGTCTCGCATTATGCATGGCATTAGAGATGTTCTTGTGGGAGCTGACTTTCACAACAGTGGGCACTGCAAGAATGATTTTAAAGTCGCAGTGCTTATAGGCAACTTCAGGAGAGAAAGGAATGGTAAGGTAAACTGGTGCTAAAATTTAACACATGTGCTGATTAGAGACCGGAGTTTTCTGACAGACGGTGTGAGGGCTATTTACAACACTCTGACCCAGGAAAGTTGATTACAGATCCACGTTGTAAGGAAAACTCATTAAAAACATCAAAAGATTTTATATAATTATCAGAAGATCTTTATCATTCATAGTTAGCCTTAGGTTGGAGGGGAGTCTGTTAATACGAGGATAAATCAAAAAGGAAAGGCAATTTGAAAATTACACAGTAACTGCAATGGAATAGAACTTGATGCAATACAACCCATTCACGATGGCTTCTGGGTAGTTTGAACATACAGAGCATATTGCTTTGCCTTTAGTCTAGTTGAGGCCAAGATCAAATGAATATGGATGCCCCACTGCAGGATTGCACCATTGTTGGACAACATGACATAGTTAGATTTCTCTGGGCGGAATGATTGAAACCTGCTGCAGTTTATCAAAGGATGTCGGCTTGTGCAAATCAGTAAGCTGTTTAAGTACTGATCTTGCACAAACCTTATGGTACTTAAGGTCATCATGCACTGCGATAGATCCATAGTTGATATCCAAAAGTACAGCAACAGTGGACGACATGATCTGTCAGTCTTCTCTGATGAGGGCATTTGCCATGTCAATGTGGGCTTGTGTGCATGATGCTGATGGTCGAGTACATTGAGCTTCAACAGTCGCACTTGTTCTTCCTGCTTTAAACCTTTCTACACATTCATAAACTAGTTGTTGAGTCTTGATGTTTTCACTTCCATACTGAACCATCATCCTTTGAATTTCAGCAAGTTTCACAGCCACAACAATTACCAGTATAATGCAAGAATTGGGTATCAAACATCTCCAGTTCTGCACATGACCTCCAAGCACTAAGTACAGCTGGGGGTTACATCATCATGAGCTTTTGATGACAACTGAACCAACATCCTTTTCAAAGTCAGTAACTTTACGCAGGCCTACAAATGGTACTTTTATCCAATCTAAAGGTTTAAAGAATAATGCAAAAATAGTAATCCAAGAAAATGTTACAACATTTTTTAGCTATCTTTACCATTTAAAGGAAATCTCCACCAAAAATGACATTTTTATGTGTTACTTACCCCATGTAGTTTATAGTGATGGGTGAAAACAATCTGTTTTTTGGAGAACCAAGATAACAACAAAGTTTCTGATATAAAGGGCATCTACGGTAGTCACATTGGGCAACAGTAAATAATATCTCACTTGTGTCACTTAATCCACATATCGAGTCATCCAGTTGTATGCTCATAACGTCCCAAACACGTGTATTTTTACAAAGAATTGTTAAATCACTTCAGGATAAAATCCTTTTGTGACTAAAACGGAGCACACTCAGAACCACTTGAGCATTTGAATTGAAAACCTGCCTCACTGCCTCAGTCATTGGTCAGGTCTCCAATCTGGGAACGGCTTATTTATTGGCTGACATTGCACTTCACGTGATATCGACAGTGCAAGTTCACTGAAAGATGTGTACAACTGAAAAGACAGTGAAAATATTATCAGGAAGACAATAGGTCTTGGACTTCTTCATGCCTGAGATGTGCTTGCGCCACCAAGCAGAAGGTCAGTTCCCCCATGCAGTTTCATAGCCTGTTGCCAACTAAACCCCTAAGTACTCCAGTTGTGGATATGAATGTAAATTAAACAATGGGAGGTTGAGTCTAAAATTCCCATGCTCGTTCATGTCTGAGCACATTCCGTTTTCTGCAATTTAACAGTATTTTAGTAAAAATAGATGACCTGACGTGTGTGTGTGGACTAGGCAACATGAGTAACATATTTTTAGTTTTTCATGAATGTTTTTATATTGTTCACTATTGTCCAACGTCTGTCACCACAGACTTCTATGAGAAATGTTTTTCCTCTTCATTCTGTGTGAAAATATGAGATTAAAAACTTTTGGAACAACCTGATATGTGGATTAGGTGACATGAGTAACGTGGTTTTTGTTTTTCATGAATGTTTTTATATTGTTTGCTGTTGTCCAATGTCGGTCACCAGGAACTTGTATCAGAAACTTTTTTTTCTTCCCGTTCAGCGTAAAAATCTGAGATTAAAAATGACTCTCTGCCATTACTACAAACTGTGGGCTAAGTAACATGAAAAGCATCTCATGTTTGGGTGAGGTGTGCATCTATAATGATATCCATTTTGTATTTTGTGGGTTTTCCACATTTTGAAACTGGTCTTCAATGTTGGTCATATGCATTGGCTGGATTTGGTATATCAAATGATGGGTAATTCATTAAGGTGACTTGCCTGTCTGCAAAGCTGGCATTACTTCCAAGAAAACTAATTTTGTTTAAAGCATTTTACACAGGAAAGTAACTAAGGAAAACTTTTTATGGTCTTGTGTTGAGCTGCTTTTTTTTTTGTTTGTTTTGTTTTTAACAGGATCTACTGATGATCGAGCAAGTGAAAGAATTTGCAGCTAATGTTTACGAAGCTTTCAGCGCACCTCAGCAACTGCAAAAATGAAACCACGAGACGAGCAAAAGTATTTACCTTGCGTCGTATATGCACACTGGGATTGTCCACAGCAGGGCAGTGGCATCAGGTCTCCTAGCCTGACCTTTCTATGTTTATAAACCTCTAAAATACTACTGGCTAAGTAACTCAATGAACTTCTTGATCCTCATGTGCATGCCCGATGTGCCGGAGGTACCCCAAGCTCCCTCTCCCTGCGCCATGTCAGTGTATTTGTTTTCTATAATGGGGTTTGAGAGCCAAATGGTTATTTGGTAAGTGGAGATTTTCAGGTTCTCTCTCTAAATTTTAAACTAATGTTTAATAAATACATAAGTATACCAGTACTGGAAAAGCGTAAAGAAAAATCTCAGATCAGAATGAAATTTTAAATGAGACTTAAACGCTTTGGGCTTAACAGTTACTTTTAATTGTCTAATTTTAGCACTAGAGGTTGTTTACTCTTTCTGTGCATATTCTCAGATTGTAGAAAGTGAGAAATGTACGCCTGATTCCAGTAAAACTCTTAAAACAGGTGACCTTAACGGGCAATATGTTGACTGGCATCAGCGTGCAGCACCCACATACTTGAAAATATACAATCGTGGCCGAAATTATCAGCACCCCTGGAATTTTCCCAGAAAATGGACCGTTTCTCCCAGAAAATTGTTGTAATTACAAATGTTTTGGTATACACATGTTTATTTCCTTTATCTGCATTGGAACAACACAAAAAAACAGAAAAAAAGCCAAATCTGACATCATGTCACACAGAACTCCAAAAATGGGCCAGACAAAATTGGCACCTTTTCAAAATTGTGGGTAAATAGTTTTATTTCAAGCATATGATGCTCGTTTGAACTCACCTGTGGCAAGAAACAGGTGCTGGCAATATAGCAATCACACCTGAAGCCAGTTAACACTAGAATTACCAGAGCCTACATAAAAACTCGTAGATCCGGTCCACCTTAAATCCGTTCACACCTCTCCGCCAGCGTCCTTTGTCCTCTAAATGTGCCGATAAAGACAAGCTGCAAGCAGTTGGCTATTCCACCCCCCCACCGACTTAGAACGTGCACGAACTTCTCCCAGCTCATGTCTTGATCGATTATCTGGGAGTGAAGTGGAGTTTGAGTGGAAATAATAGATCGTTATTTGAAACACACACATTTCATGTGTGTCCCGTTTCTACAGTAATCTGTGTAAACACATTTGTAAAACAATCATTTTTCATATTTTAGTAGTAAATGACAAAATGTAGGCATAAACTATATAATGCACTGAATAAGCTCCTGATCTGACTCTAACAGTGCCAGCATACAGTATATTCACACCTGATCTGATGTGTTCGTTTTCAAATAATATTGCATTAGTGCGATGATGTTTTCACATATATTGTCTCTTTCTTTCAGGTGTGTAATAGAAACCACAGCACAGAGAGAAGTGTGTACATTGTAACGGGTACACACGTTGTAAATGTAGGAAGGATGATCCTTGCGTGTGTGTGAACTGATAACATTTGAATCTGATGATTGCATATAGTGCTGAACTTACTGCTCTGTACTATTCTGTCCTCTGCATGTCCTGGAGTACAAAAGAAACGGCATACAGCAACATGTGGGGACTGGCAAGATCGGGGGGGAAAAAAAAAAATGCGGTCATTGATTACAAACCGCAAAATGAAAGAAAGAGACAATATATGTGAAAACATTATCGCACTAATGCAATAATATTTGAAAACAAACAGCGTCAGATCGGGTTTGAATATACGCCTGATCTGACACTGTTCGTTTTCAAATAATATTGCACGTACTGTGTGTTGAAACTGCTGCACTGAATAAGCTCAGGCCTTCTGTAACAGTGCCAGCGTATATTCAAACCCGGTCTGATGCTGTTCATTTTCAAATAATATTCAAACCCGATCTGACGCTGTTCGTTTTCATATAATATTGCATGTACTGTGCGTTGATCCTGCTGCACTGAATAAGCTCACGCCTTCTGTAACAGCGCCAGCATATATTCAAACCCAATCTGACACTGTTCGTTTTCAAATAATATTGCATTAGTGCGAAAACAGAAGCCCTCCCGCAAGAAACGTCCACTCACATATAAGAACAATGCAGCTGCACCTGGTGGGGAGTCTGCGTCAGAGGTCATGGGTGTTCCAGCAGGACAATGACCCCAAATATACCTCTAAAAGCACCCAGAAATGGTTGAAGACAAAGTGCTGGAGAGTTCTGAAGTGGCCAGCAATGAGTCCGGATCTAAATCCGATTGAACACTTATGGAGATATCTCAAAATTTCTGTTGGGAGAAGGCTCCCTTCAACTCGGAGAGACCTTGAGCAGTTTGCAAAAGAAAAGTGTAGTCGGAAATTCCAGTTGACGGGTGGAACAAGCTTGTTGATGGTTACAGGAAGTGCGTGATTTCAGTTATTCTTTTCCCCAAAGGGCGTGCAACCAAATATTAAGTTGAGGGTGCCAATATGTATTGTCCAGCCCAGTTTTTGAGTTTTGTGTGAAATGGTCAGGTTTGGCTTTCTGTATTTTTGTGTTGTTCCAATGCACAAAAAGGAAATAAACGTGTGTATACCAAAACATTTGTAATTGCAACAATTTTCTGGGAGAAATGGTGCATTTTCTGGGATAATTCCAGGGGTGCCGATAATTTCGGCCATGACTAATCTGAGTAAATTATAAAAGCTTAATGAATGTGTGTACAATTCTGTTTTTCACAATGGGGGGAAAGGGGTGGTTTTTGTACATAATTTAGTTAGTGACTGACATTTTGCATTATTTTGGCTGCATTAATGAAGATATGATTAAAGACTATTTTAATTGTATTTTATTGTAATATCTGAATCTTTAACCCTCAAACCGCTCCACCTTAGCTGGTGACTTTCCACATTCAGTTGCCAGTTCAGCCAACCTCTCTGGCTTTAAAAGGTTAATCACCAAGTTAACACTGCAGGAGGACATTCTGAAATGTAAATAATTAATTTTCACCTTTTATTCATGGTATTGATTATTACATTTTGAGCATTTTATTGCCTTACTAGCTGCAGTCCCCAATATTGCCTGGATATATTTGTATAAGGAGTTAAGGTAAGGAAACAATTTAGAACATCAGAAAGATCTTGATGAGAACAGGCCATTCTGCCCAACGAGGCTCACCAGTCCCATCCACTCAAATTCCTCCAAAATAACATCAAGTCGAGTTTTGAGGGTCCAGAAAGTGCTACTGTCCACCACACTACTTGGTCACTTATTCCAAGTGTCTGTGGTTCTCTAGATGAAAAACGTAAGGAAAATTTTTTGCACAAATTTAATTAAGTTCCTAAATGTGTCCCCATATTCTTGCTGAACTCATTTTAAAGTCACCATCTCGATCCACTGGACTGATTCCCTTCATAATTTTAAACACTCCACGCAGGTCTCCTCTTAATCTCCTTTTGCTTAAACTGGAAAGGCTCAGCTCTTTTAATCTTTCCTCATAACTCATCTCGTGTAGCCCTGGAGTAGGCCGAGTCGCTCTTCTGTAGACTTTCTGTAATGCTGCGTTTGTATCCTGGAGCCCAAAAACTGCACACAGTACAGTCATAGCCGTTTTGAGAGTGACCCAAGTATTCGTTTTCACAAAGTTTACGGCTTCAGTGTTTTTAGATCTTTTTGTCAGATGTTTCTATGGTATACTGAAGTAGAATTACAAGCTTTTCATAAGTTTCAAAGGCTTTGATTGACTAGCTTATGTCAATATTTGCATTGTTGGTCCTTCTTTCGTATTCAAGACCTCTGCAATTCACCCTGGTATGCTGGGAATCAACTTCTGGGCCAAATCCTGACTGATGGCAGCCCATTCTTGCACAATCAATGCTTGGAGTTTGTCACAATTGGTGGGTTTGTTTGTCCACCCACTTCTTGAGGGTTGATCACAAGTTCTCAATGGGATTAAGATCCGGGAAGTTTACCGCTCTGATGCTGATCTCTCTGATCATAAAATATGTTAGTACAATAGCAATTGACGAGATGAATTCATAATTGAATTGCAGTATTTGAGAGTGCTTCTTCCACAGACACGATTTGTCTCAAAAACTAATCAGCACATGGTCATCTCCATAACGGGCTTAATTTTTGAGTATTTTTCCATCCAGCCGTTTTAGCTGTACACGATCCTGAAGAAACTGTGAGACACACACACCCATCATTGAGATATTGAGGTTTTCAGTATTAGGGGACCCTAAAATGTTGAGATCTGTCGAAAACCAGAGATCGAAATATTGGACAAATCTTAAGCTTTCGCTTCTTCCCCTATAGGCGACAGGTTATGATGGGGGAGGACACAAAGCAAAAAGGGCAGCCACATAAATATAAATGTTTATCAATGTGCATTTTAGAAATGTATGTAGAAGTGCTGCAAACTACACTACCTCTCTGAATTGTCTCTGTTTTAATGAGTGGAGATTTTGTTCTTTTTCTGCGTGACTTCATTCCATATTTGTGGTAACTCCTTGCTGAGTTGTAACCATCTTTATATTTCTTGGTTTAGTGTGGTTTCACAGACACATGTTTAGTCCCACAATAATAAAGTGGATGGCTTGTTGAATAATTCAACCATTGGATAGGCACATAAGGCGAGCAAACTACCTTTTGTTTGCGTTTGCTCAATTGAACTTCTAGTCATGGTAACTTTGGGGTTAAATTGAGTTAATTGTACAGTATGTGCAAAATTCAATGAATATCCATTTGGTTGTTTTGGAATAATGAGTGGTTTTTGTGGTGTCTGCCTTTTATTATGACTCACTCATGAAAGCCTGTATTTTATAAATGTGTGAACAAAGATACATAGAAAATTTTGTGAACGTAGACATAGCCCTGTTTGAGTGATGCGCAATTTCTATTTTGGGAGGACATTAAAATATATAGATTTTAAGTTGTATCAACGGTAAATATGCATGTCAAATTGTGTACTTCAACTCGGCTTTTTTGGACTGATGAATTTTTTTGCTGAAACCAAACCCCTGTTACAATTGGCCTTCCTGCTGAAATTTCTAAAAAGCTACATAGCCCGAATTTTTAAGTTGATTCACCTTGATTATATATGCAAAATTTCACCAAGATCGATGCAACCGTTTTGGAATAAAGCGCAGTTTTCTGGGTTGCGGCCCTCCCCGATGACTTTTGTGAAATATTAATGAAAATCTGTTCAGTTGTTTTTGCTCGAGTGTCAAACGAACAGAGAAGCTGCGATGAGAACACCGAAATTAGGTTATTGGCATACAAAACAGATAACTTCAAACAAAGACAAGACATAAGGGGTTACTTTTTATGTAAATATATAGATTAGAACTGGTTTTGTTTTATTAAAAATAATAGCAAAGGCATAATCATTCAGTAGCATCATTCCAAGTCATTTTGATTTTTTGTTTATAAAAAATTGTTCCGAAACTCTCAATTTGCACAAATTAAAAAGCTCATCCAATTTTCAGTATTTGATAGTGAAATGTTAAAAAAGCAAACTCTGGTACAAAATGGTACAAAAAATCAACGCATTTACATTGAATAGAACAAGCCCAAAGTTATCATCCCAATTACCTCAAAATGGATTTTCCTTCATTTAAAAAGACGACATGTGGCCGTGTTTAGCCTGCATGCTGCAGTTTCAGCGTCCATCCCCACAGGCACGGCCTTTGTCCATAGGAAAAATGAGGCAGGGTGACTGCGACTCCCTTCTGGGTGGACATCCACTTGAGTTCATATGGGTAGCCGAGCAGTGTAATCTGAATTAAAAATATGTACAAAAATACACTTTAGAAAACATCAATCATGGCCTGGGCACACCTGTCGAGTAGATATGAGTGAACATTAAAAGTAAGAGGATGCGTCTTGCAGTCTTTGGGCGATGTTGCATTTACCATACGTACTTTGAGAAAAATTTCAAGTGACATTGTATGTTACACATTCTGTATACGCAAAAAATACAAAATGACCTTTAATATGTACAGTGGACTCCGTATTCAGAGGTCCTCACTTAATGCACACTTCACTGTGTTGTACATTTTATTTTAAACGGATACATTTGCCATTTTTGCCCATCAATCTGCCCTCAATAACTCATAACGATGAAGTGAACACGTTTTCAGAAAGGTTTACAAACGTATTAGTCATCAAAAACTGAAATCTCTCATTCATTCGTAGAAAAAGACCCTTAATTCAGTACTTTGCAGAAGCACCTTTGGCAGTATTTCCAGCTTTGAGTCTTCATAGTTAAGTGTCTTCTGGCTTTGGGCAGTTTTCCCCCCCATTCTTCTTGGCAGAAACCTCTCTAGCTCGGTTAGGGTTAGGCATCTGTAAACTGCCATCTGCAGGTCACTTCACCCATGTTCTATCCTGCGTTACTCAAGGACAGTCCGAGATTTTGTCCCAACACCACTCAAGCATTGTCTGGGCCGTGTGCTTTGGGTCATTGTCATGCTGAAAGGTGAACCGTCACCTCAGTCTGAAGTCCCATGCATTCTGGACGCTTTCTTCAAGGACCTTTCTGTATTTGGCTGCATTCATTCTTTCCTCATTTCTGACCGGTCTCCCTGTTCTTGCAGCTGAGAAGCACTGCCATAGGATGCTTCTCTATAGGGAGGTCATGAGCAGTGCTTGGTCTTCACCAGACATGGCGCTTGGAGTCCTGCCCAAAAAGTCACACCACAGAATCCTGTTCTTTATGCCCTCAGAGTCCTTTAAATGCTGTTTGGAAAACTCTAAGCATGAGTCTGCTACTCTACCATATACAGCTGTCTTAATAAAAAATAGCAGTACAACAATCAGTAACCTGATGAACCACCATTATTAGTAGTAGTGATGTTTCTGCATGGCAAACAAGTAACTTGTAGATCAAGTCAAGTTGGGGAGCATGCACTGGTACGTTACGTTACCACACCCACTACACGACAAAACAACTCAGGATCCTGGTTGGCAACCCCACAGGCAGACACGCGGTCCAACCCCACCCTCTGAAAATGACCCTCTATCTGCCGCAGCCAGGTGTTATGTGGGCGACACCTTGGCCTGGTCCAGCCACTTGGTCCCCAACAATGAGGATCTAATGAGCTGGATCACCCTCAGGGAAATGCGCCACATGGCCGTAGTGTCGTAACTGACGCTCCCTCACAATGCAGGTAACGTGCCTCATTCGGGACTTCATGAGCAACCGCTCATTCGACACAAAGTCGAACCAATGGTACCCAAGGATTTTCTGGAGAGACACAGTACCAAAGGAGTCCAGTCTTCGTCTCAGTTCACTGAATAGCGTCCATGTCTCAACCATATAAGCAAGACAGGAAGACACCAGGACTCTAAAGACTTGGACCTTCGTCCATTTGCATAGGTATCGAGCGCGCCACACACCCCTTTCCAGTGACCTCATGACCCCCCATGCTCTCCCAATCCATCTACTGACTTCATAGGAAGAGTCACCAGTGACATGAATGTTACTGCCAAGGTAAGTAAACCTCTCGACCAGGCTGACACTCTCTCCGCAGACACACTGTTGATGGCCGTGCCCAGGAGGTCATTAAAGGCCTGGATGTTGTTTTTTTTATCCAGGACACTCGCAAGCCCAGACACTTGAGCGGAGACTCAAGAAGTGTTTAAAATTATCGCAGGTTGGATCTCCCCCTGGAAACAGTTTGAACAATTTTAAACAAGACAGATGTGCTCGATTAAAAGATTTTAAGATGAATAACTATGTTTTGCGCATATGGACATAGCTTCATTTACAAATATTTATAAACCAAACGTATTCAGAGTTTTCTGACCTCAGGGTTTTCTGGTTTACCTACTGTAAGAATGTAAGAAATGTAAACGGGCACTGCCTGTCTCCTCTATTTGAACTTACCACAGTTTTTCCAGGTGTTACAGCTGGCATCCCAAGTTCCAACTGCTCAGAATCGGGCCACTGCAGGAACAATGCATAAATGGCATCTTCATGTTTCTTGGTGGTATACCTGTCAACCAACAATAAATGTTAGTAGACTGTGAGCTGCAAAATGAGAAGCTCGAAAGTTACGTGTATAGCAAACAGACTCACCAGACTCCGGGAGTGATGGTATCATTCTGTGCCCTCCATGAACTAGTGTTGTAGATAGCTTCCCCATTCACTTTTAGCCAGGACCCCATTTGCCTCAGGCGTTCTTCAAAAATTGGAGCAATCCGGCCGTCATGCGTTGGACCGATATTCATCAGCAAATTGCCACCGCAGGATACCGTCTCTACTAGTGTCTACAAAATCCAATTAAATTGCAGGTAATCACTGGCGTGGTGAACAGTCAGGTTTATATGCAACATCTGTAACAATCTCTTTTGTATAGCCTGCTTGATAACAACGAAAATTGCTGAAAAAGACTAACTGCTTGCCCACTTCCCAAATGTATATACTGTTCTTTGCAAAGGAAAAACTTTCTAACATTCATGTATTACTTACCCTTACCCAGCTCCCATTTGTTACCCCATGAACTCATTTTAAAATAACCCTACTAGTTTCCCTTCATAATTTTAAACACTTCTTGAGTCTCCGCTTGAACTGAAAGAATCAACTCCTTCAAAATTTTCCAAAAAGCTCATACCCTACAATCCTGGAATCCTTCTCTGGTATCTCCTTGGCACTGTTTAACCGACCCTGCCAACACCAAAGGATTTACCGCTCATTTTGATTAAGTATATTATTGACTACACTTGAACCTGGATGTGAATCGAAAGACCAGAACCAGCCTCAATGGACAGATGTCTACTTTGCCAGAAAATTGCAATGTTCATGCTCTTGTCCAGAAAGGCTAAGTGGTAAAGTTATTAGCACTGCAGCCTCACAGTTCGAGTTCAGGGTTCAAATCCCAGCCTCTGCACTCCCTGTAACAGGGGTTTACGTGGTCATCCTGTGTACTCTCCATTTCCTCCCACATCCTGAACATGTAAATGTTTGCTCAACTGGAGACTCTGAATTGGATCAATGTCGCCAATGGACTGGCAGATCGTTCAGAATTATAGAGAATTAACTGGAATTGGATTAATGAGTTTGAAAATGCTTTGGTCGTCTTGCACAGCAGCAGACTTTGTGCCACTTGTTGGAAAGTTAAGAGTAGCGAGGACAAAACCAGATGAAGTGCACAACCGTATGCTCCATTTAGGTGTTGTTTCAAAAGTAAAAATGTTTGGCATAAAGACTCATTAAATGTATCTGTTAAACGTGCCTTTAGTTAACTAAGAGATCCTCATAGTATGAGATAATAAGGTTTCGGGCAAGGGGGTATATAAACAGCTGAGTACATCAGATAAGCTGTTTGGTGGTGGCATTTTTTTTTTTTTTACGTAATTTAATATGTACTTGTTTACCAAGGTGCCAAAGACTGCTGACATGTTGCATGTTGATCAGTAAATTGCCATGGATCTGCGCCACAAAGCATCTCCGTTCAGAGATCTGCGCTACGGTGAACTGCCAGTAGTCCGTCACAAACCTGCAGCATCTGACTCGGACGCAAGCTTCTTGTAGCCAAAGCTGAAAGAGTAACTCCATTAATCAGCCACACATTTCTGAACACTGAGTGGAGTGCTCCCCGAGGACTTCAGGTCATCTCTCTCTCTCTGTCTGTCTGTCTGTCAGCCCCCACCTCTTCTCAAAGTTACACCACTACACTCCACCCATCCACAGTGCAAATCCCATCCTCGTCGCCAAATGAGCTGCCATGAGCTCACACCACAAAGCATGCCAGTTTGAAGATTTGCACTGTGGTGACGTGCCGGTGGTCAAACCTGCAACAGGTGGCTCAGAAGCGGCCTCCTTACAGCGTGAGCTCCTTTTAGTCAACTGCACAAAGACTATTTCTGACCACTGAGTGGATCATTTCCTTTTGAGGTCCACTGATCTTTTTGTGTCAGCTCCCACCTTTTCTGTGCAGCATTGCCACTATAATCAGTCATAAGAATAAGAATTTCACTATACAAGAGATCTTATTACTACAACTACTACTATAAGGTGCATCATGGCCTGTGACTTCTGAACAAGGACAGATGGGGCTTGAATTGCTCTCTCATCAGAACATTTCTCAGAGTATATATGGTAATTTAAATACAGGACCAGACCTGTGTGAGTGAATATGTGGGACTATATATACACTAAACATTGGGTTTGATTTTTAATTTTGCCCAAAGATGTAAAACTATATGAAGAAATGAGTGTCTCTCTGAAATCTCTCTCAGGAACTACTGCATATGACAGATTGCTGTTAAACCTGTTTGATTCATCCCCGGATCTTGAGAGGCAGGAACACCCCCTAAACTGGACCTAATTGTCAGTTAACCCAATATTCATGTGTTATGTGAAACTGAGAGGAGAACAAATAGACACAAACAAGCAGGAATAATGGGGAAAAACAGATTCAAACCGAGAACGCTAGGCAAGGCAAGAAACCGGCCATCATGCCACTTCTGCTATAAAGGTATATTTTAATTTTAGTATTCTGACCAACCCAAAAAAAAAAAAAAAAAAAAAAAGACAGATTGGTTCAAGGCTTAATAAGATACCTTCACTAGCTGTTCGATGGAAAGATAGTCAGCCAAGACTGCTTCTCTTCTATAACCCCATGACTTCTGGTCGATGGTCATGCAGTTCTCCCACTTGTGTGGGAGCAGATGGCCAGGATTGTAGCGATCACTGCAGGTGAAGTAGCCACCATGTTTGCAAATGCTGCCATATCCCCAGCGGTCGTTTGTCACCACACTGTCTCGGACAGGACTGGGAACACAAATGTTACGAACAAAGTAAATATAAAAACAACAGCATTTCCTTTCACTGAAACTCTCCTGATAAAGTCGTTATCACCCTCCGTCACTGGCGAGAAACCGCTCAGGGACCTGCCCTATTCTACTTAGCATCTTCACACACACACACACACACACACACACACACACACACACACACAGAGGATGGCCTTGAACCTTAGGCCTGTAAGTCACGAATGCTACGTCCACACTACTACATTTTCATTTAAAAATACAGACGTCAGTCTTCATTTCACCTTTCGTCAATACTACCCAGGCGATTTCAATCCCCAAAACCAGAGACTTTTGAAAATGCCAGGTCAACGTTGCAATATGGATCGGTGAAAACAGAAGTTTTGAAAAGCGTAGCCTCTTAATCGTGCTCTGATTGGTTTGTGCTTATTATGGGGCCCTTGCCTGGTTGGATCCTGCTCATTACAACCTCTCATACCTTGATTGGTCACCCTTCACGGAAGAAAGCCATATTCCAACATAGCAGACATAGAGGAGGAGTTTTCCATGGTTCTTGTTTTGTTGCTTACCTGTGTGCATCTAAATTGTGTTTTCTACAGTTTGAATGCTGAATACGTGAGCAAAAGTCCAATAATTTATGGTCACTACAGTTTTACGATAAATCCCGTGGCTAGCAGCACTGTTTCTGCCATGCACATGCCTACTGCAGGCAAAGGCTGTGTCATATGCATTTTCAGTTTTTTTTTTTTTTTTTTCTTAGTGTGGGTAGAGATGTTTTCGTAAACAATGCGAAAAAAAATAAGTATGGGCAAAGGGAATTAGTCCAGTGGATCGAGACGATGACTTTAAAATGAGCTCATCAAGACCACGGGGACACAGTTGGAAGCTTGTTAAGAGTAAATTTCGCACGAACATTAGGAAGTTTTTCTTTATACAAAGAGTGATAAACACTTGAAATAAGTGAACAAGTAGTGTGGTAGACAGGAGGACTTTAGGGGCTTTGAAAACTCAACTTGATGTTTTTGGAAGAAGTGGACAGGACTGGCGAGCTTTGTTGGGCTGAATGGCCTGTTCTCATCCGGAGTGTTCCAAAATCCGTTATTCAGAAGAATAAAGTCAGAATGCTATGCCGACCTATAGTGGTGAAGGAGCTGAGCCAGGAGGAAAAGCTCTCGATTTACCAGTCGATCTACATTCCTACCCTCATCGATGGTAATGGCCAACAGGACGGGAATGCGGGTACAATGCAGACGAAATGAGCTTTTCTCTGCAGGGTGGCTGGGCTCTCCCTTAGAGAGAGGGGTGAGAAGTGCAGACGTCCAGGTGTGGCCCAGAGTAGAGACGCTCACCCTCCGCATTGAGAGGAGCCAATTCAGATGCGAAAGGGCATCTGCTACAGATGCCTCCCTGTGGACATTTTACAGGTGCTTGTGGTCTGATTGTTATGAGCAAACTTTTTGTGAACTTTTCATTTTGTTTTAAGCCCTATGATGGCTCCCAAGCGTCCTGCATCTTCTAAGAAGGGAAGGAAAGCGTTACACGGATTTCGCTCACCATTACGGCTTGACTGAATCGACGGTATGCTTTAGTATTATGTTACTCATATCCTTAACCCGATATCCACATATCATATGTGTTTACAAAGTGTGTTTTAATAAGTTTACATGTGTTTAAAGCATTTGGGAGGGGTATTTTAAGGCTTAAACTATAAAAAAGTGTTTATTTATATGGTCTTTCTATATCACGGATTTTCACCTATCGCTGATGGGTCTGGAACGTAACTTCAGAGATAGCCGGGGGATCACTGTAGTGTGGCAGCCAGCATGCCATGGCTGCTTTTCCATCGTGGTTTATTATGTTGCATTTGTTCAACAAATTTGCTTTTCTTCATTTTAAACCATGAGGTATGAGTCACTTGAAAAAAAACTAACCTTAATTAAAAAAAAAAAAAAATTCGACGTAGGGCAAAAAAAATCTTAAGTCACAATTTCCCTGCAGTGTGAGCGTATCTACTGTGACGACGTTACCTCAGAGCACTGAGAACTACTAAATGAATCAAAAACAAAACTAATAAATAGAAAAAAAACATTAAATCACCACCTTTCATTGTAGAGCCAAGCAAGAAATCCTGTGCTGTTCCAGTAGGTGTCCGGTGCATTCCCATCCCCATCGGACCACAGGACATCTGGCTGATAGCGGGTGACAATTTCATAGAGCTCAGGTAAAGTCTTTGTGATTGGGAAGTTTTGAGTCTTGAAGGCATTGGCCGCATCTTCCAGGTAGAGTGGATTAAACCACTCAAAGAGCGAGTGATAAAGGCCAAATCGCATGTCAGTCCTGTTCCTTACAGCATCGGCGAGCTCAGCCACCAGGTCCCGTTTTGGCCCCACGTCCATCGCATTCCAGTTCCAGGAGTACTTTGAACCCCAGAGTGTGAAACCTAAGAAAGGTTACATACTATGAATAAAGACAAGAGGAAAGTCAAGGAGTTGATGATTACCACACACAGGTCACTTTAGTCACTACTGACTTTTCGGCTCATCCATCCTTTTTCTAACCAGCATCAAGGTCAACAATCTGGAGTCATTAACTCTTTTAGAGCAGATGGCAACTTTTGCGACACAACGGGCAGAGGGCGATAATCAGCTGTAAACGTTGAGAGAACTTGCCATTACGGTAAAAGGTAGACTCTCTGTGCTTGGCGGAACGTTAGACTCATTGACTTGACAGCGAATCCCCCCCATGTGCGCGAGTAGCTACAAGCAAACTTTGGCAAAAATGGCATCCAACATTTGGCAAGAGTGCAAAGCGAATACTCAAAACAAAATGCTCAATTTTTATTACTTTGGTTTGGACTCTGACTTGTCGGACTCCGATTTTGGTACAAATGATCTGGAGATTGAGATCTAAAACAAAAGTGAGGTACTGGCATCAGCTGATCAGTTCCCAGTTGATTGTGGTGCTAAACACATTCATGTAGCTGATGTACCAATGGCAATGTTCACCTTGGAGGACCGCCACTAACAATGACAAGAGGTACAAGCCAGATTTGTACCTCTTGCAGCGAGAGTGGCCACAGAACCAGCGACAGACATTTTATGTTGATTTATGTGTGAAAACCATTGCTTCGTGTGCTTTTCAGAAAACAGCCCAGCTACCGCCAGAGACGGCTATCATATGGTGACAGCGCACTGTACACAGCAAGAGACGTTTTGTGTTCATTTATGTGAGAAACTATTGCTTTGTGGGTTTTTCAGAAAACCGAGTTTTTTTGGATAAGTGTTCAGCCCTGGGAGAAGGAGGAGGTTAGGAGCCCGCGCTGATACAGCACATTGCCGCACCCACCATATGACGAACCAACTCAGGATCCCAAATTAAGGCCCAAGTGCAGCCATGCAACAGGCGACACCTCAGCACCACACAACTTCAGATGGAATGGAACCAGTGTGATGTTTGTTATTGTGGCCGGAGTGCCAATTCTGCCACCAACCCCCAGGTTTTTCCCTGCAAGTTGGAGGGCCTACATGCAGGGCTGGATGCAGATTAACGTCATACCCAGGACAGAGCAATGGAAGGTTCAGGAAAAAAAAAAAAAAAAAAAATCAGCCCTAAAAGAGTTAATAACTGTATGAAAAGACCGGACTGGTAAAGCATGGTAGCTGTCGATATAAGGAAGAAGATTGAGAGGAAAGCATAGGGATAAGCAAAGAGGTATAAGCAGCCTGGGGGATACCCAACAGTGGAGAAGAAGAAACAGCTATGTGAAGGAAATTGTATTTGCTCACTTGCACATTGGAAGAACGCGTAAACTTCATAGACAAGTACAGCGAGGCAACAAGAGAACGTCATACTCCATAAGAGACACCCTTGTAGACAGAAGCCCGATTGGCTAGTGTAACTAAAATAGCTCTCCTTAAGCTACACTAGCTGCAAAGGTAGCTTGGTAAACCTGAACATGCGGTTTGAGTCCTACCGCTGCTTTCTAAAGGAGTTCAAGAAGCTGACAGGGGAGTGGCGCCCTGAGTGAATTCCTCAGCAGAGACACAAACCCATTCATGCATTTATATGGCTGCACAGATTCACTATTCACCCACATCACACGATACTGTGATGCATCGTGCACTGGCACATATGCCCTTGACTTGGACTCTGGGCATCTGGAGTCGTACCTGAGCAACCAGAGATTGAAAGAAAAACGGACACAAATGTTATGAAAAAATATAAAATCTATGGATTCCAATGTGTGCCAAAATTTCAATCCAGGGTCATGTATTCAATTATCAATAAAAATAGTTTGTGTGCTTGTTCTGTTGGACTTCTGTTGTCAATCCTAGCTCATACTTCTCTCATCTCCACCAATAGGTTGACATGCTGCCACCCTCGAAACACAGTATACATCAACTCAAACATAAACATATGATATAGGGATACAGACTTGTGTGAGAACGCAAACAGGTCCACAGCTCGGGCAACTCTCCTGAATGACCCTGAGGTAACTTTCCTGAAATTTTAGGGCCCCTTTCACTCTCTCACTCATGGTTCTTTCCTAGCCCTGCCTGCAACTAATCTTCTGCAACAATGGAGTGACACCGGGATGTTTGTACTTCCTCCAACGAGATGCTCATCTGGCTCTATTGGCCTCTTGAGTCTGCACACCCATCCAAAAGCACCCCACCAATGTTGTGTCATAAACTTGCGAGCAATGCAGCTAAAGTGAAAACCCTGACAACCTTCAGAAAAAGTGTCTGGATGAGATTACGGGGACAATTTAGCTATTAGTTAACCAAGTGAGTAAGGTGGGTTGAACGGCTTTGTCTTTTTCTGCCAAACTTCTTAAGTTCTCACAAGAGTCACACTTCAATGGGGCCCCCTTTTCATCAGTGTACTCTAAAGAGAACACTTCTTTCCACTGACAATATGGAATCTTCCGGTCAATCCACTTTCAAATCAACATAATCCTTTTGCACTGGAAGTTGGAACAAGACGAGAATCCACCCTAGATGGGCTGCCAGTCTGTACAGGGCAAACTCGCCAGTACCAGGACAACTTAGAGTTATCAACTAATCAAGCAGGCACTTCTCCAAACATTAAGTTAAACTGGCTTCTCTGCTGTTCAACAGTCCAGCAGGGCCTGATGTTTTACCCATCCACCTTTGTCGACGTCTGTATACATCGACTATCAACAGATAGAACAAGTCATACCTTCGTGGTGTTTTGAGGTGAGCACCACATACTTGGCTCCTGATGCTGAAAGAACATCTGCCCATTGTTTTCCATTAAAGAACTCCGCAGTAAACTGCGAGCCAAAATCTTCGTATCTGAAGTTGGGCGGATAGTTTGCTTTCATAAAGTTAACATATTTTTGCCATTTCTCTTTCTGCCAGTACCACCTTTAAAGAAAAAAAGAAAAAAAAAAAAAACAGGAAAAATTACTAGAAACGTCAGCAGCCTTGCAGTGGAAAGCACTTAACATGACAGCGTTAGTATTCTTCCTAGTTCAGTCCTCAACTAGACGTCAGTGAAGTCTCCTCTACTCTCTGACTGCATTGCTACCTGTCAGTAGTTAACCAAGGCGGTTTCCATCTTCCTGGATTTAAACACTACACACCTGGGGCCTCATGTATAAATGGTGTGTACACACAAAAATGTTGCGTACGAACGTTTCCACGCTCAAATCACGATGTATAAAACCCAAACTTGGCGTAAAGCCACGCATATTTCCATGGTAGCTCCAACCCTGGCGTACGCAAGTTCTCCGCTTGGTTTTGCAAACTGGTGGCACCCAGCGTCAAAGCAGTGCTACTGTTCCAGTGTGGTTTCCCTTTCTTTTTTAGATCCACATCCCTGACACGGCTTTAGAAATACACTGAAATTAACTGCATATTATTTATTAGTTTAATGCATCTGATTGCAATTAACCTGTAACAATATAATGGTCCACAGAATAGTCAAGCTATTCCAAATACCATAGCTGCTTTAGCGTGGTTACTCTCACTGCACCTTCTTTTTCTTCTTTCAGCAGCTCCCGTTAGGGGTTGCCACAGCGGATCATCTTTTTCCATATTACTCTCACTGCACCGCTCGGAGTATTTGTATCGCTGTATCTGAGTAGGGAATCACAGCTCTACAGCAGCTGATCAGAAAGAGAATTATCGGTATACAGCATTAAGCACACGCTGCTTCAGCCATGCGCGGTTCAGAAACAGTTTCATCCCAAGAGCTCTAAACACACTCAATCAGTCTATCAAGTGCTCCTTGTAGAAAGTGTTTGTACTTATTAGTACAATAACCTCACTGTAAACTTGCACTACAGTTATAATATTGTACAACCTGAGCCCCTTTATAAAGCGCGTATTTACGTATGATGATGATATTTTAAGATGAAATGCAGCAAAATATGTTTATTATACAGATAAAACTTTAACTTCATTTAAATAATCTATATTGTTAATAATTAAACATGCGAGGACACGGTGTTGCTGTGCTAGCAAGGAGCTGGCGCTCCGTTCACGGATTGTTCCTGCCTCGTGCTGTATTCTTGCTGGAACTGGTATGACACTGGAAGGACAGAATAATTAAACATTTATACCAAAAATATTTCAATGCTCCTTAAAAGTTTTGAAGAATCTGTGTTCTAAGCTTACAGATGGCTTAACGTCCATTACAGGGCTGACTGTAAGGCGATTGGGTATTTGGAGAAAGAAAAGTAAGGACAGGAATTTGGGGTTAGTACGTTTGAAAGAGACAGTACTGCTGCAATAAATTATTTCATCGAAGGTCACGCACAATCACTATGCCACCATGTTCCCAAGTTTAATAACATGCTTTAACTCCAATCATCATGAAAAAGATATCAAGTATACATCTCAGTATTTTATTTATTCAGACAGCTGTAATATCATGAATGTAATGGATTCTGTGTCCTGTCAGCGGAAGAGAAAGCCCGGAAGCACGTAGTGATTCACACACATAGAAGATCAAATACGAACCAAACCATTTGAACGTGCTACTTTAGTTACGATGGGATTTGAGAAACTACTAAATGAAACGATTTTAAGATGAAGTTTATGATGTTTTACTGTAATGACAATAAAATATGTGAATAAAGTGGAAATTTTAAGATTAAAGTTGACATTTCATGCTTCCCCCCCCTACTGTGTGCCTATTTTTTTTTTCTCTGTACCCTAATAAGCTTTCATATAACACTCAGACGATGGGCTACGACTCGCCTTTTCACAGCGACTTTGATATCCGACAACTTTTTTTATTTCGGGCACTGTGCGACTTTGTGAACTTGAGCTTTCGAGTTTCTCCGACACTCTATGTCACTCGATCAACTTCCTTTTGTTGTTCATGCCACTGTTTAAACCAACAAATAGTACATTTTTCTTTGCCTCCACTTGATATTCGCTGAACTTCTTCTATTTCCCCCTGTGCGTTTGCCATTGCCTTTTCACAGAACGGCGGAGTTTAAGGGCTATTTATATTGATTTGCATATTCAAAGAGGCGTAATTCTGGGAGGAGACGGGGCAGGACAGCAGGCACGTGCGTAACTTTTCATGCTGACCGGGATTTACGTAGCAAAAGAACGTGGAAGTTGGCGTTCGCACAGATTTATGCATCTGGATTTTTTTGTGCGTAAGGACATTTCTGCTTCTGTACTACGCCATGTTAGAGTGTGAATTCTATGTATGGTGTTATGCATGAGGCCCCTGGTCACTCTCTGTGTGAAGTTTAGGAGATCTGAAAGAAAATTATAGACCAGCATGTTAAAGGCAAAGGCTAGAAGACCATCTCCAAGCAGATTGATGATTCTGTCACAACAGTTGTAAACATTATTAACTCTCTGAGGGCTGACTATTTCTCTCTATTATAAAAAAAAAAAAATCTTGCAACGAGATGTGATCTTTTGAAGAGAGACACTTTCACGTCCCGCAAGACAGACAACTTACGTCATACTTACAACCTTTGGAAGCAAGTCCTGCGATACACATGCAGAGCAGGTTAGAGATAATGGAAGTAGGAAAATTCAAAAGTCTCAAAAAAAGTGAGTAAAGATCGTATTAGCGCAAACAGAAAATATTACTCTGAAATAAAATAGCGAAAAGAGATCAAATAGTGTTTGAGGCTGTCTGAGGGAGAAGACAGACAAGGCAGTGAGAAAAACGGACAGATGCTGTACAGGCTTTTAAAAGCGCCACACGAAAAGCAGATCACGCGGCAGCAGCAGCAAGCCAGCAGCTGATCGAGCAAAGAGGAGGTTAAAAAAAAAAGAAAAATATGTATGAATGTATGCGTTTCCCATTGTATCACCGTTTAAGAGGGGTTTCGGAGGAGCAACCGCGTCTCTTTGGAGTGCATTCAGCCTACCTCTTCACAACGGCATATAGCGTTGCTGGGGAGGGAAGGGGTTGGCGAGTGAAATGAGCAGGGGGCAAAGCCTCCTAGTTTTCCAAAAAACTCAAGTTTTCTGAAAAGTTCACAAGGCAAAAGTTTCACACATCAATCAATATAAAACATCTGTTGCTGTGTGTTGTGGCTGCTGACAGCACCCTGTTTGCCATCTCTGGCGATAGCAGCTGGGATTGAATGACTCAACGGCCAGCAGGATTGTGCAGCGGGCTTGCTGCCTGGCTGTTTTCATCCAAAAGGCGGGCGGTGGTCACAGTGTGATGCAAGTTTTACCTCTAGCAGAGGTGGGTAGTAACGAATTACATTTACTTGAGTAACTTTTTAAAAAAAAATTGTACTTCTAAGAGTAGTTTTACTGCACCATACTTTTTACTTTTACTTGAGTACATTTGTGAAGAAGAAACACTACTCTTACTCCGCTATAATTGGGCAACACTCAGCTCGTTATTTTTTATACATAACACTATATTTTTGCCAGAGAGAAGTCGCCAGTGGAGCTACTGCATGACTGTTTCACCAATAAGACGTAGCAACAATAATCACGACTCGGTTTCACCAATCAGACGCAGCCATGCAGTCACATGACCACACACAAACTTCCTGCGTCTGTAGCCTGCGAGAGACTTTAGTCACGCGGGGCTCCTGTTCACTGCTAAACGGTCACAGCTTCACTACAAGAACCTTGAGAAGCTTAGCCATCACTTCACTGAGCGAAGAACAAGCACGTTTTAACCAAACATGCACAGACAGACAGTCATGGTAAAGTGAGACTTCTTGGATGTGCACAAGGTGCCTTGTTCTAATGTTATTCTCTATCAGCTGTGCTATTTGGAGGGCAAGTGTGTGACGATGTTGGTCCCCTACAGCCTCCCTCTTCCCACATGGGAGTCAGCTGAACCCACACCATCGATAGTTATGACCGAGATGCACCGACATACGAGGATAATTCACTGATGAGGCCAGATGATGGTGGAAAAAGTGCTCAAGTGCTTTTATTAAAAACCAGTCAAAACAAAAGTGTCAATGGTGCAGTGTTCTAAAAAAAAAAAAAAAAACAGTACATATATAAATCCATAAAAATCATTGTGAAAAAGGATAAAAAAATAAATAAATCCAAAGTTAAAATGCAGACTAACTCCTCCTGATCTCAGCCCACCTCTCTTCTCATTCTCCTGGCTCACCCATTCCTCGCGTGGCCGGCGGAAACTCAGCAGCCACGAGCTCCTTTCGGCCAACCTCCGTCTTGGCTCTTTTCTTTAATTCCTCCTTTTGTGCTGACCCGTATATCTACACTCCCATCTCCATGGGCCTTAATCACTCGCCGCAGGAAGCCAGTGAAGCAATTGAGAACGATCACATCCTCACGTGCAGGTGCGACTCACTCCAACTTCCTCATTAACTCCCCGCGGTCGTGCAGTTGCGCCCACGGAGAGCAACACGGCTTTATGGATATGAAACTAGCCTTTTTTTTTTTTTTTTTTGAAGCCGCCGACCCGCTACACCACAAAGTGCATATGCAGTATTATACTGTCAGTGTACAGGATATCTCGTCCCTGTAAGTAGTTTGCACTGTTCAGACATACACGTCACCTACTGTAGGTATCGGCTTCAAAAGCTTTGTTGTGAAAAACAGATTTGGAACTTTGTGTTATTTGTGCATCTTTATTTTGTAAAGATGAGATTTATTTTTACTCTTTTTTATTTTATCATTTGGAAATAGCAGAATTTGCACATTATTTTATATTTTTGTCTGTCTTATTACAACATTTCTAAAAAAATAAATCCTTTATTATGTTCAATCAGTTACTCAATACTTGTAGTCTTTTCCCAAATAATTTTTTACTCTTACTTGAGCAAGTTTTTGGATGACTACTTCTTACTGCTACTTGAGTGATATTATTTTGAAGTAACGCTACTCTTACTTGAGTACAATTTGTGGCTACTCTACCCACCTCTGACCTCTAGTCATCGCAAGTGGCGGACCTCCCAGTTAAACGCTGCCCCAAGTGCATTAGTTACATAAATATGTTCAGCACCACAATCAGCTGATGCTGGCACCTCACCTTTGTTTTCGATCTCTTATCTCCCGATCACCTGCATCAGAATCGCAGTCCAACAAGTCAGAGTCTGATTCAGCAATAATATGCTAAACATCAATCACAGAGTACTGTATTTTGCTTTGTGCATTCGCTTTTCTCTCTCGACAGATATCGATACCATTTTAGAGGTTGTTTGCTCTTCGCTACTCATTCACATACGGGTAATCGAGATCAAATCGACAAAGTTAACTTTCCTTCCAGTAAAGAGAGACGAATTAAAATTAAAAGCAAATTTGGTCAATGTTAACAGGCAATTTTTGTACACTGACCCTGAATTTTGACAAAAGTTGACACCCGACCTGAAAGACTTAAGAAGTTTAAAAGGTCCGTGGGACTGTAGCCAACCTCCCTGGCTGCAGAAGGAAAACTGACCCCAGAATTTTCAGAAGATGAGAATGGGTGACAAAAGGCCAAAGACAACGTCCACAGAGATACAAGCTGATACAAGGTTGAGGTTCATCAGTGTCAGTGGGCTCAGCGGACGAAGACCCATTAGGACTCCATAAATAGATAGATATGAAAGAAAGGCACTATAAGATAGATATGAAAGGCACTATATAATAAATAGACAGGTAGATATGTAAGGCACT
>JANRMT010061414.1:12797081-12811906 GCA_026402145.1 Polypterus bichir lapradei
TATAATAAATAGACAGGTAGATATGAAAGGCACTGTATAATAGACCATAAGATACCAATTTAGCACTGCCAGTCCTCTTAACCTGCACTAACTGTGCTACCTGCCCAAGATGGCTTACAATCCAGGTATAATCATCATAGACCTCATCGTAAGCCGCGTTAACATTTGCTGTGCACCGTCTACTAGAATGTATTTTGTAAGGTATGTAGTAATAAAATGCTTTGTAATTTGCATTCAAAGCGATGGCGCCCAACAACCATTAACATCGCTTTTACAAATCACATTCCAAATGGCTTATATCAGAAACATCGCAGTTGGAAGGACACACAGATACACAGGAACTTGTCTTTCTTTCTGTTAAGGTGGATGTTTTTGAACTGTGAAAGTTGAAAAGTAAACTGAAGTGGAAAGCCACGCAGACACCGGTGACCTAAACCCCACCATGTCACCCTGTATGATTTATCATAAATGAGCTACTCACATATCACATTTGGCACAATAACACTGATTTATTCCGGATTGATCACTATATTTTAATAAATCAAAGGATTTAAAGAATAAGATGATAAAGCATATCCCTATGGGCTACTATTTCAAAAAAACTTCATTCAATGAATTGTCAATCCAGTCTAGAAGCGACTCAGAGAACGAACAGTAAATGTGCCAGTATTCGAATATGCCGGTAAAAGGACGAGCAGCGGTAACAAAAAGGACGTGAGCGCAAATAGGAAAACGAAATGGAATTACTGTCAAACTAAATGACCGATAAATAGATAGCTAAAACAGTTATGAAAAGAAAGTGCCTCCTTCAGTTATACTGACAGGTACGCCGTAGCTGCTACTTGACGCGAACGCCTCGCACTCCAACTATCGAGACGTTTATTCTTACCTGCAGGTGCTCGCCGTTAAACCCGAAGGCGGTTACTCATCACAATGAATCAGTCAAACGGCACGAACTCCCCTCACTAGCTTAGCTGGAAAGAACCGCTTACCAGAACCACTCGCTGCCGAAACTCGGGACAGAGAAAACGCCCCAATGGATAAAAATCCCGAACTTGGCCTGATCGAACCAATCCGGCAGCGGTCGGGAGTCAATCGATTCCCACGTCGGCTTGTACTGTGCGCTGCACTGCTCGACTGCACCTAAAAGGCAAACAACCGTCAGCAACGGCAAAGCCCCGGGGATTTTCAGAGCCATGAATCCACCTTTCGCTGTGCTCGCCAAAAATCTACCAGCTGACACGGCGCGGAGAGAACTTGACACTCATCAACGTCTCCTCGGTGTATCTTACGGAAGGGGCGTGACTAACACAGGTCGCGCTAACTCCGCCTACACTCTGCCAGATAGTAGCGGCAGTTGTCAGGCTGCACTTCCTCATACATATATTTTAACAAGTGGGAGAAATTTCTAATAAGAACATTCATAAATATTGCCCATGCAATTGTGCAATATCGACTTTTTTGCAGATATATTAAATGTATGCAGCATTTGTGGTGAAAATAAATGTATTGAACATGTTTCCTATAACTGTGCATTCGAAAAAGCTGAAGATTTTGAAAAAAAATGAATACAATAAATAGAGAATGGTGATATCCTATTCTGTTATACAAAAAGTAACAAAGAAAATAATTATGTAATAAATCTTTTCATATTACTTGCAAAATAGTTACATCCATAAAACGAGTTAGTAACAGAATTCCAAACTAGATTTATTGATGACCTTAATTCTTCCATATACTCAATCAAAAATATTAAAAATAGTGAGGCAATTAAAGCATTACATTTTTTATCCAGATACACATTTATTTAATACACATACAGTCTGTCTCTGTTATGCCCCTGGCATTGCTATTCTCTGAATATTACGTATATTTTGTTATATGTACTGCAGTTATACAAACAGTACATTTGATTACAAAATAAATAAATAAAAGTCAGAAGGGCGACACGCTATGGTTAAGATTAAGATCGGGACCGGGGTGGTTATCAAGTGAAACCGAGTGACATAAACGTGCAGTCGTCCTCACTTGTGTGCAGGTCTTTCCTGTCTAGTGTCTAACAAGCGTGGAGCTCGGCAGGACGCAAACGCGTGACGTCTATGAATTACAGGCGGAGTTAATTGTTTAAACCCCGCCCATGCTTAGGCATGCGCCAATCCGCTTGCTGCGCCGAGGACCTACACAGAGAGAGATAGAGATAGAGAGACACACACACAGTGAGAGATCTGATCCCATCCGCCTCAGTCACAGGAGGACGGCACTGGTGACAGAGTTCATTCTTTTTCCATTTATTTATTTTTGTAGAGCGAAGGCTTCGACAGCTTCACAGATCAGCGCGGTTACGTCCATCCACTCATTTTAGAAAGACCGTTTATCCAGAGTCGGTGGTGGGAAAGCTGAAGACCACCCTAGCAAGCATCAGGCACAAGGCAGGGCCACCAACCTGGACTGGACGCCACTAATTACATACTGGAATAAATGGATACACATAAAAACTGATTTATAGTGTTTAAATACAATAGGAGACAACGTTTTAGACCGATTAACTTCTACATGTTGAAAAGAAACAGAAGAGAGGATTGACATATGAACCCCAAAAAATTCTGAATTTGGATAAACCACCCTAGTTCTGGGTGCTCACAAGAAATGTAATGATTTGCTTCATTAAGTCAGTCAATCAGTCAGTGTCCAACCCGTTATATCCTAACTAGAGGGTCACGGGGGTCTGCTGGAGCCAGTCCCAGCCAACACAGGGCGCAAGGCAGGAACAAACCCCGGGCAGGACGCCAGCCCACCGCAGACTTCATGAAGTACATAATAAACATGAATAATTATCAGATATGTGAAATATTAAAATGTGTGCTTCAATGTCAACGTTTAATGTCTACAAATCCACGCTTGTCGTTTACCGCACTCTGGCAGCAGACCATAGAACTCCAGTAAAGGATCACAAATAGCATCACAATCATAATCACCGACCTGGAAGTTGTCTCAAACGATACCCCACTCGCTTATTTTGGATGTTTATCATTTTTAACCCTCTGCGAGTGGTGCTTTGAGCGCTCAGACCACCAGTAAAGAATCACATATATCATCACGCAAATTCCAAGTCCTTCTGATCATTTCTGCTGATGACACCTATTGGCTTATTCTATCATAAGGGCGTCATTTCCACACAAAAATAAAAATGACGGCTTTGTTTTTAGGTTTCGAGAGACAAAATAAGGATGAAGTCTATAAAGCTTGACGTCTGGCAAACAGCATACATTGATAATAATTGGAAGAGGAAGAAGGTGAATGATTTTCTTACCCGCATGGGATGCTAAAGCGGAACGGATAGACAGATTGGCAGGCTGGATAAAAAAAATAGCTGTGCCAGGGTGGTGTAATATAATGGATGGAGCAGCAGAAGCCAGACATTGGCAGTAGTTCCATACCACGTACAGCGGGTTGCAGCGGTCCTCGTGTAGCAGCCCAGTTGGGATACCCGCAGGGTGTGCTTGGGTGTGACGAAGTGCAACCCTGTCAGGTTCCTGGGTGCCACTAGAGGGTGCTATTCGCTGGCGGGACAAAATAAATAACTGTGCCAGGGTGGTGTAATATAATGGGTGGACCAGCAGACGTTGGCAGCAGTTCCATACCACATATAGCAGGTGCTTGGGAGTCAGGAAGTCCAACCCTGTCGGGTCCCCTGGGTGCCACAAGAAGGCGCTGTCTGGAGGTCCTCCTTACATTTTCTATGTCCCAGCAGTGCTTCCAGGAAGACCCGGTGCGGCACCAGAAACATTCCCAGGTCCGGCTTAAAAAGGAGCCCACTGCCTCACATCGGAGAGTCAGAGTCAGCAGACAACACTCAACGGGAAGAAGCACTCGTTTATTGTGTAGATTTTGCAAAAATGCTGAGGTTTAATAAACTCTTTTGTTTAAATTTACAAGTGTGTTTGACTTTACTCTGCCTTGGGGTTGGGACTCACTAGCCCCCCTACTGCTTACTTATCAATTAAATTTTATAGAGGCTTCAAATAATAATAATTAAAACAATCACCCTAAAATATGGCACATCACATGAAAAATTCTGTCATGCCCAAGTCAGGAGGCGCCGGACAGAAAAATAAAACAAAAAAGGTGATCTCGGAGCTCAAAAGCAATTCTTAAACACAACCTTTAAATTGTATTCAATGTCAGAAAAGCAAAACAAGCCTTTAAAAGTGCAAGCAAATAACATTAACAATCACAATATCGTCTAGCACACTTCCCACTTCAAACCCATTTTCATACGTAATCTGCCATCGTAACCCCGGAAAATATTCCCGCCTATTAACTAACATTCAGAATAACTCCTCCACTAGGTGGCGCCAGAAATGCAGCTTGCACAGTGACGGAACGACTGAAACGGCCGCACGGAGAGGGGCGAAAAGCGTCAATAGACAACTAGCTAAACGCTGGCCGAACTGAGCACTAACTAGGCTCCCACTATATAGGCGCAAAAGAACGCGAGTTGTAACGGTCGCGTTGTTTACTTAGCCCTTAACAATGCTGCACTCCCACACGCCCAGCTTTCTACTGTACGTCCAATTCCTTTACTATCACGCTCCTCAGTAGCGCTGCCCTTCCTCACAGCCAGCGGACTTCACCTGAATGGTTTCCTCTCAGGTCCGGATAAACGCCCATTGACAAAACTTTCCCAGGAACAGAAGTTTAACTAACACTTTTACTGGGTGTCAAAACGGTCAAGACATGTCTAATACATTCTACACGATTAAGAAATAAGTAAAATCCTGGCCTGCCATTATCTGAAAAAAATAACAAAAGCGTTAATTTACGTGGTTGTCTATTAGGTCCGGCGTTAAACTCAAGTCTGTGTCAAGCAAATCAGATTCACAAGGGAGCAAACTCGGCACGCATGCTCAAATCTACAACCCAACCACAAAACGGAGCAGTTTACATTTGCGTAATAACGCACTAAGTTATTTAAAAATATAACGTTAATGATATCTTTATTTCCTGTAAAGGAACTACAGAATCTTCTGACTTTTTTTTCCTGCCGAGGACAAACAGACTTTGGGCTGCCTTCTACAGACAGAAAGAAAAACGCACATGAGCATCGTTAAAATTAGGAAAAAACAATTTTCAAGTGTATGCTCGGAAACCGTGGTGGATTGCGTTGCAAAAAATGGCACGTGCAAGCTATGATTTAATTTTTTTTTTCTATAAGAATGACACTAAGGACTTTTGCTGTGGATCCTGCTTCTTCTATACCATGCCCATTCCTTTGCTACTCCCTTCATCACAGTTCGCGGACCTCGTGCGACTGGTTTCCTCTCAGGTCTGGATAAGCGCTGGCTCTTTCTATAAACTTTAAGCAACACAAAATTACAGAAACGTATGATAGGGTAACGTTGGAACCGAGTGCCCCAATGGTTACATTCTGTACTGTTTGTGGTTACTCGCTGTCCTTAAAAAGGACTGCTGGCCATTTGTTGCATTAGTTAGAAAAAGTACGCGAATTTTTTTTTAAAGTTGTCCTTTTTACAGCCGTTCCCGCTATTGACGGCGTATTACTTTTGCCAACATATTCCTACCTAATCTTATCTACTGCCATTGCAATATTGTTGTACCTATAGCAATCTCGGCGTTTATATAGCTCTTTACAAAAAAAAAAAAGTCATACCCATTTGCAATATTAACAGCATCCCCAACACAAAATTCTCCATTTTGCACACAGTTAAACTCGGAGTTCGCCACAAAGGCCAACTCCTTTTATATCAAGCTCTTTTATTGCTCCGCCCTTCTTTACATTAAGCGGACGTCACCCGAATGGTTTCCTCTCAGGTCCGGGAGAGCATTCATTTGACTCCAACCAAGAAAAAAAGTTCTTAAGATGCAGATGGGTGTAGTACGCTTTACGTGATTACGCAATCTTATGTGAAACGGCCGTAATAGAATAAGTAATGTCTGTGATGCCTTTGTTTTCACTAAAGGAAGCACATAATCAATGGAACTCTTATTTTTATTTATTATAACATTTTTGGACTTGAAAGAATCGATAGAGAAAGCCGTCTTCAAAATTATTAGAAACTATTTCATTTGCCTATTCCTCCATTTATCCCAAAATACTACTAGATACATTTTACGATATTGATCATATAAACAAATTATTTATAATGGCTGCCCAAATTCATATGTAGTTTATATGCATAAGATGAAGGTAATCCTTCAATAACGTCATTTGCACAGATTAAACCACGAAGTCTACGACCTTAATAAAACCGAACCGAATAATTCTTGTCTATTAGGGCTTTTTAGGCTTATTTAATTTCGTTATTATTGAAGTTCAGTCCTCTTTTTTTGCCCCTCTTTTTTTTTTACTTTTCTACATTTTATATTATCGCGTAAAAACTCCTAGACTGTCTAAACCGTATACATACTTGGTTTTAAATACAACGCTTAAGATACATCTATATGTCTTATTCAATTGAACTTAAATTCAACTGATTAAGTTTTACTCCAACATTAGTCCAAGTCCTCCGCGAGGATGAGCCTGACAGAAGAGTTGAATTTTGTGAGCGCTACCTGGCAAATACTTTGGCCCGCGTTATCGGCAACACCTGAACAACAGCCAACAGTTCGAACTCTTGCGATGAATCTAAATTTGCCCTCGTTAGCTTTAACTGTTAAAGTCAGATGTTGTCTTGACACTGTATTTATACTCCTTCAAAGTATTATTTACATTTTTGTGACCCTCCATATTTTTGCATTTATCGCCCGATTGCTAACCAGTCCTCACGCTCGTCTAATGTTTTTGCTGTCGAGGGCAAGCAGAGCCGACACATCTCGCTTTGTTAAGAGTTTGGGCTGCCTTCTACAAACAGAAAGAAAAACGCACAGGAGCAGCATTAAAACAATAAAGAAGAAACATTTTCAAGTTTATGTTCGGAAACGGTGGTGGATTGCGTTTCGAAAAATGGCACGTGTAAACTATGGGTTAAATCATACAATTTTTTGTGCAAGTATGACACTACAGTAGGCACGTTTGCTGTGGTCCGTCTTCTATATCACGATCCTATCTTAGCTACTCCTTGCTTTACAGTTCGCGGACCGCATGCGAGTGGTTTCCCGTCAGGTCCGGTTAAGCGCTTGTTGCCAAAGTCTATTTTTTCGTCTTCAAGTAATTAAAATACAGAAACATAATGGGGTAACGTTGGCAACGACCACCATAATGCATAAATTCTGTGCTCTTTGTGCTTGCTCGCTACACTTAAATGACTGCTGGCCATTTACCGCATAAGTTAGAAAAAATACCCGGGACTATGCAAAGTTTTCGTTTGTACAGCCGCGCCAGCTATTGACGCCGTAAAGACAACCAATCCTTCTGGTAACCTATTCGTAATTACTCTTATCCACCGCCATTTTAATATTGCTGTACCTAAAACAGTCCCACCGTTTATACGACATTTTACTGAACAATTAGCGTTAACCGCAAACAGTAATTCTCCTGTTTGTCACAGTTGAAATCTGACTACGTCCTCCCAAAGCCAACTCTTTTTATACTACGCTCGTCCAGCGCTCCGCCTTCTTTACACTAAGTGGACGTCACTCGAATGGTTTCCTCTCAGGTCCGAGTGAGTACTCGCTGTTTAACTCTACCTGGGAACAGATATTTTTTATTAAGTAAACTGCGGTGGGCTGGCGCCCTGCACGGGTGCACGGGTTTGTTTCCTGACTTGCGCCCTGTGTTGGCTGGGATTGGCTCCAGCAGATCCCCGTGACCCTGTAGTTAGGATATAGCGGATTGGCTAAGCAAGCACAGAATCGATGGAACTCTGATTTTTGTTATAACATTTTTGGACTTGAAAGTATAAATCGGAAGAAAAAGCCGTCTTCAAAATTATTAGAAATTATTTTATTTGGATATCCCTCCATTTAGCTCCAAATAACACTTTGATACATGTTACAATAATAATCTTATAAACATTGTGTTGCGACCTCCGCGTCAGGTTCGAAAAGAAGAAAAAAAAACGGACGAAGTAACACAGTTTACTTGAACAGTAAATACGAAAAAAGGTTGTAACAGCAAAAAAAAAACTTTTTACAACCTCCTGTATTTCTCTCATAGTTGTGGTCCTAAGAGACGCCGTTAAAGTAAAGCAAAAACAGAAAAAGAAAAACGCCGACTGCGTAACCCCACAAGACCTTCCTTCTAGTCCCTTTACCAACGAGCCTAAAACCCCCCCCTTTTCCGCTGTCAGTCCTCCACCCTCCCTCGATCGGACCCAACAGGCCTTCAACCTGGCTGGGACGTTACTAATCCTCCAGTATGTCATTTGCACAAATTGACTTATTAAAATACACGAACAAGTCGATCACCTCAAAAAAAAAACGAAAGTAAATCTTTTTTTCGTAAGGCTTTTCAGGCTTACTTCATTTCCTTATTATTACAGTTTATTTTTTTTTTTCATTTAACTTTTGTACTTTTCTACTTTTTATATTATGTAAAATGTCTAGACTGACTCTTTAACATATCCCAGTATATTCTAAGGTGTGTCCCAAAAACTGAACAGACATTTAAAAATATGGAGGAACCGGTCTGACGTGATCGTATTTTCAGAAGAAGTTACTACAAACTACTACTCTGCTTATATATGATTGTTGACTGGAATCTTTCTTCTCTCATGGAGGACCGAGGCAATGCCTCTCACACTCCTTCATCCCTGTTTTTAATCTGTGAGAGGCTTGTTAACTTGTCTCATGACGATCAGTTTTGGCTGTGTTGGTTAGGGGTTGTGCGAGTTTCTGTTGCTGAATTTTAGGATGGTTTAGGTCAGGGGTGCCCACACTTTTTCGGCTTGCGAGCTACTTTTAAAATGACCAGGTCGAAATGATCTACCTACATTAAAAATGCTATATACAGTACAGGCCAAAAGTTTGGACACACCTCCTCATTCAATGTGTTTTCTTTATTTTCATGACCATTTACATTGGTAACTATGAATGAACACATGTGGAGTTATGTACTTCACAAAAAAAGGTGAAATAACTGAAAACATGTTTTATATTCTAGTTTCTTCAAAATAGCCACCCTTTGCTCTGATTACTGCTTTGCACACTCTTGGCATTCTCTCGATGAGCTTCAACAGGTAGTCACCTGAAATGGTTTTCACTTCACAGGTGTGCCTTATCAGGGTTATTTAGTGGAATTTCTTGCTTTATCAATGGGGTTGGGACCAGCAGTTGTGTTGTGCAGAAGTCAGGTTAGTTGGACGATCATTTATTTTTCAACAGGACAATGACCCCAAACACACCTCCAGGCTGTGTAAGGGCTATTTGACCAAGAAGGAGAGTGATGGAGTGCTGTAAATGGTCATGAAAATAAAGAAAACACATTGAATGAGGAGGTGTGTCCAAACTTTTGGCCTGTACTGTATATATATATATAGAGAGAGAGAGAGAGAGAGCATTCGAAGTCTGAATCACAATTTGATTGTATGGGTGGCTACCTACCAGGTAACGCATGTGGTTGGTCCGCAAGTCGGCAAACATCCGCCACAGGTGCCCTCTCAGTTGCGAGAAGCAGATCATAGAATGTTACATTGTTAACTGTCAAATAATGCCAGGAGTACGCGGCAAGTGTTTCGCCCTGTTTTGGGCTCATCAGGCAGACACACTCCACTGGACCCCTCATCGGAGATCGATCCTCGGACGTCAGCCAAAGGCACTTCGATTGTGGCATTGTGAGAAAAAAAATCCTCTTCCAATTCCACATCCAGCCCATACCCTCCCCAAGCAATTTTTTTTTTTAAATCCCTTCTTTAGTCGAATAAATTGGAAGGCTAACTAGATCACAGTCGGAGTTTTGCAGGCGCTCGCGCGTTTGATCGTGAGTGCGGGATGACCAGTGTGTTAGAAGAGAAGAGATCTCAGACTGGCCGGCGTGAATGTCAATCAAGTGGCAAATGACTAACATTAAAAAAAAAATTATTTTTTTTGAATGCAACGCGATCTACCGGTTGATTGCGATCGACGCATTGGGCACCCCTGGTTTAGGTGATTAGTTGTCCAGTATTGCCTTTGGTCTTTTGTGTTTCTTGTATTGGCATTTATCATATTGGAGAATCCCTTGAAGAGTTTTGTTTGGGTGAGTTTCTAGTTGGGTAAATAGAACTCTTCTGAATGGACGGTTGAATCGACAGGGATTTGGTGTCTTGATGAATCAAGTCGTTGGTTACATGCCATGGTGCATTGAGTGCCATTCTTAGGGCTTTGTTTTGAAGGCACCCAGTCTGACTGAGGAATGCACTGGAAGTGTAGCCCCATACTGGTGCTGCGTACAGTAACTGCGCTCTGATGATGCTTCTGTACAGAAGTATTTTGTTAGTGTTCAGGTTACTTTTTCTATTCATCAGTGGGTACAGTTGGTTGAGTGGTCTTCTTTAAGTGATGTGATTCCTCCACGTTAGGCGGTTGTCTAATATAACTCCCAGGTGTTTTGTTGTGTTTTGCCATGAAATGGGACGACCAGATATTGTGATGGTGCCAGACTGTGGTTTGTGCCTTCCGCTAAAAAGAATTGCAGTGCTTTTTGTCAGGGTTGATGCTGATTCTCCATGTTTGAAACAATTGCTCCAGGGCTGTGACAGCCTCTTGTAGTCTTTTTGTGACAACCCAAGTTTGGGTGGACTTGTAGAGTACTGCAGTATCATCTGCATATTCAGCCAGTGTTGTGCCACTTGTCTTTGGCATATACTTACAAAGATGTTGAAGAGGATTGGTGAAAGTAGTGAGCCTTGAGGGACACGGGCTGTTATTTTCTTGAGTGATGACCTGATGCCATTTAAATTCATCTGGATTTTTCTTCCTTTAAGAAAAGAGGCTGTGAGGTGAACTAGGTAATTTGGAACACCTGCTTTAATCATTTTGGAAAGAAGGCCTTTGTGCCACACTTTATCGAATGCTTTGGATACATCAAGGAAGATTGCCCTGGTGGATCTATTAGTGTTGAAGCCTTCGGTGATGTATTCCACTATATCAGTGAAAGGCAACCTTTTTCGAGTTGCGGCGTACTAAGTCCAAAAATGTTCTTTCGCGGCGCACCTGAGGGACTGCCCATAAATAAAGTCGTGACGACACAATCTATGGACAATCGCCAATAAAACAGTTAATTTTACAATTTTGAAAGACATTTTATTATTTATTAATAAAGGAATCAAAGGATAAATCTTAAATTTAATTAATGTAAACGATGAGATTGAGCGAGGATCAATTTTCGAAAGACACGCGCATTTCCTTGTCGATCATTTGAAGTCTCCCGCGCTTTTTAAACTTAATTTCCGTAAGTGTTCCGTTATCTGTTTTTCCAACATAAAATATAATTTTTTTAAACGTTATCTTTTTAATCAACCAAAAGTTCAAAAACACTAGCAATTTTAAATATTTTACAAAAGTTTTCGCAGCGCCCCTAGAAGATTCCGCGTCGCAGCGCATCTGTTGCCCGACAATGCAGTATATGATTGTTGCCGTATGTCCAGCTTCATTTATAGCCCCGCCCTTCTTCACAGTCCGCAGACGTCCTGCAAGTAGGTTCCTCTCAGGTCCGGGTGAGCGCTAGTTTGTAGAGTCTGCCTGAGAATCGAAGTCTATTTAAAACCTTTATTACGTAACTAAAAGATACAGGAATGTACGAGGTGTGGCAGAAAAGTAATGAGACTGGCAACAGTGCAAGCGATCTGGCAATGCTGCGCTGTTGTCCTTGATAGAGCACGTGTATCAGTACCCTCCCATAGCTCAGTGCGAGTTTCAACTCCTTCCGTTAACTACGTGATTTTTGTGACTGCTATTAGCGAAGTTGTGTTTTTGGTTGTGCGTCACGCAAAATGGAACAGCGGAATTTGGAGCAACGTTGTGCCATTAAATTTTGTGTTAAGCTTGGAGAATCGGCAAGTGTGACGTTTGAAAAGTTAAAACAGGCCTATGGGGAACATTCTTTATCCCGAGCTCAAGTTTTTCAGGGAGGCCTTCAACTTCGAAAACCAATGAAAACATCGAACGTGTGAACACTCTTGTGAGATCAGACCGTCGTTTAACATTAAGAATGTTGAGTGAACAATTAAATTTGAACAGATTTACCGTTCATCAAATTTTGACTGAACATTTGCACATGCGAAAGGTCTGTGCCAAAATGGTGCCGAAAAACCTCACAATTGAGCAGAAGGACAATCGAAAAAACGCATTCCTGTGGTTCCCCAGCCCCCTTATTCACCTGACCTCAGTCCGTGTGACTTTTTCCTTTTTCCTAAACTGAAAAATGTCCTCAAAGGACGTCATTTCGGGACTTTAGAAAACATCCAAAAGAGCGGTTGAAGACTTCCAGCGCTGCTACCAACAGTGGGAACAACGTCTCCATCGGTGTGTAGCTGCCCAAGGGAACTACTTTGAAGGGGATAACATTGATGTTTGAAAAAAATAAAAACTTTGGTAAATAAAAAATCAGTCTCATTACTTTTCTGCCACACCTCGTATGATACATCCTATAATGTTAAATAACTGTAAGTAACTGTGATCCCAGCCTGCCTTTATACGGAAAAAGAAGAAGAGTCTATTTACGTGGCTCTCTATTAGGTCCTGTAATTCTCAAATCTGCTTGACGCAAATTAAGAGGCACAAAGGCGCAAACTCAGTACGCATGTACAACTATAGACATATATAAATAGACGCTGCATTCACTGTGTTGCCCAGTCGACACGATACGTCAGCGTGTCCGCCATATTGCGAGATTACTGTAATGTTATTCTATCTGGCATCCCACAAAAACGTATCCATCGCTTACAACTTCTTCAAAATTCTGCTGCTGTTCTAAATCCACTGAACATATCACACCAACTCTCTCCCAACTTCACTGGCTCCCTGTTAACTACAGAATACAATACAAGCAGTTCCAGGTGCCGTATGAAAGGAGTCAGCAGCCACTACTCAGGGAGCCAGAGTTGGGAGGGAGAAGAGGAAGCTTAGCAGGAGTAGTGGAGGAGAAAAAGAGAGAGAGAGAGAGGTTAGGAGCAGACGCTGATACAGAGCATTGGCACACACACCACATGACAAACCAACTCAGGATCCAGATTAGGACCCGAGTGCAGCCAAGCGACGGGTGACACCTCAGCACCACACTACTTCAGATGGAGTGGAACAACGGGAAGTTTTTTTATGGTGGCCAGAGTGTCAATTGGGCCTACATGCAGGGCTGGATGCAGAGTAACGTCATACCCAGGACAGGGAGGAAAAAGAGAGAGGAGAAGAGTGGGCTTGTGTTTGTGACTGTGCTGTACAGGTGGGAAACGGGGGGGGTGGTTGGGGGGGAGGAGCGTTTCTCACAGGTAAAAGAAAAAAATTAAAGTGCGTGTGTTGCACTCGTGTCCTGCGTCTGTCTGTGTCAGGTTAAGGGAGCTGGTGAGTCCCCTGCAGACCACAGGAGTAAAGCCGGTTCTGTGGCCTCCTCCCAGATTAGGGGCCCTTAAGCTTTATTAGTTTCATAGGAAATCCACCCCTGGAGCTGACAGATCTCGCTTTCTTATCAAATCTTGCTGCCTTCACAGACAGAAATGGAAAAATGCATCAGAACAAAATTAAACGTTGGAAAATGTATGCTGGGAAATAGTACCAGTAGAAGGCATTTCAAAAGTGGCCATTTGTAAACTTTGATTTCAGTCTTTTCTTGTTGACAAGTGGCAGATTAAATGTGTCAGATTTGCTCATCACATTCAACTCGGGGATCAAGTCTTAGAACATAAGGAAATTTGACAAACACAAGGAGATCACTCATTTTCCCTTCACCGCTCATGTAACCTGGAGAGATGCTAGTAGTATATGAAGTAACTTTCATATCCCACAGATGGGACTTCCTGACTTTGACTTAAATTGTAATTAATAAGTAAATGCGTTTGGATAAAATGATGGGTACACCTGCATAAGGTACAAAGTAATGACAGCCAGTGTCACAGACCCAGGCTGGGATGCTTCTTCACTGAAATGACCAGGGGAGCAAGTGTGGGCAGCACCACCATACCTCCCCCAGGACGTTAGATGGCAGCCCCCCTGAGTTGTAGTGGTGCTTCGGATTCCCGCAGGGTTTCATGGGAGTTGGAGTTATCTACAGCCCTGTTGGGATCCGGGGGTGCTGCCAGGGGGTACTGCAACAGCTGCTGAGCCCTCTTGGGCGGGTTTTCCGTCACACCCGGAAGTGCTGCCAGAAGTAGGTCAACGAGAACCTGCAGCACTTCCTGGGGGGGTTATAAAAGGAGCCAGCAGCCACTACTCGGTGACCCAGAGTTGGGAGGAGGGAGACGAAGCTTACCAGGAGGAGTGGAGGAGGAAAGAGAGAGAAGGAAGGAAAACGAATTGTGTTTTGGTGCTTGTGTTTGGGACTGTGTTGCTGTGCTTGTGGGAGACGGGGAAGACGTTTCCAACAAGGGTAAAAAAAAAAAAAACTCCCGTGTGCTTTGAACTTGTGTCCTTAGTCTGTCTGTGTCAGAGCTGGCCTTTACACCAGTTTCGGTCAAGTGATGGACATTAACTGATAGTGGGCCAAACTGCATTAGGCAGTGGGGAGAAGAATTAGAAAGAGGAGAGTATTATTTCATAGATGATAATAAATGTAATATAAACCGATACACTTCCTAGTTTAACTCTTTCAGGGCTGATGTCGGCTTTTGTCAAAAGGAGGAGTTGACGGTGGTAATCAACCATAAACTGTGACAAAACCAACTGTTATGTTTTAGATAGATAGATAGATAGATAGATAGATAGATAGATAGATAGATAGATAGATAGATAGATAG
>JANRMT010061414.1:12846843-12862558 GCA_026402145.1 Polypterus bichir lapradei
TTTGCGATAACTTGCAATGAGTCTTTTACAGCGCTCTGGAGGAATTTTGGCCCACTCATCTTTGCAGAATTGTTGTAATTCAGCTTTATTTGAGGGTTTTCTAGCATGAACCGCCTTTTTAAGGTCATGCCATAGCATCTCAATTGGATTCAGGTCAGGACTTTGACTAGGCCACTCCAAAGTCTTCATTTTGTTTTTCTTCAGCCATTCAGAGGTGGATTTGCTGGTGTGTTTTGGGTCATTGTCCTGTTGCAGCACCCAAGATCGCTTCAGCTTGAGTTGACGAACAGATGGCCGGACATTCTCCTTCAGGATTTTTTGGTAGACAGTAGAATTCATGGTTCCATCTATCACAGCAAGCCTTCCAGGTCCTGAAGCAGCAAAACAACCCCAGACCATCACACTACCACCACCATATTTTACTGTTGGTATGATGTTCTTTTTCTGAAATGCTGTGTTCCTTTTATGCCAGATGTAACGGGTCATTTGCCTTCCAAAAAGTTCAACTTTTGTCTCATCAGTCCACAAGGTATTTTCCCAAAAGTCTTGGCAATCATTGAGATGTTTCTTAGCAAAATTGAGACAAGCCCTAATGTTCTTTTTGCTTAACAGTGGTTTGCGTCTTGGAAATCTGCCATGCAGGCCGTTTTTGCCCAGTCTCTTTCTTATGGTGGAGTCGTGAACACTGACCTTAATTGAGGCAAGTGAGGCCTGCAGTTCTTTAGACGTTGTCCTGGGGTCTTTTGTGACCTCTCGGATGAGTCGTCTCTGCGCTCTTGGGGTAATTTTGGTCGGCCGGCCACTCCTGGGAAGGTTCACCACTGTTCCATGTTTTTGCCATTTGTGGATAATGGCTCTCACTGTGGTTCGCTGGAGTCCCAAAGCTTTAGAAATGGCTTTATAACCTTTACCAGACTGATAGATCTCAGTTACTTCTGTTCTCATTTGTTCCTGAATTTCTTTGGATCTTGGCATGATGTCTAGCTTTTGAGGTGCTTTTGGTCTACTTCTCTGTGTCAGGCAGCTCCTATTTAAGTGATTTCTTGATTGAAACAGGTGTGGCAGTAATCAGGCCTGGGGGTGGCTACGGAAATTGAACTCAGGTGTGATACACCACAGTTAGGTTATTTTTTAACAAGGGGGCAATTTCTTTTTCACACAGGGCCATGTAGGTTTGGATTTTTTTTCTCTCTAAATAATAAAAACCATCATTTAAAAACTGCATTTTGTGTTTACTTGTGTTATATTTGACTAATGGTTACATGTGTTTGATGATCAGAAACATTTTGTGTGACAAACATGCAAAAGAATAAGAAATCAGGAAGGGGGCAAATAGTTTTTCACACCACTGTATATATATATATATAGTACAGGCCAAAAGTTTGGCCACACCTCCTCATTCAATGTGTTTTCTTTATTTTCATGACCATTTACAGCACTCCATCACTGTCCCAGGTGTTTGGGGTCATTGTCCTGTTGAAAAATAAATGATCGTCCAACTAACCTGACTTCTGCACAACACAACTGCTGGTCCCAACCCCATTGATAAAGCAAGAAATTCCACTAAATAACCCTGATAAGGCACACCTGTGAAGTGAAAACCATTTCAGGTGACTACCTGTTGAAGCTCATCGAGAGAATGCCAAGAGTGTGCAAAGCAGTAATCCGAGCAAAGGGTGGCTATTTTGAAGAAACTAGAATATAAAACATGTTTTCAGTTATTTCACCTTTTTTTGTTAAGTACATAGCTCCACATGTGTTCATTCATAGTTTTGATGCCTTCAGTCATGAAAATAAAGAAAACACATTGAATGAGGAGGTGTGTCCAAACTTTTGGCCTGTACTGTGTATATATATATATATATATATATATATTGTAAATTGATTTATTAAATGGGGTTACAGAGTGCTTTACAGCAATAAATATTATATTGGTGCACATCAGTTAGACTTACCATTCACTTGTGATGGCGATTCTGTAGAGATGCTTCTGTTGACAGAAGGAAGAGATGGAAAAGAGAAGCTGATTGATATATGATGTCTCTGAAAAAGTCCTGTGAGTTTTTGTGATATTTAGGCCAAGGTAACAGTGGTCGAAAATTCAGGTGGAAATGTTTCTATATGCATGTGTCTAACATCAACTTCTTCTTGCATTGATTCTTCTAATCAGTAGCATATAATATCATAATCTGTAAACTATTAAGTTCAATTCAGTATTGCTGGGGCAGTCATATTGATCAATAGATAGAAACCAACCTTGGCAAGGGTAGCAGTCCATCGCAGAGCCCACTCACTCACACTTGGATTTGCTAATTAACTTAATTTGTGCATCTTTGGGAATGTGGATGCACCTGGAAGAAACTCCACCATGGACAATACCTAGGCATAACATACAAAGCCAGGGTGCTGGATCTGTAATAGAAATGCAGCTAAAGATTTTGGGACCTGTGAAAAGATGTAATATCAGGTGCCCAACCCTGAACAAAACAACTTTGCACAATGGCTGTGTAACCCAAACAACCCAACCCCTCAAACCCAATCATAACTTATGATAGTTTTTTTACCCAACCCCCCAAACCCAATCGTAACTTATGATAGTTTTTTTTTAATACATTCTGGTATTGTACTAGGGCTGTCAAACTAACCAAAAAATAAAAAGGTTTGAATATTCAAATTAAAATAAGTAAATATTTGATTGCAGTTTAACAGTTCTAGATGTTACTTGTTCATACGCACTTTTTTTATATGTTACTATTATTTCAATAGCAGCAACATCAAGAACAAGTGGCAGCATAAACATAATAGTGATACTAGGACAACTGTATCCAACAGGGCTGTCACATTGATTGTCACTATTCGAATATAATTAGAATTTATTTTAAAAAACGTCTTGTTTGAAGGCAAAAGCAGGCATTCAGTTGTAAAGGAGTGTGACATCTAATCCCAGTCTTTCCTACAATATTTTGTTAATAGTTCATGAAAATATAACTACATATCTCTCTATTATAATAAAAAAATCTTAGGACGAGACAATACTTTTTAGTTTGGGACGAGACATGACTTTTTCAGAGAGATACTTTCATGTCCTGCAAGATGAGACTTTATGCTGAGAGATTTAACCAAACCCGGGGCCGGAAATAAAAGACGAAGAGTAGATGACAAGTAGAACGTCATAAAGGATTCAAAAACATTGGCATGATACACATGCAAAGCAGGTTAGAGATAATCCTTCTATATAAAAGCGGTCGGGATTGTCCTTCCGTCCCGTGAGTGCTACGCAGGCGCGGAGTTTCACACACGCCCTGTCCATTTTGCAATGCATGATGGGATTTGTAGTTTCGTTTTTCCAGGTAAAAAATGATTTTCTACTCCAGACTGTGCGATATCTTCTTCTTTCTTACTATATAAAAGCGGTCGGGATTGTCCTTCCATCCTGTGAGTGGAAAGCGTAGCGGTATTCCGCTTATCACAGACTTACTACTTGCAGCTTGCGGTACGAAGCGACATGATGTGAGCAGAGTTCTGGTACTCCCATCGTTCCCTTGCTTTTGTGCGCGATGTGCTGGAGACAAAATTATGTCTCTGGAAATAATTAATGTTGATGGAGTACAAATGCCTCACCGCGTAGTAAATATCAAGGGGGTTCAAAAGGGCGACCTCAATATAGAAAAAAAGTTTAAATTTCATCACAAAAATAACAGAAACTATTAGTATTAAAGTAATACCGCTCAAATGCAATATAACCAAATTAATGAGTTTGTATAAAATATCAAATTGATCTACATATTGAATTGCCTTAAGAAGTGGTCAACTTAAAAGTCGGTCATCTTCAAAGGCGGGTCAGCCTAGTGAAAGTACTAAAATTTAAAAGTCTCAAAAAAAATGATAGTATAGATCACATTAGCACAAACAAATGGAAATTATTATTCAGTGAAATAATGGAACAGCGAAAGAGATTGAATATATTGTTTGAATTTAAACTTTAAGTCAGAGACTTGTAGATTGTCTAATTCGTGTTGCCATCAGGGAAAAGTGGTTTTTCTTCCCAATGAAGAGGCGTATCCGCGAGAATTAAAAGATTTGTTGTTTAGTGAAAGTGAAATCAACATACGCAAGCGGCAGAAACACGAAGTGGCTGGCACATAGTGTAGACCAGGGGAGGGGGGGATTGGTGAGCGAAGCCCTCTAGTAATTACTAAAAGAGTGATAAAATCTCATTACCATGGAGACTCCGGGGCACATTGACACAACCCTGAACCAGCCTGGATGTTACCCATGTACTGTTCATATTTTCCCGTTGTGTATGAGCTTTTCTCTCGGTATTCTCATTTTCCTATACATCTCCAAAGATATGCAGATTGGGTTTCTTCATGACTCCAAATTAGGCTTGCGTGCATGAGTGGGCCCTGCCATGACAAAGGCTGTTCTCTACTTTGCACCCAGTGATACTCATGATCCCATGAAGCCAATGTGAGAATGTTCTGGCTTGTTATTTTTTCTAGCACTGCATTTAAATATAAGCCTTTCACTTTTCAAAATTAAATATTTTCCATACACAACAAGCACTTTTGCCTGTACCACTTATGCAGTGGGATTTATATTCTTTGTCTCACTGAAGAAACCCCATGGAGCAAAATAATAATGTTTATCTTCACAGGGGGAACTCTCAGATATGAAGCAAACTCTAACGGTGGTGATGCTTGAAAAGGAAAAACTCAATGAAGAACTCAAGACAAGAACTTTTGGGGACACGCTTAAAGACTTCACTATTTTTGACAACTCTGTAAGGATGATACATTAAATGTACTACATACAGTACTGCTCACTGCTCCCCCCAGGTTGTAAATGCTTGGTTTGTGTTTAACTCAATGCTGACTGTTCAAATAATTGTACTTAAGAGAGATTTCTCAACATATTCTTAACATATTTTACTTTGAATTCTCATAATCAAAGCACTACATCAAAAGTAAACGGGAGACCAATCAGGAGTCACTAATTTAGTTTAGCCTACCTCAATGGAGTCAACTCCCACCAGTGGGCAGTGCAGTGGGGCTGTCCTTGTCATTGCTGTGTCAGGGCTCTACAGTCCTGGGTGTAAACCCTAGCCTAGTGTTCGGTGTGTAGCCTGCACTTTCTCTGCACGTTCTTGAGTTTTTCTTTTGACTACTTTGGTTTTCTCCCATATCTCAAAGGCATATAGGGTAAAATGATGGATGGATGGATGGATGGATGGATGGATGGATGGATGGATGGATAGATAGATAGATAGATACTTTATTAATCCCAAGAGGAAATTCATATACTCCAGCAGCAGCATACTGATAAAAAACAACATTAAATTAAAGAGTGATAAAAATGCAGGTAAAACAGACAATAACTTTGTATAATGTTAACATTTACCCCCTGGATGGAACTGAAGAGTCGCATAGTGTGGGGTCTCCTCAGTCTGTCAGTGAGCAGGACGGTGACAGCAGTCTGTCGCTGAAGCTGCTCCTCTGTCTGGAGATGATCCTGTTCAGTGGATGCAGTGGACTCTCCATGATTGACAGGAGCCTGCTCAGTGCCCGTCGCTCTGCCACGGATGTCAGACTGTCCAGCTCCGTGCCTACAATAGAGCCTGCCTTCCTCACCAGTTTGTCCAGGTGTGAGGCGTCCCTCTTCTTTATGCTGCCTCCCCAGCACACCACTGCGTAGAAGAGGGCGCTCGCCACAACCGTCTGATAGAACATCTGCAGCATCTTATTGCAGATGTTGAAGGACGCCAGCCTTCTAAGGAAGTATAGTCGGCTCTGTCCTCTCTTGCACAGAGCATCAGTATTGACAGTCCAGTCCAATTTATCATCCAGCTGCACTCCCAGGTATTTATAGGTCTGTACCCGCTGCACAGTCACCTCTGATGATCACGGGGTCCATGAGGGGCCTGGGCCTCCTAAAATCCACCACCAGCTCCTTGGTTTTGCTGGTGTTCAGTTGTAGGTGGTTTGAGTCGCACCATTTAACAAAGTCCTTGATTGGATTCCTATACTTTGATTGGTGAAAACAGATCTCTGCAAAGTGGTTCAAATTTATTACATCTGTAACACAGAATAATTGATTGCATAATTATTCACCCATTTTAATATGACATACCTAAATCATCACTGGTGCATCCAACTGGTTTAGAATTTGCACAGTTAGTTCAATGGAGGTCACCTGTCTGAGGTTTCAGTTGATTGTCATCTTGTGGCAAGTCAGTATGGTGGACTAACCTACACAATGAAGACAAAAGAACACTCCAAGTGAAAATGGAAAAGCACAAGTCGGGGGATGGAGGCAAAAAAATTCAGGTCATTGAACATTAAGAAATGTAAATAGTATGGTACAGCGATAATCTGCTAGTGCAGGTCATACATACAACCTGAATTGAGGGAGGTAATCGAGAGACCTCTGAGATATCCGAAGGATTTCAGGCAACAGTGTATTAAGATTGGGGAGAATACTGCCCAGGTGCTTCACTAGTCAAAGCTTTATGGGAGTGTGGCCAAGAGACAAAACGCACATGATATCTTGGAAGAAGACATGTGGGAGACACTGATGTCGGCTAGAAAAAGGTTCTGTCGTCAATGACGCTTTACCCTTTTGCTCTCAGAGGTCTTTAAATGCCATCAAATGCCTTTTCCTCAAGAGTGGCTCCCATTTAGCCCCTCTACCATAAACACCCGATTGATGTTGAGTGCTTCTGAGATGTGCTTAACATTTTGGTTTTGTCAATAAATCTTTTTTTCTGATTTTTCTTTCTCGGGTCTCAGACCTCGGTGCTGCTTTCCCTCCTGCCTCTTAGGTATTTTGCTTTTTCTTAGAAATGAGGAGATCGGAAGGCATTTCTAAGACGACTTTATTATGGAACGCTGTCCCTATGTTTTTGTCTGGCCAACTTGGTCTTTTACCCCCTGATCACACTGGCCCTTTTTGATTTTCTGTGATCGTAACTCCTCCATTTTGTGTGGCTGTTTTGATATGCATTACCATTTTGCCTTTGTGGTTACTTTTATGGGTGGCACGGTGGCACAGTGGGTAGCGCTGCTGCCTCACAGTTAGGAGACCCGGGTTCACTTCCCAGGTCCTCCCTTCGTGGAGCTTGCATGTTCTCCCGGTGTCTGCGTGGGTTTCCTCCCACAGTCCAAAGACATGCAGTTTAGGTGCATTGACGATTCTAAATTGTCCCTGGTGTGTGGGTGTGTGTGTGTGAGTGTGCCCTGCGGTGGGCTGGCACCCTGCCCAGGGTTTGTTTCCTGCCTTGCGCCCTGTGTTGGCTGGGATTGGCTCCAGCAGACCCCCATGACCCTCTGGTTAGAATATAGCGAGTTGGATAATGGATGGTTACTCTTATACTGAATGGTCTAGGTATGTCATAAAGAGCCCAAGTGCAATAGAAGTCAAAAGGAGTCAATAAAAACCCACCGTGAGCAGTCATGGTCAGAGTCCTTGCCAAATCAGGGCAATGACAAAAAAATGAGGTATATAATATCGTCTTGGCACTATCATTTTAAAAGCCCCATCCATTTTGATGTTGTTAAAAGAGCGTGGATAACTAATTGATTGGGTAGTCAAATCTGTTTTAACAGTAAAATGGAAAAAGAAGACTTCCACAAACACACCTACAGAGGTTTCAATGGTGGTTTTTCTGATGGGGGTGCCAGTGGTGGGTTTTCTGATGGGTGTGCTAATGGATTTAACAGCAGTGATTAGCTACTAGTGGACGGCACAGTGGTAGCACTGCTGCCTCGCAGTTAGGAGACCCGGGTTCGCTTCCTGGGTCCTTCCTGCGTGGAGTTTGCATGTTCTCTCTGTGTCTGCGTGGGTTTCCTCTCACAGTCCAAAGACATGCAGGTTAGGTGCATTGGCAATCCTAAATTGTCCCTGGTGTGTGCCCTGTGGTGGGCTGGCACCCTGCCTGCGGTTTGATTCCTGTCTTGCACCCTATGTTGGCTGGGATTGGCTCCAGCAGAGCCATGTGACCCTGTGTTAGGATATAGCGGGTTGGATAATGGCTGGATGGATGATTAGCTACTTGTATATTTCATACATATTGGATTTCCTCTCAATGTGAGTTATCAGCGAAACGTCCAATGTAAACATTGCAGTTAACAACAGTTTGTTTCTTTCCAGACAAATCTTTGTGAGACCAAGATCGCAGGTGAATCTTCTTCAGCTTCCCCTGAAACTAAACCGCTGTCTTCCAGTCAAGCACCACCGGCAATCTACAGCATCGCTCAAGTCACAAAATGGCAAATGGAAATGGTTTGTCTTAGTTTAATTCAGGATGTCAAGGTGATGAAGTTGTTAGTGTTGCTGCCTTCCAAGTTTAAAGCAGGTTGCATACCCACCTGTTATAAAAAAAGTTTCATTTAGGTAGCTTCATGCACTTTTTTTTGTGATCAGATGTTTATTAAGAAAGACAACAGCAATCAACAAGAAAGCATAAAAACAATATTCTGCAGTTACAAATTTATATATAAATGCTAAGGTCTATCTGTCTGATCAACCATTAATGTTACATGTTAGACAATTTTAAATCTTTTTGTGCTTTGTACATTTTTGCTGTGAATGCCTTTTGTTATTTTATTCTTTTTAAATATACTATTTTTTTGTTTGTTTTAAAAACGCCATCTAGAATGAAGTATTCATATTCACGTTGCTGCACCTCCATTTTGTTTTGGTCATGAGAGCCTCAATTTTCATGTTCTTGTTGTCAGGACGTGGCTCTGGATTCCTAGGAGGTGCAGTCTCAGAAGTTGCGTCATATGATGCGATTGACACCAAGCTTTATAAACCAGCAGGGATGGATCCTTTGCCATCCGAGATTGGGATAAAAAAACTACAAGCTTTTGAATGTGTTTTTTTTTATTATTATTATTGTGCTGATGAAATCTTCAGAACTCTTCCAGACTTAGGTTTCTGCTTAATGTTTAGGCTTTGGTAACCAGTTTTTGGTTTTCCCGGCTAGTGACTAATTTCTGGAATTTAACTGTATTTCTTCTCCCAATCTATTCAAATGAAAATCTTCATCTTGTCAATTTATTGGAAGTACAGATTAACTGTTCAGTGGGGAAGGATTCAGTTGAACTGACTTGGATATGGCCCTAGCTTTGTCTTCTGTATTTTAAACCAGAAAGGTTTATTTTCCATTTTCCATTATAGTAGACCATGGCGTTTAGTCCAAGGATGTGCCTCTCTATGTAGCTTCTAGTGCTTTTGTGTCTTTTTCAGAGTTATTCTTGTATTACAATTGTATTATATAACACATTGCATTCACTCTTACAGCACTGAGAATTATAACTTTGTAAGAAATTTATTTTCCGAGCCAGTGTTTTTCAGGCATGCTCTTACTTTTTTATTGTACTAGGAGAAAGTCAATCTGCTGTACCAAGCAAAGGCTGAAGCATTCGAGGAACAGATGTTATCTCTAAGGTACTAATCACCATGAATTAACTTGATTTTATGTTATCATGCCAAGTGAGTACAAAATATAAGTGTGTTAGCCAATGACTTCAAGCCATCTTTTACCAGAATTTAATGCTAAATTAAAAATAGTATACAAAAAGAAGTAAATACTGACACTTGTGACAGATATGGGGTGCTTGTGAGGTAACCATGTACCCAGAAGAACAAACAGGCAAGACTGTAATGTCAAATGAAAGGGGGAGCAGCTCACATTCACCTGAACCTGCTTCACTTTCATCGATTTCGCTTATTTTTCAGAAGTATTTTTTGGGTGCTTTCATTTGCCGTGATTCAGGTATATTGGTAGGTTTTTTTTATAAATTTCAGGTCCTGTTATGGCTCTTCTAATTGGTTTAGGTCCAGATCTTGAGTAAGCCATTCTAAAACATTTGCTTATTTTCAGTCATTTTGATGTGGACTTGCTCTTGTGTTTTGGATCAACGTCCTGCTGCATGTTCCAACTACTTAGCTGACCAATGGATAAGTGGACATTCTCCTTAAGAATTTTCTGACAAAAGATCCCCAATTATTAAAAATAAAGTTTGCCCAGGTTTCAAGGTAGCAAACCATCCACATATCATTACATTACCACCAGCATCTTTGACTGCTGATTTGATGTTCTTACCATAAAAATGATTTGTTTGCTTTAGGCAAGATTTTGTGAGACCCATGTTGTACAGCAAGTTGCACTTTGTCCCATTGGTCTATAAAATGTTTTCCTCAGAGGCTTGGAGATCATCTATGCAGGTGTCCTCAGTCACAGTCCTGGAGGACAGCAGTGGCTGTAGTTTATTTGTTCCAATTCAATTGCTTCTTGAAAAGTCATTTATTGCTGATGAAGAACTTGTTGCTGAAGTGACATTTTCAGATAGATAGATAGATAGATACTTTATTGATCCCAAGGGGAAATTCACATACTCTAGCAGCAGCATACTGATACAAAAAACAATATTAAATTAAAGAGTGATAACAATGCAGGTATAACAGACAGTAATTTCGTATAATGTTAGGGTTTACCCCCATGAGTGGAATTGAAGAGTCGCATAGTGTGGGGTCTCCTCAGTCTGTCAGTGGAGCAGGACAGTGACAGCAGTCTGTCGCTGAAGCTGCTCCTCTGTCAGGAGATGATCCTGTTCAGTGGATGCAGTGGATTCTCCATGATTGACAGGAGCCTGCTCAGCGCCCGTCGCTCTGCCATGGATTTCAGACTGTTTAGCTCCGTGCCTACAATAGAGCCTGCCTTCCTCACCTTTTTGTACAGGCGTGAGGCGTCCCTCTTCTTTATGCTGCCTCCCCAGCACACCACCGTGTAGAAGAGGGCGGTCGCCACAACCGTCTGATAGAACATCTGCAGCATCTTATTGCAGATGTTGAAGGACGCCAGCCTTCTAAGTAAGTATAGTCGGCTCTGTCCTCTCTTGCACAGAGCATCAGTATTGGCAGTCCAGTCCAATTTATCATCCAGCTGCACTCCCAGGTATTTATAGGTCTGCACCCTCTGCACAGTCACCTCTGATGATCACGGGGTCCATGAGGGGCCTGGGCCTCCTAAATCCACCACCAGCTGCTTGGTTTTGCTGATGTTCAGTTGTAGGTGGTTAGGTTCCTATAATCCTCCTCCTCCTGCCCACTCCTGATGCAGCCCACGATAGCAGTGTCTTCTGCTTCCTTTTAGCTGTCTTGCTTATTAAGATTTTGAACCATTTATTACATATTTTAGCCTTAAACAGCTGCATTCACTGTTTTTAATTGCTTATTATTAGCAACCAGTAATGGCGCACTGCACGGTAACGTGCAGTAAATACAGTTGATTTTTCATTCTCTTTCCCTGTATGTTTAGCATTCGTTTGCTCAGAGGTTGATGCACTTGCTGCTTTGTGAGCAGCTTTTGTTTTCTTTACTCTAGCGGCCCACTTCTTCTTTTCTTTCTTTGGCATCTTCTTGCATTAAATCTGATTAAGTCAGTTTTTTTGTGTTGCAATTACTTAGTACGTTTTTCCTAGTTTTTCACTTAAGCTGGCAGTTAAGTCTTCAATCTGCCTCAAGAATGATTTAAGATATGAAGAGGTAGAGGAAGTGACGGCAAAGCTGGTAGCAATAATACCCTCTAGCTATCTGCGTCAAGAATGATTTGAGATATGGAGAGGTAGGGGAAGTGATTGCGACGGTGGTAGGGATAAGAACAGCGCCCATACGCATGCACTGCACGGTCGCCCTGCTGCCCGCTGATGAGAGTTGATTCTACAATAAAATAAAATAAGATAAGAGTAATAAAAATCATCACCCCGAAAGCGGGCAGTAGACGTCACATAGTATATGTGTACCAAATTTCAGGTCAATAGGTCAAACGGTTTGTGAGCTACAGGTGATTTAAAATCCTGGATAGACAAACGGACAACCATGGTAGCGTATTATATAAGAAAAAAAGATGCAAATAACAAAGGAACCCGCAGTTCTCCATCTATCTTATTTCCATTTATACCTGTGCGTATTCATCCTGCACTATTTAGTTTAATAAAGTTCTCAGAAGAAAACTGAAGAGAAGATGAGGAACTGAAAATTACTCATCCATTTAGGCTTCAAATCATTTGGATTATATCATTAGATAGGAAAAAAAATCTATGACTTAAGAATGACCTTACTTTTCAGATTTACAAGTTATGATGTTAAATAAGACCTGTTATTGGCAAGGATTGTTTTCTAATTAAGCAACTGGGTTGAAATCAAAAACCTGTAGCCAGCCCCCCAGGACTATGACTGAGGACCCCTGACCTAGAGGCTTCCTGGCAAGCAAGAGACAAGTGTTATTTATGTTCTTCATTAAGAAGTTTCCGCCCTGCTGTTCTTGCACATCCTCTTCATGGGTTTCCTCCCTGATCTCCTATCTCATGTATATTAAGATGACTGGCTGGCCAATTTGGCCTGAGTGAGCCCTGTGATAGGCTGGAGCTTAGTCCAGAGCTACTTCCTGCTGTGTTCACAGTGCTGCATGAATAAGTGTTGGTCCTCCATAATAGTGGAGAATGAGATGAGAAATGAGATAAAACTCCTCCTTCGTTGTATTCCTTCAATAGCATTCAGTTTAAAGCAACATAGTCTAGACGATGTGAGGACTGAGTGTTGATGTGAGAAGAATCAATTCATTGTTGTTAATCAGTCTGTTATTTATTAGTTTTTGCCTTTAGTAATGCCAGTAATTAATTACATAATTTGGTAAGGCTCACGCTTCATTTTCTTTACCTTTGTCTGTTAGAAGGTTTTCTGGCTGTTAGATTTATATGAAGATAACTCAAACACACTTGTTTTAAGAAAGAGAATAATAACATTTATTGATAAACAGTACGTTTAGAAAAAAATAACTGTAATCTATCTATCTATCTATCTATCTTTTGTGGACGCGGCCCGGACACAGACAGGCAGACATGTTGTAATCCACCACCACACGTTTATTTACAAAGTACTATTTACAATATTCAAGTGCACACAAACCCCAAACACAGTCCTGGCCACACAATGCCTTCCTCTTCGGGCCGCCTCCACACTCTCTCTCTCCTGCTTTGTCCTGCTTCCACCCCACTCCAGCCTCGAATGAAGGGAGACGGCCCCTTTTATATCATCCCGGATGAGCTTCAGGTGTTTTCCAGCACTCCTCCCTGGACACGACCCAGTGTGGCGGAAGTGCCGGCTGTTCTCCCGGAAGCTCTCCGGGTGTCCCTGCTCCTCTTCCCCCCAGCACTTCCTGGTGTGGCGGAAGTGCTGAGGTCCAGGGTCCCCAAGGCATTGGGGCGCCCCCCGGCGGTGACCACGGGCCCCTACAGGGTTGGGCTTCCAAGCCCTCCACCCGTGGCCCCCAATGCAACCAGGATGGCAACCCCCACGTGATCCACGGTGGGCGTAGACCCTCTTCCGGTCCCTCAAGGGTCGTTGCCCCTGGCATCCCTGACACTATTTACTAGCAAAATAACCGCGCTTCGCAGCGGAGAAGTAGTGTGTTAAAGAAGTTATGAAAAAGAAAAGGAAACATTTTAAAAATAACGTAACATGATTGTCAATGTAATTGTTTTGTGACTGTTATGAGTGTTGCTGTCATCAAGGATTTGATTATCATTATTTCTTTCAATCAGGTTCGTATTTGGAGGATGTGTTGTGTTCAAGTTATATTCCGTGTTTGTCAACCGTTGTAAAGATAACAGGTTTCATTCATCGAAGTGTTCACTACCCAAATCGGTCCTCGTGAATCTAAGATGTTTAACAGGCATTCCCGGTATTAAGTTGTGGATTTGCCTGCGAATATTTAGCGGCAGCGTGTCTATGAACTTAATTTCAACTTAAGCTTTACACCTTGCTTTCCTATTGATATGTCTACCAAGGCTTGTTCAGATTTAGAGGGTTGTTCCTTTTTTAGTGCATCAATAAACAGCTCGTCTTCCTCTTTATCTGAGACATCACACACTGCCTGCATGGGTTTACCTTTCCCAGTCCTGCAAACTTTAGCGAAGTGGTTCAATTTACCACATTTTTTACACTGTCTTCCTTTAACTGGACTTAGACTTTCCACCGTGTGCTTTGTTTCCGCAGTAGCTGCACTTATGAATATGCTTGTATGCGTCACCCGCTTCATATTCTTTTGCTGCCTTCTCAATTGTGTAATGCGTTTTTCGTTCAGCGCTCTTTGGAGCTTTTGCTTGTTTTCTGCGTACTGCGTTCACAATCAATTCACGTGAGCCGCTCAGAGTACATGCATCGAAGGTTCTCAGCTGTGCTTGTGCTATCTCGTGCGATCTTGCGATGTCCATGGCTTTATTTAATGTTAGCTCAGACCCGGCACTTAAAAGTTTCTCTCGCACTTTTGCTGAGTTTGTGCCAAACACTATTCTATCCCTAACCATCTCATCTTCGTTTGCATAAGCACAGTCCTTCACCAGCAATTTTAACTCCGTTACAAAGTGATCAAAAGTCTCATTTATCCCCTGCGTCTTCTCATTAAACTTGTATCTCGTGAATATCGTATTCGTCTTAGGCATGACAAACGCCTCAAAACGGTTAGTACCTTGGCTTCCTCCTGGGTGAAAGTCAATGTGTTAAAAATGTCTTTTCCTTTTTCCCCAGTCCACAGGAGCAGGTAGCTGCATTTCCCACTCTCGTCTTTGCCTTTTAGCGGGCCAGAAAACATCAGTTCCACGTGCTGTCAGAACTTTTTCCATTCTCCTGGCAGGTTAAGAGAATCCCAGTCAATTCGTGGTGAAGGAACTCCAACAAAATCCATAACTGTCCTCTATTCTGACACCATGTCTTGTTTTCACAAATTGTGAAAAATGAAATGATGGCGAGACTTTCTTTTAAAGTATGCAGGGGAACTTTATTTATTACAGCTCTTACATTCACGGCATCCGTGCTCTAAATTAACTTCCATAATAGTATAACCTTGAGGTCCCTTTTTCTGGTGCCTTCCTTATGACATAGGTGCCTAAACCATGCCTGATAATAATACATTTCAATGACATATAAATATTACAGTGATCACCTCGATAGACATCTCACCCCCAAACCGCTACTCGTGAATCTAAGATGTTTAACAGGCATTCCCGCTATTACCTTTTTGATTTGCCTGCGAATATTTAGCGGCAGCGTGTCTATTGGATTGCTGCTGACGGACAGCTTTATATGGGCAGGCACTCAATTACGCGGGAGGCGTGGGTATGGGGGAAGCAATATAGGCAGGCAGCCAACTACGTGGGAGGCGTGGTGATGGGGGACACAACTCCGCCTCACATGGCAACCAAGCTGCAGGCTATGGCCATATATATGTATGTAAGTAGGATTCAGTTATGACCGTTACGTGTAGAATTTCGAACTGAAAATGCTTAACTTTTGTAAGTAAGCTGTAAGGAATGAGCCTGCCAAATTTCAGCCTTCTACCTAAACGGGAAGTTGGAGAATTAGTGATGAGTCAGTCAGTGAGTCAGTCAGTCAGTCAGTGAAGGCTTTGCCTTTTATTAGTATAGATATATACTAGCAGAATACCCGCGCTTTGCAGCGGAGAAGTAGTGTGTTGAAGAAGGTATGAAAAAGAAAAGGAAAAATTTAAAAAATAACGTAACATGATTATTAATGTAATTGTTTTGTCATTGATATGAGTGTTGTTCCCATATCTATATATCTCTATATCTATATCTATATATCTCTATATCTATATATATATCTATATATATATCTATATCTATATCTATAT
>JANRMT010061414.1:12862658-12875929 GCA_026402145.1 Polypterus bichir lapradei
CGCACCCATGTTGTAATCGCATGAGCAGATGGGACATGATCATGACATCCTAACTGGTAATGACACCAAAATTCCCTTTGTGCAGCAGTAACACTATCACCATTCTTATAGAAGGTTTTCACAGCGAACTCTTGTTGCACACCACTCCACTGCTCCATTATAACTAATGGCAAGGGGTTCTAAACAAGGTCGCATTGGTCCCAAACAACTGCCGAAACCCCAGAGTTGCCAACACTCGGTTTCAAAATTACCCATTTCCCTGCACCATCCTGTACAAGTTCAGAATTCATAATAAAATGTGAGGATGCTTATTAAAACATCTTGATTTTTTTGCGATCAATTTTTTTTAACAAAGTCAAAAAATAAGTAATTTTTTTCAAAATGGGAAACAATCAACATGTGAAATAAATCCTCACAGTTCCTTCCACCCACCCCCGCCAAAGTCCCGTGCTCTATCACCAGGAACGGCAGCGACACCAAACAACCACACCACCACCACACATGATCAAGAGAGTGCCTGGATGGTCCATTAATACATGATGCAGGAAACTCCAGAAGGATCAGGTTGTAAAAAGGTAGAGAACCAGTTCATTAGCTTAATTAGAATAGGGGTCTTCCTCCTACAGGTAAGAAGTAGATTAGCAGCTACAGTTCCGAAACATAAGAATTTACATTGGCACACTGAAAGAGAAAGGCCTGAAAGATCTAAGAGTACAAGAGTATGTGGCAAAAGAGGAGTAGGAACTGATAGATTACAGTAAAGTGAGTGTGCAAGAAATAGGAGACCAATATCCTATTTCGAAATAATTGTATATTTTGATCATCGAACATTACACTTTATTAAACGTGAATAAAGGAAGACAAAGTGACCTGTGGTCATGTGTTTATGGCAAAATGATTGCAAAACAAATTGCAAAAAAACTATAATAGCAGGAAGAAGAAGAAATGGAGCAGTGACATCAGCTGAACATCAAGGTGGGTAAGTGACTAAGAACACAAAACAATAAGAAGACAGGAAACTGAAACAAGTAGCCAAGCAAGAAGTTTTGAGCCCTGACATGACACTAGAGTATACCAGAGTATGATTGCTGGTGCTAGATATGGTGGTTCCTGCCTTTTAAAAATAACTGTCTTCTTGGAATGTTCACGGACTACAGTGCATAGAGTAGTAAATATAAAAAAACACCCATTAAGCATCTGAGATCAGAGAAGAATGTCTAAACCTGTTTAAACTAACAGAAGTGCTTCAATTACTCACATGCCAGTTGTTTATAACTGTGGAGCACATATTTCTGCATTGTAAGTTATTTGGTACTACTGAATGTTCCTGTGTATTTATGCCTGAAATGGGATAGTTCTCTTTCTATGGTTAGTTCTCATTTTATAGGAAAAACTGTCAGGCATCCATGAAACCATACAGTTTAAAAATTTTAACAAAATGGTTGACTATCAATGGTTAGTGCTTTTAGCTCAGAGCTCAAAAATTCTGACTTCAAATTCCATTATCTTGTATCCTTATGGGTTTACTCTGGGTATGTCAGTTTGTGGCAGACAGCCAGGACCCTTACCCACATGGGACGCCTTCATACTGGAAGGACCTTGGGAGAGAGCGTGCACAAGGCAGTATCTCCCCCGGATTGCGAGATGGCAGCCCCCCTAGGTTGTGGTGCTCCGAATTCCCAAAGGGCATCATGGGACATGGAGTTTGCTGACTCAGTCCTGTTGGGTTCTCCAGGTGCCACCAGGTGGTGCTGCAGGGACTGGGGAGCCCTACGTTGTTAGGTTCCCACCTCACCTGGAATTGCTTCCGGACCATGCTTATGGGACACCAGAGGTATTCCCGAGTGTTACAGATAAAGATTGCGAGAGGAAGGAGGGGACAGAGAGAAAAAGAGAGAGACAGAAGAGAAGACAAAAAGAAAAAAAGACAAAGTGATATGTGCTTTTATTCCTATGCATTGTACTGTGCTTGTGTGGGAAATGCTTGAGGGAAGAGTTTCCCATGAAATAAAAGCTGTGTGTCGTGCTGGACTTGGTCCTGTGTCTGTCTGTGTTGGGTTTGGGGAGCTAGAGAACCCCCTACAGGACACACAGTTCTAATTTTACATCCCAATGATGTGACTTTAGGCAGACATATGTTTCAATACTTTCTCATGTGTTACAGCATTGGGAGTTGATATGTCCTCTCGCACATAATGATTTCATTTACAATATATTGATAGTTATGCCTTAAGAAAATGCCATTTAACTTGCTAAGACTCTGTAACTAAACATCCTATCATCCTATCTTTCATGAAGTCAAAACCAGAACCATGCTGAAATGGAAATGTTAAGTACACACTCGCTCAAAGGTTTTTTTTCTACAAACTCAGATGATTGGCAACATATCAGCAACTGCTCCACTAAATGGCAGCACCCACAAGAAAAACAAAATGACATTGATAAAAAACTCTCTCAAAATGATTTCCTACCTAATAATAAATGTCAGAAGCAGATCTGATGCCCAAAAAAAACTATTTTATATAGACTGTTTACAGATTCAGAAATAAAGGTGAAAAAAAAATAGGAAAAAAATTAAAACAATGCCTATTCATGTCAGCTATCTGCATTTTTAAATTGTTTTATGGGTGGCACCATTTGCGTACCTGTTACTAACATAAGGGTGTCTGTTGTAAGGGACACACCCCAGAAGTCACATCACTATTGATGCCAAGTGTGGCATCATTAGTGCCACACTGTTTAATATTTTGCGGGCAAGCTGACCAGAGATGTATTACGGGGATAACCAGGAGATGCATGTAAGCCAGAAAATGGTTGAATCCGGGAAATCAAAAAATACCAAAGTTGAAGTGGTGCTTGAAACTTCAACTCCCAGCAGTACAAAGAGGCTGGCGAGACGTTTAAAAGGAGGCCGGTGAGACTAAGGAGGAAAAGTATTTTGTGTTTCGTGTCAGAAGTTCCTGTCTGTCAACCTTCTATTCTGATACCTGTGGATTCTTGTTTTGTCCTGGATTGTCTCCTGTTTTGGGCTATGGTCTGTCTGGTGTCTTCCTGCACGAGGACTGTCCGAGGATTTGTTGCCATCCTGTGAAGAAAGGAGTGCTCCTGATCCCATTCATCCGTCTTCTTTTCATCAGGAAATACCGGTAGGACTAGCTTTACATTCCCATTCAATGTGCTGATTTCTGGACTATCTACCAGCATCATTGCATTTCATCCATTGCTGCTTTACATGGACTTTATGGTGAATGTTTATTGTTGTGGTTTGTTTTCGTGTTTATTGTACATCGCCATAAGGGGAAGTGGGGTGGGATCGTTGTTTTCATTTATTATTGTTTAATACATTCTTTATTTGTTGTTTTATTTCCGGTGGCTTTTTTGTCTCTGCCTGTGAGTGCGTGAGGATTAGGCCAAGGCTGGGTGCATCCTTGGAATCTCCACCAAAAAAATAAATAAACCACCGTCTTTTCGACAGTGTGAATCTTAGCAGCACCGAACCGCTACAAAGTGTCAAAAGTGTTTTTTTGAGAAACAAAATCAAAGACAAAAATTAGTCTATAGCAAAAAGACAATCAAGAAAACGTTTCGCAAAGATTTGTTCAGGGTTTTGAATCCACAGTTTGGATAATAAAGTGACCTTTCAGTCGACCTGATTACCAAGTTCATGACCTCTGAAAACACACCCACTAACAACAAGAGGTGCTTGCATTAACGAGGAGTTCACAAACTAGTGGATGCTGTAATGAACCAAAATGTCGCCCAACAGGGTACAAAAAATTTGCACAACACTTGCCAGGGAACTGGTTAATTTAAAAAATAAAATAAATAAATAAATAAAATATGAAAAAAAAATCAAATATGAATTTTATGACTCCAAAATACCCTAAAACGAGTGCTAGATCATCCCTCATGGTAAAAGTAAGACAATAAGAAATATTTGTTACATTTTTTTTTTTTGAAGTTTTATTAATTTTATTGCAATCATTCCATACAAATCAATCAATTTTTACAAAAAGTAAAATTGAGTTAAGAACAAGTCGACCCCCACCCCTGAGAGAGAGAGCAAGGCAAACGGCGTAAAATTTAAGGCTTGTAAACATACCTAAATTAATAAGTTTGATAAGCCAGTAGAGATTAATGCAGAAGACAAAGAAATACGGAAATAATTGCTTCCTCTGTGCTTTAAGAGCTTATTTTAAAATATTACTGATTAGATCGTGCCATGTTTTGAAAAAAGTCTGTACGGATCCTCTAATTGAGTATTTGATTTTTTTCAAATTCAAATAGTATAACACATCGGTTTCCCACTGACTTAAAAGAGGAGAGTTTGGGTTCTTCCAGTTTAGCAGAATAAGTCTGCGTGCCAAAAGTGTAGTGAATGCAATCACAATTTGTCTTTCTCCATTTTAAACCCATCTGGAAGAACCCCAAACACAGCTGTTAATGGGTTAGGAGGGATTGTGAGACCAAGGCTGTCTGAAAAGTAATTAAAAATTTTGGTCCAAAATGATGTTAATTTGGTGCAGGCCCAGAACATGTGACCCAGTGAGGCTGGGACTTGGTTGCAGCGTTCGCAGGTTGGATCATGCCCTGGAAACATTTTGGAGAGTTTTAGACGAGACAGATGTGCTCGATATATAATTTTGAGTTGTATAATTGTATGCTTTGCGCATATGGAGCTCGAGTGAATTCCCCGCATTGCTACTTTCCACTCCTTTTCTGATATATTAATTGAGAGATCTTTTTCCCAGTGTCCTCTTGGATCTTTGAAAGGGAGGGACTGTAAAATGATTTTATATATTCTAGAGATTGTGTCTAAGTCCTTGAGATTGAGCAATATTTTTTCAGGCATGGATGAGGATGCAAGATGAGGGAAATCGGGAAGGTTCTGTTTAACAAAGTTCCTGATTTGAAGATAGTGAAAGAAATGTGTAGCTGGAATGTTAAATTTGGAATGTAACTGTTCAAAGGATGCAAAGACGTTGTCTATATAAAGATCTCTAAGCAATTTAATCCCAAATTTTTTCCATATATTAAAAACTGCATATGTTCGTGAGGGTTAAAAGAGGTGGTTCTCTTGCAGAGGTGCCACAGATAGAAGCTTCTCCGTCTTAAAATGCTTTCTACATTGGTTCCATATTCTAAGTGAGTGAAGCACAATTGGGTTATTAGTATATTGCTCATAAGTTGCGTTTATTGGGGCACAAAGCAGGGAATATAAAGAAGCACTGCAGGATTTTACTTCTATTGCGGACCAAGCCTGTGTATGTTCTTCTATTTGTGTCCAGGTTTTTATCGCCTGTATATTTGCTGCCCAGTAATAAAACTGGAAGTTAGGTAGAGCCATGCCGCCTTCTGCCTTTTGTCTTTGTAGGGTCGCTCTTTGGATGCGTGGATGTTTTGAGTTCCAAATAAATGAGGTTATTGTTGAATCTAATTGCTTAAAAAATTATTTATTGATGTATATTGGAATGTTTTGAAATAAAAATGGAGCTTAGGAAGAATATTCATCTTAACAGTGTTAATTCTTCCAGCTAGTGTGAGATGAAAGGTTGACCATCTATGCAAGTCTTGCTTAATTTTTTCCATGCAGACGGCGAAATTTTGTTGATAAAGAGCTTTATGTTTACTTGTGATGTTTACCCCGAGGTATTTAAACTGTTCTGCAATGATAAAAGGTAGGGTATCTAAACTAATATTATATGCTTGAGAATTCACTGGAAAGAGTACACTTTTATTCAGATTAATTCTGAGACCAGAGATCTTTTGAAATTCTATGAGTGCTGTTAAGACTGCAGGCACAGAATTTTCTGGGTCTGATATATACAGTACCATATCATCTGCATATAATGAAATTTTCTGTTCCAGTCCTTCTCTGATAATCCCCTTTATCTGATCAGTATTTCGACAATGTATTGCCAGTGGTTCAATGGCGATTGCAAACAGTAGCGGTGACAAAGGGCATCCTTGTCTAGTACCACGTTCTAGTTTAAAGTAGTCTGAGCAAGTGTTGTTGATACAAACTGAAGCTTCTGGGTTAGTATACAGTAATTTGATCCATGCACAAATGTTCGGGCCAAACCCAAATTTCTCCAATGTAGTAAAAAGGTATTTCCATTCAATCATATCAAATGCTTTTTCTGCATCCAATGATAATAATATTTCTGGGGTGTTTGATTTAGTTGGTGAGTATATTACATTAAACAGGCGTCGAAGATTTGAAGATAAGTGTCGGCCCCTGATAAATCCAGTTTGATCTTGTGATATTACCGAGGGGAGCACTTTCTCCATCCTTCTAGCTATGATTTTAGAGAGTATTTTAACGACATTATTCAGAAGTGTAATAAGTCCTTATTTTGTTTTGGAAAAACGGTGATTAGTGTTTGACGAAAAGTTTGAGGAAGAGTTTCTTTGTCTCTGGCTTCTGTAAATGTTGCTAATAGGAGGGGAGCTAGCTGAGCGGAGAATTTCTTATAAAATTCTGCAGGGTAGCCATCAGGGCCTGCTGCTTTCCCGCCTTGAAGTGACTTTATAGCATCTAGTAATTCTGATAACGCCAGAGGTTTATCAAGTTCCTCCGCACTAAAAGTGTCTATTTGTGGTATCTGTAATGTATCCAGAAATGCATTAGATTGTGTATTGTTTTCTTTAAACTCAGTAGTATATAGGGATTTATAGTAGTCTCTGAAAGTGTGCATTATATTTTTGTGGTCAATGATTTTATCTCCGTTCGTGTTGGTGATTACTGAGATTGTGTTGCGCACTTCTTACTTGTGAATTTGTTGAGCTAAAAGCTTATTAGCTTTCTCTCCATGTTCATAGTAATGATGTCTGGATTTATAAATTAGTTGTTCAGTTTCTTTAGTTGTCAAGAGCCTCGCTTGGTAGTTTGGCATGTTCTTCATCTATTCTAGTAATTTTGCTTTTTATCTCTGCTACTTTCTTGGTTTCTAATTTATTTCTGTGGGGAAAGATATGAGATAATCTGTCCTCTTAAGAAGAAGGCCGCAGAAATCTCTGAGGATGTATTTGTCTCTAGGAAGAAACTGATTTGTTTGGATATGAATTCTGTACAATTCTCGTCTGCTAATAGAAGCGGGTTGAGACGCCATCTGCGGGGTGAGTGTATGGGGCTTAGTAACTTTAGCTCCAAGATCAGAGGTGCGTGGTCAGAAATAACAATAGCATCGTATTTGCAAGATTTAATCATAGGCAAGAAGTTATCTATAAAGAAATAATCAATCCTTGAGTAGCAATGATGTACTGGTGAGTAGAAAGAATATATTCTTGAGTTTGGGTTTAAAAACCTCCAGGGTTCTGATAAGTTGTGATCAGTTATAAACTTTGTAATTATTTTTGCGGTGTTAGATGCCGTTCCCCCTGTGGTAGAAGTCCTATCTAAGAGTGGATTTAAAACACAATTAAAGTCCCCAGCCATTATAATTTTATGAGTGTTCAGATTGGGAATGGATGCAAATAAATTTTGTATAAATTCCTTATCATCAACATTAGGTGCATAAACATTTATCAAAATCATTTTACAGTTAGATAAGTCTCCCATGACCATTACAAATCTCCCTTCAGGATCCAATACTACATCTGATGCTACAAATGAGACTGTTCTATGTATGAGAATTCCCACACCTCTAGTTTTCTTTGTAAAACTAGAATGGAACATTTGGCCAATCCAGTCTTTTTGCAGCCGGAACTGATCCTTGCTTAGTAAATGGGTCTCCTGTAAAAATACTATTTTAGCGTTTAGACCTGTTAGGTGAGAGAGTACTTTCTTTCTCTTTAATTCGTGATTCAGGCCTTTAACATTCCAGCTCACGAAGTTAACTGTCCCATCATGGAGACATTGATTCTGAGTTTTTGATGTCATTTTATAGTCTTACCTGGAAGTGAGACAGCTTCGGCCTTAATTTCCTATTTCCCCAAGAGTTACTGCCATGAAGCCTATTACTACGTTGGTAGTTATAATTATAAGTTATATATAATTATATAATTATAAAGATTAAAAAGATAGATTAGGTATAGATCAAGCCTGCTCTCTTTCTCTCCCCCCCTTAACCCCCCACCCTCCCTTTTTGCCTCCCCACATGAGGCTAGAACCCACTTCACACAGTCCTGGTCCTCTGACATACCCAGAGACAGAGCACGTCCAAAGCAAAACAAGCCCCCACGCAGCGGCGTTTTAGGGTTAAAAAATAGAGATTTCTATTACCAGTATAGTCTAAATACTATATGCATAAAATTTAATCATTAACAAACTGTGCACTTAGAATATATATAAGAAATATTAACAACAATAGAATCCTAAAATTTAAGGTGGCATTATGTAGGATTCAAGTTTGCTGGATATTAAACAAGAATCTCTTACCTGTACTTTCTTTTCACTAGACTCTTTTGAACCTTGATTTCTGGTTAATATTTAGGTTTAGTCACACAATTGGTCTGACTTTCTAGTTACAACCTGTGCATGCATCCTGTATTACATTTCATCTCTGGGTCCTTCTCTGTTCTCTAGTCCCTCCAGCCTCTCCCATAGCAGTAGAGCTATGCCCTTGTCTTTTCATCTCCTAGTCTTACATTTCCTCCCACTGTCTTTAAATCACAGCTGTACACAGTCTCACTACACTCAACCATCTCTGTCTGCCATGCTGCACTAAACAATAGAACATGGCAATTCCAAAAATCTGATGTAATAAAAGATGACCATCTTGAATTTCATTACTAATGATGGTTGGTGACAATTCATTATTTACAGAGTATACTCCTGAATAGTTGGTACCACGTAACTGGGAATGGTTGTGTGGGTCTCGCTTGTTGTTGCAGAGTTTACCACGGAAGTGACTTCCTGGTTCGCTAATGGATCTCCCAACTCCAGGGAGATACCATGGGTACTAGGCCAGACGAGTGAATACTTCAGGAACTGTTGGTGCGTGTTTAGTCTAGTCCACGAGAGCTTGACAATATCTTTTTTTACATCCCTTCAGAATGTAAAGGTGAGATGTGCCCATCTTTTTATACTCAATGTGTCCTTGCGTATTTTAATTTTGTTGAAGAAGGCTGCTAAGATAACAAAAGAAAAATTCTACGAAGTGAAATCAGGCTTCTGATTCATAGATTTTAGATAGCAAACTTATCATCTACTTTTATCTAAACACTGTGGGTTAGGCTTTTCTTTGGCTGCTTCTGCTATTGTTACAGACTTTTTGTACTCAACCTTCTCCTTCTTAGAAAGAGAAGATTTACTGACCTGTAAAGGTATTTCTTCCAGCCTGCTAAGGCTGTTCTCAAGTTTAATTTGGACACAGTGTGGTGCCATCACCTTGTCTTTATGGGGAGGTGAGTAGAGACTCACAACATCTGCTGTAGAGCACCTTGAATCTCCAGGGATGATGAACTTGTACAAATCTTCCAGCAGACTGAAACTAAGAAGTAGTGCATCATGATAAAAGATTCTTCAGGCTGGAAGAAATATCTTTTCAGGTCAGAAAAAGTCTTTTCCTTTCCTTTCTATCTGCAAATAAAAAAATGAACCAATCCTATCTAAAAACATGCAATAATACAAAAAACAACTGAAATACTTCATTGCCCAGATAGCTACAGCTCTGTTCTTCATTAACCACACTTTACATCTTATCAAAAAGCATACATAAATAATTTGAAAAGTAAAAAAATGTTTTTATTTAAGCCACTGGTGAAACCGACCTTGCAAAACTTAACTTCTGCCTCCAGATGCTGAATGTATTCACACTGGTGATAAATTACTTGAATGAGATCCTGAGTGCTAGGCACTGGTTCTGAATCAGTCTAAAAATTGAAAATTTGCAGATTAATTTTAAAGTTTAATTTTAAATTGGTACATTTCTAAAACAGTGAAATTTAGCCAAAAATGTTTTTTCTTCTGTTATTTATCCCATTGTAGTTTGTAGTGATAGTCAAGAAAAAAAATGAATGTCATGTTTCTATGGAGAATGTACACAACTGTTATGAACTAGAGAGCTCCACAGCATAAGTAACAAAAAATACTCTAAAGTATCCACTATAGGGGGAAATACCATCAAACTCTGACTATTAACAAAGAGGGCAACAAAGAATCTTCATACATAAAAAGATGTATTTATACAAAAATAGTTTGAGACACAAAAATAAATTCTGAGGAGCACAGGACAAAAAGCACAGAAGGCAATGCCACCAAAATAGGCAATCCAAAAAAGCAAACACAGTTTCAATACGCAAAATCCAAAGAATGATCAAAAGACAAAGCAAAAGGTGATAAAAATCCAGTAATTCTTAAAAATATTTTAAAAAGCACAAATGCAGGAGAACTCAACAACATCCTAGTGCATTCATTATGAACTGGAAGGGAATGTGGGCTTTCCCTTTGGACGGTGATTGGTAGACGGCCTCACCTTTTGGGTGACTACCCAGGAAACATAAAAGAAGGTACATTGGTACATAGAAATGAAATGACTAATACTACGAACATATGTAAACAAAAGAATCAAAATTTAATAAAAGACACATAAAAATGGCATTTGAACCTCAGCCAAAGGAGGAACCCTGGCTAAAATATAACAATGTTTCTGACAGAATGAGATGCAAGGTGACCAACACTAAACAACAGCAAACAATATTAAAAACATCCATGAAAAAAATCTAGTCATATTGCATAATCCACACATCAGGTTAAGCAGTTGTATACTTACTATGTGAAAAACACATGTATTGTTTTCTGAAATATTGTTATATAAACAACTCTAGAATGTAAAACTAGTCCACAAACAAGAACACCCTTCACATCAGGTTGTGTTTTTGAATTGAAAACCTGCCTCTTCCTTCATTCGTCAAGAGTCCTGTACTTTCTCTATGTAAACACCAGATTAAAAATGTTTCCTGGTCATAATTACAAAAATACTACTTGGGGTAAGTGGCATATACAAAATATTATTTTTTGGTTGAGTATTCCTTTAATATAAAACACAAAAAGCAGTAAAAATATGGAAACATAATGCAATACATATAACAGAAACTACACACATATAGTAGGTGTCTATCTATCTCTCTCTCTCTCTGTCTATCAAGCAGATTTTGTACTAGTTTAACATCAGCACTTTAATATTTAATCGTTTGCCCCTTTAATTTACTCTGAACTAACAGCAGCACCCGACCCAAGTAAATGATGTTAAGCACCGAGGTAAGTAATGTTATGCACTGGTCCCTTTGTCTGCTAGTCTGGGCTTTAGTTTGTTCTGGTGTTTCACTTGTTTTGGGCCTCAGTAACACAGGAGAGCCACCAGGTAGCACTGTCCTTAAAACTCAAAGGTATCCCCAGGATCAAAAGTTTGGGTTCCAAAGTAGTTTAGCGTCCCTTCCTGACAAATTGGGATATGTGTGAAAATGTTTGTTGACACTGGATTAAGACTGTGGAATTATATAAAGAACAAACATACACATACATTGAGCTTTACATTTTTTATAATATAATATAATATAATATACACTGTGTGCACAATTATTAGGCAAGTTGTATTTTTGAGGATTAATTTTAATATGGAACAAACACAGTGCTATCAGTCAATCCAAAATGTTAATAAACCTGAAACCTGAATGTTTCACAACGGAAATGTGAGTGTGAACATCATCAGGGGAATACATATGTGCGCACAATTATTAGGCAACTATTAGTGTGCAGATTTATTATGCAACTAAAGGAAAAATGAAAATTTTCCCATCTCACTTGTTTATTTTCATCTGTTATAGTGAGAATAATAAACAAACACCTCAAAATTTACAAATAAACATCTCTGACATTTCAAAAAAAATAAATCAATCAATCAATGACCAATATAGCCACCCTTCTTTCCAATAACAGTCATAAGCCTTTCCATTCATGGAGTCTGTCAGTTTCTTGATCTGTTGACGATCAGCTTTTTGTGGAGCAGTGACTACAGCCTCCCAGACACTCTTCAGAGAGGTGTATTGTTTTTCTCCCCCGTAAATCTAGCGCTTAAGAAGTGCCCACAAGTTCTCGATAGGGTTTAGGTCAGATGAGGAAGGGGGGCCATGTCATTAGTCCTTCATCTTTAAGGCCTTTACTGGCTGGCCACGCAGTGGAGAACTTCGATGCAAGTGATGGAGCATTGGCCTGCATAAAAATCATGGTCTTTTTCCTGTATCACTGTTTGAAGAAAGTGTCTTCGAAAAACTGGCAGTAGGTTTGGGAGTTGATTTTGAGTTCATCTTCAATGCAAAAAGGTCCAACTAGCTCATCTTTAAAAATACCAGCTCATACCAGTACCCCACCTCCACATTGGAGTGGAGCTCTGTGCCCATTACTGATCCACAGGTCCATCCATCTGGTCCATCAAGAGTCACTCTCATCTCATCGGTCCATAAAACCTTTGAAAAAAATCTGTCTTCAGATATTTCTTGGCCCAGTTTTGACATTTCAACTTATGTTTCTTGTTCAGTGGTGGTTGGGTTTCAGCCCTCCTTACCTTGGCCATGTCTTTGAGCACTGAACACCTTGTACTTCTGGGCACTCCAGGTAGGTTGCAGCTCTGGAATATGAAAGTACTGGAGGATAATGGGTTCCTGGTAGCTTCACGTTTGATTCTTCTCAAATCTTTGGCAGCTAATTTGCGTCTTTTGTTCTCAACACGTTTCTTGCGACCCTGTTGACTATTTGCAACAAAATGTTTGATGGTTCTGTGATCACACACCAATATCTTAGCAATTCCAAAAGTGCTGCATCCCTCTGAAAGACTTTTTACAATTTTTGACTTTTCAGAGTCAGTTAAATCTCTTTTTTGGCCCATTTTGCCTGAGGAAAACTAGCTGCCTAATAATTCTGCACACCTTGATATAGGGTGTTGATCTCCTTAGGCCACACCCTCCCTCATTACACAAATACACATCACCTGACGTGCTTAAATCCAATAAGCATTCAAGTTAATACAGCTTGGAGTTGGAATATACGCATTAAAAATGATGATATGGTCAAAATACTCACTTGCCTAATAATTGTGCACACAGTGTAATATAATATAATATAATATACTGCGGTGGGCTGTCGCCCTGCCCGGGGGTTTGTTTCCTGCCTTGCGCCCTGCCCTGTATTAGCTTGGATTGGCTCCAGCAGACCCCTGTGACCATGTAGTTAGGATATAGCGGGTTGGATAATGGATGGATGGATGGATAATATAATATAATATAATATAATATAATATAATATAATATAATATAATATAATATAATATAAT
>JANRMT010061414.1:12887287-12898515 GCA_026402145.1 Polypterus bichir lapradei
AACGCGGTAAGTGTTCGGCAAGGCAGCTGAAGCGCTGCATTATGGGATCTGTAGTTTATTGTGTTACCAGCGCTTCATATACCCGGGCCATTAATAACAATAATACAGTATATAAAATGATCTCGCGGGCCGGATATAATTACACGCCGGGCCGGATGTGGCCCGTGGGCCTTGAGTTTGACTCATATGGACTAAATAGAACTTGAAAAGAAATATTTTTTGGAATGTGATCGCGCAAGTCAGTACATCGAGCCCGCGTGCTATTGTGGTTTTGCTTGTGTGCTTCAGTAAGTTACCGTCCCCTCGCTCTTACTTTTTTACCGTTCATCTAATGAATACACTGAGTATGGCTTTACCAAAACAATCATTGATCGCGAATAAAGTATCCATTATTCATGAAGCTTCAATAGGTGAATAGGTGATCTGTCTTTCTGCGTTAACCGCATGCGTTTTCATACGTCTCAAACTAAGGTGATGCGAGGTTAAAATAAATCGAGAAGCGCGCGTACATACTTAGTGCATCCCCTCTCGGGAATCGAACCTCGGACATGGGCGCTACAGGCGAATGCTTTACTATCGCGCCATTGCGTGTGGTTTATCTATTTGAGCGTAGCAGTGTAATTCGGTTTTTGTTCAGCACTCTTTGGAACTGTTACTTTTTGTCTGCGCACTGCGTCAGTTCACGTGAGCCGCTGAATATGGTTTTATATGTCACTCGCTCGCTTCTAATTGTTTCGCTGCCTTCTTAATTATATAATGCATGTTTTCTAAAGCGCGTTTTGTAGCTCTTCCTGGTTTTCTACGTAATGCGTGATTACGTGAGAGGCGTGATGATGTCATACGAAACTCCGCCCCTCCAGCTGAACTCCATTACAGTAAATGGAGAAAAACAACTTCCAGTTATGACCATTACGCGTAGAATTTCGAAATGAAACCTGCCCAACTTTTGTAAGGAAGCTGTAAGGAATGAGCCTGCCAAATTTCAGCCTTCTACCTACACGGGAAGTTGGAGAATTAGTGATGAGTCAGTCAGTCAGTCAGTCAGTCAGTCAGTCAGTCAGTCAGTCAGTGAGTGAGTGAGTCAGTGAGGGCTTTGCCGTTTATTAGTATAGATTATGGAACAGAACATAGTGACAATATTGAATGAACCTCAATTAACTAAAAGAATAAAAATAATAAGTTACAGAGGTACATAAGCTGTTATACTCTATGTTGTTTTAGTGGACTTACTGGAACATATAGCATCATCGTCTTGTTTAAACATTCACTCTGTGCCTAGCTTCAGTTGTCATACTGATGGTCTGACATTCTTTGGAAGAATCCCTTGATATTTGTCAGAATTCCTGATTTCTACAATGATATCACTGATCAATGTAAGAAAAACTGCCCCATACAAGAATATAATTCTTGATACTAGACATAAGGTAAGCTCTGTTGGCTCTTCACCAAACATGGACATTCTTGTTGTGCCCAAATATTTCAGTTTTGGAATTTGACCACTCAGAGATCATACTTCCAGAACTCTTCAATCTTGTCCAGGTGGTCTTCAACAAACTTGAAGCTCTTCCTGGTGACCCTCCCATTTTGGTTCAGGGTTCTGTTTATTGTCGGTCTGTGTATCAGAGATAGCGAAGCTATGGCTTGTAGATCTTTAGATGTTACTTCAGTATTACCTTATACCTCTTGTATTATTCTCCTTGTGGACCTGGATGAAATTTTAGGATTTTTAGCCAGTTTCAGACAGGGCAGGGTTTCCATTGTTTTAAAACCACTGAACTTGTATACTTTTTGACAAATATACATTTATGGAGTTCTAATCTTTTAGAAGTGGCTTTATAACCTTATCCAGATTGATGAGCATTCACCATTTTTTTTCTAGTCCTGCTGATGATTCTTTAGTTTGTGGCAAGATGCTAGACTGGACTCTTATGAAGAATACCTAACCTGTTTTTTGCAGATGTTTCTTTTTGGTCCTCCCTAATGCATAATTTCAGATTTCCAATTTCATTGGTCAGCTCAATTTGTCATTGACCAACCTCATCCTGCTCTATCTTGATGTGAGTCAGAGAACCAAGGGATTGTTTATTTTAGCACCTGCAGACTTTATGTATACTAGGCATTAGTTTCCTGAATTTACTTTTTTTCAAAACACTCACATTACACAGTGTCACACACGTGCGCTTAGGAGGCAGCCAACAAGCCTTAAGGTAAGTGATACTACAAGGGATAAGGGGTTGATTGAATGTACTAATGACTCCCTCTCTCTTCATCAGCAGAACAAAAGAAGATAAACCATAACTCACCATACCATCCATATTTCCGGTCACCCAAAATAGCTTCCACTCAATAATCCTAGGTCCGTATTCCAGTGATGATGTCACTTCTGGCTCCGCCATGATGACGCCACTTCCGGGTCCCACCACGATGATGCCACTTCCATTCATCCAAGATACCGTCACTTCCGACCCGCCATAATAATGCAACGTCCGGTCTTCAATGATGATGTCACTTCCATCCACCAGCTTGTGATGTCACTTCCTGTTAACCTCATTCCCTGCCACCATTTTGTATTCAAACTGCATCTGTCAGATGTATATACTTTGCCAGTTTTTTCAATCCTTTTGTCCAGGACATTATACGGGGTCTTTCCCCAGTTCTTTGCAAGACATTTTCAGTCATTATTATATCATAACAGATATACATTGAAAAAATTGCTTTGATTATTTCAAATGATTTTCATATATTTTTGGGCACTGTGCTCAAAACTGAAAACCATCACATAACATTTTTTCATTGTCAAGTATTTTTTGTTTTTGCACTATTATTAATGAAATATTAATATTTTATTTTAATGACAATTTGTTTTAATATTTTAAATATTAAAATCAATGTTTAAGAAAAACAGTTATTTATTCAATAATAAGGTCAGAATATAGCTGGAATAAGTCATAGTTTAGCATCCCTGGGTCTGGATCTAAGAGTGATACATGACTCTGGTGGTTGTGGACTGTTCAAGGGAAACGAGAATACCTGGAGAAGCTGGCTATAAAAAGCAACTCTATAAGCAGTGGGGGTCTTATTTACAGCATTCAGAGAGAATTCTGATCCCAACTTCTGGCTGCTAAAGCCCAATGGCCCTGAAGTATGGCAGCTGCCAAGCTTCGGATATAAACCCTGGCCTTGGGTAGGGACATGGAACCAGAGGACAGTGTAGCATATGGATTGCCTCTGACTCTGGGGGAGCATTGTTATATCTGTTCCTCCTGTTCCTGCAAAATTCAAGGATATAACAAAAATAATTAGAAAGATCTCTCAGGAATAAGTCCTGTACCACATGAAAAGAGGTACCAATACCTATTTCACCTCACATTTTTGCCTGGAGAGAAGGTATCAGGGATGTTGGGATGTCAGTATGATGGTAGAACATTGCTGCATGATTCATAGGGACAAACCAGAAAAAAGTGGACAAACAATAGGCTGCCAATTGAAAATTTGGATCAAAAAAGTGACAAAAACTCGAGAACTTCTATGAAATCAATGATCATAAAGTATTGTTTTCTTTACATAAATATTTAAAAATTACAGGTTGACTAAATATTTTCATGTTAAATTCATGTAAAACAATATTGTATATTTGAATAAATCATGCAATTAGTTAAACATTACTTAAATTTCTTTTCAATGTTGTACTTAAATGGGACGTGATGGAAAAATTCTTTATTTGCCAGAACTGCAAAGATGATGGATGGTTGCCATGCGGACAAAATCTCTTCATCAACACGGTGGACGGTTCCATTCCTACCAGCCTCTTGACGTTATGCTGAAAGATCCGAGCACTTTTGATCCTTTTCGCTCATATACTACTGACATTTCTTCCTCACAGGGTATAGTTAGTTCAGTGAAAAGGACCTTCTTTGCAGGTGTCGACCACATCATGATTTCTGGCCTGGGGGTAGTTGTTGTGATCTCAGCTGGGAAAAGTGAGGTATGAGCACATTTACCACGCCTTGCCAGGGAGTGAGGAGGGATGTTGGTTTTCACTTGTACATTTCCACCTGACTTAACAAACTGAATGTATTTGGGTTTTGTAGCATCTAAGGTGTTTATTTATTTAACTCAACTAGCTTTGTTAGGACCTGGTTGTGTTGCCACCTGAAACGTCCCTCTGTCAGCACAAACTTGCATCCTAAGAGGATGTGTTGCAGGCTTGTATTGATGTTGTTAAAAAGTATTCACAATTAAAACATATTTATGGGTTTAATTTTGAAGACCTGTGATGACAGTACAGTTACACTTTTATTTAACTGATGAATTGACACATTCTGATTGAATGTTTATATTGTGGTTACAAAACAGAAAAAATACTAATTATGTAACGGGTTCACAAACTTTCAAGCATGAATGTACATTTCGAGATATCTGTAAGTTAAGCCTGTCTTATCATTTTTGTCTTTATTCATAGCACTGCCTGCCGACTTTACCTCCACTGTTCTAAACGGCTGCGCTACGTAACTCCACTCCAAACCCTACGACCTGGGCGCAGTCTGCGCAGCCTATTCATTCTGCGATGCGTTGCTCGTGGAGGCAACATGGAGTCGCTAACACAAGACTGTTCGCATATTAAAACAGTCTCTTTTTACCACCAGGGCCGCTATCTTTAAACTCATGGGGAATGTCAATTACCGTGCGAAGAACGAAATCTTTCAGATAGCGGAGCTGCGGACGTCTGCGCAGAACTGCACCAGGGTACTTCTAGCAGGAGCGTGTCAACCAAAGCCACGCCTCTACCGTGTCGCCCCCACGTGACGACGGGTCAGGCGGGCTTGCTCGGTCATGTGACGCCATCTCTTCCCTATGTCGCTGGCTTGACGGAGTTGCAGTATTATGTGGAGCAGGTGTATTCAGTAGTGTCCTCGCCAGGATTAAAACATAATGGGGAGAATGAGAAGAGCGACAGTCGTAGCCTCCGCGGCAGCATGTCTTGCTTTACTTGTGCAAGTTGTGGAGGGGACGTTGTGGTACAAGGACCTGTGCGGGTAAGCAAAACTCCGGGCTGCAGCGCCAGGCTGGCACCTCGAGGGCTTTTTAAACCTCCACTCACATGACGGGCTGGTGTGGCCTAGCGTACTTGGCATACAGAATGCGAAAGGAGAAGTTGTAGGAACTTCAGCGTTCGTCCGCTTCCAAGGCGAAGCGCTGAATCTCGGCTGTACATGTGTATGTGTATGCGTGTGTGACCGCAAACGTCCGCCGGCGGTGACACAAATGGCCGTGTTGATTTATTGATTTTTATTTGCTCGCATCCAACAACCCGTGTGTCTTCATATCGTTTTCTCTTGTCTTTTATTGTTTTCTTTTCTTGGCACGAGAATTGCACGTGACGTCTGGTAGGCTGGCGAGAATGGGTGGGGACTGGTGGGCAGTTTTCTTTTTGTTTGTTTAAAGGGCAGCTTGAATAGCCAGGTAACCGTGCAATCACTTGCTGTAATACACTTAAGGATGTAAAGAAGTGACGTGTAGGTACACAAGTACACCATTCCCTAAAACTGCGGCAAATTTTAAAACTCTTAAGTCCACGTCCTGGCAAGCCAAGACACAAAGCAGGAGCATAAGCTGGACGGGTTTCCGGGACTTCGCAAAATAAAAATGTAAGGAAACCGTTTATATTGTAAGTGGGTTCAAAGCAATTGGCCTTTTCAAAAAAAAAAAATCGGTTAAGTAACACCCAAGATGATAACCGTCATCTGACAGTATTCAGTTTGTGGCAATTTAATTCAGTTCAAAGTAGTTTTATTGGTATGACAAGTATCAGCATGTTTTGCCAAACCAGAAGTAGAACAGTGAGAGTACTGCAATAAGGGAACTGAAGATAACAATAATAAAGTAATTAAATAAAAAGGAGTGTGTGTATATTTAAATATGTATATGAGTGTGTGTGTATGTAAGTAATATTAAGGAAAAAAGTTTACATTTTATTTCAATGCTGAAGGAAAGAAGGTGAAAGACACACAATTTTGGCTGTGTAGCCTTCATCAGGTGTACAACTGAAAAGGAAAGAGCAGGTAAAATACAGTATATAAGAGTATAAGGAATGATCAAAACCAGGGCAGATGAAACTAAAAAGATGAAAGTAAATGAGGAGATGCTGCATTTAGGAGAAGGTGAAAGAAGAGATTAAAAAGCTTGTCTGTCATTAAGAACTGAAAAAAATATGTGCTCACATGCTGAGAATGAGGTTGGTTTCTTCTAGTTTTCTTTGAAATATGTTATAAAGGAAGATGCAGACAGATGGGCATACCAGCTGGTTTGGTTATGATTAATAGAATCTTTCCTGGCCAAGAGGCTATTGGAATTGATGGACAGGGGGAGCTTGCCTTATGGGGCCAAGTATTCCCCCAATATGCTGGGTGGCAGCATCCCTTTAGTATGAATCCTGTTTGGACACCTGCATGAGAGTTTTAGTTTTGGCGGACAACCCTGGGGGTTCTTGGGTGCTGCTAGAGGAAGCTGCTGGTGACAGGCCATCACTTCTGTTAAGAAAAAGTTCCTCATGACTTGGAACTGCTTCCTGGCTACAGTGATGATGTGCTGGAAGTACTCCTAAGTCCTGGTAAAAAAGGAAACTACACCTTCCTTGAGTGAATCACAGTTGGGAGAGCTGTGGTGCAAAGCTCACCTGGGAGGAGTGGAGGAGAAAAAAGGATGTAAAGAAGGAGAGTTATCAAAGAAGAAGCTTTAAGAAGGTATTTGATAAATAGTTGTGTCAAGGGTCTGGGGATGTGAGATGCCTCCTAATGACCACAGTGTCTGTTTGTGAAAGCGTACAAACAGATCAATATTTCTGTGGTGAAGGTACGTGAAGTTTTCTGCAGTAGGCTTTGTATGGTCTTTGATTTTAATGACTCTAATTTACTCCCTAAAACGTAAATATATTCTTGTACATTAGCATTACTGTACAGTCAATTACACAAGTATATTTACAAAAAAAAAAACAACAATGCATGCATAGACCATTCATGCCATTTTGGACCTTGTAATGTATCTGTCTGCTGTTTCTGCTGTCTTGGCATTTTTCCCCCTTAGAGGAATGGTCAGTTGACTTATGTTATCCAGTGCTGGAAACTCTGGGATCACTTCTGAAAGTGTGGTAAAGTAGGAGTCCCTCACTGCCTTATATTTGGAGCACTGCTGTAGGGAGTGCTCTTAGTCTTCCACCTCTCAAGTCACACTTCACACACAGTTTCTCCTGCCTGGATCTCCATGTTTGATAGTTGTAGTCAGCTTCTACTACCAGACTGTGGCAACTCAGTCTGTACTGGGTCAGTGTCTGTCTGACCGTCCTTGGGGTCTTTTATCATGTCCAGGTATGGTGCCAGGTTGTAGTCCCACTTCACGTTCTGGTGGCATTCCAGTTTGTTTTGATGCTGTGTATTTTTCGTCACCATTGGGTGATAACAGCTTGTTTTGCTTCCAACTGAGGCTTTCCTGACGCTAATTTCTCCAGTTTGTCCATCCCACCCGTGTGGTTCATTGCTCTGAGGGATTATCTTGGGGAGAGGATGGCAAACAGTTTCATATTTGACTCCTAGCTCCATAGTACAGAGAAGCACTATGAGTCTCTGCCCGTATTTGTCAAGCGTCTCAGGGTAGGAAAGCGGTCCAAACTAGCTCCAAGTTCATGAAATGATGTAAAATTGGTACTACTCTTAGGAGTAAGAGTAAAAAAAAAATTATCAGTTTCCCTAGTTTTGGAAATTACTCCTGACTTCTACAGGATTTAGAAGAGCTTGTGAGATATCCCATCTCGCTAGGAGTCGCCAGAAGATGCCATTCAGGCAGAGGTTGGCATCCATATCCTGCGAAGGGCTCAATGTCTAGCATTTTGGAAACTGTGAACTCGTAAAAAGATCTGTTTGAAAGAGAATAACTAATATTAATAGCAAATCTTGTTTGTTGCTCAATCAATCCGTCTACACAGGGAAGCCATGTACTGTCAGCCGAAATTAACATTTTTGGCCACAGGAAAAATGCAGTTTTGCAAAAGCGTTGATTTGGGTCGGTTGAAACGACCCTTTTCTTGAAGTTTGCACAAAATTCTAAATGACCTTATGGCACATGAGGTATTAAGCAAATATACATTTCCCCATGACCCCACAAGAGTTAATATTAAAGCAAGCTGCCTTCTTGCAAATCAGCACTCATATAAAGATCAATGCTCCAAGTGTGAATGAGCATGCATATGTGAAATGCAAGCAGTATCACATTATCGATGCACAGGTGACCATGAATGCAACCTGTACTGTAGCAACCAGCATATTACCCTAAAGTTAAGATGGGCTGGATTGGGTGACTAACAGCAAAGTGTTTCACAGGTACTCTGAGCTTTGCATTCTACAAATACCTGGAACATTTGTATTACATTTTGCAAGCCCAGAAAGGTTCAAGTAGGCAGACGGAGACTCCTGGGTCATTTGGTGAATAGAGCGTCACACATAAGGGGGGATCACGGAAAGAGAGAACACAGTATGTGACACTGGAAGAGTGACTGCAACTTGTAGCCATGGCTAGTTGTAGTAACTGATACTTTACAAGGCAAGTCCCGTGGCCATAACATGGAAGACGATTCTTCTGATAGTACAGCTGTGGATCATTCATTGTTAAATAAACTATTTGGTTTAACTCCTATTCCGTGTGTGTGTGTGTTTTGGTGGTGTTCTTTGCATCTTGGTTTCACGTTACTCTATTATACTTAAATATTGTTGTGATCAAGTGGCAGCAGTTAGATGCAGCTTAGAGCAGTATCCTACCTTATGTTTTCCTTCTCCTTATTCTAAAGGCTTAGCATTAGTATAATAAAACTACAAAATGCTGTCATGAGTAGCAGTTTATGGCAAGCAGCAAGTTTGGATGCTCTCCCTCTGGGTATGTTATCTGGTCCCACTCTTCACTTCCATTCAGGAGGATTGGTGAGTCTCTTCTTGATGGCTTCGAGAGAGGTTTATATGTGTTTTCCTGAAGGGCTTTGATGGCAGACAAGAAGCTCCCTGAAGCACTGATTATAAGCCACACATACTTTGTGCGCAGGTGTATGTGTACAGGGTACGGTTAAGTGTGTTTTTTTTTTTAAAGGAGACCATAATTTTGGTTTTATCAAAGTTAATAGCTGAGGCCCTGTCACGGTACCATTGTTCCAGTACATTCAGGTTCTGATGCTGCTTCAGCACTGTTGGTGAGAGCAGGAGAATTCTTTAGTATATAGCAGCAATTTGTCTCGCCAGGGCATGGCTCATCTGCATGTTTTGTAGAGGAGAGTACCCTTCTCAGCACTCCAATCTAAGTTGTTTTTATTTTTTTCTCATTCAGGTCTTATGCCTCAACCACATTAGCCTTTTTGGCCCCTTCTAGAGTTTGTGTGAAGAAGTTGTTGCTGGTGTCATCTTAAATGCACTTCCTTATAACTAACATCAGTGACCTAGAAGGAAAAACTTAGTTTAAACTCCATGCTGTGTACTTTAACAACTCTTACAAGCAGATGATCTTAATTTTTTTTTATAACAGTAAATTGCTATGTTTTCTGTTTACTGCTTTTGAATGTTAGATCAGAGAATTGAAGGGGTTGTGCACTTCCTGATTCTGACCCTCTGTTAGTCATCTTGTGCAAACCACAGAATGAAAAACTTATTTTTTCCATGTTAAAGCTGACTGTGCAGGTCTAGCTTCTAAGGCCCTGAACTTCAAGCCAAACATCTCTTGGTTCTATCTACACTTTCATCTCACAATACAACCCCAAGTGAGTAATCCAATCTGCCTGTACGTCAGTTGCTCTGTTCCCCAGCTTTGGAACTCACTACCACCTAAGCTTAGAAATATTGAATCATTTTCACTTTTGAAATCTAAACTTAAAATTTGTTTAAGACTGCTTTTTCTCTTTGATTACAATTGCTCTGTCTGATTTTAACTTTTGTATTTTACTTTTGTTTATAATCTGTGTTTTGCGTATTGTTCGGTGTCCTTGAGTGTTTAGAAAGGCACCTACAAATAAATAAAATGTATTATTAGTATTATAAAATATTAGAAATTATACAGTAAAACCAAGCCCCAACTTATCCACGAGTATATATGGTAATTCCTAATAATTTAGATTTAGATTGGCTTAGATAAACATCAATAATTCCAAGGTGAAAGTTAGATGCATACAGCAGTAGATAAAAGCAACTGTACAGACTTACAGGAGAAATACAATCACAGATAGATAAATAAGTAATATATATTGTCCATAAATAACAAAATAAGTATAAGTGAACTTAGAGAGTAGATGTAGATTCAAAGGTGGAAAACCACATGGATAAAAACAAGCAAACCATTAACTTATAATACTTTATGACATGCTTACATTAATGGGAATAAACCAATCACAAGAGACGCCAGTCTCTTCAATAGCCTGAATTCATCCAACCCTCATTTCTGTTTAGATCGAAAATATTTTGAAATAGGGACGCTCCTCTCTTCCAAAGACAAGATCAAAAAGCTTTCCTACCTCCAGACACAGCTGTGCTCCTTCACCACAGATTTTGTTTGCATTCAATGAATGGAATTACTGTTTGTGGTATCTGTGAAGCTTTGAGTGACAGGGTGTGTGGTGTGTAGTGCACATCTTTTGGAAACTTGGCTTAATGCAGTTTTCTAGAACAGAACATGTTGCCTCATACTTGACTCTATTGTTTTAATTTCTGACCATTTCTGTTTGTTTTAAATGTGACTTTTTCTTATCTCCTTATTTTCTTTGTGTTTTTATTAAAAATATCTCCTTATGATAAAAGCCCTGAGGTGTTCATGGTAGCTTATGGTTACATTTTTTGTACTGCTCAATTATTTCACTATTTATTAAGAAAAATAAAATAACATCCAACTCATAAGTGAATGAGCCATAATGAAAACAGATAGTGGAGAATGGCTTGATGTCTTTGTATTTTAATTTGTAATAAGAGAAATATCTTTTTGAACGTTAAGAAATGAAAACCACACCAGGGTGGGCTGGTATGGTTAGCACTGCTGAGAATTTGCTTAGTCTACATGATTGATTTTTTTTTTTTCCTTTTTCTTTTTTTTTTAATAAACCTCTAGCTTCCTATTTCATCACACTCTGGGGGTGGAGGCCCATTATCTGCTACTATAAACTAGCATAGATCAGGAATCAATTGCTTGACAGGCTTTTTGTGAGATGTGCA
>JANRMT010061414.1:12959620-12989087 GCA_026402145.1 Polypterus bichir lapradei
TATATATAATATAAAAATACACACACACAGGGTATAGAAAAGAATCAACCCCTCCGAAATATTCAAATTTTTTTTTTTTTTTAGCTTTACAGCCTTAAATGAAAACACACAAACCAATTTTTTTTTTTTTTCAGCTTTACTTACTCAATGCAGTCTATAACATCCAAGTGAAAGATATCACGGCTACAGTTCAGAAAAATAAAAAAAAAAAATAAAAAACAAGAATTCTTTTCTATACCCAGTGTGTGTGTGTATGTGTGTATATACAGGTATATTGGCTGTAAAATTGGCTGCAGTTTGGTGTTTTGAAGTTTGGAGCCTATCAGTTTTTATTTATATCCGTGATGTGGCCAGCCAGTCATGATGGAAAATGTCATCAACTAATGTCTCGGCTGTAATGCAATCGAAATGAAATGATCCCTGTGGATGGCTTAAACTACTTGCAACCAACAGTTTTTAAGTCTGTAATGGTTATAATTGGTAAAAGACACAGTCCAATGCTGTAGTCATATAGCTAGGAGAGAAAACCAAAAACTGCAGTTGATAGGATGTTGGAGAAAATAAACATTTATGCGTTTCTAAGGCCAAATAACTGTCCAGTCCCCACTGGACATTCCACAAAACATGAATGTGATTAAGTATTTCATTATTTTTATGTTGCAGGTGATTTGTGGAGAAGATTGTAGATCATGACATCACTATTTTGTAGTTGGAAAAATACTAAGCTTAAAGCAGCAAGGTGTGAGAGTTAAATTTGTTGAAACATTGGTAGTGAGGTTTCAGATTCATAATTGCTGAAAAGTCAAGAGGGAAGTGATGATGTATGCCTGGTGGTTGAAAGCTATAGAAAAGTCTGCATTTTGATAGAGACCACAGAGATATGTACAAGGAAAAATGATGGTGAAATGCTAAGGGTAGAGATGGCAATTGAGGAAGAGAATGGCGGTAGAAAACAAAGGCAGGTGGTGACAAAAGGAAGCAAAGCAAAATGTTAGAAATGGAGTTGTGAGGGTACAAGAAGCTAAGAGGACTTTGCAAGTAAGCTGCAGTATGAGGAAGGGAAAAGAAAATCTCTTCAGGGTAATGAAACAGCAAAGGAAATACAGGATGCATTAGGTGTGAATAGCTTGAATAATGCTAGAGAAAATGTTGTGACTGGTAGTAATGGGATTTAGAATACCTAGAAAGATGTACGCAAGTGGAGTAAGGATGTTTGTAGTGAGAAAATAGGACTGAGCTGTACATTTTGAAAAGCACTGAAAACATGATGATAGGGCCCCACTACTTTATCTATTGTGAAGTGGTAGTGGAATTATTGAAGCCAGATCAAGGTCCTGCAGTTGAATGGTTGACAGACTCATGCAACATTATTGTGTGTGATTGAGAATTCCTGACGATTGGATGTGTGCTTTTCCCAGTATACCAAGGAAAGGTGAATCCTTTGGAGTGGGGTCATATCAAGTGACCCAGGTTTTTGAGCAGGTAATTGAGGTGGTTGAGTTAGATTGCTAGAGAAAAAATATCAGGGATAAAGTTAAAGTTGGTGAAATGCAGTTCAGTTTTGTGTATAGAATGAGAGCAACAGATGTGATCTTTGTTTGGCAAATGCAGGAAAAGCATTAGGTAAGAGGAAAGAAGCATCAAATATATATTTGGAGAAGGTTGTTTGACAAGGTGTTGTGAAAGGGGATGAGGTGAGCATCTACAAAGCTACTGGAGATATGGATGAATGCTTAGTGTCTGCGGTGATGTCAGTTTACAGAGAGACACAGACTGTGGTCAGGATAGCAGATGGTGAGAGCTTTTAGGAGAAGATGGGGGTTGCAGCAGAGATGCGTTTTTTGCCTATTGTGTTCCATGATTATGACGAAGGCTGTGAACAGAGTGTGAAGGCTTTATATGCTGATAATATTTTACTTGTATTGAGAGAAAAAGACAAAGCAAAGGAGTGGAAAGTTATTTTAGAAGCTAAATGCCTCAAGGTAAATGCAGGGAAGGCCATGGTGATAATTCGAGATGAAGTGGCAAAATACATGAGATCAAGTCCATGTTGCATGTGTAGTAGATTTGTTGAGCTTAAGCCGTTGCATATTTAGTTGTAAGTGGGTGCATAAAAATGTATTGGTGTAAAGAGTAATCTGCAGGTGTCAAGTGTGACCTTTGCCAGTGCAGGGTGGACCAGATCTAATTATGCAGATCCAGATTGTTTGGATGACTTTGATTTATGCGGAGACGATTCCAGTTCGGTGCAAAGGTGATTATTCATGTCGTTGGTTCGCACACTTCTCGATGGTCCAGGATTTTTCGGCTTATTTTCTATGTAATAAACTTAATAAGTTATAATGTAATGAAAATTGCATAATTAGATCTGAACCACTCTATAGAAGGTGTATAGGAAGGATGCAGAATGCTGATGTGTATGTTGATATCGACAATTGAGTTGTTTTGTACCAAGTAGAAATGTTTTGCTAATGAATTGACATATTGAATGATGATAGAATTGGTGGCACAGCAGTGTTATCAAGGGTGAAAAGTGCATGGAGAAAATTGTGCAACTATCTCCCATACTGACCTCCATATGAAACTCTCTGGCATTGAAGAGTAAAGTTTATGAAAGCTGTGTGAGGAGCAGTATGCTCAATGTGAGCGAGTCCTGGCCAATGAAGACGAAACATGTAGCAGTGCTGGAAAGAACAGAGGTGAGAATGATCAGGTGGACATGTGCAGTAGAGTTGCTCAATATACAAGTACTGAAAAGTGCAGAAAAAATAAAACGAGCAAAAACAGAAGTACTGTAAATGGTAGTTTTCAAGCACCTCTCGGTCTATCATGTATTAATTAGCGTGATTGCACTTGTTAAACAATTCCCACCCCCCCGCATATATGTACTACATCTAGCTTGATTCGGCAAAGGGGAACACGTATACCCCACCACCCCTGTTCTCCAAACTTGTATATTAATACTAATGCGCTGGGAAGTCCGAAATCTGCTCCTAAATTGTTTTATGAACTGCAGGGAGGCAGCAATTGTGTGGCATGGCGAAGAGGCTGAGGAGTTATCTTTTATTTGCTTTGGTACCAGTTCTGAGTTGCAAAAGCTGGTATCAATACTGAAATCAAAATATTCATACCAGTCCAACACTTGTGCGGAGTGTCACCGACTTTGAGGAAGTTGAATGATGATTTAAGGGAAAAACTTGATGTGAAGGTGATAGTTGTTGTCCCCAGCAGCTTAGTTTGTTTCTCCTCAGGACATGTGGAGTAAAAGGCAGAGGATAATTGGGTGTAGTGTTGCACCCAGATGAAGGTAGAGGAGATGTGACCCAGAGGAACACCAAAGAATGCCTAATTGGTGGTGGTGTCAGAGGATTTGAAAAGAATGGGTCTCACTTCAAAGGATGCCTGTGGTGTTATGGGTCCACAGCTTGCTTAGCAAAGGCTGTTTTTTTAAATAATCACCACACTCGCGGCGGCTTAGTGAGTGGGCGTGGTGGCCATAGCAAGCCACGGGGCGATCTGCGGTGTGGGCGTTTCTCACCTAGTGCACAGGTGAGGAACTGCCCACATCCGTGATTGTTCCCATGGCTAATGTGCTGCAGCTTCTATGGCCCCTCGCTGTATAAAAGAAGCACGAGTCGGTTCGAAGAGGGAAGGAAAAAGAACGAGAGAAAGGGAAAGAGGAGACGGAGGTTTCAGGGAGCGAGGGAACAAATCGGTGCTAGAGAGAGAGAGACACACGGAGCGTGTGGGCGAGCGAGCGAACGAGCGCTCTTGGGCAACTGCAAGGAAGCCTGGGTGTTAGGCCTACACCCAGGAGTTGGAGTTGGAAGTCGCTCCCGCTGAGCGATCAGGTAGCGGGAGTGACCAGGGAAAGGTGACTGGCCGCGGAAGGCCGGAAAGGCAGCGGGAGTCGGGATGCTTGGTCGTGGATTGCCAAACGTGAGCGTCCTGGCTGTTGGATATGAGCCAAGTCTCGGGACTGGGATGAGTGCCATCCCGAAGCCAGGGATCGGGAGGTCTCCAGACCTGTGTGGATGTGATGTAGAAAAGGGCAGCTGCAGAGAGTGTCACGCCGGCTGCAAAGCCCAAGTGGGAGAAGCAGGTGAGACACTAATAGGAAAGAAGCACTTAGCTTGTTATTGGTTTTTAAAAGACTGCTTCTGTAGGAACATTTTAACCTCTGGTTTTAAGGATTGTTTTTGTATGTTTTTAACCTCCACATTTCTTTTACAAATTATTTATTTATGGAAGAGTTTTGGAATCACTGCACTATTTATTTGAACACTGTTTTTGATTGTCTTTTAATAAAAGCACTTTTGCACATTTTGAACCATGCCCTTTGCTCAATTGCAATTGTTGTTGCCTCCACTGTCTAGCTCATCTTGGTGACATTCTCGACGGTGTTGGGTTCAAGGGTGCCCGAACAGCAATGGGAGTGTGGAGCCAAACCCGCATCATCACAATGCCCCGGGCTGAGGAGAGTGGAGGATAAAAAATTTGGGGGTAAATGATTAACCACCTGAGGATAACAATTTATGGTACAGGGATGCAAGGAACTAGAGGCCTTGATCTTTCCATAGTTTATTTTTGATAACAATCTGTTGGGCCCCATTTTTTATTTTTTAAATGGAAGCAAAATTCAGTTCATTCAAACAGATGAACATTTATTTCCAGAACAGACTATTTTGTTTTGTTCGTCGTTGAAGGTGTTTTTTTTTTAAGCACAGAATGGAAAGGAAACATTGGAAACATTTACTCACTGCACTAGTCTGTAGCACAAGCTATATTTTCCCTTATTACTGCTTGGAAATTGAATGATAAAATTATTCATTGTTAGTCACTCAGTCAACATTTTATACAGCCTCTTTCCCTGTGAACTTAATTGCATCTGTTTTCCAAAATTTGTACATGTGAATGCAGTTTTGCTTTCTAAGTGTTTATTGGAAATAGCCTTGTATTTGCGAATTGTTGATATAATTAGGCATGAAACAATACACTTAGCCCACATTTAAGGTGATACAAAACTACTTGTTAATGCTGTGCCAAAAAACATGCAAATTTAAGTGTACCTTTTTTTTAAATTTATCATCCAACACTGCTCCAACAAAGGCTGTCCTTTTATTTCCATCTTGAATGCCTTCCTAACCCATTAGCTGTAGAACCTGATTGGATCTATGAAGAACTGACTGTTCTTTTTCCTTTTAAGAAAAATGATTATGTCAACACTCTGTTTAAAGGTGTGACTTAGTGGTTACATGAATTGCAGGGAAACAAACGTGTGTGATTTGACCCGAGCAGCAAGCATTGGCAATCTGGCTACTTTCTCCCTCTCTGTCATGTTAGCGGACTGCTATTGAGAGAAATTCAACATACCACTACTGTATAATTTCTCAGTGTTGTAATCTACCCCTATTTCTGAATTGTTATCCATGAAAAGTGCATTGATATCTCTATCGCTCATGTTCACATCTGTGCTTTGTGACAGCTGCAGAATCATTCTGCCAGAAAGTACTTGTTAAGTTTATTTCTATTTATTGATTGATTGGCTGTATTATCTGTCCTGGGAGTCTGTATTCTTGTTTTTTTATGTTTCTGCTGCTATATGCATTAGAATTTCTACCTTGGATTAATAAACTTTTATCTAATCTAATCTAAACCACAGCTTGCTACTTATAGTAGTGTTTGAGTATATCATAATAACTCTCTCAATATGAAAATACGTTTGTGTTTTGGTGCTCCCAGTAGACTTTGGTTTGAAAACAAGCCTTGGTGGATTTATGAAACAATGCTGCTATTTGCCATACTTATCTGAGGATGCAACTCGCTAAATTAACTGTACTGTATATGTGAAGCACTTAACCAGTGATGTCTGTGTTTTTTGTTCTGAAAACGTTTACCTTCATATATCCTTCTGCAAAGTGCAGTCAGTTTAGCTAAACCTTAGTTTGTGTTTTTCAATCCAATTTTTAAATCCCCTTCCCTTGATGAAAGAGGTTTTCATAGGCTTTTGTGCTATGTTTCATTCATGATAATGTCATACAACACATGAAACAAGGCTAAATTTCATGCTGATTGTATTTTGTATTATTGCCTCATGCCTAAATATAATCAATAACTACTCTTTTTACTACCATTCTTTTTAATAGGAGAAACCTCATTTAATACGTTGAAAATGTATGTGTAAACAGATGCAGTTGTAGTAGATTTTCAAGAAGCTGTTGATATATTTTTATGGTATTTGCATTTGATTAAAATGAACTAGTAGGAAAATGCATAATTGAGTTTGAACATTGCTAACAAACCGTCAGGCTACAAGAAAAATGTATTAACTCATTGTTACCTGGCCCATTCTGTTATTTCTACACTGCTAAAGGCAAACTGTGAGGATCTTGAGTTAGTACCATTTAATGTAAAAATCTGAAAATGTTTGTGTGTGAGTTTCTGCAGTGTGCAGATCCACACTGTTGAATGCATCTTTGACAATTTCCACAGGTTCTGCATTTGTACATGGTAATACCATAGATTGTTTCACTTCAAAATTTAGTTAGTACCCCCATCCTGGGCAGCCATGGATATACGATTGTTAGATCTGATAACATGTTTGTGTGGTTATAATTTGTTCTTTGTAAGTAAATTTTGGTGTTGTACATCTAAAGAGAATATTTTGCCTCTGGAAAACTCTAATGGTAGAAAATGGAATCTTATTATTCAATGTCAATTATTAATGAAGCTATATTTCTTATTTTAAGTATTATGGTCATTCATTCTGTTTTTAAAAATTTTCTCTCCAGATTCACATGGAAAGCGATTGACACAGATAACAACACTCTCTATACTATAAATCTGAACAACTCCAGTGTCTCTGAATGTGGACGGTCAAGTGCCATCTGTGCAAATAAATATGGCAAAAGTTCATTCCAGTCTGTGGGTGAGTGCCTTAGTCTGTTTATTGTTATTCATTAGCACAGGTAACTGACAACAAAAATGAATAATTTAAATATATTGAGTATGCAAATTATGTTCTTCATCAGTATTGTGATTTAACAGTTCCCATTGCATTGTGCATACTGTTATATATAAAAGAGCTACCATGGCTCAAGGTTGAGATGGAAGTAACTTTGAGAAACCCCCAAGTGGTGGTGTACATTTGGCAGGCGCTTCAAGTCAAGTCAGTTTATGTTTGAATAGTGTTATTCGCCGATTATCTGCTGAGAGCTGTGTTACAAGTTTACAGATAAAATACAAATAAGAACTTTTACAAATGATGTGATGTACACTCACGGAAAAACATACAAAAGGACATCAATAGATTGCTGTGATTTCATATACTAAATTGCTAGTGCACTGAGTGATCTGGGTAACTGGAGCAAAGTATTTTTACCTTTTTATATATGTTTTTATTTCTATATTTTTTCTGACCTTACTTGGAAAGTCAGTTCAGTTTAGTTTTAGTTTTCCCTCATCATGTATTTTTAGTTTAGTTTTTATTTCACAGAGACATTTCTATTTTATTTTTAGATCTATTAGTTTTAGTTTTAGTTATTATGACATGGAGCTCCTACTGAGTTTAGTTTTTTGTCACAATCGGACAGAACTTCACACTTAACAGATTTGGATACAAGTTTAATGTTCGTGGAAGCTTACTGCACTACATGGTTTACTATCTGGTTTTGTTTTTGTCTGATAAAAACAAGCATAATCAAAACTAGATACTGAATATGAACAATTCTACACAATTTTATATATTTTTAAATATTTTCTCATGAAAATCATGGGGGCTTAGGAAGACTTGAATCAGTGTGCAGACCCCACCTAGCTGTATTGAGGGAAACAAAGAAAAACAAGCATGTAGTACAGTAAAGTACAGTAAACCCATTATGAGCAGAGCAAGAGCAGGTAATAGGAGTACGGACAGACATAAAATGACAGAGACATCATCTGAGATTAAGAACAATATACAGTATACATTATCTAAACCTGTTTATCCAGAGCAGGACTGCAGGAACCTGGAGCCTACTGCAGCAGGTTTGGATGTAAGGCAGGAAAAATCCCTGGTATGCAATATGTATGATAAGGCTGATGTTAAGAACAAAAAGAATATGATATTTCAACAATTTATTTTGAGAGAGAGAGAAAACCATTGAAAAAAGGAGACAAATATTTTAAAATATAATTCTGCTAATGGATTACTTTCACAATATCGGGTATTTTGTGAATATGAACTAAAAAAGATAAATTAATGAATATAGAATAAATACAAATACCCATTAGTATGTTTAGTTTTTCATCACTTGGCAGACTCTCTTCGCCTACCTACCTTTGTTTGTATCGCTTCATTGTTAAACGATGTTTTTAAAACAAAAGTGCTTGGTCAGTCTCTCGATCAGTGCCGTTTAATTTTCAAAAACTGTGAGTGATCTCCCCTAAACTTGGGGATGGATAGTTGGGGAGTAAACCGCAAGACAATGGTTATATTTTTATATTCTGTACATTAAGGAAACATCAACAGCAAATCAAAACAAATTAATAATACATTGAACAGTTATTATAAAAGTAAAGTTGAATAAATTGGACTCTGCAATCTGCATGAATAAAAAACAAAAAAAAAAAAAAATCAAGTATGTGTTCAGGTAAAGTACCACTTCCTGGTGATGGATTTGGCCCAAAAGTTAATATAGATCTACAATGGTGGTGTTACAACCACATGCTGAATTTCATCCATCTATCTAGTTGTGTTTTTGTGTTATCGTGTTTATATACACACACACACACACACACACGCACACACACAATTCCAAAATTATTGTATTTTTGGACTTTGGGAGGTCTATAATGTCAAGGTTCATCAAAATATCGAGGTCAAATTTTTTCATGATTACTATACTTTCTCTATACTTCGTATATGAGAAAGTAAAAATGATTTCTCCTGTGCGAAGTGGCAGGTGAATTGCTGTCAACAAAAAGTAGTCACCTGAGAAATAAACTGAAACGTTACTCACTCGTGATTTTTCTGTCCATATGGTAAATGTTTTGTTGACCAGCACGTACTGATTTCAGCCGTTTGAATTACATCTTGATATACAACAAGCACAAAGAAAGGCGGCACATAAATCGCTTTCTATTTCACACGCTTTATGCACCCGCATTCAGCTCGCTCTGTCACCGCAAATGCTGTGTGAACACCCGTCCTCCATCACCAGCCTCCGTTCACTGGATGAATATGTGCGGGCGGCTCGTGGTGGATGACTTTCTGTTTTAGAGTTAAAACTAACAAGGGTTAAAGACTAATGGCAAGAATATTCATTCAAAAATGAATACTAAAAATATTTTGGCAAATTATTATTTTATTTCAGTTAGTCTTTCCAGCTACTTTAATAGTTTTGTTTAGTTTTAGTTTTTCATTTCGGTTTTGTTAATTATTTTATACTAGCAAAATACCCGCGCTTCGCAGCGGCGAAATACTGCTTTTAAATTTTTATTAAGAAGAAAAGTAAACCTTTTTAAACTGAGGGAAAATATACCAATAATTATTTGTTAAGGATCTCTTTGTATACCACGTTGTCAGTTCGGCACTCCGGTTGTAATATGACCAAGCTGTGCGAGCTTACTCTTGAGCAAGGAAAGTATAGTTGGCCATGTGAAAAGCAATCTTGCCTCAAATCAATGGCAACCTTTTGTAGGTTCTGTCCCTGAGACTTATTAATTGTCATTGCGAAGCAGAGCCTTACTGGAAATTGGAGGCATTTGAATTGAAATGGGAAATCAGGGGGTATAACGGGGATGTGTGGAGTAAAAATTCTCTCCCCTGAGCAACTGCCAGTAAAAATAGTTGCCTCAATTAAGTTCTTTTGCAGACACGTGACCTGAAGTCTCGTGCCGTTACAAAGTTTCGGTGGCTGTAAGTTTTTCAGTAACATTATTGCTGCCCCAACCTTCAAAATTAGATTATACTCAGGAGTGCCTGGAGGATTCAGAGTGTGGAGAAACTCTAGCGACAGTGTGTCTATTAACTTGTGGATTTTTCTGTATTTGGCGGCAGCGTCACGAAGTTGTTTCCGCAAGACCTCGTTAGTTCTTGTTTCTGTCTAGCCGCATCAGAAAATGTACCACGAAGTTTGGGCAGTCAATTACGTGGAAGGCGTGGGAATGGGGGGTGCAATATAGGCAGGCAGCCAGCTATGTGGGAGGCGTGGTGATGGGGGACGCAACTCCACCTTACACTGCGACTGAGCTGCTACTGAGCTGCAGGCTATGGCCATATATATGTACGTGAGTAGGATTCGGTTATGACCGTTACGTGTAGAATTTTCAAATGAAACCTGCTTAACTTTTGTAAGTAACCTGTAAGGAATTAGCCTGCCAAATTTCAGCCTTCTACCTACACGGGAAGTTGGAGAATTAGTGATGAGTGAGTGAGTCAGTCAGTCAGTCAGTCAGTCAGTGAGGGCTTTGCCTTTTATTAGTATAGATAAGTTTACGAAAATGTCTTTTTAATAATAGTTTCAGTTTTGATTTTAGTTTTTGTTAACTATAATAACCTTGAACTGGAGGAATCTTAATGTACCTTCTATTGCCAATTTGACACTTAACACCTTATTAGCTACAAATTCGAAAAAATAAATTGCTTATTTTTTTAAGACTTTGGCAATAGCTAATGTTATATCAAGATTCTGTCTCAGATGTCTTTCATTTCTGGTGTTTTTTTATGTTTATGAGGAACTGCTTTAGAGTGGGCCTTTTTAAAAACAGCCATCCAAATTGGTTAGGGTTGGGAATGAAAAGTGTTATCTTTCTGTACATCTTGACTATTTTTTGGAATTGTTATATTGGTTTAAAAAAAACAACTAATACTTGGGGAGATCTAATTTTGCATAACATCTTTTCTGAACGGTGTGGGAGAATAATAAATTACCTTTATAATTATTTTTCTGGGTATGGCTTAATGTAGGGGTGGTCAGTATTCTGGTGGTTTCAGCAGTGTGGCGGGCGGCCGGGGACACCCCCTTCTACACATGTTCCGAGGGAGCACTCATGGACTGCTCAATACCTACCCCAGGACGCTTGGTGGCAGCCTCCCTGGCTGAGGATAATGCCTCAGTTTCCCGCAGGGCTCCATGGGCGATGGAGTTCTCCACAGCCCTGTTGGGATCTGGGGTGGCTGCCAGGGTTTGCTGCATGGGTCCCTGAGCTGGCCTAGACAACTCTGCAGCCCCACCCGGAAGAGCAATTGGAAGCAGGTGATCAAGCACCTGGAGCACTTCTGGGTGGACTATAAAGAGGGCCAGCAACCACCACTCGGGGCCAGAATCGGGAGGAAGAGTACGAGGTTGCCAAGAAGGAGTGGTGGTGCCAAACGGGAGTATATTTGTGGTTTGTGTTACTGTGCTTGGAACTGTGTTGTGGCTGGAGGGTTCACGGGGAAGACGTGCCCTCCAGCTGAAGAAAATAAACTTTTGTGTTCTTTATATATGTGCCTCAGTGTGAATCTGTGTCGGGTCGGGCACCTATATAGCGCCTTATTTCACAGTGGATACTGGTATAATGTATTTGTACTACTTTTCAGACTGATTTTTGCTTTATATTCATTTTACCTCAAATAATTCCTGTATTAATGATTAATGATGTTCAGACACACCTCTTACTTGTCAAAAACACAACTCAAATGGGTTTGATAACAGATACTCACCTCTCCAGTTTGAACCAATATACTCAAACGTACAGATTCTCCTTCATTCACTCTGCCAATAAACAAACTCAGGACAAGATGTTGCTTTTTTTCTGTCCTGTTTCCTGTTTGAAATTGACAGTGTTAACTATCAGTTACATACATTGTCAGACCTACTTAATTCAATAAAGAACTGTAGTGAGTGAAAACCAGCATTGGCACCCAATCAGGCAGAACTGCATATCACTCTGCGCAATATTCTTAGAAGTATGCTCACTTATTGCACACGGTTTACTTGTAAGCTCATGCATAAAGACATTACACTGGCCTCAAGGGCATGTTTATATTTCACGCTCAGAACAGTTACGCACACGCATCATGGTTGCCACATGTTCCCAGCGTTCATTTAAAGCATCCTCTGAGCAGGTCCTCAGAAATTAATGTGATGCGTGCGCGAGTTGCAGTACCAGCAAAAAGTCAGGGGGTGCAGTGTGATAAAAGTTGGACTGTGACGTCAGAGTCTATCTACATGTGACAAAGCCTCTATGCGGATCCTATGGGATCGATGTACCTGCATCGATGTTTGATGAACGGTTCGATGTGGTGAAGCAAAATGCTGACATACAGATGCATTTGTGGTGCATTTATATTCAAGTGTCGCATATTCCCAATCGTAATGACACGATACATTTTAAGTCTCACATACCATCTTTTGTGCTGTTTGTTATTTTTTTTTTTTTTTTTGCAACTTCACAACCACGCAACATAATCTACAGCGCTGTATTTAAGCCACAGAGAAACAAATTAAGGACATGGTGAAAACATGTATTTTGTGATTAAATTTCGGGTTTAATCTCGAAATGTCCACTTTAACCTCGTAGTTTATCATTAAAGCAGACCGTCGTAAACATCCCAGTTTTTAATCATTACGTTCTTCGTGGACTTCCTCCTGACCTGATAGTAGTGGCAAGCAGCAACACATCACCACACAGAACACGCTAAATGTATGATTTTCCAACTCTCTGCAAATTTAGAAACTTTAAATTTATACTTAATATCACTTTCATGATGAAATGCATTAAAGTGTGTATGTTACATTTTACAGATAAATCATTAATTTCATTTAAATAATGATTACTGTTAATAATTACACACTTGGGGGTGACACGGTGGCGGAGCGGTAGCACTGCTGTCTCGTAGGGAGTCACATCACTGATATTCCCTGCTTGGATTTACATGTTTTCCTTTTGGTGTACACAGTGTGCTCCGGTTTCCTTCCAAAGATAAGCAGATTTGGGGATTTGGTGCCACTAACATGACTCCAGTATATGTGTGAGTGCTTGTATTCACCTTGCAATGAGCTGATGCCCCATCCAGGGATTGTTTCTGCCTCGTGCCCAGTGCTTACTGGAATGGACACATCCCTGGATTAATGGATTTAATTAAACATCCTTTTCAAAGATATTGCGGTAAGGTGTCATTGGAATTTAATGGGGGGGTTCCAGGCAATTCACAACGCAGAGAAGCCGAACCTGTTCTCACCGTGCTAATATCTCGCACTGCCATCTGCTGGATTCCTCCAGATTGAAGTAAAGTACACAGGCAAGTATAAACAGTAAAACGCTTGCATAGCAGCAGCGTCCGCTGCAGCATGCGATGCGTTGCGTGAAGTATAAACCCAGCCTAAGATGCTAATAAGAAGTTAATGGAAAATCCACTGCATCCACTGAACAGGATCATCTCCAGACAGAGGAGCAGCTTCAGCGACTGACTGCTGTCACTGTCCTGCTCCACTGACAGACTGAGGAGATCGTTCCTCCCCCACGCTATGCAACTCTTCAATTCCACCCGGGGGTAAACGTTAATATTATACAAAATTGTCTGTCTGTTATACCTTCATTGTTATCACTCTCTAATTTAATATTGTTCTTTATCAATATGCTGCTGCTGGAGTATGTGAATTTCCCCTTGGGATCAATAAAGTATCTATCTATCTAATACTTGGAGTTTTTCTGTAGCTGGGTTTTTTCATACACCAACATAAATTACATTAATTTCACATTTGTTTCCTCATAAAGATGTAAATGTTTTGCAAATGAATGTGTTTGCATGTTATCCACTTATTTTTAGCATACCGGTAAAGTGTGCATGGTGTGTTTATTTTTTCCGAAATCCGTACCCCGGGAAGAATTTCATCCACTATACCAGGTCAGCCACATTATATAACCCACTCCTAGTTTACTAATGGTATGTTTTTTTTCTAAACAAGCTGACAGTACACTTTTTAATTGAATTGTTTGACTTAAATTATGGTTTCTTCACTACAGTGTTCTTGTTTCAGAGGTCTTGCTTGAAATGTTTATTTTCAAAAGGAATCCTCTTTAACTTTTAAGTTAACAGTCAAAGCAAAACCACAGTACCAGTAGTGAACGTAGCCTGGTACTACCTGGGTGGTATATGAAGTACTAATCTGTCAAAAGTATTGTGTTTCTTTTTGAAATGGCAAAATTTTATTTAATGCTGTAACATAATTGTCTCAGTCTCTTCTTTTTTTAATCAGAATCATGGTGAAGTGGAGCTTATCCTGGCAGTATTTTGTGTACAGGGCAGCAGCATTTACTGGATGGAACACTAGCCCATAGTAAGGCTGCATTCATAGACACATACAAACCAATGCTCACACAGGACTAGATTTTAATCTCAAATTAACCCATCATGCAGATTTTTGGAATGTGGAAGAAAGACAAGAGAATTTGGAGAAATACTCCTCTAGATATGGGGAGATCTTTCATACTTCACACAGAATTCCTTGGCATAGGATTCAACCCTAGAATGCTGCAGTTATTGTAATAGATTCTGTAGAATTAAAGTTCTTGAAGGACTGGTGACTGCATTGTTCTGAGCTGGTAACCTATAAAAGAACTACACAGTTATCTACTTTTTTCTGTTGAAATAAATCCCATATAGTGATACTCATTTGCTACATTCATGAATATATATATTTTTTTACTTTAGTATAAGAAACACAGGACCCAGGTCACACACCATTTATCCTGCATGCTAGCACCCATTATGATATATGCAGTTTGAAAAAAAAAATATATGGTATGAAAACTTGGATGGCATGTAGTGGTGGGGATTTTATTGAGAGGGTTGTTGTTGCCTCTTAATAGATTCAGGCTTGTTTTGCTTTAATATTTTAGCTGGGCATTATTTGCATAGTAGGCTATACACAGCAAAACAACAGAGAAAATTCTAGTAATTGGCATATTTGATGATACTGTAACTCCTGTGATTATTGCTGTTTACATTTTGATTAGTTATTCTGGTTGTTTTACTTGTATTTACTTAGAGCATGTGGTGGCTTCATTCTGTATTTCTCACAAAATCTAGCATATTGTTCAGTCTTTAAAAGGTTAATTTTCCCTGTACCAGTTCAAATTATAAGCATGTACAGCAAACAATTTTATGTAAATTTCTAACTGTAATATGTATAATCTATAATATATGATGTTTGTTTTTACCAGTAAATATATGTTTCTTTATTCAAATTACTTTATTTGATCTATATCTCAGGTATGCAGTTTCTGTGTGCATACGTATATGTATAAAGCTAGAAAGACACAGAGTTGGAGCATCGAATATTATTGTTACTTTGTAATAGATCCTGCATTATAGCTTGCTTTTTTAAAAAGCATGCATGAAACATTTTACGGTTAAGCTCAAAAGATTACAAAATTTACATTTGAAAATCTATTTAAAAAAGTATTTTTCGTACAATCAGTTTATTTTGGATTTGTGATATTCTAAACTATAATGAATGTTCATTGAAATAAGTTATTGAAATCTGCATTGACTGGGCAGTTATGGACATATAAGCTTTCAAATAACACACTTAAGTACACAGAGTTGGTGTTATTTGCTCCAAAATACTAGCCAATGGTAAAATCCAATATTATAACAATGCTGGACAAATTAAAGTCGTATGAGTTTAGTCAGAGTGGGACTTTTTTTAAGAATACATTACTAAGAATTTTGATTTAAGACCAGTCTTTGTGACTTACGGAGATGAGATTTAAACACATCCCAATATCTTTTTTTTCTGTGAGTTCATCTGTATTTTTTATTGTTCTGGAACAAGAATTTCAGAAAGCCCAAAGTGGGTGCAGAAAAGTTAATTCATGCAACATAATTCTCCGTATGATGATTTAAAGTTTGACTTGATATGTTATTTACTGTAGGAATACATTTCACAAAGTCTCCTTTTCCTTTTTGACAATGGATGTTAACAGTTCAACCAAGTATTGCCATTACACTTACAGAAAGTTTTTTTAATATAAGAATGATAGGCTGGTGGGTAGTAAAACTGAACGTCTACCTATCTAACATAACCTAGCAGCACTATAAGATGAATGAAGAAGCCCCTTCACACCTTTAATTTGTCTTGAAATAAATGTCACATTAGAGTGTAAACTTCCATGCCCCTCTCTGTTAAGTAAATGATTCTAAAAACAAGATTTCTGTAAATATAACAGTGCAACAATGTTTAAAGCAATCTCTACTGGCAGACAGAATTTTCAAATTGCATATGGTTAAGTTAAGGGTATCTTCAGCTGGCAGAAAAAAATATGAACTGTACAAGAGTATCAAATCCAAATATTTTGGGAGTCTACCATTCGCTTAAATTAATTACCAGGGTGTTTTCTTTTATAAACTGTAGAAAATTAAGCAATTTAAGAAAGATTAACAAAAGCATAAGGAGAACTCTGTCCATAGCTATATAGTAAAAAATACTTATTTAGTGCATCTAAATTCCTGGAAACATTTTAAACAAGCTCCTATTTTATTTTTCAATTAAATACAGCAATTTATTTGTCCCCTTAGGTGATTTATCTTTATTGAAGGACTCTGGAAGTATTTTGGAGTTTAACACCAGCAACAAATGTGAAGAAAACAAGAGCAAAACTGTACAGAGCAGCATCAGCTTCTTGTGTGGTAAAACCATGGTAAGTTAGTTTATATTTTGAGAGTAAATTCAGTAGTTTTGTAATAATCCTTTCTCACTCTATTCGCCTAATACAGTACATGTATCCAGACTTTTAGAATGATTGATGTATTATACACATCACATCTTTGGGGACTTTACATCTATAGCCCAATGTGAAGATGGCTAGCCTTGTAATATTTCGTTATAATTTGTAGTTCAATTTTTAAATAGCATTTGCAAATGTTTGTAATCCGTGGGAATGTGTACCTCAGTAACTTTTTAATAAAGCAAACGTACCATGACTATTAGCATGGGAATAGTTAGTAGCATTGAACTAAGCAAAAAGTCATGCTTGTGTTGGCAAGTTTCCAACGTTTTGAATTACAGTGATCTTCCAGTACTAGCCAGCGAAATTTAAATTCTCATGCAGTAATTTTTCAAGATGTCTTTTTGATATTTATTTTGTCATATTATAATGATTGCTTGCATCCCCAAATATTATTTAAAATTAATATATCTTTGTCACTAGAAAGGATGTGGAGACATTTGTGGGACAAGACATCCTGTGGTGAATACTACTGGCATACACAACAGACACAGGGCAGAAGTTAAAAGCACAAAAAAGCCTTTTTATTGAGTGGGAAACTCTTCACACCATTGTTTCCCACCTGTGTAGCACAGTGAAAGCATAAGCACACAGCACCAAATCGTTCTATTCTTTCCCATTCTCTTCCTCTCTGTCTGCCTCGAGTCCTCCTGGTGAGCTTCGTCTCCCTTCCTCCTGACTCTGGCTTCTGGAGTAGTGGCAGCTGGCTCTTTTTATTGGGCACCCGGTAGTGTTCCAGGTATCCAGCGACCTTCTTCCGGCAGCATTTCCTAGTGTGGGGGAAGTGCTGCCACACAGGGCTCAAAAGTACCTGGAGCACCCCCTGGCGGCACCCACGGAACCCAACAGGGCTGCACCGAATTCCAACTCCCATGGAATCCTATGGGAGTCTGAGGCACTGCTGCAACCCAGGGGGATGCCATCTATTGCTCCGGGGTGAGACTCTGAATATGTTCTCTCCCCCGGTCCTTGGTTAAGGGCACTGGTTGTCCGCCACAGATGGCCATACCATTTTTATCAGATTATCAGGCATGCTCCTTTACCTTTGTCATGGGTGTTTAGTGTGTTCTGTATTAAGGTGACTAATCACATGCTATTTAAAATTATTTCCTTATGCACTGTGACTCATGCATAAAGTAACAGAGAAAAGCATTAGAATATTAATCCAATTTGTTGCAGCATTTTCTAATGAAGAAGGTATACTGTTATTTGTTTACTGTTTTCTGTGTGAGGCATTATTTATTATGGATTGACATCTCAGTTTCGCACAAAACAGAATGAGTATAACAATATCAGTTTAATCTACTACGAATGGGAAGTAAAACTTGAATTCTGTTTGACCGTCTATGCTGATCTTCTGGATATATTCTTACCATATTTCTGAGTCCCACTTTTTTTGTGTTGTAAGCCATCATCTATGTAAATTGTTGATTTTTGTGTTTGTCTGTGTATATGTGTATTAACATTTTGGATTGGTTTTATATATTGTTGTAGCATTTTTGTAAAGTATTTTGAGTTCTCTGGCATGTTGATTGTTAAATTATTTACTATGTATTGTAGGAGATTTGTGACTTTTGAATTTCTGTATTTAGAGAAGGTCATCTGTAAATGACCTTACCACCTTCTCTATTATTAGGGGTCAGAAGAGAGTTTAGACTGGCTTTTGAGAGTTTTTTAAGAACACTGGGGCAAAGATGAAAGGCACATTTTGCAAGAATCTTTGGAAGTGTTTCTCTGCCAAGAACAATACTTAGGTAGAGTAATATACCATATAGTTTGCCTGTGAGTAGTTCTTTAAAGGTCTTCACATTTTGACTATGTTTTGTAAACATTAGAAGACTAGGGCGTGTAACTACAATGAGCTGAATATCAATATCTTGTTCTTGTCAAAATGTTTTCTGTTGATTCTTGAGATAATGTTACCCATCCATTTCTGAAAATGATTAATTCATCCATTGTGGCAGAATAACCTAAGCGCATATCCTCATCATCATCAGGTGCAAGGCAAGATCTAATTGGTGTGTATAGCACAAACAAATTGTAGGGCATATTTAAAAGCACACAAGTGGTCACTTGAAGTGGAACACTTTAGAGCTGGCAAGTAATCTAGCATTGTCATTTTGGATATTGGTGGGGAACAGGAAAGCCTCTGCAGATAAGGGGGAAGCATACATACTCTACACTGACTGTGTTTGAGTCATGCTTACTCTCCTGGTGCAGTGAGAGAACGGTACCTACAACTGTGAGCATAGTGTGATGAGAGTAAAATAGAATTATCCATTGACAATCTCCGTGTTTAAATTTATAGAGGAGAATGTTAGAGTATTACAATATTAGTCCTAATGAAGACTGAATACTGTTATATATGTTGATATTGTATGATATTATAAAATGTTTTTTAAAATGTGATTATGTCAAGATGAGCTTGAGCAACTGTTTTGTTTTTTCATGCTAACTTTGCCAACTGTAAAAAGAGCTTCACATACAGACTTGTTTATCTTTGTATGGTGAATTAAAAAAAGGAAGAATGGACTATGTTGCATTACACGATCATACTCTGTTGTTTCCTCTGGGCAATTTATGCCACCCTCCTTGCTTCTATAATCCTGACTCTCCTATGATATATGTTTGTATTAATCCTGGTTCTTATCCTATGCCATTCCCTTCCCAAAGATTCCTGATGCACTCGGTAATCAAAATCACACTGTTGCACTCATGTATATGCATGAGACAGTTTCATTAAATCATCAGAAACCCCCATGCTGCATACTATATAAATGAAAATAAACATATATTACATTTTTTGTGTGTAATACCACTACTAAGCACATAGTATTGATATAGTAATTAAACCTATTTTTATTTTACTTTGCTTGCCATCAGAATATGCCATTACATTTACTTAAGACCTCTGTTTACAGTCAGAGCTAGAGGATATTTGTTTTTCCATCTCTGCCTCTCGTGTCTTTTATTTAAGAAAGCTACAAATGCTCTGTTTTTCTCCCGAAATGATGCAATACTAACCACAGTAAAAGAAGGGGTACATCCTTTTTTAATTAGAATAAAGTTAGAGAGCCCTTTTTAACCCGATACACTCTTCCCCCAATTCCCCTGTAACATACCCAAAGAGAACGTAAGATAAACAAGAAGAGACCATTCAGTTTATCAAGCTCATTAAATTTTTGCCAAGATTTCTGCTTCAACTACTAGTCTCAGTAGATTGTTCCAGATTCCCACAACAACTTTTGTTTAAAGATGTTCTTCTTGGCTTCAGTCCTAAATTGCACTTGCCTTTAATTTCCACTGGTATCCTCGAGTCACCCATAAGTTGAAAGAAATCTGCCTTTGACAATTTTGAAAACCTGGATTAGATCCCTGCTCAGTCTCCTCTGCTTGAGGTTAAACAGGTTTAATAATCGAGTCGGGAGTATAGCATGTCCTTTAGTCCTGGCATGCACTTTGTTGCTCTCCTCTGCTCAGATTGAAGTGCTTCTGTATCTCCCAAAAATTAGTCACCCATCCCTCAATTATATCCATTTCAAGCTTTTTTGTACCTTAAACACTAAATGAAAGAGAACATTGCCCATTTTGGGGAAAATATTATAACGTATCTATTGAAATCACTTATAAGTTACAAAGCTGTTTTGTATCTCTCTTTCATAATAATTGCCATCCTAAAGACTTTATTCTACATAGAGTATAATTGTTCATCTACAATATTTTTATAGTGCAAGCTTTAGATAATTGATGGATGGAAGCTTGGGCAGTAAATAACTTTGTTAGTGCTTGCATCTGTTGCAGGACCTGAGTGAAATGAAGCAGAGTGTTAATGGGCAATTTGACAATTGCAAGTGAGCATATTCTTTAAATGTTACTTTTTACTTAATTGGTTATTATAAACAATTAGCTGCAGGATTACTGAAACCTCTTATGATATAATATTCATATACTGTACTTGTTCATGCCAGTATTGATTGAAGCGTATCTGACTGAAAATGTGTATTACAACAAATGAGAACAACAGTGTCATTTTGAGACATGCAAATTATACCATTTTGTTTGCATTGAAACTGGCATGGAGTGTTTTTGTGAGGGGTGCTAAATTAATTTCACATTAATTATACAGCACTTTCCTAGCTCTGTATAATTATATTTAACAAAGGCTTTGAAATTTCATATCAGTCTTTCGTCTGGGTAGCTTTCTTCACAGACAACAGACAATGTTAATTAAGCATGTTGCCAGCTCTGAAAAGCTTATCCCCAGACTGCAAAATAATAAAAACAAGAAGACAAATTTTAACTGAAATAAAGTATTTCATCATTATCTGATCACACCTTGACACTTTCCAAAATCCAATCCCACCTGTTTTCTCTCTTCTTGGATTTTTTTTTTAAGCAAAACATGTCCTGCAGTTCTGTCTAGTTTTAAGAAATTGGCAGTTGTAATGAAGGTGAAACTCTTTACTTTTATTTATGTGGTAGAGTTTTATATCTTGCACTACCATATATAAACCTTTCTTAATCATAGAGTGCAGGCCCTCTGAGAGGAATTTGATGCACAAATGTTTTCAGGCCCCCAATTTTAAGCATACGGTCTAAAAATGTATTGAAGGTGAGAGGAGTAGAAAGGAGTACTTTATTGATTTTATGCATTTCAGGCCTTATTCTTTTTATATGATAAAAATCAGGATTTGTCTCCCCTCGACTTTCTCGTATACTCGGATATGGAGATGGATATTTGAGGAGTAAACCACATCACAGTGATTATATTTTTATATTATGTACATTAAAGAACCATCAACAACAAATCAAATCAAATTAATAATATATTGAACAATTATTATAAAAGTAAAATTATAAAGTAAAGCAGCTGCATGAATAAAAGGTAAAGTGGCACTTCTGGTTAATGGAAATAGCCCAAAAGTTGATTTAAAAAAAAAAAAAAAAAAATGAAAGCGTACTCAAGTTATCGTGTTCACCTACACAGACACACCAACATGATTCCAAATATGGTATTTTCGAACTCGGGAAGGTCTAAAATGTCGAGATTCATCAAAATCTTGAAATGGAATTTTGGAGGATTCCAATACTTTCCTTATACTTCGCATACGAGAAAGTAAAAAGTGAATAGACAGCTTAGAGAAAAGATTGCTCATTGAACCTCTTTATATACTACAATGCATTTAAATGTCCTTTTACTTATACTACAAGTTCTACAATACATATAAAATTAAAGTTTATAAATCGAAAGTAAAATAAAATAGGCTTAGTATACTTTAAAAAAGAGCTTTCCTTACCTTTTTAATGAAAAATTACAGTATCAAAAGTAATTGTTCCAGCAACCTCTGACTCAATATTCACTTGATATTCATCTTGGCCAAATCCATATGACGTTCTTGAGACATTGTACACCTTAAAAAAAGTCTTAATCTACATGAGTTTGCAGAAGCTACTGTTTTGTTGGAATTGTTAAACATATTTGTAAGTTATGTCACACACGTGAACAGGGGAAAACAATGGCTCTACAGTAATAAGGACAGAGATACCATCATTGGAAGAAACAAGGCAATATTGCTAACGACCTTGCCTTTCCTTCTGTCATTCTGAAGAACCACAGTCAGAGCAGGCGCAGCTTTTAAGCAAGCCAGTGAGAGTGAGTGTGCTACAGAGATGTTCTTGCCTAACCCTAATTAAGAGGGCTATATATACTGCTAAATAAATTAAAGGAACACTTTTTAATCAGACTATAGCATCAATTCAGTGAAACTTCTGGGCTATTGATCTGGTCATTTAAGTAGCAGAGGGGGTTGTTAATCAGTTTCAGCTGCTTTGGTGTCAATGAAATTAACAACAGGTGCACTAGAGGGGCAACAATGAGACAACCTCCAAAACAGGAATGGTTTAACAGGTGGAGGCCACTGACATTTTTCCCTCCTTATCTTTTCTGATTGTTTTTTTTTTTCACAAGTTTTGCATTTAGCTGCGGTCAGTGTCACTACTGGTAGCATGAGGCGATACCTGGACCCTACAGAGGTTGCACAGGTATTCCAACTTTTCCAGGATGGCACATCGATATGTGCCATTGCCAGAAGGTTTTCTGTGTCTCCCAGCACAGTTTCAAGTGTTTGGAGGAGATTCCAGGAGACAGGCAGTTACTCTAGGAGAGCTGGACAGGGCTGTAGAAGGTCCTTAAACCCATCAGCAGGACCGGGTAGCCGTCTGGAGTTTTTTGTTTTTTTCTGTCCTCCCTGGCCATTGGACCTTACTTTCATTCTATGTTAATTAGTGTTCTCTGATTTTAATTCTTACTTTGTCTTTTTTCTCTTTCTTCATCATGTAAAGCACTTTGAGCTACATTATTTGTATGAAAATGTGCTATATAAATAAATGCTGTTGTTGTTGTTGCTTTGGGCAAAGAGGATCAGGATGAGCACTGCCAGAGCCCTACAAAATGACCTCCAGCAGGCCACTGGTGTTAATGTCTCTGACCAAACAATCAGAAACAGACTTCATGAGAATGGCCTGAGGGCCCAATGTCCTGTATTGGGCCCTGTGCTCACTGCCCAGTACTGTGGAGCTCGATTGGCATCGATCCCATTGAGATCTGATGTGTTTTCAAAGTGTTCCTTTAATTTTTTTGTGCAATTTATTTTTTAATGGCAGTGGCCAAGTCTTTTTTTTTTTTTTTTTTTGTCCAATTTTTTATTATTATTTAAATGGGGAGGACCGGGTTGAGCCCCCAACCTTTGAACCTGTATTCATCCTTTACTCCACAGTTAACACAAACATTTGGAAATATGTCTCCAAGTATATATTCTGCTAATATGTTTTATTTAACCGTTATCATGAAATACAGCCTAAATATGCTTTTCATAGTTTAAAGAGATCTCCGGATTACTCTTTGAGCTTATTGTTTGCATTTATTTTTAGTATTTTACAAGCCGTTGCTAGTTACCACAGATTTACAGGGGCTAGGTATTACATTTTCAGTTTGTAATTTTTTTCTTAGTTTCTTTTAATACTTGGGGAAACTAAAATTCTTTGTACACATTAAGTATGTCCCCAATGTCAATAGCTCATAAAAAAAATAACCACAAATAATTGCCAAATGAATTATACAAATCTCATTATCATGGAGGCATGGGCCCTATTTGGACAACTGGGCCCCAGTGCGATATACCAGCTGACTCTCTCCTGAAAGGACCTTGTATTGTGTGTGTGTGTGTATATATATTGAAAATCTTTCAGAGCAGCTGTCCCAGGCACAGAATACTTTAAATTATGTATAATACAAAAAAAAGATGATTGACAACCTTATTAATGAATGAAGAGACATTGGTTGTTTGCATAAAATTGCACTTTAATGGACTAGAATTAGGGCCAGGTCCTCTCATAAGCTTGTAACTCCCACTAGCAAGTGCTTGGCATAAAGTGAATGGCAAATGTACTCATTGTGTGTTCAGCTGCAGGAATGTATTTTTGTTCTTGTTTATGGCACTGTCCTTATTATTGCATTTCAAAAGAACATTACTTTGTTTGCAGTGCAATTGGAAACAAAATAAAGTTTTCTGTAGGAATCGAAATAACACAATATTTGTTAATTTGTTCAAATAACTACATCATCACTTTTTAAAGTGTGAGTAGATTTCAAAGCTATGAATTTAGAGATGAACCCATATCCCTTTTCTGAGAATGCAAATGATACTGAACAAGTACCCCTTTCAATTCTGAGCCACATACATACTGTATTGTATTTACTGTGACAAGCCTAATAACATTCAGTCCATCAAGCAGGAGACCATACCTTGCTACTGAATCTGATTGAAGCAGTGAAATGGCAGCTTGAGGACAACTGTCTCTGGGATCCTTTTGATAAAACCCAAGTTCAAAATGTATACCATTGTAATCAGTAAGGTAACTGCCTCTTTGTAAGAACTGATGTGACTTTACCATAGTGAAAAACACTATACAGTGCAAATGACTTAATATGTGAACCATTTATCTGCCTTTTAAATATTTTACAATTTAGTTAAACATACAATGACAGGTCTGTAACTTCAGGATAAAAATTATAACCTTAAATCCTGAGTCTGAAATGTGCAGCCTGTTGGGAAGGGGCATCACGCTGGCAAAGGAGAAGCGGACAAGCAATTGGAAATTCAGTCGGCTTTGATGCCTTTCCTTGAACAGCTCTAGCTGCAACTACATAGTTGACCTCATTTATTTTCAGTATGTACTGCATTTCCATTTATACAAAATTTTATTACCTTCAGGTATTTCATTAGCTTGTTGTCTGAACATATGTGCACATAAGTATCATCTCTTTACAAATAATATATCGAGACTTTGTACCCTCACTTGTTGTGTTAGGTCTTATCATGCTGCTGTCAGTCAATATTTCATTACTGTACATTCACCTCTAATTCATTAACTATTTTCAATAGCAAGTTAGTACAGTAAACCTATGGTACTTCCTTAAATGACTTCAGGCACTTTGCTTAAATAGGATTTTGTGAGATAAATGGCCTGTCTTATTATTTGTATGCACTTGATTCATCTCAGGGCACAACAAATTTATATTCTAAATTTTGTTTTTGGAGTGCATTGTATATTTTTTTTCTGAGAAAAACTGTGCATTCATGTTTGTTAAATTATTCATTTATACACATGATTCATTTAAGGGCATACTGAAATCATATTGTAATTTTTATTTTTGGTGTACATGTTCTATTTTTGCTGAGAAAGTGTCTCCATTCATGTTAAATTATTGAAACGCTTTTAAACCTATTTGGTTTCCTAGTCGATTCTTTTCATGAATTAATTACTAAACTGAGCCTTTAATGACACCAGCTGAAAATGGAAAAACATTTCCTGTTGTGTAATTGGATGTATTTGGCTCGCAGGTGAAGAGCATATATATTTATATGAGGAATCTGACCTTGAACACACAATTTTGATGTCGTACTTTTTCAGCATAAAAAGTGCAGAACCTTTTTATCTTCAAAGTTTAAAAACAAGTGTATGTTTTGTTTAGTGTAACACTTTTTTTTTATATTTAAAATGAGACATCAGTCATTTCCAATTTTCCTGCAAATTGCAGTAAGATTGTTATACTCATTAATTACGGCACTGCAGAATGTTGGCATAGTGTATGGTAAAAATTTCACTTCCCTCTGTGCATGTGACAGTAATAGCCCTGTAAACCTATATTATGCTTCACACCTACTGTACTAAAGGCATGTGGTTCCTTCTTAGAAGTAAAGATTGGGAATGCAAAAAACACATCTGGGAAGAGTTTAAAATAAGTGCAAGTTTGTTTATTTTAAATCATAGTAGCTGTATTATGGTACCCCTCATTGTATAAATTCCAGAGCTGCACATTTTAAGATTAAGATTTTTATGTCCACTTCCTATATCAGATTTCTTTGATTGAAAATGTGTAAGTATGTAAATTACAAATCCAAGTGCAAAATGATCTTCTATGGTGCTGTAAAGCAACAGTAATCATCACAGGTTTTAGGTGCTTTTCTAATCATGGCCCAATCACAGTGTTGATATTGTACGTCACCCAAGAGTGTATATTTAGATACTCCAGTGTTCCCTCCATAACTCAAAATCTTGTGTGTTCTTTTAATTTGTGATTCTTAACTGGCTCATTGTTAGAGTTAGCATAGGTGGCCCTGCAATGGATTGATGTTTCTTCCAGGGATGGTTCATGTCTTAATGTTACCAGAATTAGGGACAGGTTCAGTGTTGCCCCTAGGAGATCCTGGGGGTGTTCCAGTTACAACTTGAAACTTCCTACTGGGAACTTTTGAAATTCAAACTTCCTAGTTCAAATGGAACATAGCATTATTATAGCAGACCAAATGAACCACCTGTGTATCAAATAGAAAACATGAGGACTATGTTGATTACTTAGATTTCAGCCCATCTTAGATGGGTAGCACAGTTAATCTATACTAATAAAAGGCAAAGCTCTCACTGACTGACTGACTGACTGACTGACTCACTCACTCACTCATCACTAATTCTCCAACTTCCCGTGAAGGTAGAAGGCTGAAATTTGGCAGGCTCATTCCTTACAGCTTACTTACAAAAGTTAAGCAGGTTTCATTTCGAAATTCTACGCGTAACGGTCATAACGGTCGACAACGTCCGCCATGTTGAACTTTCTTATTTATGGCCCCATCTTCACAAACTTTGGTAGGCGGATTCCCTGCACTAACCGAAACCGATGTACGTAATTATTTTGGTGGTGTGACGCCACTGTCAGCTGCCATATTGAACTTTCCAACGTCACTAATTTTCCAACTTCCCGTGTAGGTAGAAGGCTGACCCCATCTTCAAGAAATTTGGTAGGTGGCTTCCCAACGTTAACCAAAACCGATGTACGTACTTATTTCAGTGGTATGATGCCACTGTTGGCTGCCATATTGAAGTTTCCAACATCACTAATTCTCAAATTTCCCGTGTAGGTAGAAGGCTGAAATTTGGCAGGCTCATTCCTTACAGCTTACTTACAAAAGTTAAGCAGGTTTCATTTCGAAATTCTACGCGTAACGGTCAACAGCGTCCGCCATGTTGAACTTTCTTATTCATGGCCCCATCTTCACGAAATTTGGTAGGCGGCTTCCCTGCGCTAACCGAAACCAATGTACGTACTTCTTTCGGTGGTGTGACGCCACTGTCGGCCATCATATTGAACTTTACAACGGTCTTTGTTACTTATGGGCCCATCTTCAAGAAATTTCGTACGCGGGTTCCCAACGCTAACTGAATCCTACTTACGTACATATATACATCCATAGCCTGCAGCTCGGTCACCGTGTGAGGCGGCGTTGGGTCCCCCATCCCAACGCCTCCCACGTTGTTGGCTGCCTGCCTATATAAGGCCGTCTGTCGCTCCAGTCTCTACATTCCCTTCCTTGCTTCGCCACGGTATTCACGTCTCCCTGCTGATTTAATCCACGGCTTCTCCGCTGTTTTATTGTTCATTTATTACGATTATAGTTATTGTGTAGGTATTTTAGACTTACTTTACATTGTTCAGGTACCCATTTCCTTTATCATTCCAACCGTACCCCCATTAACATGTCTATCGAGGTAATCGCCATCGATCAAAGAACTGTCACTTACCAAGTGGTTTCCATGCCCAGAGATGGCACCTGCCTTTTCCATTCTCTTTGTTACATATTGCACGGCCATATCAGGCTCACTCTTGATATCTGGAGGAACATTGTGTCTTATGTATTGAATGACTGGGACAGGTTCAAGGTGTGGACTGATGACGGTACAGGAGATAATTATACTACACAGGAGCACTAGAAGAGTGAAATGCTTAAGTGTACCGAAATGGCCAAATATTTTACACCTTTGGACAACTGCCAATGCCTATTAAATATCTTAGATTCACATGTGACGATTTCAGTAGTGGACACTTTGATGTTTAGAAATGTTTAAACTCTCAAAAGCTGGATGTGAAGTTATCAATGAAACTGGTTGTATACTTACAACGCTTGACAGATGCCGAATGTCTCTTCAACCCAAGTCCTACAAATACTGTCGTAATTGAAGCAAACCATGAAACTCAAACCGATTATGACAGCAGCAATCCAAGCTGTGAGATTTGAAACAAGATTACTGTTCACATGGCCAACTGTACGTTGCATGCTCAAGAGTAAGCTCAGCGCACAGCTACAGCTTGGTCATATTACAACTGGAGGGCCGAACTGACAACGTGGCATACAAAGAGATCCTTAACAAATAATTATTGGTATATTTTCCCTCAGTTTTAAAAAGGTTTAATTGTCTTCTTAATAAAAATTTTAAGGCAGTACTTCGCCGCTGCGAAGCGCGGGTATTTTGCTATATATATATATATATATATATATAACAGTGACAAAACAATTACATTGACGATCATGTTACGTTATTTTCAAGATGTTTCCTTTTCTTTTTCATTACTTCTTTAACACACTACTTCTCCGCTGCGAAGCGCGGGTATTTTGCTAGTCTATACTAATAAAAAGCAAAGCCCTCACTGACTGACTGACTGATTCACTCACTCACTCACTGACTCACTCATCACTAATTCTCCACCTTCCCGTGTAGGTAGAAGGCTGAAATTTGGCAGGGTCATTCCTTACAGCTTACTTATAAAAGTTAGGCAGGTTTCATTTCGAAATTCTACACGTAACGGTCATAACTGGAACCTACTTTCGTCCATATAGTGTATATGGCCATAGCCTGCAGGTCGGTCGCCCTGTGAGGTGGAGTTGCGTCCCGCGTCATCACGCCTCCCACGTAATTGAGTGCCTGCCCATATAAGGTAAATATTCCTGGGTGAAGGACTGTGCTTAGCATATTCATAAGCGCAGCTACTGCGGAAATCAGCATGCCTCCCACGTGGCTGCTAAATATTCGCGACCACACACTCGGTATACGAACAAGCCAGTTTCCCTTTCGGTTTGTACATGTTCAGTCTCTCCCTGTGCATTTCCTGTGCAGCGAGCAAGAGAGAGAGAGCGAGAGAGCGCGGCACACACACACACACAGGGGCAGCACGAGAGAGAGATATGCGCACACACTGGCAGCAAGAGAGAGAGCTATGCGCACACACTGGCAGCAAGAGAGAGAGCGACGCACACACACTGGCAGCAAGAGAGAGAGCGACACACACACACACAGGCAGCACGAGAGAGAGAGA
>JANRMT010061414.1:12989656-13004389 GCA_026402145.1 Polypterus bichir lapradei
GAGAGAGAGAGAGCGCGACACACACACAGGCAGCACGAGAGAGAGAGCGCGACACACACACACACAGAGGCAGCGCGAGATATGGACGCAGACACACAGGCAGCGCGAGAGAGAGCTAGACGCATTAAGGTAGGAAGGCAGTTAAAGAATGCACTGGTCTTGATTTTGTTTTCACTTCTGTTTCCAGCGATCTGTTCGTAGCGTGCATTGTTGCAATGTTATTTTTCTTGGTGGTTTATTATATTACGGATTTTTTGAAATGTTCATTTTTTTCCTGTGCTTAAAACTCATTAAAAAAAGTGCTTTTAGCCAGCAGTTGGTAGCGCTATAGCGCGAACTATTGCAGTGTTAGTTTTCTCTGTTGTTCAAGGTTTTCTCAGTGTTGTTCAATGTTTTTACATTTAGTTGACTATTACGCTGTGCATTCTATGGTATAATTATATTTGTGCTTAAAAACTAAAAAAATATATATTTACATACAGTTCGTATGGTCTGGAACGGATTAATTGTATTTACATACAATCCTATGGGGGAAATTGCTTCAGTTAACGATCAAAATGGTTTACGACCAGAGTTTTGGAATGAATTATGGTTGTAAACCAAGGTTACACTGTACCGGGAATGTCTGTTAAACATCTTAGATTCATGAGTAGCGATTTGGGTGGTGAGATGTCTATCGAGGTGATCACTGTAATATTTATATGTCATTGAAATGTATTATTATCAGGCATGGTTTAGGCACCTATGTCATCAGGAAGGCACCAGGAAAAGGGACCTCAAGGTTATACTATTATGGAAGTTAATTTAGAGCATGGATGCCGTGAATGTCAGAGCTGAAATAGATAAAGTTCCCCTGCATACTTTAAAAGAAAGTTTCGCCATCATTTCATTTTTCACAATTTGTGAAAACAAGACATGGTGTCAGAATAGAGGACAGTCATGGATTTTGTTGGAGTTCCCTCGCCACGAATTGACTGGGATTCTCTTAACCTGCTGGGAGAATGGAAAAAGTTCTGACAGCACGTGGAGCTGATGTTTTCTGGCCCGCTAAAAGGCAAAGACGAGAGTGAGAAATGCAGCTACCTGCTCCTGTGGACTGGGGAAAAAGGAAAAGACATTTTTAACACATTGACTTTCACCCAGGAGGAAGCCAAGGTACTGAAAACTTATTATGACCGTTTTGAGGTGTTTGTCATGCCTAAGACGAATATGGTATTCGCGAGACACAAGTTAAATGAGAATTTTGATCACTTTGTAACGGAGTTAAAATTGCTGGTGAAGGACTGTGCGTATGCAGACGAAGATGAGATGGTCAGGGATAGAATAGTGTTTGGCACAAACTCAGCGAAAGTGCGAGAAAAAATTTTGTGCTGGGTCTGAGCTAACATTAAATAAAGCCATGGACATCGCAAGATCGCACGAGATAGCACAAGCACAGCTGAGAACCTTCGATGCATGTACTCTGAGCGGCTCACGTGAACTGACTGTGAACGCATTACGCATAAAACAAGCAAAAGCTCCAAAGAGCGCTGAACGAAAAACGCATTACACAATTGAGAAGGCAGCAAAAGAATATGAAGCAGGTGATGCATAAAAGCATATTCATAAGTGCAGCTACTGCAGAAACAAAGCACACGGTGGAAAAAGTCTAAGTCCAGTTAAAGGAAGACAGTGTAAAAAATGTGGTAAATTGAACCACTTCGCTAAAGTTTGCAGGACTGGGAAAGGTAAACCCGTGCATGCAGTGTGTGATATCTCAGATAAAGAGGAAGACGAGCTGTTTATTGATGCAGTAAGAAAGGAACAACCCTCTGAAGCTGAACAAGCCTTTGTAGACATATCAATAGGAAAGCAAGATGTAAAGCTTAAGTTTAAATTAAGTTCATAGACACGCTGCCGCTACATATTCGCAGGCAAATCCACAACTTAATACCAGGAATGCCTGTTAAACATCTTAGATTCACAAGTACCGATTTGGGTAGTGAACACTTCGATGAATGAAACCTGTTATCTTTACAACGGTTGACAAACACGGAATATAACTTGAACACAACACATCCTCCAAATACGAACCTGATTGAAAGAAATAATGATAATCAAATCCTTGATGACAGCAACACTCATAACAGTCATAAAACAATTACATTGACAATCATGTTACGTTATTTTTAAAATGTTTCCTTTTCTTTTTCATAACTTCTTTAACACACTACTTCTCCGCTGCGAAGCGCGGGTATTTTGCTAGTAAATAATAAACGACATCTTTGACCCCAGGTTCCACAGAGATATAAAACTGTGTTTGTTGTGTATGTTGCTTCAGAGCCATTAGACTACTGTATTTACCAATGTAAAAAAATGCCATAGGATTTGCAACTCAGCTTATATTAAATAAAGGCTGTTTAAAACCATTTTTGAGAAAATGCTAACTATCGGGATACACTGTACATCATATAATTGGCAATGTTTAAAAGTATCAAAATTGTATTTACCATATTGCCCATCCTTATTGTGACATGACATTTTACCATCTGAAGTACATATCTCTTGCCTTCTTTGTTCTTTGTCTCCCACCACAATAAAATTGCTTGTTTTCCATTTTAGTATCAACAGAATTCACCTTCCACTTCGGTGATACAGAGCTTGGAATGGCCACACATTTGAGTCATTCTTGTTGTAATAACTTACGGTTTTAAGTATTGTGTGATACACTGATGTATACTATACTAAACAATAACAAAAAAATATGAAATGACTGGCCAAAACTCACATTTTATTTCTGTTGGCCCTGTCACTTGATCTGAATTGGCATGTCATTTATATAATTTTACATATGCATATCCATGCAGTATTTGTATTAATAGTATTCTTATTTTTTTTTTTTTTATTTGTTTTTGTCTAGGGGACTCCTGAATTTATAACAGTGTCTGAATGTGTTCATTATTTTGAATGGAGAACATATGTAGCCTGCAAAAAGGACAAATTCAAACCACACACAGAGGTAAAAGCTTTAATTCATCTGTCAAAGTTTGTTTACATGTATCAAGAAAAGTGGGTGCTTTAGTTTGAACAAATGATCAAATATAGTTTAGGATCATTTTTTCTTCAGGCTGTAATTATGCTGCTAATTTAGCAAAAGTTAGAAATTATATTACTTTTGGATAAAGTTTTTGTACTTTTTTCTTTTGCAATAAGAGACCATTATTCAAAAAAAAACAAGAAAGATTGATTTTCTGTTTTAAACGTGGTGTTTTTGAAACCTGCAAAGAAATATTAGAACAATGAAGGTGTTAAGTCTGATAAGAGTGTTTTCAAGAAATAATGGAAGCAGTACCCACAGTGTTCAAATTGCAACCACACTGATTCATATGTGGCTATGGAACATAGTCATTTAAGATGTAACAAAAGATGTGTAATATATATGGGGTGCTAAATTTGGATATTTAGAAACCACTGTTGAGAAAAGAATTTATTCGTAAGCATGCAAATGTAGGTTTTTTTAATGTTAACAAAATGAAACATGCAGAAACTGTTAAAAAAAAAAAAAAAAAAAAAGAATGTTTTAGGTAATCATAGCCTTCTTTCTTTTTTGTTTCAGGTACCTTGTTATGCATTTGATGAAAATGGAAAAAAACATGACTTGAATCCACTTATCAAAATATCAGAAGCTTACTCTGTGGATGACTTGGATGATGATGTTGACTTGATTATCAATGTATGCAGAAATATAGGTGAGTTTCTGTTTTCTTTAAAGTAAATTGCACGCCATATAATCTGTTTTGCAAGTAGAATATTGTTTACTGTAGTTATGAGTATTTTAGTGCTGAGTGATTTCAGTGCTGTGGTCACATCGAAGTGTGTAGTTTCGTTTCATAAAGTCTTTACAACGGACATTTTTCCATAACTGCAAAAGCGAATGTCAAGATGAGGACAGCTGATGTTTAGTTTAGATGCAAAAAATCCCAGAATACTGGTACCGTACCATTTTAAAATTTGGGTTTTTCATTACTTTCCCAGTGCTGGTACACTGCGCAGCTCTAATATACACTTGTTTTTGTGAATATGTACCGTAGATCCCAGAATATAAGCCGAGAATTTCGTCCTAGATTTTTGGCTTGGAGTTTGGGGGTCGCTTTATACAACGAGCATCGTTTCAGATTCCAGATTTCCAGCGCAATGCCGGTTTTGCCGATCAATACGGAAGTAAATAATGACGAAACTACAGAGCCATCTTTCAGATGAAGAAGTAACTTTGCATGCCGGTACTTTAAATTAAATAAAGAATTTATTCAAAAAAGTGTTTTAGTTGTTGATTTTATTAATAAAATGTATTATCGGGAAGTTTAAAATAAAAATTTTTCTTTTGATTTACGACCAACATCTTGCGCTATGACCCGAATGCGGTCACGTGTATCCGCTTGCGCGATTGTAAACAAACAACCGAGAGCGTTAGTAGCGTCAGTTGGAGCTCAGATACATGTGTTTGTGGATGTAATTTTGGTCATTGCAGTGATTTTTATATATATATATATATATATATATATATATATATATATATATAAAATTCACTAAGACCATGCAAGCAAGACACATAATTGCTAACGAAGGAAGGGAAGGTAAGGAAAGCGATCACAATCAAAACGAAGATGGAAATTGTGTGGAAATATGAGAGTGCTGTTCGTGTGACCGATCTCGCTAATATGTACAGCATGTCAAAATCCACCATCTCGACAATTTTACAAAGAAAAGATTTGCATTCTCCTCCTCCTCCCTTCCTGCAGCCCAAAGATGTCAAATTAAATGGTGAGTTCAGTATGAAATTGTTTCTAGAATAGAATGCCTTTTATTGTCACTATACACATCTACAATGAGAGCTACAGTGAAATTGTCACTATACACATCTACAATGAAAGCAGCTCCTTCAGTGCAGAAAAAAAGTTCTGTATAGGGCTTGTATGGTTGTTTTTTTAGCCTTAGCATAACGCAGGATCTGTGACCCTGCTTCTGCTTTCTTTCCCTCCTCTGTCTGCGTCGTCTCCTAGATCCAACAACAATCCACGAAGAGTCCGCTGGTCTCGCTATGTTGTCTGGGATGTTGTGCGTGTGATGAAAAACACTCGAAACAGATGTCTGGCTCTGGACACCGATGTCTATAAGGTTCTGACGGGTGTAGCGGATGTTCGCCGAACCGATCGTGCACAAACAAGGGAAAAAAAAAAAAAAGTATAAAAACAACAAAAAAGTGCACTGAAAAGGAGAGCCCTGAGCCGCTGCGCGCCATCATGCTCCTAGCTTAATCTAGCCTACTTCTGGTAGGCTAGGCACTTTTTTATAACTTTTTGGTTAGTACATTAGAAAAATTATTGGTGTTTTGGTAAATTATGCACATTATACAACCCTTTTTTATTATGAAAAGGTTAAGTAAGTGTTGCAGTGGGAGGTTCGGAACGAATTGTGGGTTAGCCTTTGCGAACGAATTAAGTTCTTAAGTCAAGGGTCCACTGTATTGCGTATTTAAGTTAGTCAAATTTATAACGAGTCTCCGGAAATCCACCCGCCGATGTACCGTATTTGCGTATATAGTTTCAACACAAAGCCTTAATTTTACCAAACTTCTCCGCAATCACTTCCTGCTTTCGATCAAAAATACCGGCAGTCTCAAATTCTCGCCGATAAACATGATAAATATACCTGAAGAGACACTTTTAAGGAAATTTAGAAAATTTTGCTTGGAGAAGGGGGTCGGCTTAAATACCGGTCATTGGCAAATACATGTAATTTAGTAGGTAGAGAAGGGGGTCGGCTAATATACCGAGTCGGCTTGTATTCCAGGATCTACGGTAATATACTCAGCAAAAAAAGAAACGTCCCTTTTTCAGGACTGTGTATTTCAACAATAATGTTTTAAAAATCCAAATAACTTTACAGATCTTCATTGTAAATTGTTTAAACAATGTTTTCCATGCATGTTCAATTAATCATAATCAATTAATTAACATGCACCTGTGGAATGGTCGTTAAGACCTTAACAGCTTACAGAAAGTAAGCATTTAAGGTCACAGTTCTAAAAACGCAGGACACTAAAGAGACTTGTCTACCGACTGTGAAAAACACCCAAAGAAAGAGGGTGTCCCTGCTCATCTGCGTGAACGTGCATTAGGCATGCTGCAGGGAGGCATGAGGACTGCTGATGTGGCTAGGGCAATAAATTGCCATGTCCACACTGTGAGACGCCTAAGACAGCGCTACAGGGAGACAGGAAGGACAGCTGATCATCCTCGCAGTGGAAGACCACGTGTAACAACACCTGCACAGGATTGGTACATCCGAATATCACACCTGCGTGACAGGTACAGGATGGCCACAACAACTGCCCGAGTCACACCAGGAACACACAATCCCTCCATCAGTGCTCAGACTGTCCGCAATAGGCTGAGAGAGGCTGGACTGAGGGCTTGCAGGCCTGTTGTAAGGCAGGTCCTTACCAGACATCACCAGCAACAACGCCGCCTATGGGCACAAACCCACCTTCGCTGGACCAGACAGGAGTGGCAAAAAGTGTGTGAGTTTCTGCATGACAGCAATGTCAATGTTCTGCCATGGCCAGCGAAGAGCCCAGATCTCAATCCCATTGAGCACGTCTGGGACCTGTTGGATCGCAGGGTGAGGGCTAGGGCCATTCCCCCCAGAAATGTCCAGGAACTTGCAGGTGCCTTGGTGGAAGAGTGGGGTAACATCTCACAGCAAGAACTGACAAATCTGGTCCAGTCCATGAGGAGGAGATGCACTGCAGTACTTCAAGCAGCTGGTGGCCACACCAGATACTGACTGGTACTTTTGATTTTGAGCCTCCCTTCATTCAGGGACACATTGTGAAACATTTTTAGTTTATGTCTTATGGTGTTGACTCTTTTAGTGTTCATACAAATATTTACACATTAAGTCTACTGAAAGTAAAAACAGTTGAAAGTCAGGGGACGTTTCTTTTTTTGCTGAGTATATAAGTAGGAGATTGGAGCAAGGTGAAGCATTGAGGACTCATAGTGTAACTCCATCTAGTGAAAAATGAATGTCCAGAAAGTTTCAAGGGTTGGGCTGTTAGTTTTCTACTATAGGAGTTGCTTCTGAGGTCAAGTTCCATCTCCTACTGATTCAGGACCAATAATGAACAAAAGCTACCAGTTTAGCATATCCTTAAATTACCAGCGGGGAAAAAGGGATAGAACATTTAGAAGTGAACCACAAGTGATGTCGGTATTCATCGCAGGTGTTATCTTCTGATTTGAGGATGGAAAGGGAAAAGGAGTCAACAACTGCACAAATCTATGCTGTTATTCTCATGACTGAAGTTTGCATCATCTCCTCTTCTTAAAACCTCCCTTAAATCAAGTGGCACTTAATGAAAGTATTTCAAAACTGTCATGTATTCCAGTAACTTTTTATGTAATTTAGATGCTTTTAATTGTGTTTAAGCATTTATGATCAACTATATTCTAGTAATGATTCATCCCTGATTCGGTGATGTGTGTACATCTTCAATCACTGGACCTCAGTAGTGGACATCTTGAATATGTTGTGCAAATAATGCAAATTAAACACCAATCTGATGATAAAAGCACAGTTACATGTATTAATTGAAGTTTCTTTCAACCCCATTGAACCTTTCATCACATTTCATACCATCGAAAACCCACATTGAGCTAATTTCCCAAAACAATTAAGCACACAATAAAGGAAGATGAAATAATTGAAGGACATAATGAAATGCTGTAGATGAACACCAGACCAGTTAAGGTGCATGTTAGGACCACTCCACATAAGGAAACTATTAATGATGTTTGCTCACATTTTAGATCTCCTTACAGCAGTCAGAGGCCCAGACAGTGCTGTGGATGGAATTTTCATTCAAGCTGTAATTTCTTTACATTGATCATACCTGTCTTAGTAGAGTATGGCCTAGATTATGTAGTGTATTTTTCCCCCCAGATCTCGGACAGGGAATTTATTGGAAAAATGTCTTAATGAATTTATAGATGATAAATTGAAAAAAGAAATTGTGTTGACTTGGTTAACTTACTAAATTTCATTTCCATTTATGCAGATAGTTCAAAAGTAAATTGTCCCAAAGGTAGTGCTGCATGTTTACTTACAAGCAAAGGTGCCTTTGAAGTTGGTCGTCCCAAACAACCGTTGCAGCTTTTAGATCAAAACAGGTATTTTTGATTACTTCATGATCAATCTATATTATAATTGTACTTTTTTTTCTGATGATATCTTATAAGTGGCTTCTTTATTCCACATATGTTTTTCAGTAGCATATACAAAATATTGGAAGGTGTGCTTATTGATAAACTTTGTGTCTATCATAGTATGGAGAGCTGAATTTTACTCAGGAATGATGCAACTTAATAAAACTGACATGATTACTTAGGAAAAATTAGAAGAGGCTTTATTTAGTTGTCAGGGTTGTTAATAAATGAAATAATGTTAACTTGTTGTATATACTTCTAATTTCCCAGTTTTTTTCTCCTTTGTCTCCATATTTTAGATTTGTACTCCATTATGAGTCAACAGCTGAACATGTACCTGAGTTTTGTAAGGATAATACTCCTGCTGTTACCATAACATTTGTTTGTCCATCTAAAAGACAGGAGGTAAAAAAAAAAAAAAGAAAAAGTTTTTTTGTTTTGCACAGTGCTGTCTGCAATACTTTGGTATTGGTCTTGGAAGTATGTTTTCTTCATGCTGAGGATTTAGGTTTGTGCATTTGTGGAGGAAGATTAACTTTATAACAACAGCATTTATTTCTATAGCTCATTTTCATACACAGAATGTAACTCAAAGTGCTTTATAATAGATTCAATTGTACTACATTGTCTGGCTTTTACAAATATATACTACTAGTCACAAGTTTGAAAACACTCAGAAATTCCATGTTTTTGATTGAAATTGAAACCTTTTTTTAATCAAGGTACTGTTAAATTTAAAAATTTAATATTAAAAATACAAGCTTGAAATTTAGTTTTTTTTTTTTTTTTTAATGTATTATTCACATAAGAGTACAAAGACCTATTTTCAGCAACCATTCCTTCAGTGCTTTCCTTCAGAACTCCCTTAGTTTACCCTTAAGTAATTAATGTTTAAATGTGTATTGGTTATCAGAGAAACCTTTTGTAATTGCATTAGCACCATGAAAACCTGTTCTATTTTTCTAGGTGTTTCCCTTAATAATATTGAAATACTTAAAATATGAATTTCTTATTTGTAGACTGCAAGAAACCTTAATTGATTTTTGTACATGCAGGGCACTGAACCCAGATTAACAGCTAAAAGAAACTGCCGCTATGAAATTGAATGGGTGACTGAATTTGCCTGCCAAAGAAGTTATTTAGAAAGCCATACTTGCATTCTCACTAATGAACAGCATGATGTTGCCATAGACCTGACTCCACTGAAGCAAAGTCCTGGTAAGCAGGTTTTTAAAACATTTTTTTTCAGTTTTATTCATAATATGCCTGTTTACAGCAGTAGTATTGGTAATTAGATTCTCTCTTTCTTTTGGTAATGTGTCATGCTTTAAAGTAATGATACAATTATGGCTAAAATGAATGATCTGGAATTTGAAAGTCATGAATAAAAATTACATGAAATACTCCACCCAAAGATTTTTTTTGTTACTTACTCCATGTTTAAAGTAGCAGCTAAGAAAGCTTTAATGTCTTGGTTTCATGTAGAAAGGAGAGAAAAATGTTTATGAAATAACTTTGTTTGGTTTACAGTGGCAAATGATTTGCAAAACTCCCATGGAAAAAAGAAAAATAAAATCTCAAGTTACTTGTGTTGCATAATCCATAGAACACTTGACTCAAACGATTGAGGTGGAGAGGCAGGACTTCAATTCAAAAAGTGTTTCCTGTTGATGATTTGTGTTGTTTATTCCAGAAGTACCTATTAAACAATATTTTAGGCAAAAAGCATGTATTTTGCACATTTTGAGCATACCACTGGATAAAGGACATGTGGATTATGTGACACAAGTAACGTGAGATTTGTTTTTCTTTTGTCCACGGATGTTTTTTCACATTGTTTACCATTGTACAGCATTGGTCCCTATTGACTTGAGTTATATCATCAACGTTTTGCTTTCTATTTTGCATATAAATGAGACATTACAAATTTTTCTTGGCCACCCCTTCAAACTACATTGGTTAAGTAACATTTAAAAAATATTTTTGGGTGGAGTATTCCTTTACCTTAATGAATATAATTGTTTGAAGCTTTATTTTAAAATTAAATACACTACCAGTCAACCTCAGGTTTTGCAGTTTTTCTTCATATTTATTCCGTTGAAAAGCAATAAATGACCTAAAATGGTGAAAAGTTAAGCAAAAAACTGCCAAAGGCATAAATGTAAAGTTTCAGTTAGCAAAAATTGAAAAGAGAGGAAATTTCAGAATATTAAAAACAACTAATAGGTTGCAGCCTACGGCAAGCAAAATAATTTGCACTTGTGTCCCAATTTCTGTTGATTATGTAACATACACAGCACATTAGCTTCAAGCACAGCTTAATGGTGCAGGTCGAAAAAAAGCTAGTGCCGGTTTCTACTGTGAAGGCGGAGACTGTGTGTTGTGAAAGCCATTCCTTAAAGGACATAAATAGGGCCTTGAAATACTGGCTGTGGACTACTGCAAACTGGAAGAAAGTCTTATGAACCGCTGAATCAAACTTTGAAATATTCAGTTCATCTCACAGGGTGTTTTACGCTGTTGAGTTGGTGAAAGGATGGTTTATCAGTGTGTGACATGAATTGTCAGACATGAAGTAGGAAGAGTGATGATCTGGGGTTCTTTTTGCTGGATGCAGAGTTGGCAACTTGCACAGAGTAATTAGCATTCTGAATCAAAAGGGTTACCACAGCATTTTTCAGCACCACGCAATACCTTCTGGTCTGTGTCTAGTAGGTCAAGGATTCATCCTACAGTAAGACAATGACCCAAAACATACCATTCAGACTATGTCAGAACTATGTTTAAAGAAAAGAACAAGAAGGAAGGTACCCTTCAAAACATGGAATGACCAGTACAGGATCCAGACCTAAACCACATTGAGTTAGTTTGGGATGAACGGAACAAAAAGGTGAAAGGAAAGCAACATAACTTCTGCAATAGTGTTGGGAAGATCTTTCTGACTAATATTTGATTTCCATTATAGAAAGAATGCCACATGTGTGTTTGGCTGTTATATCGGCAAAAGGTGGCTACTTTGGTTCAAAGATTTGAATAACATTTTGTACACTTAATGTTGACTTATTTTTTTATTCGCCATTGTTTGTTATACGCTTTGACTTCATGAAACATTAAGACATTAAACTGTGTACATTTCCATAAAAACTGAAAAACATCTAAAACCTCTGACCGTGTAGGCAAATCACAATATAATTTTGTTTCATCTTGGCCATTCACGTGGTTCCACTTCTGTTCAGCTGATTTACCTGGAAAAAAATTACTTAATTAATCATTTATTTATTGTCTTTGCCTCCACAGAATCTGCATCATACCGTGCAGCATCTAAAACTAGTGATGGAACTATTGACTATTACTTTTATTTGAATATATGTGATGCAACAACGGCTGGTGAATGTGTGGATCCAGAGCAACTTGTTTCATCTTGTCAAGTGAAAACCAATGGGGAGTTCGCAAAAATAGCAGGCAAATATCAGAATCAGACTCTCCGGTATGAATTAGAAGCATTAGAAGCATTTTTAGGCATTATTTTAAAAAATGTTATACCGTAATATTAAAGTACAGAACATAAGTACTGTAGGCTTTGACAATCAAGGTTCTGGTAAACAGAATGACAAAATTATCTCTGTTTTGAAATGCATGCTGCTTAAGCCAGATTAATTTGAAAATGTATATTTTTTTGGATAATATAGCCTCTTTCTGTTTGAAAAAAAAAATGTGTTTTGATTAAATGATTTGCTCTGATTTATTTGTATTTTAGGGTAGGAGAAGTTCAAATGACCCAGCTCCAGGTGTGGCTTGGCCTGATACATATCTTGTCATTGAGAGTCTAATTCTAATATTGCAGCATTACTACTAACATTTAGCCATTTTGATTTTAATTACATTTTTCATATTTGATGAAACTGTTTCCACTAGTTTATCTAATAGGAAAGTGAACAGTTTTGGATTTTTTTTTTTTTCAAGCTTCTGCAAACTCAAATTACAATATGGAAGGGAATTAATACTCGAAAAAGATTTCTTTCAGCTTTCTTTCGTGCTGTATTACTTAAATTCTATGATCACTTTTCTGAAGAAGCATAATAGTTACAGATTTTAGCACATTTTGTATTTTTCTCAGTAAAGCAAATTTGCTGTTCAAGAGCACTGGTAAATGAAGATTAAGTAGTTATCCAAAAAAGTGCTAAAAATGAAATTTCTCCTTATTTTTTTGTTTTTAAAAACATTCATTGTTTTTACATTTTGTTTTCTTTTTTGTTATGTAATTCAAGCAACTTATCTTTAGTGAAAGGACAATTTAATCATTTTCTTAACTTTTCCTATTTTTGTTAGGTACTCGGATGGTGATCTCTCACTGATTTACCCTGGAGGCAGCACTTGTAGTTCTGGTTTTCAAAGAATGACTATTATTAACTTTGCTTGCAACGAATCAGCAGGTAAAATAAGTAATTTGCTATATCTGCTTTCCTTCCCATTTCCTCCCCATTGAGCATGTATCATTGTGTACTGTAAATCAATAAAACAGCATTTTTAAAAATAAGATTTAAGATATTTATCAGGGCTAGAACTGTATTGAAATCTTTGTCATATAATGTAAAATAGCTGATCAGATAGCAGATAAACTTTATTCATTTCCATTATTAAAGCTTCTCATTTTTTATAAATGTAATGTTTTTACCTTAAAATTCTCCATCAGCTTTAATGGGAAAAAAGAAAATTGTACACTCCAGACTCTGAAAATTGGATATTTAATTTAGGGGTTAGGAAGAAGAAATTAAAAACAGGCAAAGCATGTATAAGAAGGGTCAAACAAATAAAAGATAATAAAAATACTTGGTCTACTGTCCGACGTTGAACACCAGCAAAATCAGTGTGGTAGCAACCTTCTTCCAGTCGCTTGGGCCACACGAACAAGGTTAAAGTTGTAATGCTAATGACTAATAACTCGTGTGGTTAACAATGGATAAGTCAAAAAAATAATAAAATGACACACACATTGGGAAACCAAAGACCTGACATGACTAAGCTAGCGTTGCTAAAACCAGATCAATGCAGTATCAACTCCCGCCACATTTTCCCAGCACTGCAACTCTAAGAGTAGTCCGTTTACCGAGCAACACAGAGAGGAAGCAGTGAAAACAGATGGCTCTATTTGAAGAGGAAAAGGCCTCCATGAGGAATCAAATAAAGCATCATTATACTGGACCAAATTTAGAACCAGTGTATGTGTATTTAAAAATAAAAAAAAAAAAAAAGGTAAGGTTCAAGTTGATTACTTACCCAGATAGCACAGCCAGTTCTAAAATAATACCAAATCCCTTTAAAATGAACAGTCACTTCAGTATATTAGCGTGTGTTTACTACTATCAAGGCATTTTCCCATTTGTTAAAAATATAGCTCTCTACCACTTTCCAATAAGTTGTTTTGCAACTTCTCTATACATATGATATTAATTCTTTATACAGTATTTATAATTTGTAGTGTGTTTATAGTTTTGCAATAAAACAGTAACTGAGAGGAAAACCTGAGAAAAAAATCTGGTGTAAGCATTTTCAATACCAATTGAAAACAAATGAAAACAAAAGGCTTGGTAGCAGCACCATTGCTGTGGGTTGTTCTACATGCCTTTAGAATAAAAATCTGTTGTGATGCAATAGCAGAAACTAGAGGAGAAAGAAGATATCTTTGTCTTGTAGCATATCTTTGTTGAGTGTATTTTAAAAAAAAAAAATACAAATAATAAATAAATAATAAAACTTTGTCCGAACAGAGGCTATACAGACTTTCAGTCAATATCTTGGAAACAAGTCTAAACATTTGAAATGTACTAAATAAATCATTACATGCATGTCTATTAGAAGCAATTTCCATGTACCTTGTTGTTTTTCTTCATTGGAGCACTGGACTTGTCTAATTTATTACTTATTTGAAAAGGCAAAAATGTTTACAGAGCTGTGAAGTCTCCGTGTAATCCTGCATTTAAATGCTGTTATATATCATATGATATTCTTTATGGTTGAACATTATTTTTGTATTTTTATATTTGCAGTTGACCCAATTTAAGAGTAAGATTTTCTGATGAGTTTGATTTCTGTCTTTAATCATCTTAACAGTTTTTTTTGGTAACAAATTATATTACTTGTTTACTCACTTTAGAGAATGATGGAAAAGGTAGTCCTGTGTTTACTGGTGAAGTTGACTGCACTTACTTTTTTGACTGGGACACAAAGTATGCTTGTGTTAAAGAAAAGGAAGATCATCTTTGTAGAGTGGCTGATAATAAGAAACTCTATGACCTGTCTTCCTTAACACGATATTCAGGTAAGATTATTATGTTTAATCCATACTGAGAGACAGTAGGCTCACCAGAGTTTTAGGATATGGTTGCAGTCATCCTGTGTGATGGTTGATCTATACTAATAAACGGCAAAGCCCTCACTCACTCACTCACTCACTCACTCACTCACTCACTCACTCACTCACTCACTC
>JANRMT010061414.1:13009913-13056692 GCA_026402145.1 Polypterus bichir lapradei
TAGATATATATATAGATATATATATAGATATATATATAGATAGATATGGGAACAACACTCATATCAATGACAAAACAATTACATTAACAATCATGTTACGTTATTTTTTAAATTTTTCCTTTTCTTTTTCATACCTTCTTTAACACACTACTTCTCCGCTGCGAAGCGCGGGTATTCTGCTAGTGTATGTATAAAGTGGTTTTGCAAGACTTTTTCATACTCTTTTTTTCATACTGGTGGGGGAAAAAATTGGTTTGCCACTAGTATTTGCCCTTTAGAATTCTGTACGTAAATTATATTTATTAAAGAATCATTAAGGTCAGTTTTTGCATCTAGTAAGAAAGCTTTTGAACAATGTGGGCAGTGGAGAATTGCCCCTACTCTAGCCTACTGTAAATTGGCCTGTGTCTCTAAATGTGAAGGCATAGGACAAATGGGGCATTAGAGGTCTGTTTGGCCTGTTTCATTTAAGTAAATTATTTTGGCTTATTATCTTAAATACTTGATTTGTTAATAAAGTTAAAGAAGGTAATGTGTTTCCACTGCTATTTCCTGTAATGGACAAGAAAATCTAAGGTGGATTGTTTTTATTTTTTTATTTCTGTTTCCAGACAAGTAGCATTGCATTGGATGTGCTGAAGCTAATGGAAATAACTCATCAAATCAGATATAAGAGTAATGATTATTCCCTAACACTTAATACTCAGTTTAACAAAAACACTTCGACTTTTTCATCAAATTAAAGCAAGTGACTCTAAAGTCAAGGTGGTAATCTGATGCATTTTAGTACTTCATGATAAAATTTTAACTGACAACAACAAATTAAAAAACAGAATCTAAAATTATTTTGCACATTCCCCAAAAGTTTCTATTTAAGAAACTGGATAGAACAAAATCTGGCATCCATTAAAGCCTTCCAGGACCATTCATCCTTTTCTTGCAATGTATAATAAACTATATTAAACTATATTTAACTTACATTTAAACTATTGTATAGTGTAATATATTGTAGAGCTGCAACAACTATTTGACATTATCGATACTAATCGATTATTAAAAACGTTGGTAATGATCACTTTCATTGATTTGTGATTATGCCTTTAGGCTGAGTATGTTGTGCCACGCAATTGCATCCCTACTTCATTCAGTTGTGAACACATTTGAAAAAAGGCATGGCCTAAAACTTCTAGAGTTTGGGAGTGCTTTTACTCTGAACGCTGAATAAAAAGGTGTGTTGCCAATTGTGTGGGTCTGACCTTGCATGGCACGAGAGCACAATGCAGATGCACAAATATTTGAAAAGGGAACGTACCGTTACAGGCTCTGTGAAAGAGGAAGACTCGCTGTTATCACTGCGAGTTGAATGTTACCTTCAGAGTTATGTGATACAAATACATAGCACAGTGTTTGCTAGGTTAGGCATAATGACATGACTTTTGGTTTTGAAGTGAGTAATAATTTGATTCATAGTCCAGCCCCCTAGAATGCGAATAAAACACTAGCATATGCGAGTTTTGTCATAGGCGACTAAAAAAATGTGTCATTAGCCACTAGCTAGTAAGTGTTCAAATTTTCACTTGCCATATTTGTGGGTTTTTTTATTTATTTATTTTTTTTAATTAATAAAAAAAAAAAATTTTTTTGATGTGGTCAGTCTGCTAAATTATATTGCTGCATTACATGCTGACAAACACATGTAACATTAATATGTGAGTGTTAACAAAAACAAGGGTTGAGAAAAAACTTAAGTCCTTGTCCAAGCAGGAAACTCCAAATCTCGTGTGCAAAGGAAATAAAAATCTCAGCGAAAGTGAATCCCACAGCACATCAACCATATCTGTCAGGCTTATTGCTCATTCTGAGTAAAAACGTAGGAACAGGGTGGAAAAGCTAAAGTTCCAGACTAGTTGTCTATGGGACTTCAAATGGCTTTCGTACAATCTGGAGGAAGATGCAACAATCTGCAAGTACTGCTACAGCACACCTAGTGTTGGCCGGTTAAACAGATTTTGTTGCTGGATCACACAGTTTTAAAATGTGAATGTCGAACAGCATACTCCCAACAACAACAAAGGACCTGCAGCAGTCTGGAACAGTGTGTTGGCTGCAAGCAAGTGTGCCAAAGAATGTGCAGTGGTAAAAGGTTTCCAAACACAAAGACTAAAGATGATGCAAAAAAATAATAAACTTTCAGTTAAAATAAACTCGATATATAACTGAGTTTAATGCTAATAAAACCACTTCCTTTGCTGCAAAAGGAAAACTGTTAATCTAGCTATTATTTTGCTGATTAATCGATTATCAAAATAGTCGTTAGTTGCAGCCCTAATATTTTGCTTTACTTGATACTCCTGTAACGTGTAGTATAAAATCCTTAATGTTTCATTTTGCAGTTGTAGCAGTCATCTAGAGTAAAATGTCTTGTCATGTCTGTTTTAGTAGTAATTGATTATGATGTGTAGTGTAACGCATTTCCACACAAAATATTTACTGTTACAATTATAATGAGATGTGTTTAGATAAAAAATAAGTTTGTTTTTTCCTGAAGAAAATGTACATTTTTTCAGATTCTGGTCTGGCATTGAATTGGGAAGCCCTAGATAGCAGTGTGTCAGAGAAGCAGTCATTCTATATCAATGTCTGTAGCCGTGTTCTCAAGACAGGTGGTGCCAGTAGCTGCCCACTGGATGCTGCAGCATGTTCGGTTGGTAAGTGAGGTTTACTTGTTTGTTTCTTCAGAATATTTAGAAAAAAGTAATTGGATTTACTTCTATTTTTAAGTTTTGTTTAATTTTTTTCCGGTTGATGCTGTTAAATGTGAGTGCACATTTACTTTTCAGATAAAACTAATAACACAAAGAGTCTAGGAAGATTTCTTTCTTCACCAAGATTGGATGGAAATAAAATACAGCTTGTTTATTCAGAAGGTGACTCCTGTCATGGAACATTCAAAATAAAAACAATCATCAGCCTTATTTGCAAACCTGGTAATTTTTTTTTCTTTTTTCTCTCCTGCCTTTTTGTTAGTTCCCATCTAAATATGAGGCAAAGTCATTTATCACTAAAAATCAGTGTTGGGGGTAGTGTCAACAGCATCATATATTTCATTGTGCAGTTACTTTTTAAAATAACAAGTAATGTAACACAATACTTATTTTTTTAAAGTAAAAATACCTGTGTTGCTAAAAAAAACAGACTTTTTTTTTTAAACAATACATCAAATACCAAAAAATAAGAAGGAATTTTGCTACATTTGCTTGAAGTAAGGCGATGTAAAGGGTGCTTAACACACAGGTGTCAAAGATGGCAATTGAAAAAAGGTGTATTAATTTATTTATTTTTTTATATATTTCTGACATTTTAGTTAATACTAGATTTTCTACACATATGTTTTTGACGGTGTATTATATCAAGGTAGCAATTTCAAAATTGCAGAATGTGGTGTGCTACCATTGGCAGAGTTTGTATTAATTGCAAAACCTTATAGTGATTGGAACGTTGTATGCCCATATGCTGAAATGCTAACTACACCCCTACATTTATTCTTCAAGGAAATTTGTCAAGACAGTTCAATTTTCATTGAGATGCCCTGAACAGATTGTGCTGTACGCAGAGTAGTAATTTCAGAATGGACAATTCAAAGCATTGGTAAATTTGCAAACTTGTCTTCCTTAAAGCAAGGAAACATTCTATGCATATTCGGCTACAGATTAGTTTACCTTCTTAATTTTACCTTGACAGTAGTTACACCAACCTAATTATTTTGTATATTTTCCTCATTTTCACCTTTGATGGCTGCTATTGATGGCATACACATCCTCAATACAAGTTAATGAAGCACCAGCAGACTGCGTGTGTGGGTAGGAAGTCGCTTTCAGTGCCTGCTTGAGCGGGCGGCATTGCAGTTCTTTATCAGCAAGTCCCACAAGGCGTGCATTCAGAAACCTCTCTATAAGAAAATTGGTTCTGTTTGACATCTTCCCCGTGGCTTGAGCATAAGCAAAAGGGAATGAGTACATCAGCACCTCAGTCTTCCTGATGCTTTAAGTCATAACAAGTGAGTTAAATTAAACTTCCTAACCATAAAAGTATAAAATGCAAGCAATGCATAGTAGTGACTTGCTCTAATAAAGCTGACAGTTCACTTCTGTTATTCCATTTGTCAAAACTGATTAGCTTTGTAAGTCCCATTTCATAAAAATTACAAAGGCCAAACATGGTCAAGCAAAGAAGGAATAAGGGATTAATTACGAAAGGTTTTTTTTTTTAATGTTACTTGTAAATTGCAGTTATGAAGTGTGTGTGAGTGAGGGTCCAGGCCTGTTTTCAGCCTTTTGCCCAATTCTGGGGAGAAAGTCTATGGCCTCTGAAATGGATTGAGAATGTTCTAGAACCTACCTACTAAACTCAGTTCTTTGAGGACTGCACAGTCCTCAAATGCACCTGAATGTTATGCCATGCCTACATTTTATAACCTGTTATCCCTGCAGTCTCATCAAAAATATTGGCATTCATAGGAATGTAGCCCCATTGATGAACCTGACCATGTTTAACTTTTTGGTAAGCTCTCCCCAGCGTATTTCTAGACCTAAGTCAGCATCCTAGAGAAACTTTACAGAATTGTCTCTCTATTCCTGCACACAAAAGCATGAGAGATAAAAAAGCCACTTCTGTGTGCCTTTGTATCCTGGGTTCTGTGGGCCACTGGCAGTTTCCACAGTGCACATGTCCAGACTAGAGGAGATTATGGTGTGTGCCACCAACTCCAGAGCAATCAGGGACCACAAGAAATTCCAACTTTTGTGATACATAAGATACAGTTTTTAGGAATTCTGTAGTGACTTCCCCTGTTTGTTAAAGGTTAATGACCCCTCTTTATCAAGGTTTGAAAGCAAGTTTAAGTTTTTCATTAACCGAATTGGTACTTGGTGTGAGTCCCCAAAGTTCCTACCTGGTCCCAAAATCTGTTAAACCTTAAGTTCTTTTGTACATTGTAATATCTAATGTAACATATTCCATCAACTAATTTTCCAAATTATGAGGGTTTTTTTTTTTTTAATTGAATTTTTTGAAAAAAATTCTCAAGAAGCTTAACTGGCCTGGAGCTTCAAGGCTTATATCTCCTATCTGATAGCCACTAATTTGAACAAAGTAAAGTTTGTGGTTAATCTTTTATTTTTCCTTCAGTTTCTCTTTCAGGAGCCACAATCTCTTCACAAATCATGTTTTATTGAAATGCAATGCTTTACACAGCAATTTTTCTTTTTTTAATACTTATTTACAGGTGATCTTGAGAGTGCTCCCATTCTGAAGAGCACAGGAAGTGACGAATGTCTGTATGAATTTGAATGGCATACTTCTGCTGCTTGTGTCTTGTCAAAGACTGTAGGGGAAAATTGTAGAGTCTCTGACCCTCTGGCTGGTAAGTAACTGTTTCAGGATTTTTGCATTTGCCTTTAGAAGGAGTTAGACTGTGCACACTGTCTTAATTGCAGATGTAGACATTCTGTTTCTTGTAATGGATATTCCAGTGTCCATTTAGTTTGATTGGCACTTTCAAACTGGCACAGCTTGAGTACAGGTGTGTTTGGGAAGCAAGTCATGGTATGTACTGTTTTTTGTCCAGGGCTGTTTCATGCCTTACATCTGGTGCTGCCAGGATAAGCTTATTTCTTTTTTTTGTCTAGTGCTCTACACCACGTTTAGGCCATTCTTAGAACAGATTCTTAGTTAAAATGCAAGTATACATTCTACTAAATGCAGAAATAGTACACATTAAGGTACAGATTTGTTAAAACACACAGAAAACAAAAGAGTTATTTAAGATAAACGTGAAACAACAATTTCTGTCCATTAATTAACTGATGAACTATGGCCAGTTGACAATGGAGGAAAAAATAAAATCAAAAAGGAGAAAGTCAAAGACAAAGTTGGACACAGCTATAGTCCTAAAGACTTTGGTCAGCCAGCTGCCTACTCCCTTTTGGGCATTCAGTAGTGGAGTCTGTGCTTGGCTGTCCAATCTGAAGAGGGAATCTTTCTGTCCATTGATTCCAATGCTCCTTTATCTGAGTTGATGTTTCCATAGGCAATAGGGCAGTAACACCAAGTGCCACATCAAGGTACCAAGAAGAGAAACACAATTAAAGAGGGTTAGTGATAATTGATAATTGCTGTTATTTTTAATTCTGTGCAAAAGACTAGCTGTCAGAGATGCAGTATGTACAGCTAATCAGCAGCTCTAGCTAGGGTATGACTGACTAAAGTAGTGAGTCTTCCACCTGGATTTAAAGGTTGAGACTGAATGGGCATCTCTTATATTAGAAAGCAGATCACTCAACAGCCTCCTAGCCCTGTAACTAAAAGCCTGGCCTCCCACTGTGATTTTATTAATGTTTGAAATCTTAAGTATGCCAGCATCTTGAGATCTTAAAGTGTACTCTGGTTTGTAATACTAAGTTCAGAGAAGTAAGCTGGGCCTTGGCCATTTGAGGCTTTATATGTTAAAATGAAGATTTTGAAATGAGCTTTAAGCTTAATTGGGAGCCAATTTAATGACTTGAGAACCTCAGTTATGTGTTCGTATTAATGGTTCTTGTAATAGGAAAGAACAGTTAGAAAGCAAGCGAATAATGCTTTGCATTAGTCAATCCTGCAAGTAATAAATGCATAAATTTTTGCTCCGTATCCTGCATATTTTGAAAACATCTTATTTTTGCAACATTTTTGAGATAGAAAAAATGTTCTGGATAGTTTACTGTGTACCTGTTCACTATTTTAGGTCATTTATTGTATTTCAACTGATTAAATCTGATTGCAGACTAGAAAAACTGAGCTGTTCTAAACCTTTAGACTGGTAGTGTATGTCTTTTTTTGTAATGTGGACACCAAAACTACACACAGTATCCCAGACTAGTATGTAATATAGCTTAAGTATAATTTTCCTGAATTTATACCCTACACATTTTGCTATATAAACTAACATCATTTTACACTTCTGCTACTGTTCACTGTCTGGATCTAGATAGTAACATGTGTGCTATGACTGCTAATTTCTTATCATAAGTTGCATTTTTAAGTTCCAAACCACCTATTGTGTATTAAAATCTTACATTTTTACTTCCAATGTGTAATTCTTTACTTAAATTAAATTTCATCCGCTATACCTCTGTCATTGTATGGTTTCTGTCCCAGTCTTTCTGCAGTGATTTGGTGGAATGTTCATTAACTGCCATTCCGCCTAGTGTGGTATCATCTGCCAACATAGCCAGCATTATTATTTGTGTGTGTATTACTGTATATTAAAAAGAGCAGCAGTCCTGGCACTAACCCTTAAGGACTTAACATGTAACATCTTGTAATTCTGAAACAGTTCCTTTCACCATAACAGTTTGTTCTCAGTGTGTTTAAGTTTTTGCCCACCTCCACACTGCATCTTGAGTTCCCACTTTTTTTTTCTGTTTATTGACCTAACCTCTTATGTGATACCTTATCAAAATCTTTCTGAAAATTCATATAAATAACACCATATGCACCTCGGTGCTCATATGCTTTTGTTGGTTACTCATTTCTAGCATATTTGTGAAACATGATCTTCACTATCCAAACCCATGTTTACCAGTACATCTGTTCTTGAAATGTAATGCTCAGTCCCTTCCTTGATAATTGCCTCTATTGGTTTAGCCATTATGCATGTTAAACTTACTGGCTTTAAAATGCTGGTATTAAGTTTGTTGCACTAAACATTCAATCTAGTCACTTTGCCCTGTATTCGAGATTAGGGTTGTGGTTAATGTAGTTTTTGTGTAAGTAATCCAGCAGTAGTAGCAGTTAGAGTTACTTCATTCTGCACAGAGAGTCAACTAATGTTAGTTATGCAAAATTACTTAATCTTTAAAGCTTCTACTGTTGCTGGATGTTTATATCTGTACACCTTCTACCTTTCTGTGGCAAGCAAGGAAACCTTTAAAATATAGCGAGTTGTGACAGATAGAGGGCGCTATCGCTCCCTTGAACCCTTGGACAATACATCAGACACCAGGTAAAAGTCCAAATATAATTTATTTCCAGACTATACAGTGCACAAAGCACCCTCCACTCCACTATCTTCATAAACACAATCAATACAATAAACAATCCACCACTCCCAGACACGTTGCCACCCTTCCACACAGCTCAGCTCGCCATCTGGGGATTTCCCATAGTCCTTTATATTCCCTGACCCGGAAGTGTTTCGATCCTTCCAGTCCATGTGACCTCCTATCACTTCCGGGTCAGATAAAAAGTCCTCCTCTTCATCCCAGAAGTACGTCATTCCCTCTGTCGACCTTGACTAAGACGTACTTCCGGATTATAGGTGAATCCACAGTCTGTGTCTTCCAGCAGCATCCCCTGGATGTCCCCATGGTATCCAGCAGGGCTGTGATGAAAAACTCCACTGTCCATGATGCCCTGCTGGAACTCAGGGCACCTTTATGTTGCATGCAGGGCTCCACCTGGTGCACTGGGGGTATTGGCCGGGATGAAAGGCTGGCCATAATCCACAGAGTATTATTCAGTGTAATTATCAGTTACCATTTTCTGATTATAAAAATGCATCTTTGCTGCATTAGTGAAACGGATAAAGGTGGCAATATTATTTTGATGTAGGGGATTCCTTGTGTGAATATAACTTTACTTCCTATTTGTTTTGGGCTTTTTGAGCTTTAACATGGAGCTTTCTGCTTTTATTTCTAGTTTTTGTTCTCATAATGGCGGCACAGTGGCGCAGTGGGTAGCGCTGCTGCCTCGCAGTTAGGAGACCCGAGTTCGCTTCCCGGGGCCTCCCTGTGTGGAGTTTGCATGTTCTCCCCGTGTCTGCATTGGTTTCCTCCAGGTACTCCGGTTTCCTCCCACAGTCCAAAGACATGCAGGTTAGGCGCATTGGTGATTCTAAATTGTCCCTAGTGTGTGCGCCCTGTGGTGGGCTGGCGCCCTGCCCGGGGTTTGTTTCCTGCCTTGCGCCCTGTGTTGGCTGGGATTGGCTCCAGCATACCCCCGTGACCCTGTAGTTAGGATATAACGGGTTGGATGATGGATGGATGTTCTCTCTAAACTTACTTAAAGGTAAGTAATAATAATAATATAATAATAATTCATTACATTTATATAGCGCTTTTCTCATGACTCAAAGTGCTATCCACACACGGAGGAACCGGGAAGCGAACCCACAATCTTCCACAGTCTCCTTACTGCAAAGCAGCAGCACTACCACTGTGCCACCTGTAAGAAGGCAGGGCAAACTCTCACCAATTGCATGCTTCAGAATTTTAGTGTGATTAATTTTTTTCCTCATCTTTTCAGGCCTTTTCTTTGACCTCTCAAAGCTTTACAAAAAGGGTGGAAAGTACAAGATTTCCACTAATGTATATGACTTCTATCTAAATGTTTGTGGAAATCTTTCAGACACAGTATGCTTAAATACATCTGGAGCATGTCAAGTTGATAAAAGGTTAGTAGCCATTGTATTCTATTTGGTTGATGTAATTTATGCATTTTTAAAATTATTTTGGTGTTACAAACAAAACTGGGTTGGTGTTAAAAAAAACAGTGTGATGCTGAAAGAGTTATTTAAATCTAGCTGTGCTGCCCATCTAAGAAGTCAATGTAGACCACAGTATTATCATTTATAGTGCACCATTCAATGCATGTATCATTGTTATATGCCATTTGGTATGAGATTTGGTATAAAATCATTGTTAACATTGGAATTAAAAATACAATGCAGTAAAAATGTTTGATATGTCAACTTTTGGAGTGACATAGATATAACAACCAGACAGGCACAAAAACAAACACATAGACCCCTTGTCCTTTTATAAAGGTGGATATGGGTTATTAGAAGTACTTTCTTATACAATACAATACAGTTTATTTTTGTATAGCCCAAAATCGCACAGGAAGTGCCACAATAGGCTTTAACAGGCCCTGCCTCTTGACAGCCCCCCAGCCTTGACTCTCTGAGAAGACAAGGAAAAACTCCCAAAAAAACCTTGTAGGGAAAAACGGAAGAAACCTTGGGAAAGGCAGTTCAAAGAGAGACCCCCTTTCCAAGTAGGTTGTGTGTGCAGTGGGTGTCAAAAGAAGGGGGTCAATACAATACAATACACAGAACAGAACAAATCCTTAATACAGCATAAAAATAAAAATTTTACAAGTACGGAGCAGAATTTAACAGTAGATGATATCACATAATAAGATTTGGATATTTTTAGAGTCCTGGAGACCTCATCCATCAAGCTGCCTCCCCCATTTGGCCATTCCACGGCTGAAACAGTGCTGGGCCAGCCAATCCGATGAAAGGACCCCTCTTTCCCATGATTCCTGCGATCCTCCATCGGGGATGACTTTACCATAGGCAGGCAAACAACTTGGCAGGTGGGCCGTGGCACCAATTGCCACATTTGAGTACCGAGAACAAAAACAGAATAGGTGAGGGTTAGTATTCAATTATAACTTATCATGTTACTTATGTTTTAGTGCTAATGACTAACAACAGAGATGCAGTATGTACAGTTAATCAGCAGCTCTAGTCTGGATATGCTAAACTGAAGTAATGAGTCTTCAGCCGGGATTTAAAGGCTGAGACCGAAGGGGCATCCCTTTAGAAGCAGGAAGACCATTCCACAGTTTAGGGGCCCTGTATCTAAAAGCTCGACCTCCCACTGTTATTTTATTAATCCTTGGAATCATAAGCAGACCGGCATCTTGAGATCTTAATGTGCGCTCAGGTTTGTAAGTCATGATAAGTTCAGACAAGTAAGTCAGACCTTGGCCATTTAATGCTTTTTATGTTAAAAGGAGGATTTTGAAATCTGCCCTAAACTTAACCGGGAGCCAGTGTAAGGATTTAAGAACTGGAGTTATATGTTCATATTTTCTTGTTCTTGTAAGAATTCTTGCAGCCGCATTTTGGATTAACTGGAGGCTGTATAGAGAACAGTTTGAACACCCAGTGAACACCGCATTGCAGTAGTCAATCCTACTAGAGATAATGAATTAATTTCTCAGAATCCTGTTTATTTAGAAAGCGCCTTAATTTCCTAACATTTTTAAGATGGAAGAAACATGTTTTGGACAACTTTGTAGTATGTGCTTTAAATGACATGCTAGAATCAAAGATAACTCCTAGATTGCAGGCTGATTCAGTAAAATTAATTGGGATTCCAACTGAGTTAAATGATGACAAAATATTGTTGTTATCAGCGTCATTCCCTCCAACAATTAACATCTCTGTTTTATCTGTATTTAAAGACAAGTAGTTCTCATTCATCCACTCCTTTAATTCACTAACACAACTAATTAAAGACAACATTGGAGAAACTTCATTTGATTTAAATGAAAGGTATAACTGGGTGTCATCTGCAAACGAGTGAAAATTAACATTGTTTCCTAATGAGAGATTCCAGTGGAAGCATGTAAAGTGAAAACGGTAAAGGCCCCAGTACTGAGCCCTGCGGGACACCATGTTGAACTTCTTTGTATAATGATGGAGTACTGTCAGCACATTTCTGTACATATTGGAATCGATTTGATAAATAAGAACTAAACCAAGCGAGCACGGGGCCTGTAAGCACAACGTCGTTTTCTAGCCTGTGCAGTAAAATAGAATGGTCAGTGGTGTCAAATGCTGCACTTAAGTCTAACAACATAATTACAGTGGAGTTTCCTTCATCAGAAGATATCAGAATGTCATTTACAACTCGTGTTATACAGGGTCTACGTTTTGCATTTTTTTAAATGAATTGTATTTGTAGCATTTACATTAATTTATAAAGTGTTTTTATATTAATGAAGCGTTGTGCTCACTCAGGATTTCTTTATTAAATTTTTTATTAGCTCTTTTCTATCTATTGCTCTATTATTATTGATATTTTTTTAATTTCAGTAACAATTCATGGAATCTTGGAGAATATAATTCCAAACTCTCATACTATGACGGGATGATTAAACTAATCTATACAAATGGCTCACAGTATAACAATGATCGACATACAAGGCGGTCCGCTATGATCACATTTTTATGTGACCACGATGCAGGCATAGGCCTTCCAGAATATCAGGTAATACCAAGTCATGTAGAATTGTTGCTTTTTTTAAGTGTGCTGGTGTACTTTTGAACAGCTTTTTTTTTTTTTTTTATTAAATCTTGTAGGCTGAGGATAATCACACTTACAATTTCAAATGGCGTACCGTGTATGCATGCCCTATAAGCCTCCCAGAGTGTGTGGTAACTGACAAAGCAACAATGGAGCAGTATGACCTATCTAGGTAAGATGTATAATGCATGTCAATTTGTTTTGGTTTAGTTTAAGGCTGTTCAGATATGAGTTATATATGCATTATTTAATTTGTTCTGCTCTGTTGAATGTTAACTTTTAAACTTTCCAACCTTAAAAGCAAACTTTAAACCTATATTAATGGCTTAATTCTTTTTTTTCCAATTGTGTTTATTTATCCCCAAAACCTCACAGAATCTAATGCAAATAATCTATACATCCTCTGCTGGTTACTTTGTCTTTTTTTTTTTTTTTAATAAATAATACTCAGTGTTGAGAGTGTACTGTATAATGAGGTCTGATATCTGTAATTAAACACTTTGTAGACCTGATAAGATGTAAAGTATAATTAAGGGACATATTAGCATAATGGATAATCCTCATGTACTCTGACAATATCGATATTTTGTTTCACCTACTTTTTGAATAAAGAGATGTTTGTTCAATTTGTCATATCTTTGCAGACCTCATCTCTGCTGAAGTTATTTTTAGACTAATAATGTTGTTGACAATAGACATTCCAACCAGAAACCGTGGCACAGCTTACCTGGGAACCAGCATACAGAACAGATGACACATGAATAAGGAACAATTCCAAAGCCATAGCAAGTTAACTGCTTATTAGTCTAAAATGAGGCTGCATGTGGAGGTCATAGGTAATGAGTAGAACTGCTATGGTTAGCAGTTTAAGCAGCAAATTGTCGTGGCATACTAGATTATCTAGGTCCAGAAGAATAGAACTTTAGAGTTGAGTACCCGGGCCTAGCTCCAGGAGCATTTCCACCTTAAGCTCTGAGCCATTGATTTAACTCAAGTCTAGGAAGACTAAGAGACATCATGTCAAGCATCGATTTCTAAGGTCTAAACTCACATGTCGGAATGAGTCACACTTTTCCGTATGAAACTGCAGAAGATTAAAGAGCCCAACGGTAAGCTAAGGAAAGAAAACTTCACACCACAAAGGACCACGTGGCAACAACATAAAAGTGCACTCCTTCGCCACCAAATGTTCCTTACTTGTACATGAGTAATGGCCCATAACAACCTTTTACTTTTTATTGACTACCCTAAAACCCTCTGACTGTGTAACAAGCCAGGGTGTATCCTTAAGTAAAAAAAAATTAAAAAATGGGGATACAGGTTAACCTGTATGCTGAATATCCCATGCAAAATGTGGGTCTAGAGGACTCAGATGCTGGAATCAAAATTGCCAGAAGAAACATCAACAACCTTAAATGGATGACACTAGTCTAACAACTGAAAAAGCAAGGAGGATTTGAAGTGCAAAAGCTGTTTTGGTGCTCAGCATTGAGAAAACCAAGGTTATTTTAACTATCCCTGTCAGTTCTTTGCTAATAGATGACGAGGTAGTGAAAGCAGTAACATAATCAGTTTTCTTTGGCTCCAAAATTTCAGTAGATGTGGACCGCAGTGTTGAAATTAAACATTCCTTGTGGGAAGGACAGCTATGGCAAATTTAGACAAAACACTAAAAAGCAGAGACACCACACTGTCAACAAAGGCCCTTATTATTAAAGCTATGGTTTGATATATGGCTGTGATAGTTGAGTTATTGCTAAAGCTGAATACAAACAATCTTTGCCTTTTAACACTTGTGGTGGAGAAAACTACTGAGAGTTCCTTGGACAGCAAGAGAATCCAACAAATCAATACAAAAAGAAATATAACCCGAGTTCTCATTGGAAGGGTTGATTGGCAAAGAAAGGCTCAAATAATTTGGCCACATAATTGAGAAGACAGGATTACTTGGTAAAGGATCTTATCTTGTGGAAAACTGAAGGCAAAAGGAAAAGAGGAAGACCAAGACTAAGATGGATAGACAGCATTACTGACACTGTGCACATGATCTTGAATGAAGTTAGAGAAGCTGTTTTGGATCTAAAGGTCTGACGTGCTAAAGTCCATCAGGTTTAAAGAGTCTGGTTCAACTGAACAATTAAACAAAATAATAAAGCTATTTATCTCTGCCAAGATGAGTATCTAGTAAAGAGACGTCTAAAGGTCTGTAATAAAGCTATTTATCTCTGCCAAGATGAGTATCTAGTAAAGAGACGTCTAAAGGTCTGATTTCTCTTGTTGTATTTCTAATATGTACCATGCTCATAACTGCATCAGGTTAGCTACTAGCTTTTTACAAGCTTCTGACTAAATTGAAATCTAAATTCTCCAATTGTAACACAGTAGTTTAGCCCTCACTCACGCAAGGCTGTGCATTAATGTTGACTGTGGCATAATGTTAAAATTTCAAAAACAAAATCCTAAACTAAAAAAAAAAATCTTGTTAATCTAAGAAAATCTAGGAAACCTATAAATGAACAAAGAACCAGATTCCTCGTCTATGTAATATATCTGACTCTCAGTTGTATCTTGAGTCTCGTCTCTTGAGTTGACTATACAATCGGTTATCATATTCCTAATATTCTTGTGTATGCAAATAAATTGTATTATTCTGTTTCTTGAAATGAGTATACTTTTCCTTGATATAAGGCAAACAGCCGTAAACCCTGCCTACAAAAAAGGCAAGGAAATCGAGTCTTAATAGATTGACCAGTACTAAATGGAAAACCAGTAATAAATTGATGTAATAACATTTGTCAGTTGATTTGTCTCATACACACTTTCCTGCACCCTTTTGCTTTTGCTTTGATTATTATACTAAATCAGTTTCTTCTCTAGCTCCTTTTGGATCATGGTTGCATTTGTCCAAAAGAGCTGATAATTATTTACTTCTGATCAGAGTCACTTTATGAGATTTCAGATGAAGGCAAATTGCTTTTTTTTTATTTTTATTAAAAATTGTTTGCACACTTTGATTTTTAATTGCCTAAAAATGAATGTTGTTTTTTTTTTCCCCATAAATGTTGTTTATAAGATCTTTCTACAGTTGTAAAAAATCTGTACACTACAACAGTTTGTTCAAAATCTGTCTCTTCTCTTAGTTTGTCCAGAGTTAGTATCAATTCAGAGAACTGGAATGCTTTGGACCACTCACAAGAAAAAGTTCTTAGGAAATATTACATCAACGTTTGTCGACCTTTAAACCCTGTTCCTGGATGTGACCAATTTGCCGCAGCTTGTGAAATGGAATTTAAAACTAGTGAGGTAGGGAATATTTGTAGTTTTTTGTTTTGTTCTTTTACTAACATTTATATGCGTGCTGTACATCCAATTATATTAATACATGCTTTCAGTAACTTGTGGATGTGAAAACCACATCTTACCATGGTCACACTTTGAATAAATCAAGTAGGATCGATGGGATTCCAGTCATCAAAAGTATAGTCATATTGTTTATGGGACAGCCTAGAGATAGTGATTAGGGGACATTTATTAAATCATTCTTGTGCTTTTGACAGAAATAATGTGGTCAAATGTACTTGCCACAAGTGTAAAGTAAATGCACCTCATATTCATACAGTCATTCTGGCCAAGTCAATTTGGGAATGATCATGCTATGGCAATCAAAACATTGTGAATTGAATGGGTAACCTCTAAAATAGTAATTTTCGTCCTATTTCTAATCTACCCTTCATTTCCAAAATTCTTGAAAAAATAGTGGCTATTCAACTTCATTCTCATTTATCTCAAAATAATCTGTATGAACAGTTCCAATCTGGTTTTCGTCCCCTCCACAGTGCAGAAACGGCACTTATAAAAATTACTAATGACCTCTTTATGGCAGCTGAATCTGGTTTAATTACTATTCTCATCCTCCTTGATCTGAGTGCAGCCTTTGACACTATTTGTCATACTATTCTTCTCAGTAGATTATCTTCAATTGGCATTACCCACAGTCCACTAGATTGGTTCAGATCCTACCTCTAAGGCTGCACTCAGTTTGTTCATCTTAAAACTTTCACATCCCAACCCACTGCTGTTGCTTCAGGTGTGCCCCAGGGCTCTATCCTGGGGCACCGCCTTTTCATTATTTACCTCCTTCCACCTGGTCATAAATATAACATTAGTTTCCACTCTTATGCTGATGACACCCAGCTGTGTCTCACTAGCAAACCTACTAGTTCCTTTCCACCCTCCTCACTTACTGATTGCATAGCAGAAATCAAATCCTGGTTTTCTTCAAATTTTCTTAAATTAAATCATGACAAAGCTGAGGTTCTCCTCATTGGTACAAAATCAACATTATCCATAACTGATCATTTTTCATTTGTTATTGATAATTCCCCTGTCTCCCCTTCCCCACAGGTGTCATCCTTGACAGTACTTTATCCTTTCAGTCCCACATCAATAACATCTCCCGGTCTGCATATTTCCACTTGCGTAACATTAATCAAATTAATTAATTAAATGTTTAATTAATTAAACATTCATAATAATGCAGTTGCTGTGCTCCCCAGCTTTGGAACTCACTACCACCTGAGCTTAGAAATATTAAATCATTTTCACTTTTGAAATCTAAACTTAAAACTCATTTGTTTAAGACTGCTTTTTCTCTTTGATTACAATTGCTCTGTCTGATTTTAAATTTTGTATTTTACTTTTTTTTATAATCTGTGTTGCCTATTCAGTGTCCTTGAGTGTTTAAAAAGGCGCCTACAAATAAATAATGTTTTATTATTATTATAATTAAAACATTTTGAGCACTCTGCTCAATTGGATAAGTTAGCCAGTGCTTCAGTATTGCTATCATGTTGTTTGCCATTTTGAAAGCTGTTTTCCGAGTAACTTTAATTACAGTCTATTAAAGAAATGGTGTCACTGAATCTTTTGTCACCTAAGCTGAACACTCCACTGAGCAAATATGTAAAGTCACAGTTATGCTTGGGAAAATAATATTCAGACTTTCTGTACTGTAAATGAAAATGTTTTGAGATGAAATATCCCCACTGTCTGCTGTTATTTTCCAGAGAAAATCCAGAGATTTTTTACTCATTAATATTTAGGAAATTTATCTGAAATGATGATGATTTGATTTTCTCTTTTTACAAAAGTGAATATCCTTTGGGTAAAAACAAATTTAAGGTAACTTCTAGAAATTATTGCTAGTATATTTCAGTGAATATCCACAAAGATATGTGTTGTAAATAGAACTGTATCACATACAGTAATAACAAAATTAACTAATGTTTCAGGGGGCTTTTTATTTTATTGTGGCATGTATTAATTTTCCTCCTGTAAATTAAATGCAGAAACTTTTAATTACTGTGTTGTTTTAACAGTTTACAGTTTGTGTTAATAATGCCTTATTTGTTTACTCAGGGTAGGACTTATGAAACGGTATCTGTCAGTAACTTAGGAATTGCATTCAACGGCCCCATCGTTAAAGAAAAGAACCACATTCTTCTTGAATACATTAATGGATCTGCTTGTTTGAGTGCTGATGGGAATCAGACATTTTACTCTACACAAATATTCCTTACTTGCTCAGAAGGAACTATGGTAAAGTATCAAAATTGAGTCTTATTGTTTGTGTCCTTATTAACTAATTTGTATTTGGTTCAGTTTTTTTATTACCACTCTTCTTCAGTTTTCAGGTCCACGGTTTCTTGAAAAGCGTGACTGTGTGACCAAATTTCTTTGGGAAACGGAAGCAGCGTGTCCAATTTCAACCCTAAAAGGCAATAATGAGGTGATTAAGTGATCAAGACCCTTTAACATTTGTTTTTTTTTTTCTTCAAATACAAATTTTATATTAAAAAGAATTTTTCTTCTTTTCTACTTTTTTAGACTTGCACTGTCAAAGATCCTAAAACAGGATTTGAGTTCAGCCTTCTTCCATTGGCTACCAAAACCGGATACACTGCAACAGGAAATGGAAAAAGATTTAAGGTTTGAAAGTAAAAGTTAATATTTTTTTTTAAATGTCTTTTTACAGATTTTTACATTTTTCTCTGTAGTCAAGGATATAGACCAAATTTTGGATGGTACTGCTTTATGACAAAGGCAGATTGTTTTTACATTTCTTGGTTTTTTTTTTTTTTTTTTTTTTTTTGGTAAACTAAATAATACAACTCCAACTTGAAAAAACTTGATTTTGGAGTTTCATTGACAATTTTTATGAGATTATGCATTTTGTTTTGTTTGTGGTATTTCATGTTTAGTTCAAATGAAATGGTTTCTACAATTGCAATTAAGGGTTTATATTAAATTTTTATCCAAATTACATCTCTTTTGTGAGACATCGTGTAGTCATGGTATTAGAAAGTTACACAGTAAATGTATAAAGGTATTGTACTGTTATTTCAGTATTTTATTAAAATTGATCAGCATAATATAATACCATATAGAATACTGCTTTCTGCCACTGCATAGCAATATGCCAAGTGACAAGTATAGACAGTAAATAGAAAATAATGCTTCGGTTCACCACGCCCTTTGAATTAAGTATAAGACACTATACTTTTTAATTTAGCTGTCATTTGTAAACTTCATGTTATCTACACCTATAAAGTAATACAATTATGGTTAATAGTTCCTTTTTCATACATAACTTCAGAGATTAAGTGCTGTTCTATGGGCATTATAATGAATCTTTAGGGGCTAAGTAGTTCTTTTAATGTGTGTTACATAAATAATATTCTTATCATGTACCTTTCAAGCACTAATTACACTTAGGGCAGGCAAGTAATCACTATAATAATGTATAATTTATTAATAACAAACTCAAAATTATATACAGAAAAAATAAACAAGTAAAATAATAAATACGGTGAAATAAAGAATACTAGAAATGCATGGACATGCATTTCATAGGACAGAATTACAAAAATTCCAAGTTAAATTATTTTATACACTGAGCATCTAAAGATTGGTATCCATCATCAAAGCTTAACCAATTGGGACATTGTCTGGTTTTAAAATTTTCAAAAGAGTTGACACAAATACAGTTGAAACTTATTTTTGTATAGTGCTCATCACAGAGTGCAGGTGCAGAACGCTGTGAACAATTCTCAGCTAAAGTACAATATAGATTATACAGTACTAATTTTTAAATACTGAACTAGTAATCCTAAAATAGATTTGTTAGAACGCATGGAAACTGAATAAACAAATATAAATCAACATTGATGAACTATGGCCAGTTGACAATCAAAAATTTAGATTTTTTTGCTATTTTTTTATTTTTTTATTAAACCAGTTGCAAAACAGCAACAGATTATAAAGGAAGGAGCCATAACATAAAGCAACCTGTCTTACTCCATTATTCCCAAACCAAAAGCAGCTACACCAGAATAATCAGTTTCTGGAAGAAAAGTAGGGAAAGATGTACAGCGGCATTAGGATAAAACAAAGGAATTGAATGACTGAGTTGAACAAATCTAGTCTTAACGGAATTTGCTAGTTGGTAATTAATACATGATACAAACAATTTGTGGTAAATTAAAGTGTAGAAGGAATATTCCTAATTGTCTGCAGTAATATGCTTGGAGGTCTTGTGAGCAAGAAGTACAGTCGTTTTCCTTCTGCAGTTAAGAAAATAATCTACATTAGTTAGTATAAATGGGTAGCCCAGAGAGGACTAAGAGAAGGAGGTTTTAAGGTAGAAGAGAAATATTTAAAGAAGCAAAAGATGGGCAAGTAATAATATACTTTCAAATCTCTTGCCACATTTCTGCTAAGAACATAATCCTTATAGGGATCCTTTTTAAGCCCACAATTATAAAGCAATCTCTGCTAGCACTATCCTAAGGTAGTCATCTCTTTACAGATCATTTTAATTTTTGAGACATGACAAAATGCACTTTATTTAATTTGGCCTCCTCCTCTTTAATGGCAACCAGTTCAATGTGTATATCTGTCACAATGGTCTGCTTAGTTCTTTTCAGCATGGTGGAATGTTGTAAAAGATGTTCTGTCACCGAGTCCCAGTACAAGTTAATGCCGTTGCAGGATTTTGAGATGATAATGTGATTGTGGTGTTTGCACATTATCCTAGTATCTGCATGGATAAACAGAAATTGCATCCCAGTTTTCAATATTTTTCAAAGGTTTTCTGAGATCCTTAGCTAAAGTGTGAGAATAAAGTTAACAAACCAGTTCTGGTTACTATTAAAACCAGCAGAACATAATTGATCATTTCACTTGCAGAGTTAACCACCTAGAAGTGTTACAAAATAATTTCAGATAAGAGCATGGTTTCTTTCTCATGCTGATGACTTTGCAAATTGTGTTTTGTAGACAACTGAATGAATCAATCTTTACAGGTTAACGTTTGTGGTTCCATATCGGATTGTGGCCTTGTTCAAGGAGTGCCTGCAGCTGGATGTGAGTTGGATGACAAGAAGCCGTTAACACCAGTTGGAGTTGAAAGATCACTACAGTTTTCTACTGATGGCATCTTGACACTAACTTACATTGGTGGTTTTGATAGCTCAACAGGTGAGGAATGTTTTTAATGGGAATTATGATCTTTGCTCATTTGTAATGTTTTAAAGAATGCAGTACATTCTAGGATGGTATATTATTGGTTGTCTCATCTGTGCTTACTCTGTATTACTGCATGTTAAAAGTTGTGACACATTTAGCATGGTTTTGTCTATAAAAATCAGAGCCTTTTCAAATTGGAAATAAACATTTGCCATTTTGCCAAATCTAGTATTCTGTTTAATTAATGCAGAGTTTGAATTTTTTTTGTGTTTATTGCTTTTGAACTGTATTCTGCATGGAACTGTGCTGAAGTATTCTTGGATGATAAATGGTTGAAATCAACTTTTTAGTAAGGTGCATTATATTTTTAGCTGTGCATTTTTTTATCCCAAGGTTTAACAGATTACCTTGTTATTGAACATTTACAAGGTAATTAAGATAACTTTAACATAAACTAAAATGTGTTTCCTACCCAACCAGGCACACATAGCAGCTTTATAATTCGGTTTGTGTGTGACCAGGATGCCTACCCTGGAAATCTTACTCTGTTGCGGGAGGAAATGGGCTCATCCAGAAACACTGTCCATAAGGTCTTCTTTGAGTTTTACACTGCTCTTGTTTGCCTGCCTGCCCCAGTGGATTGTGTGGTTACTGGTAAGTGTCTATTTGTGATCTTTTTAGTTTTTAAGCATGTAATAGATTTTATCCAGTTTTACGCGAGAGTGCAACAGGTTATCAACACATTCTCAGAATAGTGAGAATTTTCCCAGAATTTTGCAAGATCCAATTAATCATTACTTAACCTAAAATAAAAATGTAAGTACATTTTTTAAAATAAGTATCCAGCATTAAAGATCTGCCATTCTGATCAAGCCAATGCATAGTTTGCATTTTAAAGTAAGTAATGTACAGTATATCATAAAACAGTGTTTTACTTTTAGATCCATCAGGTAATGAATATGATTTAAGTGATCTTAGCAGAGATGAAGAACCTTGGACAGCAGTTGATACCAGCGGTGATGCAAAAAAGAGAACCTTTTATCTTAATGTTTGTAAGCCACTGCCACGAGCTAGCGGATGCCAAGGTATTTTAGTACTCCTTTTGTGTAGAGTTTTTGTTTCTAGTTATTGAAATGTATTTGATTTTGCTGTATTACATTTAAAATATTGAGGTAGATTCATATATACATATACAGGGTGGTCCAGATCTAATTATGCAACTTTTAATGCAATGGAGGAAAACAATACAAGACAAAAGAATTGTTCGAAATATCTTGTAATATAAGAAAATGGACTTACATTGAATTAATTCACTGATTTCGCTGCCATCTATCAGCAACAAAAATAATTTTTTGTGAATTCTCTATGTAATAAACTTAAGTTATAGCGTAATGAAAATTGCATAATTAGATCTGGACCTGTGTGTGTGTGTGTAGGTGTGTATGTATTTATGTATGTATATATGTATGTATGTATGTATGTGTATATATATTAATTAATTAAACACTGTTAAACTGCCTTGTATAGAATCAGTGCAAAGTTACTGCAATATTAAATGTTAATGTAAAAATTTAAATTCCATGCTTCATGGACAGTAATATGCATTCAGTTCTCAAGATTTTAATTGTTTTTATTGATTCACAGGTGGATCTCTTGGATCTTGTGTAAAGTATGCAAATTCCAATACAAATCTGGGTTACATACAGTCCAGTCCACAAGCAAATGCAGATGGTTCACTGTCTATAGTTTACCATAATGGTGACAAATGCAATACTGGAAGATATTCAACGCGCATTATTTTCCATTGTGATGATAGCCCGGTAAGTTTACAATATAAGGAAACTAAATGTTTTTTTTCCCTCTGAATTCCACCCTCCTCCCTTTAGTTTGTGTTTTCCTGATAATTGTTCGTTTAAGGTGGTGATTGTGGTGGTGGTGGTGGTTGTCGTGTGTGTTTTTTTTTCTTTCCTCTAAAAGCATCACAAGCATCTTCTGTGAAAAAGGTTAGCACAATTCCCAATACAGTACTTCCATCAATCCATTATGAATACACTTAATAGAATTCATGGTTGTGGGTGGTTTGAGCTTACTCCAGAACTGTTAAACTGAGGATACAGCCCCTTGGATGTTGCCAGCTCACTGAGCAAAACTACGCAAGCAGTGTACTGTCTATATTTGCACAAATACTTTAAGTAAATCTGGAGGATTCCACCAGGTGTCAGTGCTAGAATTCATCAGAGAGAGAAAACAATGTATGGTTTTGCTGTTTTGTGAGTTGAGGGAAGAAAGGTGTTAAAAATCATTTGCATTCTGATGCTGTTGCGATGGTGCAAAAAAAAAAATTAAAAATAATAGATGGCAACCGTATGTGATACCTTCAAATGTATTGTATCATTACACTTTAGAATATGCTATACTTTTATTGCCTGTGTGAGAAATGGATGAAGAAAAGAACCATGAACACATTTGCATGTCAGCATTTAAGTTTGATGATTTCCTTCACTGCACTGAACCATTCATCAAACATCAAAGCACGCACATTGATCCTGTTGGAGCTGTAACCCTGCCTTCACATGTTGATAGTAAAAATGATGCTTATGTCATGTACCAAAATTTGCACACACATGCCACCCATATTTTTGCTGGTACTGCAGCTTGCACATGCATAGTGTTAACTTCTGAGGGCATGCTCAGAGTACGCGTCAGAAGAACACGTGGAACGCATGGTAGCCATGATGTGTGCGTGTACTCATTCTAAGCATGATGTGTAAGTGTAAACTCCACATTAGCAGTTAAAATTGGGATTCTGCAACTATGAAGCAACACTCCTAACCATTACCATGCTATGTCACAAACAGTGTGGTGTATTTTTAAATATACAGCATAGTGCAATATAATGTCATATAGAACAGTAGTATGTAGTAAAGACTGTTGACTAGTAAGAAGTTGTACTGTTCTTGAATTTAATCTTAGTTTTGCTGTAAGAAAAACATTCATTTGTCTCAGTAAATGAAACAAGTTAAACAGAACAGTTATTTTTTATTCATTATGAGAATGTGTAATACATGTACCCATATAAAGGGCCTATATAGGGGGGCACAGTAGTACAGTGGTAGCCTCTAGTGATTTCACAATAAGGAGCTAAAAATTCCAGTCCTGGGTCCCACCTATGTGGGAGTTTGTTTGTTCTTTTGAGTGTGTTTCCTCCCATAGTTCAAAGACATCCAGGCTATGATTGGAATTGCTAAATTTCCCCAATACGTGTCTGTGTTCCCTCTGCAGTGGACTGGTGCCCTGTCCAGGGATTGTTACTGCCTTGTGTCATGTGTTTGGTTGGATAGGCTTCAGTTTCCCTGTGACCCGGGTCAAGTGAAGCATGTTTGAAAAGGGATGGATTTGTGAGTGGATAAATGGCCAATAGCACCCACTGCATCACTGTGACTGGCTATAGCATTTGTGTCCTAGCAAAATAATTGCAAAATGCATTTCTGAAAGGAGAGAGTATGGGAGTAAGTCATCCATGGCATTCTGTTATCTGTTTTTATCTTGAGAAATTTACTAATGACTTGTTGCCTTTACGTACTATGGGAGCTTTCAAAGTTGTCATGTGTGACATCTTATATTTCTATAATATTTTGCATGGGAGTTTCCATTCAGTACTTAAGATACAGTAGAGATGTTACTTCTTAATTTGCTGCTCTATTCATTCCAAAACCATTTGGTTTGTGAAAATAAAAGTAACTGTACACATTAAACATACTGCTTTGCCTTGTATATAGTGCAACCGTTAAAAAAAAAAAAAAAAAGGTATGAGCTTCAACATATAGAGTGAAGTGGTGCAAGTAACCCAGAGATATGTGTTGCCTCATGAATATAAATATTTTTCCAAATTTTGAATACGTTTTATCCCATTCAAAGGTTATAGAGGGTTCTTGTACCATTTAGAAATTAAACCTGAACAGCAACATACACTAAATTTGAAAACCGACTTTAAACTAACTTCACATGCCATTAATGAGTCTTTTTGAGCATTGTTTTGACAGCTTTATTTTACAAATGCAGAGATGAAAAAAAAATACTTGCCGGTATACACACACACGACTCTTGGAGTGGCATTCAGATAAAATGCTGCTTACTATGGTATATGCGGGGCAAAAACTAGAGTTTTTGAGCTGCTATAAATGAATGCATTCTTTGAATTAGGATAGCAGTCTTCATAATTGTGCAGTCCGTGCTTTGGGTTGGATTCCACTACTTTACCAACTTATGTGTTATTGTGTTACTTCAGACATGGAAGCTATTTTTTAACACAACAGTTTACACTTTAACCTTCCAGGGAAATATATCTGTGCCTCTTGTTTTTTGATGTAAGCTGCACTGAACTGATATGGCAGTAAATGGCAGATTACAACACTGGCAAGGCTTTATGTTCACTTAGTTTTTGAAATGTACCTTCTGTGACTTCCCTGCTATGGTTCTAGCCTTGTAGCCGAGGTTCTGCCTCCCAAATGACCCTGAGTTGGATTAAGCCAGTTTGGGAATATGATGTTTTTTCTGCTTTTTTTAATGCTTATTGAAATTGTCTTGTGTTCCTTAATTTTTGTCATCATTCCTGCAGCCAGCAATTAGGCAGCAAATTGGCTATTGTGCTGCTGCAAACTTGTTTAGTAGAAAGTTTTCCAGCCCCGTCTCAACTCTGATTATTAAGTAATTGGTGTACCAGATTAGCTTGTTTATCATGAGGCTTTTAACTATGAATTATTATGCGTGATGATGAAAAAAACACACACACACACTGCTGGGATGCACATTCAAAGAGAATCCTGCACAGGATTCATATGAAATTTTCTTTTCAAAAATAGTAAAACCTGATGTTTGTTTTTTTTTAATAACCTATACCTATTTTGAGTTAATTTCTTCATATTTGAAAACTGTTTAGGATAAAGTTTAGGGCTCGCATATATAGTGTTTCAGTTAATTGAAGTGCAAAGGCCAACACACATATGCAAAGCAGATTTCCATCCTTCTATACTGAAACGATTGCGGCACAGTTTGTACATAAACTCTTTTTGCAACTCCTCAAATGTATCTGCCTGTATTTTTTGCAGCACATTGACATTGATGCAATGTGCTTAACCCCCATCCCCTCCTTCCCCAACCACTTTGAATAGGATTTACGCCTGCACCTTGAAGCATTAAGCTAGCATCCACAGTTGGACTACTTGTCTGGCCAATCTTGGTAAACCACTTGCAACATCCTTTGACTGTCTATGCTGCTTATTGAAAAAAGAGCTCAGTGCTCATCTCAGAAAAATATAGACAGATTTTCTTATGCCAGTATGCAAGGTGATGTCATTTATGTTCAACTTTTTTCCTCTACTGTTAGAAGTGTTCTGTGCCATTTCCCAATATTAGCCTTTGGATTAGCATATTTTCAATATAGGCTGTTATGGCCTATTTATTAAATTTAAACATCTGCATTGATATATACTTTTAACAGGTACTATATATTTAATTGAAAATGACAAAGAATGTTATAATGATCAACAGATACATCTAACCTCAGTTTACAAAAAAATTAATTTGTGTTGTCTTCTCTAAGGAATGTCTTACAAAGAGATACTATAATTAAAAGGCTTTTAAAATAGATTTACTATTCAAATTCTTACTACTTGACATTGAAATATTTCTTTATAAAAAAGGGGCAAAAGCCAGAGTGAACTAAATATCTGTTCTTTTTGGGGAAGATGCAAGATAAAACATTGTACATTTTACCCTATTTTGTTCCCTGTGTTAGGATATAGCGGATTGAATAATGACTGACTGACTGACCAATATAAACTCTTATTTCACATTATAAGTGATTTATACTAGTAATATAGTGTGTTATACCGCTATTATTTGTGTCCCATCAAAGTTTACTGAGAAATGAGTCATGTACCATTAAGTGAATCTTTTGATATTCTCTAGGGCTCTCCATTGTTTCAGCATCAGGATGTTTGTGAGTATGTATTTATATGGAGAACATCCGAAGCTTGTCCTGTTAGAAGAGCTCAAGGTACTAAAAATTGTTTGTCACCTCTGTTAAATAGTGTTTTCAGGTATTTCATTATAAACTTGTGTATGACCAATTGTAACCAAATGTAATTTATTTAGTCTAATCTCATTTTTTCCATATTAATATGGAATATGGAGTTTTGTTTCACCTGGTCAGGTCAGATTTCCAAGTTCTTCCCAAGAAATTTCAAAGTGTTTCTTTGGGTTCTGAGTATGCTCCTAAGCAAATATTTTTAGGGATTTTCTATTGAAAAGAGTTTTATTTTTCTCAGCCCCTCACCAAATGAACTGCACATTAAAATAAATAATTCTCCTTCACACTTTAAGGTTTTAAAAACGTTTTAATTTACAAGATGGAGGTTCATAACTATCTTCCTAATGCAGACCACCATTGCATATGACCTTGTAAAAATATTTATCCATTGTTTTTTCATGCAGAAGGGAAGGAGGATGTGTAAGAATGTATAAGACTTTTAAATATTAATTGACATGACTTAATATTTGAACTTAGGATTGAAACAATTAAATTGCATACGATGTGTTATAAGCTGCATGAACAATTAAACGGCAAGCCATTGTTTGCTGTTGTAGATATTATGTTAAGAACATTGATTTAAACAATCCTTCATTAGTAATATTTTGACATTGAGCTTTTTTCTGTGTACATGGATGTTTTAAGCATCTGATAAGATGACTGAACACTTCAAATAAAAATGGACATTCTTTAGTTAGAATGCAAGCTTGTTGACAGTGTTGTTGCAGTGTTTCATCCTTTGTCAACATAGGGTCTGTTCCCCAAACCGAACAATCCTTAAGAGTTCTCCTTTCTTTTAACGTTAAAATGGGTTATGATGAGCAGCTTGCCTAACCACAACACACACACAAACCCAAACACTTTCACTTTTTCACAGGTTCTGATGTACAGAGTTCTGAAAAAGTTTGGGAACCCCACTCAGTCTCCATAATTTACTCTACTTTCAACAAATAAGATAACAGTGGTATGTCTTTCATTTCCTAGGAACATCTAAGTACTGGAGTGTTTTCCGAACAAAGATTTTTAGTGAAGCAGTATTTAGTTGTATGAAATTAAATCAAATGTGAAAAGCTCTCTGTGCAAAAATGTGGGTACCCATGTAATTTTGCTGATTTGAATGCATCTAACTGCTCAGTACTGCTTACTTGCAACACCAAATTGGTTGGATTAGCTTGTTAAGCCTTGAACTTCATGGACATGTGTGTCCAATCATGAGAAAAGGTATTTAAGGTGGTCAATTGCAAGTTGTGCTTCCCTTTGACTCTCCTCTGAAGAGTGACAGTATGGGATCCTCAAAGCAACTCTCAAAAGATCTGAAAACAAAGATTGTTGAGTATCCTGGTTTAAGGGAAGGCTACAAAAAGCTATCTCAGTGTTTTAAACTGTCAGTTTCAACTGTAAGGAATGTCATCAGGAAATGGAAGGCCACAGGCACAGTTGCTGTTAAACCCAGCAGGTCTGGCAAGGCAAGAAAAATACAGGAGTGGCATATGCGTAGGATTGTGAGAATGGTTACAGACAACTCACAGATCACCTCCAAAGACCGGCAAGAACATCTTGCTGCAAATGGTGCATCTGTATATCGTTCTATAATTCAGCGCAATTTGCACAAAGAACATCTTTATGGCAGGGTGATGAGAAAGAAGCCCTTTCTGCACTCACGCCACAAACAGAGTCGCTTGTTGTATGCAAATGCTCATTTAGGCAAGTCAGATTCTTTTTGGAACAAAGTGCTTTGGACTGATGAGACAAAAATTGAGTTGTTTGGTCATAACAAAAAGCACTTTGCATGGTGGAAGAAGAACACTGCATTCCAAGAAAAACACCTGCTACCTACTGTCAAATTTGGTGGAGGTTCCATCATGCCGTGGGGCTGTGTGGCTAGTTCAGGGACTGGGGCCCTTGTTAAAGTCGAGGGTTGGATGAATTCAACCCAATATCAACAAATTCTTCAAGATAATTTTCAAGCATCAGTCACAAAGTTGTAGTTACGCAGGGGTCGGATATTCCAATAAGACAATGACCCAAAACACAGTACAAAATCTACAAAGGCATTCATGCAGAGGGAGAAGTACAATGTTCTGGAATGGCCGTCACAGTCCCTGACTTGAATATCACTGAAAATCTATGGGATGATTTGAAGCAGACTGTCCACGCTCGGCAGCCATCAAATTTAACTGAACTGGAGAGATTTTGTATGGAAGAATGGTCAAAAATACCTCCATCCAGAATCCAGACACTCAAAGGCTATAGGAGGCGTCTAGAGGCTGTTATATTTGCAAAAGAAGGCTTAACTAAGTATTGATGTAATATCTCTGTTGGGGTGCCCAAATTTATACACCTGTCTAATTTTGTTATGATGCATATTGCATATTTTCTGTTAATTCAATCAACTTAATGTCACTGCTGAAATACTACTGTTTCCATAAGGCATGTCATATATTAAAAGGAAGTTGCTACTTTGAAAGCTCGGCCAATGATAAACGAAAATCCAAAGAATTAAGAGGGGTTCCCAAACGTTTTCATATGACTGTATATACTGTATACTTTACAATTTGATATAAAAAACAGTTAATCTGCAAGACATTACTTTTTTTAGATTAACTGAAGTGTTATGCCAAAGGCATTAACAGTGAATGATCAGCAAATTTTAGACATTTTGAGTTAATATATTACATCTCCTTACTATTGAGAAAATTAAATGTTAAGCCTCTCATACCTTGGTTCTCTGGATCAGCAAATTTGTGTATCCAGTATTCTTAAGCCTTGTGATTTCTTTGTAAATATGTTTTTAATCTTGTTTTTGTCTAGGCGACAACTGCCAAGTAAGGGATCCTAAAAGTGGTTACCTATTTGATCTGACACCACTTTCTTTGAAGGATTATGTAGTGAATACAGAAGAATATGAATATCACTTCAGAGTTTGTGGCCCCCTAAAAACAGCAGTCTGTTTAAATAAGACAGGGGTTGGGTTAGAGGCGGTTTCTTCCTGTCAAGTAAAAATCAAGGATAAAAATTTTAATAAAGTAGCAGGTATGCTTTTTTTTTATCCTTCTGTTTTTAGAAAGTCAAAAAATACAATATTTTAAGTATCATTTAGGATATTTCTGATTTGGGAAACAATTAAGTGTGGAACACAAAATTTAATGTTTAGGTCTGCTAAATTACTTTTGGGGACAGAATGAGAATTGTGTTTTGCAAGACATTCTAATGTACTTTGAACATTTCAGTGATTTTAAACAAAATTCTGCCTTTAATATACAAATTAGAAGTGATATACCATTATTACAACTTTAGTATAGTAGATATACACCTCCCAAGTTGGGTGTGCGATGGATGAGAAAGAAGATTTCTTGGATGAAGTTGGATGAAGTGGTGGAGAGTGTACCCAAGGGAGAGAGGTGATTGGAGTGAATTTCAGTGGACATATTGGTGAAGAAAACAGATAAGATGAGGAGTGAATGGGTAGATATGGTGTCAAGGACAGGAATTTAGAAGGTCAGATGGTACTGGATTTTGCGGAAAGGATGGGCATAGCTGTGGTGAATACATATTTTAAGAAGAGTGAAGAACATAGGTTGACATAGTGGAAGAAGATGCTCACTGGTAGATTATATCCTATGCAGGAGGGTCAGTCTAAAGGAGATTGTAGACTGCAAAGTGGTGGCAGGGGAAAACGTAATTGGGTAGCATATAATGGTGGTTTGTAGGATGATGCTGAAGATCAAGAAGAGGAGGAGAGTGAGGGCAGATCCAAGGATTGAATGGCGAAGTTGAAAAAAAGGAGGTAAGACAGGCACTGGGTGGCAGTGAAGAGTTACCAGACAGCTGGGCAACTACAGGAGAAGTTGTAAGGTGACAGCAAGAAGGGTGTTTGGCATGACATCTGGACAGATGAAGGAGAAGGAAACTTGGTTGTGGAATGGGGAAGTACAGGATAGTATACAGAGGAAGATGTTGGCAAAGAAGTGGGATAGTCAGAGAAATGGAGAAAGTAGACAGGAGTACAAGGAGATAATGCATAAGGTGAAGAGAGAGGTGGCGAAGGCTAAAGGAAAAGTGTATGATGAGCTGTATGAGAGGTTGGACATTAAGGGAGGAAAAAAGGACCTGTACCAATTGGCAACACAGAGGGACCGAGCTGGGAAAGATGTGCAGCAGGTTAGGGTGATAAGGAGTAAAGATGGAAACAGATAGTGTGTTGAGCAGATGGAAAGAGTACTTTGAGAGGCTGATGAATGAAGAGAATGAGAGGGAGAGAGAGAAGGTTGGATGGTGTGGGGATAGTGAATCAGGAAGTGAAACAGATTAGCAAGGAGGAAGTAAGGACGACTATGAACAGAATGAAAAACAGAAAGGCCGTTGGTCCAGATGACATATCTTTGGAAGCATGGAGGTGTTTAGGCAGTGTAGTTTTAACCAAATTTTAACCAAAGACAGAATACTTGTATAAATGAGAGGGTGGTCAGTGGAATGGTGAGTAGGGTTGGTCAAGGTGGATGAGTTTAAATACTTGGGATCGACAGTACAGAGTAACAGGGATTGTGGAAGAGAGGTGAAAGAGAGTGCAGGCAGAGTGGAATGGGTAGAGAAGAGTGTCAGGAGTAATATGTGACATACTGGTATCAGCAAGAGTGAAAAGGGAAGATCTACAGGACGGTCGTGAGACCAGCTATGTTATATGTGTTGGAGATGACCCAAAAATGGGAGACAGAGCTGGAAATGGCAGGGTTAAAGATGCTAAGATTTGCATTGGGTGTGACGAGGAAGAATAGGATTAGAAATGAGGACTTTAGAGGGTCAGCTCAGGTTGGACGGTTTAGAGACAAAGTCAGAGAGATGAGATTGTGTTGGTTTGGACATGTACAGAGGAGAGATGCTGGGTATACTGGGAAAAGGATACTAAGGATAGAGCTGCCAGGCAAGTGGAAAAGAGGAAGGCCTAAGAGGAGGTTTATGGATGTGGTGAGAGAGGACATGTTAAAGTTTTTCTTTAGACGGAAACATAGTTGGAATAAATTACCAAGTAGCATGGTTGATTGTATTTTAGAGACATTCAGATCTTGACTTGTGTATTTTCAAATTGGTCTCTCTGATTGTTTTGGCGAAATGTCTCATTTTCATCAAAACTGTTCATATATTCACATTTTGCTCTAAAGGACGATACACAAAAACTATTACTTATGATGATGGACTGATCAAGATAAACTACACCAATGGAGAAAGTTGCCACCGAATATATAAAAGATCAACTACAATTATGTTTTATTGTGACCACAGTCAAACTTCGGTAAGTACTAAACATATTAGTTCAACATTTTCAGCATTGTTTTGGTCTCATTAGCAAAATTAAACCTATTGTCAACCAGTATTCAAATTGTATTATGGTCTTTGTTATCCCTCATTATTTAAGAGAATACATTCTTTTGAATAGAAAATGTTTCACAAGAAAACATTGCATTACATTATTAAAACATTACATGAAATAGGTTGCCATTAAGGAGAGTAGAAGGAGAGATTAATACTTTGACCAATTAATTAATTATTGCACGATGTAGGTACAAATATAGCATACACTATATTGTTTTTGTACTTTATGTCAGACGTAAAGGCAGAGTGTGGTTTACTTAAATAATTGAATTCGCGAATATAGTTGTACCTAATATGTATCAACAACCCTAATCTATTCGTTTGGCTAAATTTTAATCTTAGAGAAACATTCTGCTTGTGGATTTTTAAATTTCTGTTTCCTTTATCTTGTGCTTCTTTCTACCCTTTTCACTTTTCAATTCTGTAAACTGTACATTTTTTTTCTCTCTCTGAATAGGCAAAGCCAGTATTTTTGAAGGAAACACTTGACTGTAGTTATTTGTTTGAGTTTCATACTTCATATGCTTGTCGTCCTTTCAAGACAATTGAGTGTTCAGCCAAGTAAGTACACCAGTTGTTTATCTCAAAAGACTTTTATTTATTTCCGTTTGCATTAGAGAGGAACGAATCATGTAAAGTTCAACACAGTGGTGTAGTGGGTAGCGCTTTCCTCCACAGAGATCCAGCAACTTTGGTCTGAATTGTGTGCCTGGATCTTGTCTGTGTGGAGTTTGCTCATTCTTCCCATGTAATATTGGGTTTTCCTCCAGGTACTCCCATTTCCTTCCACATCCTCATAGATTTATAAGTTGAGCTAAATGACAATTCCACATTTTCCCCCCAGTATAATTGTGAGTGCCATAAAGGATAAATCCAGGAGAATAATTTTTCTCATGCTCAAAGCAGAAGAGAAGTATTTCAGGGGGAAAGAGACGGCAATGGGAGCCAGAATGTTTATAGTAATTGGCATTTGCAGAACATATCTTAAACAATACCTGAGTTCTTCAATGAACAGTGATGATAATCAGGATCATTAGTCAGGCCCTTAACAATTTGTTTTCTTGGGGTAATTTGCAAACAATGTACAAACTTGAATTATATATACTACGAGTCTGGATTTTTAGAAATTGCTTGAATATTTCTAAAAATAATTCTCCACAAAATTAACATAGTATAGGGGAGGTCATTTGGCCACACTGAAATGGATGATATGGGACAACAGTAAGCCTGACATAATTTAGCAACAGGTTTCAGAGTTGGGGAAACCGAGCAAGAAAATCTGCAAAGGGGATGATGAGGTATAAATGACATGGTAGCTGGGTTAATGAATGTTGCAGTTGCAGTCAGGGTGAGGGTGAAAGAAATTTGTGGTGTACATGAGGAAGATGTAAAACAATCCTTTTCACAGGAATGCCTTTGCCACCATTTGGGGGGAATCTTGTTGTCACTACTGCAGTGATGTACCTGTTTTGTCAAGTTGGTTCACAAATGATTTAGAACTCATTTCTGTGTTTGCCAGATTGTGGTTTGTCAGGTTATCTTTCTCATTTTACTTGATTTTATTTACAGCATTTGCTATTAGCAAGCTCAGAGTGTTCTATACTTTCAGAAGTATAATATTGTACTAAATCATAAAAGAATGCTATTGTATGCACATACACTTATTTTGGTGTTTAATTATGATGTGTATTGTTAGCATAAAGTATTTTTTTTATTTTACTCTAGTCATTGTCATAATAAAAAATATTATTTAGAGTCAGCTTTGATATTGTAAAAAGCCTGTGTTGTTTTTCAGAGACAATGAAGGAAACTCTTTTGACCTTTCATCTTTGTCACTTCATCAAAGCAATTGGGTGATTGAACCATTGCCCAGAGACACAGGAAAGCGTTATTATATCAATATCTGCAAGTCATTAGTGCAGCAAAATGGTAAGAAAAGATTAGAAAGGTATAAAAAAAATTACTTAAGATTTTTTTTAAATATTTCATTTAGTGTGGTAAGCTCTGTCTGGCAGATTTTAATTATGCATATTTTTACACTGGAATAAAGACACTGGGGGCTTGCATTCTGTCATAAGTGGGTTTGAAAGTGCGTACTTTCAGGTTTAGTGTTTCCCTTATGCAGTCCAAATCTTAAGTATTTTCCTAGACTTTTTTTCTGGTAATTGCATTCTTGAACATATTTTCTTTTACCGTACTTGTTAATGTTAAAGTTGTTTAGTTTTTTGTTTTTTTTCTTAAAATGCTGCCTCCAAGCCTTAATCTGAGACATTCTGTTTTATTTTAGGTTCCTGGAATTGCTCATCAAATTCTGCATCCTGTTTAAAAGATGGCTCTAGATACATAAATTTGGGAGAAGTGGCAGAAGGAGTACATTGGGACAGTGGGTTTTTAAAATTAACATATGAGAATGGGGATAATTGTCCAAGTGGCCAGAGAAGGAAAACTGTTTTAAGATTCAAATGTGATGAAGAGAAAGTGGTATGTTTGTGAACTACTTTCAGTGTCTTAGAGTTAACCCTATTATCTTAGCTTCTCTAATACTATCTAATTTAAATGCATTTTTCCCATATTGTATATTTTCATATTTTATAGGATTCACTGCCAATTCTGACCACTGCATTGGAGGACTGTGTCTACTCATTTGTGTGGTTTACTGCAGCGGCTTGCCCTCTAAAGAGTAATACAAATGATGATTGCAGAGTCAGTAACCCTGAATCAGGTATTGATTTTGTATTGTGGACCTAAGCTTTCAAATCAGTGAAGTTCTGGGTTGTAACTGAAAGAGACTTTTGAGTATGTGCGAACAAAATTGAGTTTCTGCACAAGATTCTTTAACTAGTTTTCTGTCCCAGGGTACAGGGCTTAGATGTGGTAGAATCCCTGCTTTTGTGGATTACTAAGAAGAAGAAGAAAAAATTAAACATTCAAATGATGAAAAACAGAAAAACAAATGCATGAGTGAAGATGTGAACAAATAAAATACTGTATTACATATAGTAATAATAATATTCTAGTTCTATAGTATTCCTCTTACTCCAGGTGAATATACAACTGATAGTACACTCAAAGCAAAATTTTTGAGTGAACAAAATAAAAAAAAAACACGTCTGAATCCGAATTTAATTCTGTTGGCTTGCTACCCTTGTGTGATATGTACACATTGTGCATTACAAGACTGTTAGATTTGTGGCTTGCTGTACTTTTTGTTTGACTTTCCATCATTTTTTAATTTTATACATTTTTGTTTGGGGTTTATGTCAGTTCATACTGGCTGAAGTTTTTAGCTTCCCACTTTTTCTGAGGTAAACAATTGTTTGTATCAGCTATCCCTACTTCAGTTTATATATTGCTTTTCATCTAAACCCTATAAAACTTTGTAACAGTACAAGACTACAAATCAAAGTGTTGCATTCAAATCTAATTAAAGCTGTCATTTTACAGGATGTCCTACAGGAGATATGTACAGTATATTTTTAACCAAAATTGAATTACCTGTTTCAGTTTAAAACAGTATTTCTTGAAAAGTTGTGTTTTGCAAGGACCATCAACAGAACCCAAGGCTATTCATAAGTAAAAACAATAATTGATCCATTGGGGGGGAAAATGCTTTACTCCTGTCTAATTAACCTGTGGCCCTATAACTGATGCGTGTTGTCTTAGGAAATTTCCTGAGCAAAGCTGGGTAATTTAACTAGTTTATATCAAGACTCAAAACTGGTTAACAGGTTTTAGTCTAGTCATTATATTCTTGTGAAATGTATGTTTGCAATTACAATAAATATATTAATTGTGTTTCCTCTCAAATATTTTTAAGGTCATCTGTTTGATCTGAATGATTTTGCAAAAGATGGCGGATATACAATTCATGATGCAACAGACAAGAATAAAGTGATCTCCCTCAATGTCTGTGGTGCTGTTTCAAAGGGCATTTGCTCAGAAGGAACTGGTAAGTTGAGAAATGTATTTTCCTGGTTTGTTTTTAATCTTTGTTTGGGTTTGTAATGATTGCATGTGTGGTATTTTTTAACCTTTTTAAATGTAACTCAATTAAAACTGTTGAATTTGTGCCTTGTAAAATCACCATTTGATCTCCTAAAATATAAACAATAATTAAAAAAACGTTACATTCTCTTCTGGACTGCAGTTATGTAGTACAATCCAAGTATGTTTCTGTTTTGGCTGTTTTTTAAACTCATTTATCTTGTTTTTACTCCCCAATTATTTGTTTTTTCGTGTTGACTTTGTTCCCTTTAGGGTGTTTTTTTTTGTGAGTTTATGTGAGAGTGCATCCATGTACAGTATTAGTTGTGACAACCTATTGAAAAGTGCAAAGGTATAATATTTTTAGGTTATTTTACTTGTCAATATATTTTTAAAAATATAAAGACTCCATAAGACCAAGCTTTATCATCAGTCAAATAGTAGCAAAGTCGTAGTGACTATTCAATGAAGGGCAGTTTATTAATAAAAAAAATGGTTCATAATAGAAATAAAATTGTTTACATCAATTTTTTATTTTAAGCCTGTTGCAGTTGGAGTTTCCAGCAAGATTATAAAGTTAGCCAATAAATGAGTTCAGCAACTGGTTGAATTTGCAAAAGAGTTCAATGCATTTCCAATTAATCTTGCTGTAACCACTTGTTGCTGAGACCACTTGTTTAAGAGACACTGTTCTCTGTGCAGTGTTCAGTGGAGGATTAGTCAGAACTGTGAACGCCAAACTACTGAGTTGACACAGCATGACATTTTCTAAGAACTGGAAATATACACTGGGTGGAACTTGGGTCAGTGGGGCAGGATGATGCTCCTTCATGGTGTTCTGAAAACATTTGATCTTGTAAGATTTACTGAAAACAAACTCAAGCAGTCATGTGTAGCATTTAACTACAAGCCGCAAAACAGGAAAGTTCTCAATTTGTGCACTCATAAAGACAGAGATCCGGCAACATTTCAGTTTCAGAGTGTGATCCAAGGGGAAAAAATGTGATCCCATCTACCAAAGGTGTTAAGGCAGTGTTATTGAACATAATGAAGTATAGATAATCCTGCTTTTTATTTGTAAAGACAATATATAATAATAGTACTCATGTGAATCATTATGTAAGATAATTTCCTGCTGTGCATCTGAGTGTATGTGAATACTTCCTGCATATGCTCTAAATTTGAATTTTTAAGTTCCACTTTGAAAAATATCTCATTAGATATTTAATGTTCATTTTTTTGTGTTGTCTCAAATGTTTTACAGTTCAAATCCATTTTAATATTTTTTTTGAGATGCTTGTGCTGTATGTTTCAGTTTCATTTTTTCTTTTTAATTATAGGGGTGTGCATTCGCAATGGCCAGAATGTAGTGAATGCTGGAAAATTTTCTAAAAGTCTTACTTATATGGATCAAGTATTACAGCTTGTCTATGATGGTGGTGATCCATGTCCAAGAAACCCCACTTTGACTCATAAAAGTATCTTAAGCTTTGTATGTAAATCTGAAGCAGGATCTGGTGATGGACCAGTGCTAGTAGCATCAGATGAGGAGACCTGCAGCCATTTTTTTTCTTGGCACACACCTCGTGTTTGTGAACAACGGGTAGGAAACATGAAGCTAATATTTTATATTATGATTGTAATTTACTTAGTTCTCAGCTTCTTTAAAGAGTCCAATCATTTCTGTGCTTAGTGAAATTACAAACAGCACTCCAAAACCTAATAAATGTCATGGGACACTGGTTTGTGATTCGTTAATGTTTATTTACACATGCATATGTCAAGACAATGTTTTTTTTTAATATAAAATATTTCACATGGGAAAGAAATAATTAGGTTCATCATGATTAAACGGAATCCTCAGGTGAACATGTATTTTATTTTTTTTTTATAATTTCTGAGAAGTGCAAAACAAGATGTGCTGTGCTGTTTTAATTTTTGGCTTTGGTTTTCAGGGTTGTTTCCATTTTTGCTTCCTTAGCTGTGAAGTTTGCATTTAGTTTTGCTATAACTCTTTAATGTAAAAAGCAAGCTTAAAAGGAGAATAGATAATTTGATGTATGTTTCAGTTATAAAAATGCAATTTAAAACTTTTTTGAAATGGATGTCAAAATTTATACTTTGTGTTTAGTCCATGACCTCACTTCTCCAATTATTATGTTCCCTTAAAGTCCAAAAATCCAACAAAATATGAATGGCTTATTTGTGTAAAGGGAGACTGTAAGAAATTACCAAATAAATCAACAGTTTGGTCTGACCAGTATATCTCTTTCAGTACTTTACAGTTAAATGTTCTGTATTTGCAAGGAGAAGTTTGAGACAAGGTTTTACCATCCATCCATCCTCTTCCGCTTATCCGAGGTCGGGTCGCGGGGGCAGCAGCTTGAGCAGAGATGCCCAGACTTCCCTCTCCTAGGCCACTACTTCTAGTTCTTCCAGGGGAATCCCGAGGCGTTCCCAGGCCATATAAATTAAGTTTACACCCCTCTCTTCACCCGAGTGTCCAAGACATATGGCCGCTGGTCCGACGACACGACCACAAAGTCGATCATCGAACTGAGGCCTAGGGTGTCCTGGTGCCAAGTGCACATATGAATACCCCTATGCTTGAACATGGTATTCGTTATGGACAATCCATGACGAGCACAGAAGTCTAATAACAAAACACCACAAGGGTTCAGATTGGGAGGGCCATTCCTCCCAATCGTGCCCTTCCAGGTCTTGCTGTCATTGCCCACGTGAGCACTGAAGTCTCCCAGTAGGACGAGGGAGTCCCCAGAAGGTATGCCCTCTAGCACCCCTTCCAGGGACTTCAAAAAGGGTAGGTATTCTAAACTGCTGTTCGGCACATATGCGCAAACAACAGTTAGGACCCATCCCCCCCACCTGAAGGCGGAGGGAGGCTACCCTCACGTCCACCGGGGTAAACCCCAATGAATAGGTTCCAAGTCGGTGGGCAATAAGTATGCCCACACCCGCTCGGTGCCTCTCGCCGGGGGCAACTCCAGAGTGGTAGAGAGTCCAGCCCCTCTCAAAGAGATTGGTTCCAGAGTCCTAGTTGTGTGTCGAGGTGAGCCCGACTATATCTAGCTGGAACCTCTCAACCTCGCGCACTAGCTCAGGCTCCTTCCCCTTCAAAGAGGTAACATACCACATCCCATTGTAATTGTATTTATTCGTCTATTTCCAACAGATGTCCCAAGGAGTGTTTTATGGATTGTTCTATCAGGCTAATGCCCTTTTTACCAACAGGTTTTATTTACATGAATGAATAAGTTACTATAGTATCCTAACAACAGGGTCACGGGGGTCTGCTGGAGCCAATCCCAGCCAACACAGGGCGCAAGGCAGGAAACAAACCCTGGGCAGGGCACCAACCCACCGCAGGGCACACACACACCAAGCACACACTAGGGACAATTTAGAATCGGCAATGCACCTAACCTGCATGTCTTTGGACTATGGGAGGAAACCCACGCAGACACGGGGAGAACATGCAAACTCCACGCAGGGAGGACCCGGGAAGCGAACCTGGGTCTTCTAACTGCGAGGCAGCAGCACTACCCACTGCGCCACTGTGCCGCCTACTATAGTACCTGTTTTTTTTTTTTTATTTTAATAATTTATGGGCTTTGAGCGTTCTTTGTTTCAACTGAAAAATTATGTTAAAAGGTTTACATTTTGTATGTGAAAGCACACCTTTCAAAGTCTGAGAATATCTAAGTGTAACTGTTAATTTCCATGTAGTATTTTGAAATTAAGTTTGGCATTCCTTGAAAACCTCCATCTTATTGCATTTTGCTTAATTGGTTTCAGGCAACCCATTATATTAAAATGAGCAACTTCAACAACCACATTTGCTTATCCTGTTAAGGCTGTTCACAAATTATCCAATGACACAGTGTTTTAGCATTTTATAATAAGTTCTCTTTTTTTTTTTTGGCCTCAGGTTAATTGCTCTGTTTGGAACAGGACCTCAATTATTGACTTTAGGTCTCTTATTCAGAAGTCTGGTTATTATTCAGCCTTTGATGATGATTTGGATAATGACAATTCTCCAGATTTCTACATTAATGTCTGCCAACCTCTCAACCCCATTCCAGGAGTAAAGTGTCCTCCTGGGGCAGCTGTCTGTCTGGTTCCAGTTTCTGGACCACCCATAGTAAGTCCAAACCCCTGTTAAAGGGTACTGTTGAATTAGTTATTGATACTACGAGGTGTGTCAGAAAAGTAATGAGACTGGCAACACTACAAGCGATCTGGCAACGCTGCGCTGTTGTCCTTGATAGAGCACGTGTATCAGTACCCTCCCATAGCTCAGTGCGAGTTTCAACTCCTTCCGTTAACTACGTGATTTTTGTGACTGCTATTAGCGAAGTTGTGTTTTTGGTTGTGCGTCACGCAAAATGGAACAGCGGAATTTGGAGCAACGTTGTGCCATTAAATTTTGTGTTAAGCTTGGAGAATCGGCAAGTGTGACGTTTGAAAAGTTAAAACAGGCCTATGGGGAACATTCTTTATCCCGAGCTCAAGTTTTTCGCTGGCACAAATCATTTTTGGAAGGCAGAAAACACGTTGAAGATGAACACTGTTCAGGGAGGCCTTCAACTTCGAAAACCAATGAAAACATCGAACGTGTGAACACTCTTGTGAGATCAGACCGTCGTTTAACATTAAGAATGTTGAGTGAACAATTAAATTTGAACAGATTTACCGTTCATCAAATTTTGACTGAACATTTGCACATGCGAAAGGTCTGTGCCAAAATGGTGCCGAAAAACCTCACAATTGAGCAGAAGGACAATCGAAAAAACAAGTGTCTTGATCTTCTTGACAGAATCGCTAATGAACAAGATTTCTTTAGTCGTGTGATCACAGGTGATGAATCATGGATTTTTGAATACGATCCTGAGACCAAGAGGCAAAGTCAGGAGTGGCACACTGCAAACTCTCCTCGACCAAAGAAAGCTTGAATGAGCAAATCGAAGATCAAATCAATGCTGATTTGTTTTTTTGACAAAAGGGGAATCGTCCACAAAGAATTTGTTCCTCCAGGACAAACTGTCAACCAAGTTTTTTATAAAGACGTCCTTGAAAGGCTCAGAAAAAGGGTCATTCGCGTGAGACCAGACATTGCAGACAAATGGATGCTCCATCATGACAGCGCCCCATGTCACACTGCCCTCTACGTAACAGAATTTTTGACCTCAAAAGGCATTCCTGTGGTTCCCCAGCCCCCTTATTCACCTGACCTCAGTCCGTGTGACTTTTTCCTTTTTCCTAAACTGAAAAATGTCCTCATAGGACGTCATTTCGGGACTTTAGCAAACATCCAAAAAAGTGTAACGGACATGCTGAAGACCATACCGGTTGAAGACTTCCAGCGCTGCTACCAACAGTGGGAACAACGTCTCCATCGGTGTGTAGCTGCCCAAGGGAACTACTTTGAAGGGGATAACATTGATGTTTGAAAAAAATAAAAACTTTGGTAAATAAAAAATCAGTCTCATTACCTTTCTGCCACACCTCGTATTTTATGTTGTGTTTATTTGTGCTTTTTCAAGTTATAAAATGTACTTATGTTTGGGAAATTTTCATTCTTTAAAATTATATTTCTCCCTAATGCTATCTGATTAAGTCACATTCATGAAATGCCACATAAATATTCACATGCTGCATTAAATATTTGTGTCAGAACTATAACATTGTACATATTTTTATGGTTTATTTTTTAATCTCTTCCAGTAATGTAATGGTTGAAATAAACCTAGTATTTGTTTAATTTTGAGGATTAGTAGCATTTATTTTGTAAAACACTAGAATTAACCACTTAGTGTTAGATTAAAAATAATGCATTAGTATTTTATGTATTTACCCTTTGCAGGACATTGGCAGAATTTCTGGTCCTCCACAGATCAATACAGCAATTAATGAAGTTTACATGAATTTTAAGAGCAATACAGTTTGCCCAACAAACTCTAATAAAAACTACTCGTCTCTCATTGTGTTTCACTGTCAAAGAGGCACTGAACTGGTAAGATGTTTCAACTACACTAATATGTTTTTTATTTCCTAAAGACCAACATTGAGTCACTCATTATATTGTAACAGTAATAGCCAGACAAAGATTAAAGCTTTTCCTTGGTTCCCTTTCATATCACTGGTCAGACAGTTTTTGTGACTATAGAGTCAGAGGAGTCACTGTGGCCTTTGTGGTACAAAAACAAAATGAACCTGTTACTTTTAAGCTTGGCTGAGCTGTTTACAAAATGCATTTTTCAACCCTTAAAAATCCAGAAAAGTAAATTCTTGAGAAAAGAAACCGAAACACCTTTAAGGTCTTTTCATATGTAGCACTGCATGGTGATGAAAAGTTCCAGTGAAACTAGCACATTCATCAACCTGTACTGTGATATGATTCAAATAACCCAGACTCACGTGGTGCATCTTTTATTATATTGTATTTCTATCCTGTTTCTAAGTAAATGTTATCTATTTTTGAGATTTGGGAAGCATTTGGCACCAATTAGAATTTAAACCTGTCCCAGATGATTTTCTTTCATGGAGCTCACACATGCAGCATGTTAGGGACAGCATTTAAACCAATGTTTAATTCTTTTGAACTTGGGAGCATACTGGAGTATCAAAGAAAGGAGGTCAGTAACACCAGCTACATGGCGACTGTGCTGCGTTTCTATGCAACCAAGTATTCATTGGTCGTAGCTGTAACCATATAAAAAAGGTATGTTTGTTACACCAGTTTAAGTGTAAGCTGAGTTGTTTAAACTGCTGATTTGAACACATGAGATGAATTAAAAAAAAAAAAAAAACATATAAACCATGCCAAGCCCTTTTAATCCTGATCAGAGTGGCAGGGAGCTTGAGCTTATCCTAGCAAACACAGAACGCAAGGTAGCAACAGTCCTCTGGACAGGGCACCAGTCCAACACAGGTTAGAGACATTGACACACCACACAGACATTTGGGCCAACTTAGCGTTGCCAGTCCACCTAACTTTCATGTCTTTCAACTGTGGGATGAAACCAGAATACCAAAAAGGAAACTTACATAGACATGGGGAGAACATGCAAACTTTGTGCAGGAGGGACCTGGGATGACAACCCCGAGCTGTTTATTGTGAGGCAGCAGTGCTCCACTGCGCTGTTGTGTTACTTGGCGTGTAAACCTTGGGACAGTATTCAGTGGAGAACAAAGACATTGAAAGCAGTTATCAGAGTGAGCAAAATCAACAGAGCCTTTATGAAAATGTTATCTTTTAAAGTCAACATCACCTTGGAGGGCTAGCATATCTTTAACATTTTGCAGTTGGTTCTAGTTGTGGGGGGAATGGGAAGTTATTCTTTACAGTTTGCTTTAAGTACTAAATGGATTAAAGTCTGCTCAAAATACATCTGCTTCCAGCAACCATGTTGTCATTTTGTTAGCTCACCCTAGCAACTCAATTAAGCAGGAACAAATCGCAGCACATGCACTTTAAAATCTCCCAGTAAGCAGACAGCCACATCTCTAAGGAAACTCTTTAACAACATTCATAACAATGTTTTTAGTCGAAGTGGACGATTAGGTATGGAAGATTATTTGTGTCAAAATTAAATGCAGTCCAACACGGTAACTACATTGCATTGCATATGTATGTGCTGCGTTTCATTTTGGCACTGTTTCATTGTATCATAATTATGAACACATTAATCAAACGATTGATTGCTGTTCACTACAGCATGCAATTTTGTGTGAGTTTAAACATTAATTTCTTAATCTTTGAAGAAATTTTTTTACTGTAGAATCAGGCTTTGAGCTCAAGAATACTTCAGTGTCTTATGCAACATATTCTGTGTGAACCTGGAACAGACGAGAAAACATGGAGGTATTCGGACAGCTCTGTGTAGTGGGAGTTATCTCTTGGCATTAACTGCACCGTGAGTCTGCTGACTGTTTTAGCCTGCCTAGCCATTTGAGTTGAAGGTAGTAGGTACTATGGGTGCTAACAGTAAACAGCACTTGGTGATTATCTCTGTTAAAAACGTCAAAGATTTCCCTGTGCCACTATGTGCCAACGATAAACAATTAACATCATTTCTATGTTTCTTTTTTACCTCTGCTGTTAAAAATGGGCTGGATTCTAAATCATAAGAATTTAATTGATGCAATAATTTAACTGGATCTGTGACCTTGCAGGATCATTAATTGCAAGGATCTCCTTGTGTTATTTTTCCCCCTATATTTCGTAGTTTCTTTGTGTGCTCTCATATCCTAAAGACTTTTACATTAATTGGCTTGAAATGACTGTTATTATGAACAGCTGTTTTAAAGTACTATACCTGTTGCAGCACCTTACAGAGTTCAAATAGCATTAGTTTGGTTCCAAATATGCCAGTAGAAAATATTCTAGCCAGGACCACTTTGAGGGAAGGTTTGCAGCAAAGCAAATAGGTAACGGTTCAGCTTTGCTATTCCTTTCAAGGAACCTCTGAAGATTTTCAGAAAAGGAAAAAAAAGGATACTGTAACGGTTTTATAGTTGATAACATTATTGACCTGTTAAAAAATATATATAATTCATTTTGTGTTATGCTACTATACAAGGTTTTTGCATAATGTTTAATTTCAAATTACATTTTTTGGTCTTCTTTAGGGTTCACCTGAGATGGTTAGAAAATCAGAATGCAGTTATGCGTTTCAGTGGTTAACACCTGTGGTATGTTCTGATTCAGACAGCAGTACAGGGTGCTCCTTAAGGGACGAACAGCTCCAGTACACATTTAATTTGACGGCACTTTCAGCTAAAAGCTATCAGGTATGTTGCTTAGGATACTTAAAATCACATCCTCATATTCTAAATTTTGCAGAGTCTTATGTAACTATTAGTGTTTTGTAAATGCAATAAGAATACTGGGTCTTCTTGAACCTAAAAGCATAAGAAATGTTTAATCCTCATGTAGACTGCCAAGTATTACAAATAGTTTAAATATAAATGGTTATTTTTTAACAGCCTAGGCTTACTTATTTTAATGGTTCAGCATTTCAGTCACATGTGTAGAAGTCACATTTGGTCTTCATATTCATATGGAAGTGACTATTACTTGCCTTTTCCCCCTGTTCTGAATTAAGAATTGACAGTCTTAATATTTGCTTTGTATTCATTAACAGTTTCATGTTTTTCTCTGTTGGATTATTCTATGCTAATTACAAAAAAAATTAGGCATTGAAGTTAAGTCTTAGTTCTTCTTTACGGTGGTTTGTAAAGCAATTTGACACAATGATCATCTCTCTGAAACTATCTACAGTTAGTAATGATTGAATATGAGCTTTTGAAGTTGTATGTGTTTTGTGTCATTTTATTTTCACTGTCCTACCTTAAAGGTCATTGAATTTCAAAGTTTAAAATATTGTATTTGTTTATAGGTTACAGCTGACTCCAGAGCTTACCATTTCAAAATATGCTCTGCTGTGGTTAATAAGCCATGTAATGATGGTGCTGTATGTCTGGTATCTGGAAATAATGTATCCTCCTTTGGCATGGCAAAGGCAATGCGAATGAGCTATAGTCACGATCAGGATGCTGTTTTATTAAAGTATGAAGATGGAGATCGGTGTCTTTCAGGTAGGTGTCATTAGCAAGAACTAGGGGAAACATTTTTTGTAATCTCAAAATTATTTTAATGTATCAGTGATGCATTCTGTATTTAATAAACTTGAGTCTGTTTGTTTAGTGCTTCTGCTTTCTGCATTGGTTATTATCACTGTCATTATTATTATTATTATTATTATTATTATTGTTACTTATGATTTGGCTGACACTTTTTTATCAGAGGTGACTTATAACATTTGAGACACAGTTGGTTACATTTCTTTTGTTTCTTCCAATTGGAATATACACAGTTGAAGTGATTCGGTCATGGTCACGCAGTGTCAGTAGCGGGATTTGAAAATGTTGTAAATTCAGATTATGCAGTACACGGCTTTGGCATATAAGGTAATTATTATATAATACTTTTTGTACTAGGAACAGGAAACAGGATGTCCACTATCATTTTGAAATGTGATGACTCTGTGGAAAGTGGAGAACCGGAGCTTGTGAGTGAAACTTTGGGATGTGCTGTCACATTTGAAATGAAGACCAAGTTTGCTTGTACACCAACCAAGATGTTATGTAAAGTAGCAAATAAGCATCGAACCTATGACCTGAGAACTCTTTCGTCAATGACAGGACCATGGCATTTCAGTAGTAACAATAATGGGTATGTTTAGCTTTCTTAATCCTGTTTTTGCTTATTAAATAAATTGCCTTTTGTATTAATTTTTTCTCTTTTAGAGGGTTGTGTTGTCGATTTTCCTTTTTCCAGCTTTTTTGCTCACCATAAAGACTATTCCTGGTTATTTTATTACACACTGAGAGCTTTAACAATGTTTAGGCATAGCTAAAACTGAAACTACTTCACAATTTCAACCTCAAATTTATAATGCCTGTGAATTGTCATTAAGGAGCATGTAAAAATTCTTCAGTGGTGTGTGGTGCAGCACACCATGAAAAGTGATAATCCATTGTAACAGAATAGCAGTATAGCTGTTTATAGCCTTGCCTTTGTTTCTACATTTTAGTAGTAGTAGTAGTAGTAGTAGTAGTAGTAGTAGTAGTAGTAGTAGTAGTAGT
>JANRMT010061414.1:13056702-13087681 GCA_026402145.1 Polypterus bichir lapradei
GTAGTAGTAGTAGTAGTAGTAGTAGTAGTAGTAGTAGTAGTAGTAGTTTATTTATATAGCACCCTTCACAGACAAAAGGTCACAGAGCGCTGAACAGCAAATACAGAACAAATAAAACCAGTTAAAACAATAAATAAACAAACTGGAACTATTCAGCACTGATTAAAAGCTTGCTTAAAAAGAAATGTTTTAGTTGTTTTTTAAAAGAATCAACAGTCTCGACTCCACGCAGACCACAAGGCAGGCTATTCCATAGTCTTGGTGCCACAGACTGAAAGGCACAATCCCCACGGGTTTTTAGCCAAGTGCATGGGACAACAAGAAGGCCCTGTTTCCCAGATCTTAGAGTCCGGCAAGCTGTATGGCGTTGCAGCAGGCTGGTTAGGTACTCGGGAGCTTGTCCAGGCAAAGCTCTGAAAGTAAGTACCAAAACTTTAAAATTAATTCTATAAAACACTGGGAACCAGTGCAGTGTGTGCAGCATGGGGGTGATATGATCACACCGGCTAGCACGAGTTAGGAGCCTGGCAGCTGCATTTTGAACTAACTGAAGGCGCGAGAGAGAGGACTTGCTCAAACCTGTAAAGAGAGCAATACAGTAATCAAGCCGTGAGGAAATAACAGAATGAATAAGCATCTCCGATTCTGATTTTGAAACAACATTTCTTAGTTTTGAGAGATTTCTTAAATGAAAAACATGAGCAGCTGACTGACCTTACATATTCATCAAGTGTCAGGGACTGGTCAAAAATAACCCCAAGGTTACATAGACTCGACTTAATAGCAGGAGAAACAGAAGATAATTTTAAACTGATCTCAGAATGAAGAAAAGGAGGAGCAACAATTAGTACCTCAATTTTTCCTGAATTCAACTGCAGGTAGTTACTACTGAGCCAGTTGTTAACCTGAGACAGACAATCAACCAAAGTGACCAAGGTATTAATTTGGTTAGGCTTAAATGAAAAATAAAGCTGTATATCATCTGCATATAGATGATACGAGATGTCCTTAAAAGAGTTAAGAATCTGTGAGGAAGAATATATAAAGAGAAAAGTACAGGTCCAGGATATAAGTATAGGAAAAGTATCGTAATCTTCCAAATATTGATGAATCACGGCATTTTAGATCTCCCCGAGTCCAAAAATACCATTTTTAGAATTATGTCTGTGTGTGTATTGTGAGACATGCCCGAACACCACCAGACAGACACCACATCCTTATAAAAAGCACTTTTATTTTCTCCACAGTACACAGTCCCGCACACTACACTGTGCTTCTTGCCCTAATCACCACTCCTCTGGGCTCCTCTTTCTCTGTCCCTGGACCGCCTTTCCTCTCTTCACGGGAGCCTCGTCCTACTCCCAGACTGTAGGAAGGCGGGCCCTTTTATTCTCATCCGGATGTGCTCCAGGTGCTCCCTCCAACGTCACTTCCTGGTGTGGCGGAAGAGCACTAAGTAGCACTCTGGGCATCTCTGGAGGGATCCACCTCCATCTTCCCGGGTGTGGCGGAAGTACATCAGTCCTGGGCCCTCTGAGACTCAGGGCGCCCCCTGGCAGTGGCCACGGATACCAATAGGCGTAAGCCTCCTTGTTCTTCTCCCGTGGTCCTCCTCTGATCCAGGGTGGTTGCCCCCTCGTGGCCTGGAGGGCGTACATGCCACCTTCCGGTCCCGGCCGGGTCACAGCCCCAGCGACTTGCCACAGTATGTAAACACAATAACTTGAGTACACTTTCACTTAAGTCAACCAAATTTTGCATACAAGTATTAGGTACAAAACGTAGATTTCTATCAACTTTTAGGCTATTTCCATTAACTGGAAGTGGTACTTTACCTTTTATTCATGCAGCTGTAGAGTCCTATTTATTCAAATTTACTTTTATAATAATTGTTCAATATATTATTAATTTGATTTGATGTTGATGGTTCTTTAATGTACATAATATAAAAATGTAATCATTGTCTTGCACTTTACTCCTCAAATATCCATCCCCATATCTGAGTATATGAGAAGGACGAAGGGAGACCACTCCCGATTTTTTTTTTTTTTTTTTTTTTTTTTTTTCTTTCTTTTTTTTTCTTTCTTTCTTAAATGGCTATCGAGAAAACGGGCACACTTACCCTGATGGGGTGAGCATGTGTGCTGAATTCACAGCAACTACGGGTTTACGTTTTTGTGGCATGTGTGCCTGATTCATGCAGTGTTGCTAGAATCAGACAAACATCTGGAAGGGCGAGGTCTGCTGCCTGTTGTGCCCTGCCTCTGTTGAAAAAAAGGAAAAGAAGTAATACAAGCAGTACATTGCCTAGTTAAAAAGAAGACATATGAGCTTGGCAAAGTCCCAAGCTAAAAATTTAAAAAGCGAGGAGAACTGAAGAGTTCTGGGAGGAAAGGAAGTATAGCGTCGCTACATGCTCCATGATTGGAGAAATAAGAATGCATCGATGGGGATTGGGCACCTTAACCCCCCTTTGACATATAAAACTGGGGAATGGACACTAGTGGTAGTCTCTTGACCAGGTTGGGTGTCTGGCTAACCCTCAGACCATCACAAATAGTGCGGGTGGAGTGGTGAACAACTGTTAACGCCCCTAAATGTCAATAGGGGACTTTAACAGTTTCTTTTTCCTGTTTAAGGTAAATGGCTTTTTGATTTGTTTTCCTTTTTGATTCTTGGTTGGCACTGGAGAAAAGAAAAGACTGGATTTGTATAAATATTTGCTGCTTCACTTTTTTTTTTTTTTGCTGTGTATGTGTTATTATGAGTGGGTTTTATTTAATTACTTTAATTACTATTACCATTACTTTGATTTGAGAATTTCATTTTTACTGATGTTGTGAATGGACCAATAAGAAAATTTTGATTTTTTCATAGCTCTTACTGAAATCTACAGAATATTCCTAGCAGGGTTTATTTGTTTTTTTTTTTCTTCTTCAGGAAAAAAAATGTTTTTTATTTTTATGTTATTAACGTTTCATTTAATGTTGTTTATGTGAGCCACAGTTTAGTAGGTTGAGTTGAGAATTTCATTTTTGCTCCTTTTAGTTTGAAACACCTGTAAATAAAGAACACTTTTTTATTCATGTCTATAAATGTGAATCTCTGCCTCTCTGATCTCACCGTTTATATGCTCCGTCTGTGAACAACAAGAGCCCAAAGTGAAGCATGGCTCCAATTCCCACTACACAGGGTTTCACAGATGGATGTTAATTTTATGTATAAAGGAATATAACATGCATGCAGGCTTAAAGTAAACTGACACACATTCTGATTTCTGTAGTTTTTAGATATTGTGGATGGACCAATAAGAAAATTTTGATTTTTGCAAAGCTCTTACTGAAACCTACTACATGTGTGGCAGAATTAGTTAATTATCCCACAGAATATTGCTAGCAGGGTTTATTCGGGTTTTTTTTCTTCTTCAGGAAAAAAAATTACTTTATTTTTATGTTTATGTGAGCCATTTTTTAGTAGGTTGAGTTGCTAACTTCATTTACTTCTAATTTTGTTATTCTGGACTCAGATTTCTTGCTTTTCCCTTTCTGACAACAGTATTGCTTAACTTTCTGGTTTTTGGTGTTTTTTTTTTTTTACTTTCTCAACATTGACCACTGTTGAGTATTTTGACTGTCGCATTTCCTGGTCCCAAATATTTATCTGCTCGGAACCTTTACAGTAAAGTAGGTTAGAACAGCACTAAAAGACTTGAGCACTCCAGTTAAACGTTAGAAACATTGGTTTCACGTGGCATGGTTCCTACAACTTGACAATCTATATACCCTTATGGATTCCCTAACATTTGTCAACAGACATTATGGGTTGAAGACATCCTTTGACTTTGTTCACATGTAAATTAATCTGGATATGGGAAATAATATTATGATCTGGTGAGTCAGCCTTCGCTTCACAACATTTGGCTTCTGACTATTTTGGACTGTGTATTTTTGTAAATATTCGCTGTTTGTCATTTTTATTATTTTTTGCTGTGTGTGTTTTGAAAACTCACATATCAACATGTTTATCAGATATTTTTTTCTAGCTGACACATGCTGCTAACTGGAAGTCAACTAAGTATGATTCATTTTTGCAGCTGTATGTGTACATAATTGGGGTTTTGTTATCTCCTTTTCCTTTTTTTTTCATTTTTGTCTACAAGGCAAGATACTACAGTTACATTTTTATTTTTCTTACATACCTTGTACACTTTTTAGTTATTTGGTTTCTGGATAACACAGACTGGCCTGCTATATTTAATTACAGAATTTCTCAAATGATGTATTCATTTGAAATTGCTGTCTTTATTTTTAAATTCAAGTGTTTAGCAGTATTCTTGAAAATGTACTTTTTGTGCTTCTTGGACATTTGTCAGTGTAGGATGCCTTTGTTCATGTTGTAAGGTTTCTAAACTCTTTTTGGACTCGCTACCCCCCAATGGGGAGACACGCTGAAGAGCGTCCCAAAGGGCAGTCGCCGCATATGTGGAAGACAGCCTATCTGTTGCCAGGGCAGCCCCAGGCTGATCACGTTCGCGCTATAAGTGCCAAGTGCCTGTCGTCGATGGGTGATGCAAGGAACATTATAAATGCAGGGAACAGGATTACTTGGCCACTAACCTGGTCACGACCCTGAACTGATTGCTGTGTCTGTGTATAGGAGAGTGGTAGATTCTGCTGCAATAAATAACCGTGCTGTTCCTGTTCCACTCTGAGTAAAGCTGGTTTTGCTAAAGTACTGCGACTCAGCCTCGTGTTTTGGGGTGCAAGACAGAGACTCGCATGTCACAGTGTATTTATCTGTTTATGTGTTTCTTTAGATATTACTTGAATCTTTGCCAGCCAGTCCATGGTGGCCTCACAGACTGCCCCACAAATGCTGCAATCTGCCGGAAAACTGAAACTGGAAAAACGCAAATGCTAGGACTTACCCACACCCAGCAAATTTCAGTTCAAGGTATGCAATCACATATTCTTTTTTTTGTGGTTAGAGTTAGAAGAGCAACTTGAATTGATGCATTGGTAAAGGGTGAGTGTTAAACGTGATCTGATTTGTGGAAAAGGTATTTATTAAAAATTCTTTGGAGGCTACTTTACCTGTGTCCTAATCAAAATATTGTATTTATTTTTAAAATATGTCGTCTGCCATTATTTCACTTTGAACATTGCAGACACAGTACAAAAATAAGCTCCCGAATTGATTTTGTAAATTTAGGGTAGCATCAGTTCTCCAAGAGTTTTTTTTTTGTTTTTTTTTTTAACTCCTCAGCTCAATTTTTAAACACATGTATAGAGTGAATAAGCTATTAAAACTTATATGACAAAGTTGCAATTATGAATTTTCAATTGCTTAGCAGTCACACATACAATTGACAAAGTTGCTGTAATGAGAAGTCGAAGAAAGTGCCTTCCAAGTTGAAAACAGCAGTTTTTAGCAGAAAAGTGCATGAAAGCATCAGACGACTGTGTACAGATCAATCAAATGACTAAGGCTACATCCATATTACTGTGTTTTTGATTAAAAATAATGTTTTAAAGAAAAACAATCTCCATCTATACTAGCGTTTTCAGAAATGGTTTATGAAAGTTATCTCCATCCACACTAAAACGAACGAAAGTGCATATGATGTATGACTAACACTGGGCATGCCTGCATCTTCAGAAAAGTCTTTCAAGAGATGGTAATGCTGCTGACCACGGGATTTATTGCAAGACTATAGTGAACGGTGAATTTTTTGCCTTTTGCGCATGTATGCAGCATTTACACTGTACAAAATGCAATTTAGATTCATACAGGTAGGCAACAAAACAAGTGCTATGGAAAGCAACTCTACTATGCCTGCTATGTTAGCATGTGGTTTTCTTTTGTGAAGGGCGACCAATCAGGAAATGAGACATTGTAATAAGCAGGAATCAATCAAGAAAGGTATATGTAATAAGCACAAGCAAATCAGAGCATGATTAGTCTACCGTTTTAAAAGTCTACATTTCCACCCATCCTTAATGCAATGCTGAGCTGTACATGGCTCTGGAGAGCATTTTCAAAAGTCATTTTCAGGGTTTAAAATTGCTGGGATATTAAGGATGAAAGATGGAGTCTAATATGTGTGCTTTTAAACAAAACCACAGTAATGTTGACGAAGCCTGAGACCCGGTTTGTACTCCTTAAGTTTGCTTTCAGTAGTACTTTAGCAGTTCATTGAGACTTTAATATATGAAGTTACAGAACACTAAATGACACAGACATGGGAAACAGCCAGGGACTATGTCACATGCTATTTCAGTATATTGTATATGTTGTAAATATAAGTGTGAGAGAAGTTGTTTTTTCTCTGTACTGGCACATTTTTAATCTGATACTGTCAGCCCTGTTGGTAGTACAGTACTTTAATAGTTCTCATAGCCCCACAAATCTTTACTGAATCCATTTTAATTGAATTCCCTGCAGGTGATACAATTTTTGTTAATTATTCTGGTGGGGAAAGTGTATGTGGAAATACTCCAGCAAAAACTATTGTGCAACTGGAATGTGGAAAAACAATTGGAAAGCCATTTCTTCATCAGTAAGTATGGCAAAGATATTGGTGACCTTCACTTTGCCTCTTATATAATATATGTAGTTCTGTCTTGTAACATGTAAGGTAAAGAAAGTTGAACCAGTTAGCATTAGATCAAGATCAGCATAGGGCATCCTTGGACTGGAGGAAGGGGTTTGTGAACACCCAGTTAATTATCAGTTTTACTCCATGCTAATAATTAGTTAAAACAATCAACAGGACGCCTCCCCTAAACCCATGGATTAATGTTTTTTTTTTTCTCCAGTTATCAAAACTGATGTTGGTTCCTCACCCATACTGAGAAATGCCTAAATGCTGTCTCTCCTGTTCTTCCCAAGCCTAAAAACAATATGTCAGGGGCTTTTTTTATAGAAAACTAAAAGTCATATCAGTGGCATCATCAAATTCCTCCCATATGAACTTTTGTCTTGGCCTTCAGTGCAGCTGCAAGCATGTTGGTCTGATAGTTTAAATAAATCAAATGTGTAGACTCAACTGCTAAAAATTTTATGAAAGTACACTTTTTATATGTTGACCTCTCCTCTTACTGTTTGTGTCTACCAAAGAGAAGCTACTCTGATATGTATAACTTTGACAGTTTCAAATTAATTGGAAGTGCACAATGAGAAGTATGGTACAAACATCACCACTTTGGGATACATGCTTTATATCAATACAAGCATCCATAGTGCCAGACAAATTTATGACAAGAGTATAAATGTGTTTTCACAAAGATAGACTGCTAAATTTCTCCCTTGGGACAAAACAAATAATATAGATACAATTCATAAGTTATGTGCCTTTTTCTAGAGGATAGAAAACGTCAGCTAATCTTTAGTAATTTTATGGTTTATGTTGTTTGTTATTGTCTTTAATCTGGCTGTCTATACTTGCATAGATCCATCCTCTGTTATATTTATGTTATAAATAAATAGTATTATTTTATTACAACAAACTTGAAAGTAAGTCTCCTGCCACGTCCAGACCACAACAGTGAAAGTGTTAATATAAACTTATGCCAATTTATGAACCTTGTTTATAAATTGTAGTGATCTCTTCATATTTCTGCCATCTTAGCTGGGAAGTGAAACGGAGATCACGCACTCAACCTGCATTTAATTTGGCTTAGAAGATAGAGGACTGGGTGTAATTCAACAAGAGTCTGGGTGGAATAGGTGAATTTTTGTGGCTTATGTCACTGTCATTTATAAAAAGCCCTACAGTTGCAGCTGTGTAGAGATGGATGAGATCTGTCCATAAACAATTGAAGGTTGCCCTGGTGGTGCCACTCCAATATGTTGAAAATGCTGACAGACTGGCATGGTAGTCTCAATTATTTTTTATTTTTTTCTTTAAATGGTTAGACTAAAGTCATTATGCAAATTACAGTGGGACTGCACTCCACTGTCTCTAAAGAAAAGCCTCCATTGGGTTTCTACAGTGGAAACAACAGCCTATAGCTTAAACCCAAATGCATCAACTAAAACATACATTTTTTGAAGTCAATCCGTCTTTCTGAGAATATGGTGTAAATGCTTTAAACATGAGATTAATTTGCCATCATACAGAAGTTTTCAAGAGCACATGTCAGAATTCTCGTGAACTACTTAATAAAGTAAATAAAGACCAACATGCAAGGTTTTAAAAAAAAAAAAAAACCTTCATAGACCTTGTCTTAGTTTCTTGGGCAGATTTGCACATTGCTAAAAGACCTGAATTATCTACTGACTCCAAAGTTGTCGTCGTATAGGAGTGTTGATGAGTTCAAACACATGAGAATCGGGATTAATGTTGAAGTGCAGTACTGTTTTAATAAAAGCATGTAACAAGATATAACAGTGTACCTGTATTTATGAAGTACGTGGGCATGTTAGTCTAAAAAGGTTGTTTTGTGTGTATACTGATGTGGGAATACACTGGATAACTATTGTACCATTGATAAAGTGGTGCCACTTTGAAAGACAGCAGGCAGCTTGGAGACAGCAGCTGGGACAGCAGATTAAGATGCAAAGCTCCACAGTTGATGCAATGAGGCCGTTTGCTTCCCCATTTGTTTATGGCCATTTGTTTATGCCTAAATTTCAGTAAGAACCAATTCAAACTATTTTAGAACCCATTCAGATCTGTAAAGAATTTTTTTTTCTGTCTCACAGTATTGATAAGGAAAGATGTGAATTCTGGATATACTGGCAGACACAGGCAGCTTGTTCTGTGAAGCAACAAGAAGTACAGATGGACATGGGTAAAATTACTATTCCAGGTACCAGAAGAAGCATCTCCATGGAGTCTTTGTATTTCAGGTAAGAAAATCCATGAGTGCACTCTTATCAGTATTTATCTGAAAAACTTCCAGAGGTCAGCTTATTGTTCAACCATCTTAGTAAAGGGTAGTGTTGATCAGCAAACTTTGCCAAAGCTTTTTTTGCAGCAAATATGTTGTTTGTTGGTGACGTTGTTTGCCGTATATTTTCGTTGAAATTTTTTATGTAACTGGCTTTTTTAAATGTTTTTTTCCAAGTTTGCTATCATTCTTTGCAAGACTAACGTGACATTGTAGAGCTGTAGCAGCCATGTGCGGGACTTTCATACATGCTTACTGTAAGATTGCTGACCCTCTGTTTCATGCATGCGTGATTCCACACGTGTGTCCAGCCAGTATTGTACCCACATGCAAAAAAAAAAAAAGCTTGCATTATTTTCATTTGAGGGGTACATTAGCTGACCATAATGTGAACATTATGAGTACTCCCAACAGATCCTGGATTGCTGCCCTTACAAACCTTTTGACTTGTATAGGCAGCACATGGCTAATTTGAATGCAGAATTAGCCATGTGCTGCCCTTTCAAGTCAAAACAAAACTGAAAGAGGTTCTACCCCTTCCAGTCAGAATAAGACCCTGTGAAAAAATAACAACAAAAGATTTCTTACTGTTTACAAGGTGATTCTTTTCTTTTTTCTTGATGGAAGAAAAAAGTTCAAAGCATACTCATAGATTTGAAACAAAAAACATGTTACAGCTGTCCCTAGAGCCGCGAATTCAAACAATGGAACAAGCCAGTCCTAAGCCGCTGCTTCGTCGCATGACCAGTTTGTGTCCCAAGGGTGGAACTCTGTGAGCTTGAATGATATATGTCTTTTAATTATTGCTAGATGGTGTCTTGTGGTACATTGTGGTTATCCTTCTGTGTATATCTGTTATTGTTTGTAGAACAGTGGTACATTGTTGAGCACTGTTGCCTCAAAGCTTCAATAACATTTTTGGGTATAGTAATTAGTACAGCATAGTTGATAGATGTTTCTCTAGCCCTAAGTAACACTGAAAAATCCTCTGAACCATTATAATGAACTCAAAACTAGTTAATTTCCTACCTGTTGGATTCAATTTCCCAAACATTTCAGTGATGTCACTGAGCTTTTGGTCAAAGTGAACTCCACTGTGCTCTCCTCAATAATAAAGGGTAATTTATGCATGTTTTATTTCACATTTCCCCGTGTCATTTATAATTAGATAGAGTCATAATATGACAAGGCTGAAGAAGAAGAATGTCTTTCGAAGGCCAGAATGCCGAAGGAAAGCAAAAAATGAACCCAGAAATCCCTGCCAGTTTCTTAGCTCTTCTTTAAAATGGCTTAAAAGTTCATAATTTAGCATAGACCAGGTGCAGAATAGTTGAAGCAGTGACATTAATTTGTATTTCAAGAAACCTCTAAACATCTCTGAGCTGAGGCAAAGATTAGCATGACTTTTACATCTTTGCGATACTATATATTACTGCACTGTTTATTTACATTCTCACTATTTTGTGACTCTTAACAGACACCTCAGATATTTTTACAGCCCCAGTTCCAGAAAAGCTGGGACGTTGTGTAAAACGTAAACAAAAACAGAATGTAATGATTTGAAAATCTCATAAACCCATATTTTATTCACAATAGACCATGTCAAATATTGAACATTTTACTAATATTCCCTCATTTTGAATTTGATGGCAGCAACACGTCTCAAAAAAGTTGGGACGGGGGCAACAAATGGCTGGAAAAGTATGTGGTATTAAAAAGAAACGGCTGTCATGCAAAGAAGGCGGCATATGTGAACATGATCCAGAAACACTGCGGTATTCTCTGGGCCAAAGCTCATTTAAAATGGACTGAGGCAAAGTGGAAAATTGTTCTGTGGTCAGATGACTCGAAATTTGAAATTCTTTATGGAAAATATGCACACCGCGTCCTCTGGACTAAAGAGGAGAGGGACCATCCAGCTTATCATTGCTCAGTTCAAAAGCCTGCATATCTGATGATATGGGGGTGCATTAGTGCCTATGGAATTGGCAGCTTGCACATCTGGAAAGGCACCAGCAGTGCTGAAAGGTATATACAGGTTTTAGAGTAGCGTATTATCCTGTTCAGATGAGTTTCTTTTCAGGGAAGGCTTTACATATTTCAGCAAGACAATGCTAAACCTAGCATACTGCATCTATTACAGCAGCATGGCTTAGTAGTAGAAGAGTCCGGGTGTTGAACTGGCCTGCCTACAGTCAGGACCTTTCACCAACTGAAAATATTTGGAATGTCATGAAATGAAAAATACGACAAAGAAGACCCAGGACTGTTGAGTAGCTAGAATCCTATATCAGACAAGTATGGGACAGCATTCCTCTCCCAAAAGTCCAGCAACTGGTCTTCTCAGTTCCAAGATGTTTACGGACTGTTGTTAAAAGAAGAGGGGATGCTACACAATGGTAAACATGGCCCTATACCAACTTTTTTGAGATGTGTTGCTAATATCAAATTCACAATGTCCTCATTCTTTTCTTAAAATGGTACATTGTCTCATTTTACACATTTGATATGTTTTCTGTGTTCTATTGTGAATAAAATATGGGTTCATAGGATTTGCTAATCATTGCATTCTGTTTTGTTTTACATTTTACACCGTGTCCCAACTTTTCTGGACAATTGGGGTTATATGTTTTTTTAATTTTATTTTGTTTTTTGTTTTTATTCTAAGAATAATTTATATCTACGCACTGGGGAGCTTGCTTAACAGAAATCACATCAGATAAACCTTAATTTTTGCTTTTTTGTTTCATTTTCTAGTTTATATAAAGCGTCTGGTGATATACGGCCTAACGGAGATGCGTATATCTATGATATCCAGTTGTCAGGGATTACAAATTCAACAGTGAGTAGCTGCATTGGAGCCACTGTGTGCCAAGTGAAAACTGGAGGTCAGCAGTGGAGAAGGATTGGCTCATTGGATTCAGCTAGATACTACTTTAAAGGTAATTTCTTTAAGATTCATAACCATACAGTAGGTTTTAGATTTGCAACAAAGTTAGTATGGTTATGAAGTTATTACAATTTGCATCTATCTTGATAAAAAATGCTTATTCCTGTTCATTTCCTATGATTTGCTTCAACAATGACTTCTATTAAATATGAAAATTACAAATGCAGTCAGAGCCTTGTTTAACTGAATTTGGCTTTTGTAATATTGTACCAATGGTTGAGGGAAGAGATTATTTACATGGCTAACACCATGTACAGGGGAACCTGGGGTCACGACTGTAATTCGTTCCAAAACTCTGGTTGCAACCCGATTTGGTCGTGACCCGAAGTAATTTCCCCCATAGGATTGTATGTAAATACAAATAATCCATTCTGGATCATACGAACTGTGTGTAAATTTTTTTTGTTTTAAAGATTTTTAAGCACAAAAATAGTTAATTATACCATAGAATGCACAGTGTAATAGTAAACTAAATGTAAAAACATGGAATAACACTGAGAAAACCTTGAACAGAGAAAACTAGCATTGCAAGAGTTCACGCTATAGCCTTACGAACCGCTTGCTGTAAACACTTTTTTTTTTTTAATGAGTTTTAAGCACAGGGACAAAAATGAACATTTGAAAAATCCATAATTTATACAAAAACTAACCATAATAAACCAAGAAAACTAACCTTGCATGAGTCGAGTTCTGGCATGAAGGAAGTGAGGAGGAACTGGGTGGAGAGGAGATTACAGTTTTGAGGTAAAGTCCCTCTGCGCGAAACATGTCTTGACCGAGAACAATGTCATGTGGAGAGACTGAACATGTGCGTAAATCACCGGCACGTACGAACCGGAAGGGAAACGAAATAGAGCACAAAGAGTTCACAGCGAATGCACAGGGAGAGACTGAACACGTGCGGAAATCATCAGCGTGTACGAACCGGCAGGGAAATTGGCTTGTTCGTCACCCGAGTGTGTGGTCGTGAACAGATGCAAAAGTTTGGCGAACTTTTTCGTCATAACCCGATTTGTACGTGTTCTGAGACGTTCGTGGCCTGAGGTTCCACTGTACCTAGAAGCGTAAATAATACAAAAGTTTAGAAAGTGAACTTCACTGCTGTTTTAAAATGACTTACTTTCTTTTTCAGATGACAACTTAGACGTTCAGATAACTTCTGACTCTCCTTGTAATCGAGAGAAAACTAAGATGGCGTCATCCACCATACTGTTCCACTGCAAACCCTCAGCTGGAAATGGTATCCCAGAATTCTTCATGGAGACCGATGACTGCCAGTATCTGTTTCTATGGTACACCTCTGTAGTTTGTTCCCTCTCGTAAGTACACTTCTTAGATTTATAAGAATGTAATCATGTGGATTGTGTGCATTAGAGCGAGGCAAGATGTGCTCTCTGCTAAAATTATGCAATGGAAAAAACTAGTGAATTGTGTTGAATTTGTGTAAAAACCTTTGTCCATATGATTTTGTACTGGTTAAAGGCTTTATCCAGCTTGATAAATGCTTTATTGCTACGAAATACAGCAGATTTGATGTTCATGTATCAATGATGTTTTTAAATGCAATGTGCCCCAAAGTATAACAAGATAACCAGGCTAAAATCATAATTGGTTATTTTTTTTTTTCTTCCATCACATAATTTTTTAATCATCTGTATTAGGACCCACAAATTGGATTGGCAGAGTATAATATAAGCACCATAATTTATTAATTCTTTTGCAGCAGTATGATAAACAAATACTCACATTAACTGACATCAGATTTTCTTTATCGGTTTCTGTTGGAAAATGCAGAGTCCCTGGATCATTATTTTGAAGCTATGTATATGATTCTGTGAAATAACAAAAATAAACTATTTGTTTTCTTTGTTTAGGTCAAATAGTTCAGAGGATGACGAGGTGTTTGGGTTTTCGAGACGCACGCAAGCTGTTGGTACTGTTCTGAGTTTGCTGTGTTTGGTGCTTATTGTGTGTCTACTTGCCTTGCTATTCTACAAGCGAGAACGAAGGTGAGCACTTCTAGCTTTTGTTGTTGTGTTTGCAGCTTCATGAAAATAATGTCAAAAGGCTGTTCATTTTTAGCCACCTCTTTTTATTATGAAGACCATCAAAAATATTTTGACTATTACTACCTTACCTTCAAACTTCTGTCTTCCTTTCTTTTAAAACTGCAATCCTGATTAACTGAAACATCACAGAACAATATATTAGATTAATATTATGTGGAATGGTAGAAAATGGGTGTTCTTCACAAGTCTAATTAGAGCGACTTCTTTAGATAGACTTATCTGGCTTGTATTTGTCATCTTTCCCACAATCTTTGTCATCTTCCACAAGATCTTCGCCAAGGTCTTGCACTTCAGAATCTTTTCTGTCTACTGCTACCTGATCTGCTCTCTTTGTCTGGTTTGTAAGGCATATAACGTAGATACTCGCGTATAAGTCAAAAAATGTATAACTCAAAATTCATTTAAAAAAACTTATCCGCGGGGCAACACAATTTTTCATAGAATTTGGGTAATGGCACAGTGCACAGTGCTTTTATTTAAAACAGTCAATCAAAATCAGTGTTCAAAGTAAACAGTTCAGTGATTCAAAAGAACTCTTCATTAAATAAATAATCCATAAAGCAAACGTGGAGGTTTAAAAATCAATAAAATAGAAAAACAATCCTAACACCCAGGCTTCCACACAGCTGCCTGCGAGCGCTCGTTTGCTCGCTCGCCCACTTGCACACCCTCTGCTTTCTCCAGCCACCTCCGTCTCTCTTTCTCTTCCTTGTTTTTTGTTTTTTTTAAACTCCGTTTTTCCTTCCTCTCTAACTGACTTGCGCTTCTCTTTATATGTAGAGAGGACATAGCAGCTGCAGCACATTAGCCACAGGAACAATCACAGATGTGGGCAGTCCCTCACCTGTGCACTAGGTGAGAAACACCCACACCGCAGATCGCCCTGTGGCTCTCTAAGTCGCGAGCGCGGTAATTATTTAAAAACTTAAACGTCCTTTGCTAAGAGAGCTGCGGACTCATAACACCACATAAGCCTTTGTTGGAATTTCAAGCATTGGCTGGCAGGTGTACGCGGTTTATGAACAGATATGGGCTGTGCCTTCGTCAGCAAACAGAAATCATGCAGAAGCTGCCGAAAGATCTAGAAGAAAAGGTCAGTTCCTTTCATAAATTTATTATCAAGCAAAGACAAAGGCATGTCTTTGATCTCAGTAACATTGGTAACGTGGATGAAACGCTAATGACATTTGATATGCCGGGGAATCGAACTGTAGCAGGTATTGGTGAGAAGACCGTACTTATTAAGACAACGGGCCATGAAAAAACTCAAGTTTTACCCTCGACTTATACGCGGGTCATAACAAATTTCGCAATTTTCGGCTTAAAAATACACTCGACTTGTCTGTGAGATCGACTAATACGCGAGTATCTACGGTATGCACCATTTTCACACATAAACGATACTAGATTTTAGGACGCTGTCCAATCTGTGCAACTGATTTTGGGATCATTCTGAGGTCAAGTTTGTCTTTACTTTGAAAAATAAAAACAGTTTGCCTTGAATAATGATGACAATATGACACTTGTGGCTCAGTTTAATCTTCCTTAGTTAACATCTTTTGTCCACAGTATATACAACAAACAAATCATAGCTGCTTTAACACTTTGACCTATAGCTTCTGTTTTTTTTTTTTTTTTTTTTTTTTAATTATTAATTTTATTGCACTCCATATAAAGCAATCAAGTTTTTACAAAGAGAAAAATAGAGTCAAGAACAGATCGATCCCCACCCTTGAGAGAGAGAGAGCAAGCCAAACAGCATAAAAATTTTACAGCTTTTAAACATACCTAAATTAATAAATTCTCTGTGCTTCATGAACTTATTTTTAAAATATTACTGATTAGATCCTGCCATGTTTTGAAAAAAGTTTGTACGGATCCTCTGAGTGTTTGATTTTTTTCCAATTTCAAATAATATAACACATCGGTTTCCCACTGACTTAAAAGAGGAGAGTTTGGGTTCTTCCAGTTTATCAGAATAAGTCTGCGTGCCAAAAGTGTAGTGAATGCAATCACAATTTGTTTGTCTTTCTCCACTTTAAGCCCCTCTGGAAGCCTATAGCTTCTTAATGAAACAACTCACATGGTTACAGTATTGCACACAATTATCTAGTCAACTTAAAAGACTCCCACGTCTCATGTGCCATAAAAAAGGTTGCATATGTAGATTGGGCAGCACTATAAAATGTGATGTAGTGTATTCCTGGATGAAATTAGAATACATGTGTGGTGCAAATCAAGCAGGGGCCGTGAACTGGTAATCCCACCTTTTGATTGATTTATTTATTTATTTTTATTTTTTGATGAGCCCATATGACGGTTCCTTTATTTTTTTTTTGTGGGGCAGCAGGAGTGAGTTTGCTACCATTTATTCCTTGATAAACACAAATACTTTCAATACATATTTTAGGGTTTTTTGATTCAGGTAATTTCAGTTTCTTAAAGTGAAATTTTTCATTTTTGCTTAAAGTGGCTAATGATGTTTTTATACAAGTTATATGTTTTTATCAATTACTTAAAAACTATAAATGTGTTATTCTTCCTCTTATTTATTTATGTTTCAAGAAGCTTGAGCTCTGGTTAATGTTTCTGTCAAATTTATGCTTTTTTGTAATTGAAAATAACCATGCTGCCTTTTTAACCTGCCAAAGAAATGTTTTTTAAGTTTTCAAGAAGAGACAAATGGATTTGCCTTTTTCCTTCACAGAGCTTTTAATCCCTTTGAGGGTTACAAAGGCAAATCCTACATAAAGAATTTGTTTGGTGTTTTTCATTCTGAGATCTTATTGTTATCCGTTTGTCTCACTGTTTTTAATTTAATTTATGTATTAATCAGTGGCGGCAAATAGAATTATTATTTAGAGGAGAAAGAATTATGTTTTAAACACCAAACCCACAGTTATTATTAGATCAAACTGTTGAATAAATTAATTTTGGACCTTTTAGAGTTTCCCTGAACTGTATCTTGAGAGTTGAGTGTTAACCTAAATTATGAAAGCGGCTTTGTCATGTTTAATAGCTAAATGGAAAAAAAAATTCAACTATGTGACTGTGTTGTTTGTGTAGCTGCTTATTTCAGTTTTGAGTTCTGATTAAAAATTTTTCTAATAGAGATTTGTGCACACTATTAGGTTAAAGAGAATTTGTCTAGTTGCTATAGTTGACATTTTAATATATATGTATATATATATTTAATTTAGAGAAACAATGATGCAGAAAATTTCCAGTTGCTGCCGAAGAGGAACAAATGTCACCTATAAATACTCCAAGGTATGGAATAGAGACTGTATCACCATGTCTTATCATATTTGACAAACTATTGCTGCTTTTGTTGCAGATGCCATTAAGGAAAAACATTGAGGCAGAAACGGCGCCTTTCTGTTTTTAGGCACTTGGTGTGTAAAATAGAAAGCAAATATTTTTTGGCACATGGCTTATGGCAGAAAAGGTAGAAAGCTTGATTTTGCATATTACAAGGACATCATTGTTCTAACATATGTATAGTATTGAACTGTATGACACATTCTGTATTATAAAGTATGATTGCTAACAACGACAATACAAAAGGAGTAGCTCAATGTGCTTTACAAGACGTATAAATAAAAGAAGAAATAAAGGGATTAAAGTTACAAAGAAAATAGATAAATTTGTTCATAAATACACAATAGAAAGGGACAAGTCAGTAATAGAAATGTTTAAGGCCCTATGTATGGCTATCGGGTAAATACAGTTTAAGTCTCTAAAGCAGGGATCCTTAGCTCCAGCCCTGGAGGTCTGCAATGGCAGCAGGGTTTCGTTCCAAGTAGTTTTGTAATTCGGAGCCTGGAGATAATGACTTCTTGTCTTTAATTAAATAGCCTGTTAGGGCTGAGATCATTATTCACATGTTTTTGTGGACTGGAACAATTTGTCCCTATTGGTCCTTCCCTTCTCTCTTACTTATTTCAAAACATTTTTTTAACACAGATATTTCATGATGTGTGTGCACGGGCTTAAATGAGAGAAGGTTAGCTGGAGAGCTGGTTCTTTTGTCGTTTACCTCTCATTAACTGAAGTCTGGTTAAGAAAACTGGAAACAATTAAAACCCAAATGTAGCAGTTTGAAAATAAAATAGTCAGTTAAGGGTTCTAAATTAAATAATAAGTTAACTAAAACAAAACCCAAAAAACATATTGCTGTAATAATAAACAAATGGGTGCTCATTAAAAATTTATGAATTAATTTTGCTGCCTCCTCAGTGTCTGCCATCCCTTCAGTTTTGGTTTTATCTGCCATATTCTGAAGTTTAATTATACCAGTATCAGTGTCATTCATATAAACCAGAACAAGTAATGGTCCTAGAACAGACCTCTGTGAGACTCCATTGATGGATGACCTTGCTCCATGTAGCGCATTCTCCTCTTACCTGTACAGTTTGCTTCCTGCCGGTTAAACACTGAGAGATCCGACTTTGTATGTTACCTCCGATCCCTGCAGCTTCTAGGTTCTTATAAAGGCATCTTATAAGATATGCTAACCAGACAGACATTTTCTGAGTTTTTTTATTTATATATATATATATATATACAGTAATCCCTCCTCGATCGCGGGGGTTGCGTTCCAGACCCCCCCGCGATAGGTGAAAATCCGCGAAGTAGAAACCATATGTTTGTATGGTTATTTTTATATATTTTAAGCCCTTATAAACTCTCCTGCACTGTTTATAAATATTCCCCGCAGTTATACAGCATAATCCCTTTGTATTCTCTTAGATATTAGGTAAGATTCATTGAAATTATGTATATAAACACACTGTTTATATACAGTAAAACCTAAATATTATTTTAAAGATATTGAGTGTCTCCGATATCACATATGTTACAGCCATTACGATAGACAGGCCACCAGCAATAAATACGTACAATGCAAGAAAAATAGTATACAGTAAATGTGTGTACAGTGACACTAAACGTACGTACATGTACTAAGCACTGTAAGAAGAAAATTATGGTTACTCACCAACAATGACACGATGACTTGTCCGATAACAATGAGTTTAATTTTACTGCACAACAAAGGAGAGCGTTACAGCCCTTGTAAAGGAGCCACTTCAGGCGATTGTGTAGCACTGCCGTTGTTCTTCTTCTGGCAGTCTTCAATCCAAATCCCTAAAGCAGATTCCATCCAGACTACTGCCTTATTACATCCACTTACAACTCGTTTTGCACCCTGGTTAAAAGGACGCTGCAGCCGTAGATCTTATATTCCTTTCCTACTTTTTAGATAAAAAGAATCGTAGCCTTCAACAAATCCAAAACATTTACCTTTTCAGCAATCGTTAACATCTTCTCCTTGCGCTTGGGCACGGCCCCTGAAGCAGTAGCAGATTGTTTTGGAGCCATAATGAAGGGCTTGACTATCTATGCACAAAGATAAACACAAAAGAGCACAACTCTTTACACAGCGAAACACGTTGATGCTGAATGAGCGAGACCAGACTTCCTGGTTAACACTGCATTCAGCACGCAGGAGCTCAACTGTGTGCTCTGATTGGTTAGCTTCTCAGCCATCTGCCAATAGCGTCCCTTGTATGAAATCAACTGGGCAAAACAACTGAGGAAGCATGTACAGGAAGTAAAGCATTGTCCGCAGAACCCGCGAAGCAGCGAAAAATCCGCGTTATATATTTAGTTATGCTTTCATATAAAATCCGCGATAGAGTGAAGCCGCGAAAGTCAAAGTGCGATATAGCGAGGGATTACTGTATATATATATATATATATATATATATATATACACACTATATAACTTATATGTATAAAAAAGTTTCCACTGTGTCTTACTGGTGGATTGACTAGTACACCCTAATCACATTTTTCTTAAGCCCATCTTGGTCAGAAGAACAAGTCACAAGTAAGCTGAATAGGCCCACAATCTAGACTGCCCTGGATGACAAATGGGTCATTCCCAGTAATGTGTAATTATTTATAAATGTATTTTAATGAATGTGTATTATTAAGGTGCACACACAGTCACTGGATCTGGGCTTATCATATCACTCAACTTACTGCATGATTTTACAAAAGTTTTTTCTCCATACATTGCCGGTAAGCTCTTTCAGAATAGCTGTCCCTCACCAGTCTTTGCTTCTCATACATATCTAGTGGTCACAAGTAGTTGCTGTTCACAAAGATCCAAATTCTTGCTGCAAATGCTTGCCCAATCGCACTTTCCTTCTTCTGACTGAAATAATCTGTCTCAGTATTTCAGAAATTGGTTAGTTTTATCTACAGCTCTGTGCTTATCAGCAAAACCTCAGAAGACAAGAGATCCAATGCTTGTTTTCAGGTTCACAGCAGCTGATGTTGTTATAATTTTTTTTTTGCACAGCTTTATAAAGCCTGAGCATTTTGCCAGGGGAAACGGGTGTTTTTAAGAAACCGGTTTCTGCCTTAACCGGGTTACTCACCTTATCCCACTTTTGTGTATGAATTTAAACATACTCAGTGGTCTAAGCTTTTAGGTAAATTTTATATTTATTTGTTTTACAACCAATAGCACCAAATACAAGCGATACACAAAGTATTATACATCCTGGGTGGATTAAATCTTTATTTCATCAAGATGCTCCAGGTAGTTACAAATTGGAATACCTCTAATTGAAAATGAACAGGGGGCTCTTTTCTTAATGTCCAACATCTAAGAGACAGAGCTCCATGAAAATGTCAATTTTCAGTTGTGACCAGATAAAGGCACCTTACATGTTTTCATTTTTACAACTGAGATGAGGCCCTTACCAATGTCAGAAAACCAGCCACTGAACTAAAAGCTCTGTGAAAGCATCCATTTCAAATAAACTGAGAGTACTCCTTTCAAACCAAGTCTAATAAAAGGCAGCGAATCTCACTCCCTCTTCTTGTCCAAAATAAGCACACGCACACCTGGCTTCTTTTCTGCTAGAAGGGAGGATGACATTTTTAACAGGTTCTGAAAATGCAGAAAATGTTACAGAATTAGCTCCAAGTATAACAAGGTTACATTCCCATGGGAATCGAAACAACACTTTCTAGCTAAGCAAAATAATATGAATTATGCTTTGCCTTTCAGCTTTCCTGGAATATACTGTAGTCCTGTTAAGCTTGACAACAAGCTTGATGATACCAGGATAGGTGGATTAGCAGATAATTTGGAATCTGTTATATCATCACAGAAGGACTTGGATAGCATACAGGCTTGGGCAGATTTGTTGGCAGATGAAATTTAATGTCAGTAAATGTAAAGTATTACACATAGGAAGTAAAAATGTTAGGTTTGAATACACAGTGTGCGGTCGGAAAATCAAGAGTCCACCTCATGAGAAGGATTTAGGAGTCATAGTGGACTCTAAGCTACTGACTTCCAGACAGTGTTCAGAAGCCATTAAGAAGGCTAACAGAATGTCAGGTTATATAGCGCCTTGATGTGTGGAGTACAAGTCTCAGGAGGTTATGTTCAACCTTTATAATGCAAAAGTGAGGCCTCATCTGGAGTACTGTGTGCAGTTTTGGTCTCCAGGCTACAAAAAGGACATAACAGCACTAGAAAAGGTCCAGAGAAGAGCGACTAGGCTGATTCAGGGCTACAGGGGATGAATTATGAGGAAAGATTAAAAGAGCTGAGCCTTTACAGTTTTAGTAAAAGAAGATTAGGACGTGACCTGATTGAAGTATTTAAAATAATGAAGGGAATTAGTCCAGTGGATCAAGACTGCTATTTTAAAATGCGTTCGTCAAGAACACAGGGACACAGTTGGAAACTTAAGGGTAAGTTTTTGCACAAACGTTAGGAAGATTTTTTTTCCACAAAGAACGAGGGACATTTGGAATAAGCTACCAAGTATTGCGGTAGACAGTAAGACTTTAGGGACTTTCAAAACTCGACAATGTTTTTTTGGAAGAAATAAGTGGATAGGACTGGCGAGCTTTGTTGGGCTGAATGCCCTGTTTTCGTCTAGATTGTTCTAACACTTTTAGACTAATGCCTATCACCTGAAATCTGTTAGCTGAAAAAGTTGAAGCATCTCCCATACACTAGGCACGCACACTTAATCTTTTTATCGTGACTTGCTCACCCCATCATCCTTTGTCTGTATTATTCTCCACTTGTTAATCAGAATGTATTTTATTTTATAATCTATGAGGCTATAAATATTTCAGACAGTGTGTATTTTTCTGTAGGTAAACACGGATGAAGACGTAGCAGAGGATGAGACCGAGTGGCTGATGGAGGAGTTAGCAATGCCAGACTCCTCCAAGTTACCAAAGGAAAGTAAAGAGAATGGCCACATAACCACCAAGGCAGTCAACCCAGATGTGTTTAGTTCTTTACACTTCGATGAGCCGGACAGTGAAGACGAGGTGTTGACCATCCCCGACGTTCACATTCACTCTGCGCGACTACCATCACAGAAGAAGCAGTTGTCGAGTGACACTCGTCAAAAGAGAAGGGTGGCTCCAGGCAGAGCCTTTCAAGATGGAAGTGATGATGATCTGGTGGGCCTTCTAGGAGAGGATGTAATAAAGAATATCTCACCCAAACAGAAAGAAACATCTCGCCTGCAGAAGAAGAAATCGGTGCCCTTAAACGTGCCAACCTTCCACGATGACAGCGATGAGGATTTGCTCAAAGTCTGAACCTGTGCCATTGAACTCGTTTCACCTGCCAGACATAACCAGTACTCTGTCAGGAAACCCCCTCAACCAAATTATTCTTTAACCTTTATTTTTGTATTTAATTTCAAAAGGGAAAATGTATCCATTTTGCTGGTGGTTATAAATATATTTAAGGACAGCTTGAGCCTCTCCCTAAATTAAATACACTTTACCAGCAACCAATGGGACACTTCATTTTTTTTTTTTTATTCATCAGGTTGGCTTCGTCTTTAATTATTCTGACGTTTATAATTCTGCTGGCTGCTGATGTGAAAGGCTCTCCCAACAGATCATTCACAAAGAACATCTTGTATTTTTTATTCAATTTTGAAAACAATATACTTGATTTTATGTATTTATTTAACAATATGACAATTTGGTTTTGCCAATTAATCTTGGGATCGGTACTCTGAAAACAGGAACACATCCATGCATGGCAGTATTTTTCAGGGGTTGCCAATTTCTATGTAGCACATGAACATTCAAGCCATTTTGTGGGTCATTTTTGAAATCATATTTCTTTTTCCTCCTTTAGTGGAATATAAACAAATTAGACCCCCTAAGTATACATTTAATATGCTATCTAAAGTGGGAGTGAGCAGCCCTTGTGCAGTTTAATATGCCACATATCATGGGGAATCATCACCTTAAAGCATTGGGCATGAAAAGAAAGCTGCACTTGTATCGTTATACTGTATGTTTCAGAAAATGCCCTGCACAGATCAAGCACGTTTTTTTTTATCATGGGCAGTTACTTCTGTAGGGCATGGTGCAACTCAAAATGGAGGATTCCCGCTTTTTAATGGGTTTGTTTTCCTTAGGTCAGTTTGAAAGTAACGGGCCATGCCACATAGTGTGCACTTTAGAATGACCAAATGAAGGTTGAAATGACATGACTCTGTTAACAGTTGTACAAGTGCAGAGTCCTTGCCAGCGCTGTTGACACGGTGACATGTAGTTTATTTTTGTTTTTTAAACACGCAAAGAAACACCAGACGTGTGCATCTTGTACTCTCCATCATGCGTCTCAGTTGAAGATAATTCCTGTTGGAATGCGTTTTGGTCCTACTACTGAAGTCACATAATGGAAAACTTTTGTTAATTTTAATTTTATTTTTTATTTTTTTTTGTGCAAGGGAAGGTAATGTTATGTTTATCTTTTTATTTTTTGATGTTTTTTTGATTACTATTTAAAAAAAAAAAGTTTATTGGGTGTAAGGAAATCATTTGCGTAATTTCAATAAAAAAAATGAATTTCTCATACCGTCCTGCAGTTGGGCTTTTTATGTTAAAGATTGTCTTTTCTACATAATTTTAAGAATGACAGTATTTTGGAGTTTATCGTTTCCTTCCTCACACTTATTGTGGAGTTATCTGTCTTTTTTGCCGCCTTGTGCCTTCAGGTTAATGTGAATCTTTTCTCTGTCTATGCTTGGACCTCTTACTCTGTGTGATATTGGCTTTAAAGCTAGTGATGTGTGACTTACAAAAGGATTTGTTCTTTTTGAACCACTCTTTTCAGTAAATCCTACCAATCGATTTGAGAGCATGACGAAATCAATTCAACGGGAGAGATAAAGAGCATGTGGTTTCCTACACAATCTCATCAGTGTCAATCGTAGATGTTTAATGGGCAAGAACCACCTGAATCATAAGTTTTCACTTGCTTCACTTGTCATTCTTTTGAGTTCAAACTATATTAGTAACAGCAAATGAAATCTCTGTCACTGATGATTCTTTCATTCATCATACAAGTGCAATAAAGAAACATCGCATCACATATGTTAGAATGTATTGTTTCTTTTTGTACGATTTGCTGTTGGAAACTGAATATATAAACCAGCATTTCCCAACCTGTGGCCAACCCCAGACGAAACAACATACTTCCCCTTCTCCCCAACATTGTTCAGACAGTTTTGCTTGATTCACAATGTGAGCATCACAGGTGGATCGCCGCTAATCCTGGATGACCTCACCAACTCCCGTTTTGACAAATGTACTTGATTCACCAAGGAGAAAAAGCACTGACAATTGCACTCGATTCATTTAATGTTCTGGTGATTGCCCCGTGCTTTGACGAACAGGCTCGATTTGTAGAGGGGGACCACCCAAGTCTCTCCACATGATCATGCTAAATTCATGGAGGGGACCTGTGGTGGGTTGTGAACACACTGAAATGTAAAAAAAAAAAAAAAAAAACTGGGTCATTACACCACAAAGTTTGGGAAATAAATAATAATAATAATAATACATTTTATTTATAGGCGCCTTTCAAACACTCAAGGACACCGTACACTTACACAACACACACTACAGTACAGTGTTTACATAGAGAAGGCAAGTTTAAAAAGATGAGTTTTAACTGAAGACTTAAACAGAGAGAATGAATTAATATTTCTAATCTCAGGAGGCAGTGCATTCCAAAGTCGGGGGGCAGAACGACTGAAAGCTCTGATCCCCATTGTGGAAAGACGAGCGGAAGGAACAGTCAATTTAATTGAAGAGGATGATCTAAGAGTACGGGAAAGGGTGACGATGTGAAGAAGGTTAGACAGGTATGGGGGGGCTAAATCATGAATAGCTTTAAAGGTTAGCAGAAGGATTTTAAACTCGATGCGGAACTTGACAGGGAGCCAATGAAGTTGATGCAGTACAGGAGTGATGTGGTGAGTAGAAGGAGATCTCGTGATAATACGGGCAGCTGAGTTCTGGACTAATTGAAGTTTGTGAAGAGTTTTTTGAGGGAGACCAAAAAGAAGAGAATTACAATAGTCAAGGCGAGAGGTAACAAGGCTATGAACAAGAACTGCAGCAGAGTGAGGGGTGAGAGAGGGGCGGAGACGATTGATATTACGTAGATGGAAGTAGGCAGATCGTGTAATAGTATTGATGTGTGAAAGAAAGGAGAGGTTATTATCCAAGATGACACCAAGACTTTTGGCCTGAGAGGAGGGGGATAGAGTACAGTTATCAATTATAATAGAGAAGTTATGAGATTTGGATAGTGTGGATTTTGTACCAATAAGAAGGATCTCTGTTTTATCACTGTTGAGTTTAAGAAAATTAAATGTAAACCAGTTTTTGATTTCGGCCAGACAGTCAGTAAGGGTGGTAGGTGGAAGGGTGATTGTGGGTGAAGTTGAAAAATAAAGCTGGGTGTCATCTGCATAACAGTGGAAATGGATATTATATTTCCTGAAAATATTGCCCAGAGGGAGGAGATAGATGGTGAACAGAAGGGGGCCCAGGACAGAGCCTTGAGGCACTCCTGAGGTAGCGGATACAGAGTGAGATGAGAATGATTTGAGCTGTATGAATTGGGAGCGGCCAGAAAGATAGGATGTGAACCAGTTATAGACATTGTGGGTGACACCAATGGAAGATAGTCTATTGAGAAGAATGGAATGAGAAATGGAGTCAAAAGCTGCACTCAAATCAAGTAGTATGAGGATAGAGAGTAAGCCGGAGTCTGCTGCCATAAGAAGATCGTTAGTTATTTTCATTAATGCCGTTTCTGTACTATGGAGTGGGCGGAAACCAGACTGGAATTGTTCATACAGGTTATTCAGGGTTAAGTGAGAGTGGAGCTGATTGGCTACCACTTTTTCTAGGATTTTGGATAAGAAAGGTAGGTTAGAGATCGGACGCAGGTTGTTAAAATTAGATGGATCGGCGCCGATTTTTTTTAAAATTGGGGTTACTACAGCAATTTTGAATAAAGCAGGAACAATTCCAGTTGAAAGAGAAGAATGGATAATAGCGATATAATATGGAGCAAAGATGGAAGGCAGGCTTTGACAAGTGATGTAGGTAAGGGGTCAAGCAAACAGGTGGATGACTTAGAATGAAGGATTATATCTGATATCTCTAAGGTGGAGGGAATTTGAAAGAAAGTAAAAGGGTGAGTAGATGGGAAGAATTCAGGAGGAGTAGTGTGAGCAGATTGCAAAGCAAGGTAGTGGTGGATACTCTCGATTTTGTTCATAAAAAATGACATCAGAGAATTACAAAAGGCATAAGAGTAAAAATGTGATGGCCACAAATCAGGGGGTTGGGTGACATGTTTGATGAGTGAGAACAAAGATTTAGTGTTGCCTTCATTCATGCTGATTATATTAGAATAGTAGGCAGATTTAGTTTGATTAATACAATCCTTATAATGTGAAAGATGGTGGAAATACATATCTTTGTGAACCGCGAGCCCAGTTTTTTTATAAAGTCGCTCTAATTGCCGGCCTTTCGCTTTCATGAGATGAAGTTCCGGCGTAAACCAGGGGGCAGAGAGGGAAAATGAAACAGACCTTGTTTTAAAAGGGGCAAGAGAATCCAGAATATGATGAAGGATGGTGTTATAATGCAAAATCAACTCATCAGCGGTAGTTAAATTAGAAGTGGCAATATATGCTTCAATACTGGATCGAACAGAGTCCAAGTTAATGTTCTTGATATTGCGAAAAGTTATTGTGCGGGGTAGCTTCGGGATAGATATAGAGAGTTGAAGATTAAAAGAGAGGAGAGAGTGGTCAGAGAAAGGCAGTTCATCAGTTGTATAATCGAGAGAAGAGACACCAGAGCAACAAATTAAGTCCAAAATGTGTCCTTTTGAATGAGTGGGGACCTTGGTGAACTGTTGGAGGCCAAAGTTCTCCAGGCAGGACATAAAGTCTCTAGTAAGAGGGTTATTTACATTGTCCATATGAATATTGAAGTCACCCAGCAAAATAATATTAGGGGAGATAATGACAAGCTGAGCAAGAAAAGCAGCAAAGTCATTTAAAAAGTCGCTATTCGGTTTAGGTGGACGATAAACAGCAGCGATGACGGTAGGCGAAGATCCAGGTAACTTGCAAACAGTACATTCAAACGAGTTGAAAGCAGGGACAGACATCGGCAAAACGTTCCACTTTTCGCGGTATTAACATCGCGAGACCTCCTCCGCGGCCAATGCCGCGAGGTTGACAGATGTAAACAAATCCCGGCGGAGTGGATTCATTGAGTTCGGAAAAGTCATTAGGTTTTTGCCAAGTCTCAACCAAACAGAGGAAATCAAACTTACGATCAACGAGGAGATCCTGAACAAGAGACCCCTTGTTCGTAAGTGAGCGAATGTTCAGTAATCCGAAGTTGAAGGTGGTAGTCCCATGGGTCGTAGAGGTGTTAGCCGACCTAGTTAGGCTGGCAAGCACACTATGGTCGACAACCCGATCAGCGCGGCGAGGAGGACGGCGAAAGTTGGACCAGAAAGACTTTATTGCAGACGAGGGATCCTGATGGACCGTTCGTCGGGATCCACGATGAGTGTATCTCCGACGTGGTTGGAAGATGATGTCCGAATGGAAATGCAAAAAAGCAGGAGGAGGCGTTGACATGGAGGGACGCAGCTGGAGAAGTTCAACAGCAGAATACTGGAGCAATCCCAACGCAAACCGATGAACAGGCAGTAGGAGAGCCCAGATGATCATAAACCAGGCAGTAGTCCACATATTTTGTCAGCGTCAGGGTAAGCAGACCCAAGACGATCAAACAGAGTTGCAAACAAACAAAGTTTTACCGGTGAGCAGCGGCAGCCAAACGCGCCAGCGTCCACTCAACCGGAAATCAAACACTGATATAAACTATTAAAATTAATATGCTTATGTCCCAATGTACATTCAACAAATTACTCACACAAACCCAATCCTTGTAAAATATTTTTTACTTTGATTTACATTTTGCATTTTTGTTTATGCAAAGTTTTAGAACAGGAAAGACTTGGTAATCAGAAGTATATTAACATTAATAGCATGAGGTTTTTTTTTTTTTATTTATCCACAACCTTGGACTGTTAGGAAGTGCATGATACTGACCTTTATACACTTTCTAGCAATAAACTGGCAGTGCTGCATCACAAACAGCAAACAATGACAGCACCCATAATAAAAACAACATAATGTGGTTAGAAGACATATTTTAATAACCATTTAAATCAAGAAAATGATCAGCCCTTTAAATTCCTTGACCTCAAAAATCTCCAGAATGATACTTTTTTTTTAATGATATTTTTTAGAGGCCAAGGAAAAGGCTGAAATACGTAAAACGAAGTCCAGATCATGACTGGTGTGGTCACTGAACAATCCATCCATGTTTTTATCTCACCAGAATCACCCAGACTGACTGCAACATATTTGGCAACTTTTGCTTGATCTGTCCCAATTGTGGCTTAACTGAATGTCCTCTGCCTGTCGTCTTCTCTGTCTTATGCTACAGACACTTCTTCTGTGGGCCTTCATTATCCGTAAAATGGCATGCATACCCCACAAAAGAAGTTGTCCAGTTGAAAATTTGCCTTTTGTAAGGGAAAGCATAATCAGATTTGTGTCTTTCTGCTAAAGAAGAATTTCAAGTTTCTAGTGTAAATGCACTGCCTATTCAATCGGGATTCGTTCAGGGTGTTTATGTCGGTTCAATCACATGGTCCAAACCATTGGCAAAGGAACATTCATGGATGATTGTATAATAAGTAATCAATGATTGATTGCTGATGCTATCACCTAATCCGCACAAGCCTGGTGTCTATATGCTTTTAACTTCCAAGTCCATCAGCTGTTCTTGACTGAGTATTCAACTTTAAAATGCTAATTTGTTACTTTTATTAAACACATAGGTCTGCACCAGCATCCTCTTGTGAAAAGAAATCTGCTTACTTATTGGTTTAGGAGTGCTGAGTCCATTTCTGAAATTGGAATTTCTTTTCCACAAGAAATTATGTGAGATATCTGGATTAGTAAAAAAAAAAAAAAAAAAAAAATATTTTAAGAGATTCGTTTTTTTTTGTAAATGTTATTATTTTATGGCATAAGTATTTTTCGTGCCCAGAATATTATTTGAAGTATATTTTAAAATGAAAATGGCAGTCTTAGCTATTATGAATGCTAGCTGAGGAGGAAACAATACAAAATCAAGCATTTGCTACACATTTTTTGCTCTCATATCTGTATTTTTTTTCCCTTGTCATTTCTTTGGAATGGCCACAAGATTATATTTCGAATGTTGGAAAGATGCTTTTCTATTTTCAAGAAGAGAGAAAGTTGTTTTTAAATTTTTTTTTTTTTTTTTTTTTTTACAGAAATACACAAGATCAGGTTGATCCATCATCGGGTAAGTAAACGGTAGAGGAGTGCAAAGCCTTCCCTTATTGAGACCATTAAACTCACTGGTTTTAGAAATTTTTGAGGGCGCAGTGGTGGAGTGATGCGTATGTTGCATATAAATTGGTATTTTGTATGTCTTTATTTGTAGAATTAACATTTTACTTGTTGTGTCTTAAAAGCAAGGAAAATGGACAAACCAGTTATTTTTTCTCTACTCCCAACACTTTAGGAATGCTGGCTACCTGTGACCGAGAGGGCTAGTTTCATTGCATTATGACTTTCTTGGTTGGTTGTTTAAAGGATGCTGACACAATTTCCTTGATGTGCCTGAGCTTTTTCATTGGTGAATGGCCCAGGAAATTGTCAGGAGCTAAACAGGAGCAAGAAAGAGTGGGGCTTGCAAAAGTATGCCATGTTGCATCCTGAAGAAATCGGGTAAGATGATGGCCTGAGGAAAGCAGGCTGCTTGGGCCTGTGCACATGATGAGCTGACCAGGAAGAATCAACTGCAACTCTTAAGTTATTATGCCACCTGAAACAATGCATCATCAGGATCTATGGTCTTGGGTTTACAAATCCACATTCTGTTTGCTTATATGGCGCTAATTATAATAAAATGTATTACTTATAATACACAGTTAAAATGTAGCTCTTCTGCCTGTTTTTTTCACTCTTAATTGTCTAAGGTTATAGATAAACAAGGGAAAGTGGGAGGAAGTGTGGAAGTGAAATAGTTTATCTCTGGTATGTGTGTGGGATTTGAGGTATTTTGGTTAAGTCTACACAATTAAGAATAAAGGAGCATACAGAGCAAAGCAGTGGCGTAGATCCAATAGAGAAGGAAATGAAGGGGAACTGCACTCTGCCTTTCTCTCCGGAGGTTCAGTGGAACATCAGCTCTCTGACAGTAAGGGTCCGTTTTGATTTTAAAGTCGTTATTTTGGGGAAGTGAAATACGTGATATGCTTGCACAAACAAACCTTGCTACATTTGAGAGGGAATTCAGCCTCAGTAGCGCATCAGAAATTGCTTACACCACTTGTAAAAATTTTGTTTGCCAAGTTGGCAATCATTTTTTTTTCCTCTTAAATAGGTTTTTCTTTTATTATTTTTTTTTTTGATCTCTCAAATATTGGGCATAAAAAAGGGATTTTGTTGTCAGATTGGAGTTTAGTGGAAATTTTTATATATCATTTATATTTATTTATATATATGTATGCATGAATGTGTGTGTGTGTGTGTGTGTGTGTGTGTGTGTGTGTGTGT
>JANRMT010061414.1:13088081-13107926 GCA_026402145.1 Polypterus bichir lapradei
ATATATATATGTATGTATTTATAATGGGTGTTCAATTATAAACAGGAAGTTTTCATGCTCTGTTCTTATAAAGAGTGCATGGTAGGAATGACTCAACGGACAAACACATACAAATTGGAATTGTCGTTAGTAGTGCTACAGTAACTACATGTCAGAGCAGGAGGTACACAGTAGTGTTGCACAGCGAATTATTACTTTTTTGACAAATGAGTCATTCCATCTCAGATTTATTCAAGACTTAAAAATCAGTTTGGGGGTGAGTGTTTTTCTCAGTCATTCAGAGATGGACTATTATCTCTTTGGTCCAGTTAAGGAATTTTTAGGAGGGAAGAAATTCAAGTCGAATGAGGATGGATCAGCATGCAGTCAAAAGACTTCTACTTTTCTGGGATTAAGCTTCCTGAGTACTGGAACAAATATATTGCAGTGGCAGGAAACTGCATAGAAAAACAGAGTGCGAGTCATTACTTTATATTCAATAAATAAAGTGTAACTCATAAATTCCTGTTTATATTTGAACACCCCTCGTATATGTGTATGTATATGTATATATATAGTATGTATGTCTATATGTATGTGTGTGTATATATATATAATATAAAATATAAAATGTGTGTGTATATGTATCAAGGTTATTATTGTTAAAGAAAACAAAAATCAAAACTGAAACTATTATTAAAAAAAACATTTTCATAAACGGAAATAAAATAATTAACAAAACCTAAATTAAAACTAAACGAAACTATTAAAGTAGACCAACTGAAATAAAATAATAATCGCACATGCTCACCCAGTGAATGGCGGCTGGTGACGGAGGGCGGGAGTTCACGCAGCATTTGCGGCGACAGAGCGAGCTGAATACGCGCGTAAAGCGCCTTTCTTTGCACGTGTTGTATATCAAGATGTAATTCAAATGCCTGAATTCGAAATCTGCTGGTCAACAAAAACTTTACCGTATGGACAGAAAAATCCCGAGTGAGTAACGTTTCAGTTTATTTCTCAGGTGCCTGCTTTTTGTTGACAGCAATTCACCTGCCACTTCGCACACGAAGTATTGAGAAAGCATAGCAATCATGAAAAAAAATCGACCTCGAGATTTTGATGAATCTTGACGTTTTAGACCTCCCCGAGTCTGAAAATACCGTTTTTTGGAATAATGCCTCTCTGTGCGTAAACACGAGAATGCAAAAACGCAACTAGATAGATGGATGAAATTCGGCATGCACTGTAGTTGTTACACCACCATTGTTGATCTGAATTAACTTTTGGGCCAAATCCATCAACCGGAAGTGAGTGGCACCTTACCTGAACACATACTCGACTTTTTTTTTTATTCATGAAGGTACAGAGTCCCATATATTAAACTTTACTTTTATAATAATTGTTCAATATATTAATAATTTGATTTGTTCTTGATGGTTCTTTAATGTATATAATATAATCATTGTCTTACGGTTTACTCCCCAAATATCCATCCCCATATCCGAGTACACGAGAAAGTCGACGGGAGACCACTCCAGGTTTTTGAAAATAAAACTTCACTGACCGTGAGACTGACAAGGTCATCAGCATATTGTTTCTGACCAATCACTTTTGCTTTAAAAACATCGTTTAACAATGAAGCTTTACAAACCTTGTAAAATTCCTGAGTTGGCAACGTCTCTACTGAACTACAGGTAGGTGGGGGAAGAGAGTCTGCCAAGTGATGAAAAGCTAAACATACTAATGTGTTTTTGTATTTATGCTATATTTGTTAATTTATCTTTTTTAGTTAATATCCATAACTCAAAATACCTGATGATGTGAAAATAATCCAGTAGCAGAATTACGTTTTAAAATATCTTCCCCATTTTTTCAATCTCTCTCTCTCTCTCAAACTATAGTTGAAATATCATATTCTTTTTGTTCTTAACATCAGCCATACCATACATAATGCATACCAGGGATTTTTCCAGCCTTACATCCAAACCTGCTTGGGATAGGCTCCCGGTTTCCTGTGATCCTGCTCTGGATAAACATTTTTAGATAAATGTATATATTGTTCTTAATCTCAGACGCTGTCTCTGTCCGTACTCTTATTACCTGCTCTTGCTCTGCTCACTAAGGGTTTGCTGTTCTTATGGTGGGCTATTCAAGTCTCACTGTCCCTAACCTTCACACTGCATGCTTGTTTTTCTTTGTTTCCATCAGTACAGCTGGTGGGGTCTGCACACTGATTCAAGCTTAAGAGTCCTGTTCTTTCTAAGCCCCCGTGATTTTCATGGTCACACCTGTCAGCACACAGTAGATTCTTTTTTTTTATTTTTTAATCTTTTCAGGCCTGCAGGTGGAAAAATTCTGTCTATAAACTGTTTGTGCCTAAGATGGAATCAGAGATCAATATGGCTGGTAGAAAATAACAAAGCACAGTATGGGAGATTTTTGAATGTAATATTGAAGGCATTCATTATAAGCACATTATCGTTGGAGCAGGATATGTGGTGTGCTGTAGACATTTAGAGTAAAAAAAAAACCCTCAAACCTTAAAATTCACCTAAAGATCATTAAAAATCGGCCCGTTCTGGGCAATAAAAGGAAAAGAAAAAAGTGCCAGCAGTCAGTGCAGATTTGTTCAGCACAAATGACATAGAAAATATTTTAAAAATGATAAAATTGTGTAAAATTGTTCATATTCAGTACCTGGTTTTGATTATGCTTGTTTTTAATCAGACAATAAAATAACCAAATAGTAAACTGTGTTGTGTAGTGTAGTGTAGTGTAGTGTAGTGTAAGCTTCTACTAACAAACTCACATTATATCCAGACTCATTAAGTGTACAGTTCTGTCTCATTGTGATACAAAAACTAAACTCCATAGTAGCTCTTTAACCATACTATAATTACTCAAACTGAAACTAATATATATATATAAAAATAAAATAGAAATGTCTCTGTAAAATAAAAACTAAATTAAAACTAAAAATACACGATGAAGGAAAACTAAAACTAAACTGAATTTCCAAGTAAGGTCAGAAAAAAAAATATAGAAATAAAAACTAATATAAAAAGGCAAAACTATAACAACCTATGCCAATCCCAGTCAGCACAGGGTGCAAGGCAGGAAACAAACCCCGGGCAGGGTGCCAGCCCACTGCAGGGCACACACACACACACACACACCCCAAGCACACAATTTAGAATCGCCAGTGCACCTAACCTGCATGTCTCTGGACTGTGGGAGGAAACCCAAGCAGAAACTGGGAGAACATGCAAACTCCACACAGGGAGGACACAGGAAGTGAACCTGGGTCTCCTAACTGCGAGGCAGCAGCACTACCCACTTTATAAATATATATAGTCACACATAAATAAGTGGAAAGAAAGGTCTGTAATACGGTTTGTATATTTGTAGCTAGTAGTCAACAAAGGGAGGACATGAATCATATATCTTAAAATATATATATTCTTCCCCCTCAGACATGGGATTAAACAAACTTTACCTTGCTAAGAAGCATTGTGGCCATACTGGTTTAAGCCAAATGAGACGCTATACGTTATAAAGTCCATATCTTCTTCATTTTGCTGTAGGCAAGTACAAAATTGATGCTGCATCTTCTTTTTTTTTGAGGTGCGTCGAGCCTGTCTGTCTTGTGTAACTTTGCTGTAGTGGCTGACCTGACGTATCCCCTTCTGCAGAGTGGGCATGTCGTTTTGGCTTTTCACTGTGCTTATGTGCAATTTGGACGTATGCTGAGATCAATAATTGGAAATGCTAGGGTATATGACTGGGCTCTTCAGGTTTTGTGTGAAATTCTGCATATTCAGCTTGAAGTAAACCTGCATGGGAATCCAGTTATGTTATGTTTGGTTCATATGGTTGGCGCTCATCCCTGTAATGTCATTGTGTGTGTGGTTGGAAACCTCTCACGCAAACAAACAGAAAAAGGCAGTGAATGACTGTGTCATGTTTTATAAGAGGCAGTGCCTCAAAAGAACTTGTGAATCATACGGTTCAGAAAGAAGGCAGCGTGACTGCCCCAAAGGCACACGTATCACCAGGCCCAAGAATTCTTAGTAAAGGCACACAATGAGTGCGTGGCTCGGGGGCACATTTAAAATTGATTTCGCAAGCCAACTCCTTTTATGACTTATTTTGGGGCTAAAATGATGTCATAGTGCTATTTTTATTTATTTATTTTTTTTAAAGAACTCAGAAATAGAGTTAAAACTGCACGTCCTAGAAATCAAACATTCATTGTCCTCGGCTGTCTCATCCTCTTGCTGATTAAGTGTTCTCTCACATGTGATTGCTAGAAAAACATGAATCAAAGGTTTTTAAAACTCTTCTATGACTTTTGTCATTTCTGTCTAATTTTCTAGCAGTAAATCATCTTTGTCTGTTTTGAATCAGTGGAATGTGAAGTAAGAAATGGCACAGTGCTTGGCTTTCGCTGACCAGCATCGGTCCAGGTATGATTTTCAGAATTTGCTTTGTTCTACCCTATTGTCTTGGCCGCCCTCTGCATAGCTCATGGTGTTGCCCAAATTATGTTATAATAATTTTCTTGCACCAATGCAGTGGATTCAGAAAATATGCAGACCCTTTGACTTTCTTCACACTTTATTATGTTGTAGGTTTCATTTTAAATGAGTACATTTTGCTATTTTTCCCATCAATCTACACTCAGTAACCCATAATGACCAGGTGAAAACGTGTTTTCAGAAATGTTTGCAAATTTAATTAAAACCAAAGCCAGAACTCTCTAATTCATGGAAGTATTCAAACCCTTCATTCAGTTCCTTGTAGAAACAATTCAGGCTTCAAATCTTCTTGGCTAAGTCTCTACAAGCTTTGCTCGCCTTGATTTCCTGGCAGATCATCTCAGGCTCCATTAGATTGGTTAAGACGTGTCTGTAAACGGCCATCTTTGGGTCTCTCCACAGATCTTTTTGTGGGGTTTAAGTCTGAGTTGCTTTGGCTGGGCCACCAAGGACGCACTCATTGACTTGTTTCAAAGCCACTCTCGTGTTGTCTTGGTTGTATGCTTTGGTCACAGTCGTGCTGAATAATGAACCGTCGCCCCAGTCTGAGGTCTATGCTCTGGAGCTGCTCTTCTTCAAGGACCTTTCTGTATTTTGCTGTTTTTACCCTTCCCTCAATTTTGACCAGTCTCCCTGTTCCTGCCGCTGAAAATCACCACTAGCCTCACTGTAGTGATGGTATTAGTCAGGTAATGAGAAGTGCCAGGTCTTCACCGGCCTAAGCTACAGTGGGATGCAAAAGTTTGGGCAACCTTGTTAATAGTCATTCTTTTCATGTATAAATCGTTGGTTGTTACGATAAAAAATGTCAGTTAAATCTATCATATAGGAGACACACACAGTGATATTTGAGAAGTGAAATGAAGTTTATTGGATTTACAGAACGTGTGCAATAATTGTTCAAACAAAATCAGGCAGGTGCATAAATTTGGGCACCACAAAAAAGAAATGAAATCAATATTTAGTAGATCCGCCTTTTTCAGAAATGACAGCCTCTAAACGCTTCCTGTAGGTTCCAATGAGAGTCTGGATTGTGGTTGAAGGTATTTTGGACCATTCCTCTTTACAAAACATCTCTAGTTCATTCAGGTTTGATGGCTTTCGAGCATGGACAGCTCTCTTTAACTCACACCACAGATTTTCAATTATATTCAGGTCTGGGGACTGAGATGGCCATTCCAGAACGTTGTACTTGTTCCTCTGCATGAATGCCTTAGTGGATTTTGAGCAGCGTTTCGGGTCGTTGTCTTGTTGAAAGATCCAGCCCTGGCGCAGCTTCAGCTTTGTCACTGATTCCTGGACATTGGTCTCCAGAATCTGCTGATACTGAGTGGAATCCATGCGTCCCTCAACTTTGACAAGATTCCCAGTCCCTGCACTGGCCACACAGCCCCACAGCATGATGGGACTACCACCATATTTTACTGGAGGTAGCAGGTGTTTTTCTTGGAATGCTGTGTTCTTTTTCCTCCATGCATAACGCCCCTTGTTATGCCCAAATAACTCAATTTTAGTTTCATCAGTCCACAGCACCTTATTCCAAAATGAAGCTGGCTTGTCCAAATGTGCTTGAGCAGACCTCAAGCGGCTCTGCTTGTGCTGTGGGCGGAGAAAAGGCTTCCTCTGCATCCCTCTCGCATACAGCATCTCCTTGTGTAAAGTGCACCGAATGGTTGAACGATGCACAGTGACTCCATCTGCTGCAAGATGATGTTGTAGGTCTTTGGTGCTGGTCTGTGGGTTGACTCTGACTGTTCTCACCATTCGTCGCTTCTGTCTATCCGAAATCTTTCTTGGTCTGCCACTTCGAGCCTTAACTTGGACTGAGCCTGTGGTCTTCCATTTCCTCAATATGTTCCTAACTGTGGAAACAGACAGCTTCAATCTCGGGGACAGCTTTCTGTATCCTTCCCCTAAACCATGATGGTGAACAATCTTTGTCTTCAGGTCATTTGAGAGTTGTTTTGTGACCCCCATGTTGCTACTCTTCAGAGAAAATTAAAGGAGGAGGGAAACTTACAATTGACCCCCTTAAATACTCTTTCTCATTCTAGGATTCACCTGTGTATGTAGGTCAGGGGTCACTGAGCTTACCAAGCCAATTGGAGTTCCAATAATTAGTTCTAAAAGTTTTGGAATCAATAAAATGACAACTGTGCCCAAATTTATGCACCTGCCTGATTTTGTTTGAACAATTATTGCACACTTTCTGTAAATCCAATAAACTTCATTTCACTTCTCAAATATCACTGTGTGTGTCTCCTATATGATATATTTAACTGACATTTTTTATCGTAACAACCAACGATTTATACAGGAAAATAATGACTATTAACAAGGTTGCCCAAACTTTTGCATCCCACTGTATCGTATTTCTTTTGCGCGAGATCCATCTAGCCACTCTCCTATAAACACCTGGTTAATGGAGCGTTGCTGAGATAGTCGTGCTTCAAACAGATTCTCCTGTCTCAGCAGAGGATTTCTGAAGCTCTGTTAAAGTCTCTATTAGGTGTTCTTTCTCGGTCACCTCCCTGACCAAGGAACTGTTTGTCTGGTTACTCAGTTTGGCCATATGGCCAGCCTTAGGAGGACTGCTTGTGATTCCAAATTTCTTAACATTTTACAATTATCAGTGCCACTGTACTTCTGGGAACACTTAAAGCTTTAGTAAAGGATTTATCATCTTGTCGTGATCTGTGCCTCACAACATTTTGATCATAGAGGTCTACAGAAATGTCCTTGGCCTTCATGGCTTGGCTTTTGTCCTGACATGCATTGCAAATTGTGGGACCTTCTATATGCAGGTGCACATGCATGCGCCTTTCTAACCGATGTCCAATCAATTCTGTTTGCCACAGGAGGACTTCAGTCAAATTCTGGAAACATCTCAAGAAGAATTCAAACAAACAGGATGTACCTGAATACATGACTACTTCTAGAATGATTGATTTTATTTTTTGTTAAATCTGCAAACCTTTCAGAAAACCTGTGTTCACCTTGTCATTTATGAGATAATGCGTGAAGTACTGAAGAGCAAAAATGACAAATTCATCCATCCATTTTCCAACCCGCTATATCCTAACTAGCGGGTCACGGGGGTCTGCTGGAGCCAATCCCAGCCAACACAGGGGGAAAGGCAGGAAACAAATCCCGGGCAGGGCGCCAGCCCGACGCACAAATTCATCCAATAAAAATCAAATCTGGGGTCTGAATGCTTTCTGAATCCGCTGGAGATGCACACAATGTCGGTAATGTTCTTTATGCTGACGGGGCTTTTTAATGAAAAGAACTGGGAAGCGTGCCAAGTTTATGCCCAATCGTTTGACAAATCCAAAGGCAAGGATTTTAACACCAGAAATCCACCCAAAGAACAATGCACTGAAAACTCTGAATATCCTGCTCTTAGGTAATTAAAGAATGTGCACACCAACCATTATAAGGGTGTTCAGTTTATGTGCTACATGCAGCACATATCCTTGATGCCTTCTGGGTAAAATCCTAATGGAAATCACAGCGCTAAATACCATCCCAAAATAAAACTAAGCGTTGTCTGAAAATAACCATAAAAATAATATTCTTCTAATCAACTAATGTCAGAAACAGATTCCCTGGGGGTAAAAAATGCAAAAAAGACGTACTTTATCCTAACAATATGCAGAAAGCTCACAAAAAATGAAAACGTCCTTCCTAAGAGACAACATGAAAATCAGAGGCAGCGGAATAAGAAATGTCATAATGAACGCCATCGAGACCAGCCTCTGTAGCCTCTTCTTGAGTTGGGTTCAAAGGCTGCACAAATATTTACAACCGCAAAAAATTACGGACGTTCAGCTACATATTGGGCACCGAGACTTCATTTTAAGGAATTTTATCTTGTTGCTGAGAGCATTTTAATCTAAAACATCCTAATAATAAGTAACGTTATTGTATTTGTATAGTGTTTTTACCATGCTCAAAGTCTGTCACAAAAGTCAAAATGGACAATAGAAGAAAAGTATAGCAGAAAAAAAAAAAACAATTGCACAACATTATATAAAAGGCAAATATCACGGTGACGTCTTATGTTTAGAGTTGACGTTTATTGCCAGGCAACATAGTGGCATTTTCTTTGTATTACGTCCACACACAAAACAAAAATAGGCACAAATAACAGTACAATATACAATACGTGACATCATCCCGACATTATATACCGAAATAGTGAATAATAACGTATTGCACAAAAGCACAGATACTACAGATGAAGCAATTTGTTGATGTTGATGATTAATGGATCATGTAAACCTTAATATGCTAAAAGTGACTTTCAGCCCAGGAAATGAATCGGAGACTGGGTTTAACCAGAGTGACCGCAGTGGGTTAGAAATTCTTCATACATCTAGTAGCCCTTGCGTTTAGTGACTGGTAATGTCTCAGTGATAATGATAACTGAAAGGGGTGGCTACCCCGGGTGGGCGTAGTTTTTAAATTGGATGGAGTTAGTGAGGGGCTGCATCAGAAAGAAAATACTTAGGGGGTTTCCTGGGCTGAAAAAGAAAAGATGGTTAAAGACGCAACATTTTGGCCGTATAAACTTCATTTATACAAGTGTGCAAGTGAAAAGGAAAGATAAGGTTACAAAAGGAGAAAACAAAGCCCGGGCAGATGAATGGGAAAAAAAAAACAAGACAGTAGGTGTGAAGACGCTCCCATTAGCGAAGTTAAAGGCAGAGATTAGTTAGTTGGTCATTAAGATCTGGAAAATGAATGAGCTGAACGTCTTGTGATTTTCTATAAAAAGTGTCTTTGAAGCCTTGTGAAAGAACACAAACAGAGAGATCAGTGTTCCTGTGATCAGGGGATGTGAAGGCTTTGTGAGGCCTTTGGTTTCAATGTCTGCCGTCTCCATCTTTCACCCAAATAGATGCCTGGAAACTTCCTACAAGAACTACAGTGATTCTGGTTTTTGAACTGACCAGAGGCCTGTTGTTTCATATTGAATTTACCAGAGGCAGCAGATTTGAGGAGACTGCTAGTAACACATTTGCAAGTGACACAGCGTGAGTTAGAGCAGCAGACCGTAACGTTCAGTTCTCGCAGCCCCCTGATGCTGCAGGTTTTTTTTTTTAAACCAGTTTCTCAACCAGTGGGTCGTCATTACCTTTAATTACTGTATCTAATCACTTAAATGGCCAACAATGTTATTTTGCATTTAGAAAAGTGTAGTCGTGTCAGATTTGCCCATAAAGCAAATTAAGACATATTGGTTTTTTTTTTCCATACCTTTTTAAATGTTTACTTTTTATCACTCTTTCTGTGGAGTTTGCTTTCCTAATAGTATCTGAATACAGAAAATGAAGGTTGGGTAGAGCAGACATCAGCGCAAACAATTCTGAAAAGATAAGCAACTTTAGGGTTCTGTGCTCATTCGTAAGTAAAAAAAAGTGAAAAGGAAACATAATAGATTTTTAACTATCCAGCAAATTTAAATTTGTGCTTCATTGAGTAAAAATATAGCATAACCAGTTTGTAATATCCAAATGGTTGTTAAAAAGAAAACAAGTGAAATTAACAGTGTGTTTAATAAAGGTAGGAGTTCATTTAAGAGAAGAAATGGGTCAGGACAGAAAGGGGGGGACCCCTGAGGTCTGAACGTATAGGTAGTCGACAGAAGGAGATCTCAAGGGGGGTTTAGGAAGAAAGGTGTCCGTGCAAGGGATCAATCTAAGAAATGGAGACATTTTGTTGAGTGGCTGTAAAAGAGCTCATTGGAGTGGAACAGGAAGGACTTATTAGAGTAGATGTTATGAGGTCTGTGCCTGGGTTGATTGAGGGTCCTATGCTCAATATGAAAATGGTGTCCTCTGTCGATAAAGAAACTCCTCACTGTAAGTGCTTCATCACTGCTGCGGTGGTGGATTCTCAAGAACTCTGAAAGTCAGGGATAGATAGAACTGTAGAGAAGGGAATTATGTGAGTCAGTTGGCTTGTAATAGACAGAAGTTTGATATCTCGGAAAGCTGAAAGACAGGTATTTAAAACTGGTAGAATTGTGGTGGAAACGTTGACTACAAACCTGAGAGATGGATGGAAACTAGTAAAACCATTTGTAAATTCCTGCATCTACCTACTATAGCAAGAGGAACCACCAACACAATTGTCGATTATATCTTTTGTACAGGTCTGGTTCAAAACCAAGGTAGGAACAAAAGACACGCTCTTCCACCCAGCCAGCAAAGATAACAGCATTGCTCGGCCCCAATTCTAGTAAGTATTGCACCTCCACTGGTGAAAAAAGTTACTATCAAAAGAGTAACCGCTGAGAATCAGAGCCACTTCTGACGCTCTAATGAGGAAGTTCCGACAGGGATGTTTTCTGACCTATGATGTCCATAGCTCCTGAGCAGTGTCCAGATTCATGTCTCAGTCTGATTTCTGCTGACCAAATGACCCACTGGAGTTTATGTATTGACCATGCCAGCCTCTTACAGAGAAAGTTCAGATGCTGTCAATGATGGCTAAATAAAACCAGACTATTATTGATTGGGACAAGTTACATTTTTTAAGTTATCAAAGAGAAATGAACATGGTTTTTGATAACAAAAATTCTGCGTTCTTCTCTGTTGAGGCCGTTAGTGATAGCGGTGCCGAGTTATTGAAATGGTTCCTCTCTTTTAACAGTGACACTGTTTGTAAATAGGAGTGTCTCCTAAAATCCACAACCATTTCTGCAGTTTTCAGAATATTTAAGTTGAGATTGTTGAGGGTGAACCAACTAGCCAGCTGATCCACCTCCTCTTGACATGACACCTCGTCCTCGATCAGGCCAGTTAGGATAGTGTTATTGGCAAACTTTAGCAGATGGACCACTCGAGATGCAGTCATTGGTGTAGATCAAGAAAAAGAGAGGAGCCAGAACCCAGCCCTGAGGACTCTGATATTCGTTCGTCTTCACTGTCCAACATCTTTTCTTTAAAATGTTGGCCTTGTCTGAGTTCATCTGTAGAAACTCTGGTATGATTATGTGAAATGCAGAGCTGAATTCCACAGATAAGGCCATGGCATAAGCAGCTGGGCAGTTAAAATGCTGCCGGATGCAGTGGAGAGCCATGTTTACTGCATCCTTAGCTGACCTGTGGGCAAACTGCAGTGGATCCAGGAGTTAATCAGTAACAGAATGAACATGGTAAAGTACAATATTAGACATTCAAATGCCTTCATTATTACCGATGTCAGGGTCACTGGCCTGTGATATTTTAAATAGGAAATATTTTGCTTCTTGGGAATGATTATGGATTCTCTGAAACTGGCATGAACTTTGCTCATTGTCTGGAACAGAAGCTTTACAACATTTCTGTTTCCAAATGAGCAAATGGATTTCAGAGAGCAGCAGGAGCAGGAGGAGGACCGTAACAGAGAGAAGTTGTAACGTCTATTGTCCTGAGCAGAGGGTGGTCTTCTGAGACCTGTAATAAAAACTGCTCAGCTGATCAAGTAGAGAGAGTATATTCAGTGTTGAGTTTGAATCCAATAATCACTTGGAAAGCATTCCAGATAGACTACTGGTGGGGAAATTCTGTTCCAGATTGATCTCTGATCTTCTCCTGGCCTCTTTAACTACCTTGTCTAGTTGGTATTTAGCATCAACCTTATCTCACCATTGTTAGGTTCCTCTTTAGCTGTTTATAACGTGTTCAGCTCACTAGAAAACTCAAGTTAGGGCTGAATATATGGAACTTTGCTGAATTTAAAGATTACTGCTGCAGACTTCACACCCTTGAAGTGGTTCCAAAGGTGAGAAAGGAAAGCTGCCTAATGTCTTGTTTACCTACGTATTCAGTGGCATTTCTAACCAAAAAACCCAGGTTCATGTTACGTTTCTACAATTTCAGAGTAAAAGTTTATTCACCGACATCATGGTGTAGCAAGTAGTGTTGCTCTGTAGCAGTTTCTGAATTCCAGTTTAAATTCACTGGATATTAAAAATTTTGCTTCCTGAGTGCTGTTATGGATTGAGTACTCCTGATCACAAATGCCTTATCTGTCACGTACAGTTTTATTGCAGTCGTAGGTTTTTGTGATTACCTCTCATAAGTATACTTTAACAGTACAACAACCACAAGAGGAACATCTGCGGCGATCTCAAAGTCACTAGCAATGCAGCTCGGATAGACCAAGGACAGCTGCACGACATAGTCTCCTTACATTAAGAAGAATTTGGGCAGAAAAGTGTGGCACATAAACGACTCGTCGACCCAAAAGAGGCATTTTTGTTTCCTCTTCATATAAAACTTGAACTGATGAAAAATTTAATGAAAAGTGATGGCCCAGGACGGTAAAGAATTTCGACATTTCAGACAGAAAATAACTGATGTCAAGATCAGCAAAGGCATTTTTGTTTGTCCACAAACGAGACATGTCATCAATGACTGGAGTGGTTAATGATCTGGGATGTTGCTGAGATGTTTCTTTGGCAACTATAGAGCACCCAACTGCATCCAGATGGTTGACAACATTCTTTAAGCGTACAAAACCATGAAGTGCAACGTGTCGCTAAAGATTCCTTTTCTGCATTCACACTTGCACTTCTTAGCTGCTAATCTTGGTGGAACCAGTGAAGGACATTGCAAAAGATGAAAAAAGTGATATCGGGACCAATGGAATCCATCAGTGCTGGTTGACTAGTATTGAACACTGAAATGAGAAGCTTTACACGCCGAGTTCAAATGAAAATCGGCAGCAATGCATTATCAGCCGAGCTCAGGTGGACTCATGCAATGCATCAGCGTCATTCATCAAATAAACACACAACCTTCGATAAAAGTTACTTTTATGTATCTCCAGATTGCTTTGTGATACAGTCAGCCTGAAACTATACTTGTGTTCAGCTTGTCTATCATAATCACCAAATATTTTTAGGAAGCAAAACTTTTGAAAAACTTGTCTGGTGTTCTCAGTTGGCTTGGTCTTTTGAGACGTCTCCCCATCTTTGTTTCAACAACAGGAGATCTTTATTTGAACCTTTTTAAAGTGATTCAATCCTCTAACTGAGATGAATTCTGTAATGCGAGCTTCAGGATATTTTATAGGATTGTGGGCACAGCTAAGTACGCAACTAATGGTCTAAACCAGATCACTAATGCTGAATCTCGGGGCTTCTTTGGTTTGAAGCAGGGAAGAAAGGAAGTAATTTTTTTTTATGTTCTTCATAGTTCTAGCAGACTAGCTTACATTTTTAAATACATCCATAGATGCCACAACTTCATTTGCTCTTTCAGTGACTGTGGCTTGTAGTCCAGAGCTGATGATGTCAGATGGTGCCTAACCTTTCCTGGGTATTTCAGTCCTTAACTGTGACACCCTCTGGTTGGTGGGTGGCAGTTGTTATAATAAGTTTATTATAATATTAAGATTAATGTCTCTGTTCAGACCCTTTTAAAATGTATTTTTCATTCCTTTTCTGTGTAACATGCAGAGCTGAGTCAGATTTAGCATAGAGTGTCAGCATTCAGAATTGCTGAGCCAAGCATAGGATAAGACGGACAGGGACAGCTGGAGGAGTGTGTTGTCAGCCTGGAGAAAACTGAGTGTTATTTGAACCTACTGTCTGACAAAATCTTCTGTCCTTGTTTGGAATTGTACTGTGTACCATCTGGGGGCCTGCACGTGTAGAAAGCAATATAAAAACAGCTTGAAGAATTGCCAAACCTTGAAAAACTGTTTGGACGGAGAAGACTACATCAAATTGGTCCAAAAATCTTTCCTACGCTGTGACGATGACTGCATATTCTACACGCCGGGCCCTCACCCTCGGATGGAGAATTGCTTGTTTCTCCCGTCTGCTATGCAGCGTAAGCCGATATTAAACAATCCTTTCTTTTCTGTGAGTTTGTCACCGCCTATCGCTTAAGAGAGGGATATCGCCTTTTTTAAGTTATAATTATTTAAATACAGGTTCATTAAAATGCCGCAATTGAAAAGAACATGTTTTCAAGGAGCTAAAACCTCCAATCGGAAACAGCAGTGGTGGCCAAATCACTGCTCATTGGCTCCTAATGTCAAGCCCAACTCCTCCATAACTAGCACAAGACTCTCCAATCCTGCAGCAGCTTTCTTTCTTTCTTCCTTCCTTTCTGTCTTTCCTTCCTTCCTGATATTCATAGGGCTGTGAATAATGACCATATCGACTAATGTAAAGTTTACATTTAATACTGATTTTATATTAACAATGCACACTCCTCGTTCGGTCACCTGTTGTTATTCCATTTCTGATTGTCCTGTGATGAGTGGACTTCTCCTTCATGGTTCCTTCTTACTTGCACCCTTGTTTGGTGATTTAGACTCCGATGACCCAGGACTGCTGTATTAAAAATTGTTTTGTAGAACATTAGAAGAATTGTGACAAGAACAGGCCATTCAGCCCAACATACTCGTCCATCTTGTTCACATAAATCATTCAAAATAACATCATGTTTAGACTTGAAGATCCCCAAAGTCCTACTCTCCACCACAGTACTTGGCAATTTATTCCAATAATTTGTGTTTCTTTGCATGAAGAAAACTTCATGTTTGAGTGAAATCTGCCCTTAAACATTTTCAAATTGTACCCCTGTGTTCTTGTTGCAGAATTTCTCAGTAACGGTCTCAATCTCATTTTTGAACACTTCAGTCGTGTCTCCTCTTAATGTCCGTTTACTTAAACTGAAAAGGTTCAACATCTCCACCTCCATCTCTCCTCATAGCTCATACCTCTTAAGTCACAGGATCAGCCTGGTCGCTCTTCTCTGAACTCTCTCTAGTGCTGCTATGTCTTTTTTGTAATATGAAAACCAAAACTCAACATCGTATGGCAGTGAGTGTTCACTGGTGTGCCATTTAACTTCAGCATAACATACCCTGCCTTGACTTGTGCTTCACACTGAGTTGTAAATAACCTAACATCCTATTAGTCTTCTTGATCAGTTCTGTCCACTGTTTGGATGTAAATAGTGACGAATCCCCTAGAACTCCAAGGTCCTTCTTATTAAGTGTCACTTTGACTCTCCGGTCCTTCTCATTGGGTGCCACTAGGACTCCCAGGTCCTTCTCATTAAGTGTCACTTTGACTCTCCGGTCCTTCTCATTGGGTGCCACTAGGACTCCCAGGTCCTCATTAAGTGTCATTTTGACTCTCCGGTCCTTCTCATTGGGTGCTACTAGGACTCCCAGGTCCTTCTCATTAAGTGTCACTGTGACTCTCAGGTCCTTCTTATGTGCTGTAAGTTGGATGTTGAACTTTACTTTTTAAGCTTTATCTATTGGGTATTTTTAAATGAAAGGAATGAAAAGATGAAGTGGACACACATTGATTGAATAATGCAGAGCAGTGCAGTGGCTTGTGTGTAAAAAGGTGACTTTTTGCATTGAAAATACCAGAATAAAAATGACATTCTGTAGTCCAAATTCTATTGATAGGGCAGTTAGCTGTGTAAGAGAGAAAGCTTATGAAATACAAAACCCAACATCAAGGACAGTGATAGAGAATATCTGAGGTCTCCGCAGAAACATCTCGTTCTCAAAAGGATTACAACAGCACAGGGAGTTATGCCAAGCAGACTCTTCCATGAGGATCCTGCCTTATCTCACAATCAGATCCAGAACTGAACTCCAAAACAAATAAAGACGGCCCTGTTGACTTACAGAAGGAGGCTTTGAATAGCATCAGTGGTTTGCCCAGAGGGGGTCCTCATCCCAAGAACTGATAAAATGTTGAAATGAAAAGTGATCAATTCAAGAAAATCTGCAAATGCATAAATAAATAAAACAAGCCGAGCTTTGTCAGAGCCCACTAGACTGACTGTCACATGGTGACAAGAGATCAAGCCACCTAAAACTCTGAAGAAATAAATGTGCTAAGAGACGGGACGGCACTCGAGAGAGTCGAGGTGCTGTGTTAGGAGGGTCCTCTGAATGACTTAAAACTCCATAGGTGGCATTTCTACTGGGAATCCACTGATTAAAGGAGAAAAAGATATTAGCGCCAAGAAAATGTTGGGAAATGTCAGGACCAGGACAAAGCAATGAAAGCATCAGCTTAATCTTTGTCCAAGGTTTAAATATTTGCCTTTAAATAGCAGATATCATTACTTGCAGGACGCGGTGGTCCTGCTGCTGGATGACCACATGCATCGTGGAGTGAAGACGCAACATCTGGTCAGTGTCCAAATGTGTAAGTACTTGAGCTTTTTCTAAAAAATATTTGTATCTCAGGATTCTTTAAAATGTGCACAAACAGAAATAAAGTGTCCTGATAAGTTTAATTCTTGTATGTTATGAAGACGCAGAATCTCTGCAGATCTGGGCAGACGTCTTAGGCTGCCTGGGGTTTGTAAGTTACAGTGTCTGAGCAGTACGGGTTTGTTAGCTTGTGAGAACTCCCGATAACGGGATTCAGAAAAGTCCTCGGAGTTCTTCACTGTGTTAAATGGTGAAATTGGCCTCTCTTCACTGTTTCAGTACATTTTATTGTTCACTTGATCCTTATCTGATTTCCGACATTTATTAACCCTTTATGCTATTTCTTTAAGATGAATGTTATGTTACCCTAAAATTATTCTCCCACAGAGGTGGCAGTCATCCAGGATAATCAGCAGCTTCCTAAGAGACTGGCTATTCTACCCCCAGTGAGTCCAGCCCGACTTACTGTTTGTTTAGTCTGTTGGCATCTCATGCACTAATGCCACTTCCCCCAGTGCAATATCACAGGGAAGATGACTCTGGCCACTACAGACTGGTAGAAAGCACGTAAGAGTGGTCTGCATACACCAAACGACCTTAGCCGTCTCATGAAATTGAGGCGGCTCTGACCCTTCTTGTGCAGACGGCCTTTGTGTTGGCGCTCCACTCATGTCTGTCGTTCAGATGTATTGAGTGGTACTTGTATGTCATCATCACCATCGATGAGAACAGTGGATAGAGTGGACTTGACCCTTCTGACAACTACGACTGTCTTCTTAACGTTGAGTTGTAGGTGATTCGGTTTGCACCACTCAGTAAAGTCCTTCACTACAGTTGTGCCTTGTGTTCATTGTCTTGCCCACCCACCTATGGCTGTGTTATTTGAAAATGCCTGCAGATGACATGATTTAGCATGAGGTGTCCAGAATAAGTAGGACTGGGGCCATGGAGCCCCCTGTGAAGATTTGCGAAAAGGCGCCGGTACTCGAAGTTGAAATCGGTAGAGGTGCCAGTACAGCCTACCGGTGAGTACTCGGCCCACTTCAAGTCCTGCTTCTATTTTTGTTGTTTTCTTTGCCTGACATTTCACTATCCATGATGTACCTTGACCTGCTCCAGTTTATTAGGTGTTGCTGGTTATTCATTTAGGACAGCGAACTAAGCCTAAAATCAAATACATCTCAAATTCCGAAGAACAGCATGTACTCATGAGGACTCCACTTGTACATGCTATGTGTGTCCCTAAACATTAGAGTACCACAGAATCATAAAACGCCTGCTCACCAATTCAGATTTCAATTTTCATTCATTGGAATCTCGAGTATTAGATCAGCACGGCAGAAATAAAGACTGTGTCCCCCCCAGGGGTATGACAGCTGTATGGCAAGACTAACACATTTGTAGGGTAGAAATATTGCACCCATACTGGGGGACAGCACCACCAACATCTTGCGCCGTTTTGTTTTTCCTCTGAGGTTTTACAGTGGACGGAAAGCAGGCTGGTCAAGGGCCCAAGTTTATTCAAGTGGTAAGAGAGGCGCGCCGTCCCTGCTTGGCTGGCATGGTTGAGTTAAGGCAGGACACGTGTGGAATTGCAGCCCACCTTCAAATCCCCTTGACGGAACAGAAATACAGCAGAATGCCTGGAGGAGTGTTGACAGCCATAGTGGAATACGGTTACTGTCTTGTGTTTGCAAAGCAGTGATCAAAATGGTGGTGCCCACCATACTTGAAACATTAAATATACTATTGTAAGCAACTGTTGGTGTCTTACGTGTTTTATTGAAATGTACAGCTATGACTGAATGGTATAACAATGACCAACATGACTGTTAGTTCCAAACCTTGGGCAGGTAGTTTATTGTAACCCCACTCAATCATAAGCATTAATATGCTTGAAAGAAGATCATTTCACACATCCATCCACCTTCTTAACCTGCGTCATGAGGCAGCTGGAGCCTAACCCAGCAAGAAATGGGTGCCACACCTGGACAGACAGACAGACAGACAGACACACACACACATATATATATCAGCATCAGGGCTAATCCACCTAACATGCATGTCTTTGGACTCTGGGAGGAAACTCACACAGACAAGGCGAGATATAGAACTTTATTTGTCCCCAGGTGGAAATTTGGCTTTGTAGAGAAGCTCAAGAAATAAATGAACGAATGAATGAATAGTATAAATTATGATAAACAACAAATGCTCACCAGAATACCTAGAAAAAAAAGAAAATGTCTGACCTGGCGACAGATGAGAAGAGCAGTCGCCATCGTAGTGTGGCATTCGTTATGCAGGCATATCGCCGTAGGTGTGAAGGAGCCCCAGTTGCGTTTCTTGACACAGTTTGCCAAAATGGATGAACATGCCAACTTCATACAGGGGACACCTGGGACTTGAACCCCGGTCTCCTTGTGATGAGGCAGCAGCACTACCACTGTGCCACTTCGCACATGGTAGTCTTGAAATCTACACGAGAGCTGTAAGGACTTGCAGGTTACAATATCATTACACATAGCAATTAATCAATCAATACGTTTACACAAATTAACATGTCTGCTCATTGCCGTTTTGCCTGTATTTTCAGTCTGACTAGATCATACTTTTAATTCAAAATACAATCTAGTAATACAATTTAAAAAAGACATGTAAGAGCCCTCAGCTGTACTCCCGTCCTGTCCTGGCACCCATTGCATGCCCAACCTACCTGGAAATGGGTCTCTCCCTGAATTGCCTTCTTCTGTTTTGTTTTTCTTCCATCAAAAGGAGTTTTTTTTCTTATCCTCTTAGAGAGTGAAAGTGGGTTGCGGGTTTGGTGGGGTTGAGGGGCTGTCCAACACAACTAAAGCCCATTGAGGCATTCCTTGTGTGATTCTGGGCTATAGAAGAATTAAATTGTTGTTGTTTCATTCATAGCCTGGGCAGTTTTAGGGCCTTCTGGTCAGATTGATGTTTCCTCACACGCGTTTAAAACGCAATGGCAGCTCCACCAAAGCCAATGTGGCAATTTGGTGTGGAGATCTGTCATTTGCCGAACCGCTACCTCAGTAGTTTGTAGTGTTGGTGGAATTTAACAAATACAGTGGCTTGCAAAAGTATTCGGCCCCCTTGAACTTTTCCACAT
>JANRMT010061414.1:13112926-13180295 GCA_026402145.1 Polypterus bichir lapradei
CTTTTATACCACCCCTGATGGGCTCCAGCTGCTTCCTGGCAGTCCTCCGCAGACACACCCCCGTGTGGCGGAAGTGCCGGCTGCGCACCCAGATGCCCTTCGGGTGTCCCCAGTCTTCTTCCCCCCAGCACTTCATGGTGTGGCGCAAGTGCTGAGGTCCAGGGTTCTTCAGGCACCGGGGTGCCCCCTGGCAGTGGCCACGGGCCCCTACAGGGTTGGGCTTCCAAGCCCTCTACCCGTGGCCCCCAACACAACCAGGGCAGTCACCCCCTCATGGTCTGGAGGAGGCACAAGCCCTCCTCCGGTCCTCCTGGGCGTCCCGGCTGGGTACCACCCCCAGCCGCCTGCCACAATATATATATACACACACACACACACAAACACACTGTATGTATGTATATTGTATATAGGGAGAGAGCTACTGTATAGTGTTTGTGTGTATTTATCTTTCTATATACAGTAGTACTACACACACACACACACACACACGCGCATATCCTGATGCATACAATTCTTTTAATTATATAAATCTTTAAGTACGTAGGTAAAGGTTGAAGATCCTCTTCATCAGGTAAATGATTATTTGTTTCACAATATTTGTAGAAGCCACAGCAGCCACTCTGCTGACAAAGCTCTTATTTGTGTCAAGGTAGCCATTGAGCCCCTCAGTGCAGAACGGACATCTGGGACCTTGGAGTGCCACCATTTGCTGGACTGCTTCCTCGGGCGGTAGCTGCTGACCACATTGTGTGTGGACTTGTAAAAGGTAAGGTTAAACTTTTTGTTCTCATTTTGGGCAGAATGCGTTTTGACCGATCAGCACAACGTCAGGACTGTGTGTGTTTCAGATGAGGCAGGGTGTTATTTAAATTTAAATCCCATTTTAATGTAATGTAGTGGCTCAGCAGTTCAGCTCGCCCCGTCTGTGTGGAGTTTGTATTTTCTGCCAGTGTTGCTTCAGTTTTTGGTGTGCTTTTCACCCTTGTCACTTTTGAATGATCCTCCCCTCTAAACTGGCCCTGAATGAGTGCAGGTGTCTTGCCATGGACGGCTCCCCTATGACTGTGCATTAGATTAAGCAAATTAAAAAAAAAAAAAAAAAAAAAAAAAGTGCATGGGGGGACATTCTGACTGCATGTTTGTATGCCCTTTTAATGCAGATTCGTCCATTATTGGTAATGAATATATTTTTTGCAGTGTAGGAGGTGTTCCTCATGAAAGTTTGGGTGTTGGTTGTGGAGTATCAGGTCCAGGTCACAGTTTCTCTCGTGTATACCACATAGGATCAGAATTAGAAATCTGAGACCCCCAGATGCATGTCAAGGACTTGGCGAATGCCAAGTGTTGTGTGGTGCTGTCCCAACACGTTGTCACCCACGTCTGCTGTAATACTGAAAATGTCTTCTCCAGTTCTGATGTTTCCATTATTTTAAGGTGATGTATGAGTGTCTCGTTTTTCGTTGACATTGCTTGCTTCATTGAATTTCTGTGCTCTGTTTGCTTAAGTAAACCCGGCAGAAGGTCTGAACTGCCAGGGCTGCATTTGATTTATTCACAGGTGACACCACCGGCTGACCTTTGGCTCTTTTATTTCCCTTTCAGTTCACGGCGGGCCCTCCTGAAGCTCTGTAGGGATGACCAATTTTGATGATATCCTTTTGGAGGTCGGGGTATTTGGGAGGTTTCAGAAGCGCATCTTCTCCTTGATCTCCCTGGTGTCCATACCCTGGGGCTTAATTTATGTAGGAGTGGTCTTCCAAGGGTTCACCCCAGAGCACTGGTGCAGAAATCCTTCAGCAGAGAAGTTGCGGCGCACGTGTGGATGGACTCTGGTGGAGGAGCAGCGGTACACGGTGCCTCTCGTAAATGGCAGCACTGGCCCAGAGTACAGCCGCTGTCGGATGTACGATGTTGACTGGAACAGCACGGCCGTCAGCTGCGAGGGCGCTCCTCTGCTCAACTTCACCAAAGATGCCCCTGTAATCGACTGTAAGGATGGCTGGGTCTATAATTATGGAGAACGAAAAACCTTTGCCATGGAGGTAAGTGTCCATCGTTTCTCCTGTTTTAAAATCTGGTTGCTTATTATTATTATTAGGTCCTTATAGTCATGTGTACAGAGTACAGTGAAATTTTTATTTTAACATGCCACACACTGCCACTCTTCAGTGCCACAATTACCCTTACCTCGAAACTTCTGCCTTCCTTACTTGAAACAAAAATCTCAGAACATCTATATCACGGTTACAAAATGGTCTTGGGTTTGTCCAAAAAATTAAAAAATGACACTCAACCATTTGACAAAGTATGATATGCACCTTGTTACTTTTCATTAGCCATGTGTACGCCTATCAGCTAAACCAGATATCATGTTACGTGACTTCTATTCAGAGGGGATGTCAGATGTGATGACTGCCATTGCTGATATCAGATTACACAACTAAAAAACTGCAGGGAATGTCAAGTTACGTGACTGTGTTCTCGCACATCTATTATATACTCGGTACTTTTGGCCTCACTCCCTCGCTCGCACGCAAACAACCCATCTGACCCCTGACTTGATTTTGTCGAAACGAGTTGTGGACTAATTAGACGAGTCACTAGGGATGTCTGACTACATGACTGTCGTGCTGCCTCTGATTGGTTAGGTTTATGTCAATTAGGTCTGTGATTAAAAATTAAAATTGATTGAAAAGTTGTGAAATGTGACCGGGACTTAATGGGCCAATCTTCTGGAAATCATTCCTCACTTGTAACATCCATGCCAGGCAAGTCCAAATGTCAGACACAAGATTAAACTGTACATGTGGTGTGAAGGCTGATAATTAAATACATAATATTAGATATGTGAAATCAATTATTATAAAATAGAAAGAATAAAAAGCAGAAGCTGCACTAGCACTAACTCAACATACATTGCGACACTTACTGTACTAATATACACAATGAATTTACAATTCTTCACCGTCTGCACATTTCATCTTAATCAAATACATTTGACGTTTTTACCCGTCGGGTCCCTCCACAGATGTTTTATGAGGTTTACGTCTGAGACTTGTCCTGAAGCCACGCCAGTGTTATCTCAGCACTATGTTTTGGGTAAAATGTGAACTGTCGCCCCAATATAAGGTCGCGTGTACACTGGAATATTTTTTCCTTCTGTATTTGGCTACATTCATGGTGTATTTAAGATGTCGGATCCTTCAAAAAGAACTGAAAATTTTCAAAAATGTGTTACTCCATAACGAAGTATCATGAACATGACGGCTGAACCAATTTGTAAAGGAGCGCTCACTTTACAGATTCTCACATGGCACACATCAATCCATCCCCGTCCCTTCGTAGCACGTCACTGTCAGCCACAGTGTGTTATTTCATTTGTTGAAAATTAAGGGTAGCTCTACCATCTGCTGTTCGATTCATTAAACGCGGATAAGTTGTTCCTATCCGTCGTGTGACTACTTACAAGAGATGATCTTGGTGTTAATGATAGTTGAGACTGACATGGAGGGGCTTTTCAAGCGGGCCTCCTTTTTCCTTGACGTTTCATCAATTAGCCCACATTATCTCTGGAGGTTTTGACGACAACTTCTGCCGTCCCAGAATTGGCCCCCTCTGTGTCTGTCTGGTCTCCAACATGGCTACTTTAGAGCCCAGCTAAGGTCATGCCTCATCACCCAAAGCTTCCGGCTACTCTTTTCTGCCATATCTTAGCTGCGGAGTCCTACATTTTCACTGTATGATTCCCATGTGAGCGTGAGGTGGATTGTACAGGTTTGATTGTGGTGGATTGGAGAGAAATTAACCCAACGTCTTATTTGATATACCACCACTGCTATGCTGCTCTTTAATTATATTCAAAGTTTAAATCTGGAAGGTGAGAGCAGAGAAACCACAGTAAGGAGTGCATCAGGTACCCGTTTAATACCATTTGGTCATTTAATTACACTCCGTTTTGGCACAATTAATGGGTGGTCAAATCGAAATGCCATACATGCCACTAAGCAAAACACATTTGTGTTGCTTTTAGTTATGACACATGATCTAATGACATGAACTAAAACGGAAGATGCTATTATATTGCATTTTAAACTGATATGAACATTGTGCACCATCGTAAAAAACTATCAATCATTTGGTTCAAGAGTTCCCAAACTTTTTTCGGCCGCAGACCCCTTTACCAAAAACTTTTAAAACTGTCAACCCCCTAGTCATTTACTTTATTTACTCAAATTAATAAATTTGTACAGTACTCAATATTAAATATTTCACTAGATATCAAACTTGCCATTTTAATCACTTGTAATTAATGATTGAAAAAGATAAAAGGACTATGGAATATGGCATTATCTTGTGCAACATTTAATATCGAAACCTGCACTAACGAAAATTAAAGCAAAAAAAAATACAAGCATAGTTTTTTTTACATTTTTTAACATTTATGAAATAAATATGGAAATTCAAAATAAGTACAAATAGTCCAAGCTGTACTGTCTGAATTTCTTTTTTGGTTCAGTCATATTATTATTTGAAGAAATAAAAACTTTTATTAATAAACAATTTCGACATCCCGTGTGATAAAAAAACAATAAAGTATGTACTTACTTGAAACAGAAGATTTTTGTTCAAACTCTAAAAAATAAACCGTATCCTCTGATTTTCTTTTTCGTAGTACTGCTCCTCAATAAATAATTATATTCAAAGTTCAAATCACAAATAAGTACATGTCACATCAAATGAACCAATTTCTAGTGTTTTATGAAAGCATGACCGTACAAGACTGATAGATTCTGTTAATATCGAATGTCCGGCGTCTCGTCCCACAGTGAGCAAGTGCGGACGTGCAACAGTTTTTCATGTCCACACTTGATTCGATACGGTCGATAAGACAATGCACAGACATGTTTGTGCTACATGTATTTTCATGCATTCTTACGTGTGACTCTTTTAATGACACATTTTACCTTTTTGTTCGCAAGTTTGGTATGTAATGTGTTTTTATCAAAAAAGTGTTTGAATTATTTTACTTCTTAATTAGGTACCTATTGGAATCGTAGATATTTTGAAGTAACAAACAAATAGCAGGAGTAAGGGGGTCTATTTTTGCTGTCGTCAACCCCCAAATTTTTTTATTGAAACTATCAACCACTTTGGGAACTCTTGATTTGGTTGATATGTTCTTAATTATAACAGAATAAAATTGTGCCAAAGTTCAATGCACCCTATGTGTATATGCATTACACTGCAATGTAGTTAACACGTTGGATTGCATTTAACTTTGGTGCAAATAATCTTCCATAGGCGTTGGCTGTTACGCGCCGCTTTGGTCCTATCTCAAAATCCAACAGCATCGCCCTACCATCTAAAATTTGCCTTCTGAATTCGATTGTAATTCCTACATCTATTTGTCAGTGAAATCTAGCTGGCGAATGCAACAACTGCGAAACGCCTGAATGTGTTCCAGCTATGGTGCCTCCGAAGGATCCTTCATATCTCATAACACCACCACATCAGAAATGAAGATGTATATCCTCGAACCGCCTCTCACCCTCTAGTTTCGGTTCTTGAGCCATATTCTCTGCATGCCCCCAGGCTGTCTACCAAAAGTGGATATGCTGTAGTTGCCAGTGCATGGGAAACGGAAGTAAAGGTGACCCAAGGTAAACCTGGTGGTGCAACGTTCTTGAAGACTTTTGTGCAGTCAGTTTGACACAGGACGAAACTGAGGCCACTGGTGCTGACCGAACTTAATGGCGACTTCTTGGTGTCCAATGCACTACCTGGTGCAGGAGGAATGAAGCCGAAGTTTAAGTAAATAATCTTCCATAGATTTGTGTTTTCTATGAATTAGCAATAAAAATCTGCATTTCGGTCCATTCTTTATTTACCATGGCATCAGAGTGGAGACATGTTGTTCAGAATCTCACTGTACGCTGTTAATATTAATACCACTCCTACACTCCTGACAGCATTGAACTCCTTTTTGAGTCACCCTGAATGCCAATGTGACCTTATCACATTTGGATGGGGTGACGGCAGGGTGTCCACTCTAAGTAATTCATGCTTTGCTACTGTTTTTAATGGTAATTATGAAATCGAAAAGCGTACTCTGCTATTCTATGCTCTTTTCTTTCCAGTTTAATCTGGTGTGCTCGGATGCCTGGAAGGTGGATCTGTCTCAGTCTGTACTCAATCTTGGTTTCCTGCTGGGTACAATAGTTATTGGATATCTAGCCGACAGGTAAATGTATTAATACTAGCCTATCTTCTTTTACTCGTCCACTGATGATCTGTGGTGCCTTAGGCGCAGGACTTTCTTATTAGTTTAGCACTCCTGCCATTGTCCATTTTCTAAAAGGGTGTGTATTGCTTATAAAACCCCTGGTGTCAAACACTGCTGTCTGTGATGGGCAGACTTCTAGTTGGCCTCTGAAGCAAATCGGTCATCTGAATATCGAATGCACCTGTCTGTGTGTAGGCAGCATAATGTGCAATAGTTGCTGCTGCTGCTGATGATGATGATGCACATGTGCAGCAAATTCAGAAAGTACGTACTCAGGGCCCTTCACTTACTACACCCTTCATTGTGTTGTAGATTTCATTTGAGATAATTTAAAAAAAAAAAAAAAAAAACTGCCATTTTTGCCCATCAGTCTACACTCAATAACCCATCATGACAAAGTGAAGACACGTTTTCAGAAAGATTTTATTAAAAATTATAAAATGAAATCTCCCATTCCTATAAGTATTGTGGTAGTCCAAATTGTACTCTGGTGCCTCCTGTTTGCCTTAATTCTTCTTCAGATGTTTCTAGAACTTGATTGGAGTCCACCTGTGGCAAACAGAATTTATTGGACATGCATCTGTGCATTGAAGGTCCTACAATTCAAACTGCTGGTCAGGACAAAATCCAAGCTGTGAAGTCCACTTCCGCAATCAGATTGTGGTGAGGCATGTAGACTGTAGATCAGGGGAAGGAGAGAAAACCATTACTAAAGCTTTGAGTGTTCCCAGGAGCACAGTGGCCTTAACAGTTGTGAAATGGAAGACAAGGTCTTCCTAGAGTTGCCCATCTGGCCAAACTGAATAACTGGGTAAGAAGGGCCTTGGTCAGGCAGGTGACCTAAAACCAAACAGTCACTCTAACAGGAGCTTCATAAGTCCTCTGCTGCAATGGGACAACCTGTCAGAAGGACAGCCATCTCAGCAGCACTCCAGCAACCAGGCATTTACGGTAGACCGGCTCGACAGAAGCCACTCTTGAGTAAAAGTCATATGACAGTTTAATGGACACTGAGAGCATGAGAAGGAAGACTGTCTGGTCTGATGAAACAAAAATTGAGATCTTTGGGCAGAGTTCCAATCACCATGTCTGGTGAAGACCACATCCTGCTCATCGCCTGCCTAATAGGCATCCTTGTGGTGAAGCATGGTGGAGGCAGCATCATGCTATGGGGGGACTTTGCAGTGCTAGGGACAATGAGACTGGTAAGAATTGAGGTAAGGATGAATAAGCCAAATACAGAGAGACCCTTGAACAAAACCTGCTCAAGTCTGCATGCCACCTCAGACTGAGACAACGGTTCATTTACATGTACTTATTTGGCTGACACCTTTGTTCAAAGCGACTTACAACATTTTAGATACAACTGGTTACATTTTCAATTGGAGAACAGGGTCATCCAGTGTCACTGGTGGGATCTGAACCCACAACCTCATGGTTAGAAGTCCAAAGCCTTAACCACTGCACTACACAACATTGGAGTGGCATCAGGACAAGTCTGCGAGTGTCCTCAAGTGGCCCATTGAACATCTGGGTGAAGAGACCTGAAGATGGCAGTTTACAGACACTTCCTGTCATATCTAATGGAGCTGGAGAAGATCTGCCAGGAAGAAAGGGAGAAACTGCCCAAATCCAAAGCTTCTAGAGTCTCACCCAAGGAGACTCAAAGATGGAATTGCTGCCAGAAGGTCTTCTACGATGTACTGAATTAAGATGCTGAATACTTACTGTTTATGAATGAAAGATTTCGGTGTGTGATTTTTAATAAGATGACGGACTTTTCTGAAAACATGCAGTACTGCATGTGCACTTTGTCATTATGGGTTATTATTGGGCAAAAACAGAAATGTTCTTTCATTTCAAACTTACAACACATTAACGTGTGCAGAAAGTGAGGGGCCCTGAATATGCACTGAATCCACGGTAGCTGCTTCACACAAAAGAGCTTATGTCACTTGGCTGACAGGCTGTCTCCCTGACTCTGTGACACCATGGCAGGCGGGCCAAGCAGGTGAACCTGGTCTGACTTGAGAGAGGAAAATGGCACGGGAGTACCTAATGTGGTCAAAGGGACAGCAAAATGCACAACAGGGCCAGTCCAAAAAAAAAAAAGAGTAGAAAATGAAACTGCAAAATATGTCGGCACCAAATGTTTCACTGACACGGCCACCTCGCCCACCCAATGGCAGTGGGTCTGCCATTACGGTCGTTTTTATCCTCTTTGACCGCCACTAGTTAATAATGCCAATATATCAAACTTTCAAACAGGTTCGGCAGGAAAATCTGCTTCATAGTGTCTTCAGTGGTAAACGGGATTACGGGAATCCTTGTGGCTTTCTCCCCGACAAGTGAAGTGCTGCTCATTTTACGTGGGGTTTGCGGATTTACCATCAAAGGTGGATGGATGGCCGGCTACGTGCTCAGTAAGTATATTCGCATTTTCTTTGTGATGTATTGTTTCTTGACAGGTGATATGGGACCCCTTGTGGTCAAGGTGAGTGACTGCACAGTTCAGGTCACTGTGGGGCCCTGGCCGTGTAGTGTTTGTTAAAATATGGAAGTTAAGCGTGCTATGCTGGCTCAGTAAAATGACATGGAATGGTGTTCACTAGGAAAGGCACCACACAGTAGAAACCTTGGTTAGACCCCAACCTGACAGTGCGCTACCACACTGATGTTCTCCCACCTTCACCGTCAGGGAGAGTCCTGCTAGCTTTAGTGAACGCCATCGCACATTTTCTGAAACAATTTTTTTTCCTGGTGTGGGTCACGGTGGCAGTAAGCCAAGCAGTTCAGTTCAGACCTCCTGGTCTACAGCTCCAGCCGGGAGACCTAATACCTCCAGCGTGTCCTGGATCTGCATGCCCTGAGTAGCTCTAATGGGTACCCGGCTGGTTGGGCATCGTTACGACATGCCCACACCTCCTCAACTGGCCCCCTTCAATCTGGAGAAGCAGCAACTTTACTCGGAGGCTCTCCTAAATCACTGAGCTTCTCACCCTGTCATGGAGTTTCAGCCCGGTGGTCCTACAAAGACACTTCATTTCTGTGGCTTGTACATGTGATCTCATTCTTTCGGTCGTTTCACACAGCTGAGGGCCACAGGTGAAGACAAGGACGTGCTGTCGATCGACCAGTAAACCGAGAGCTTTGCCTTTACTGCACACTCGGCTCCTGCTTCACCACCACGGATAAGGACAGCGTCATCACAAAAGCGGCTACCACACAGGTAGGAAAGACCCTCAGGGAACCCCCACCTACAATAATATCGATCTTATTGCGACTCTTATTTTTATCCTATTGAAAGTATTACATTTTTAAAATTAGACTGAAGTTAAAATTGAAATTGTACCTCTGACGGCAAAAAGTGTCAGTCTGTTACTTCCAATTGGAGAAGCTCCTGACTCAATCTGGCCCACTCAAAATGCGACGTGGATTTCAGGTTATCTCAGATATTCTCCATTCAGTTACATCACGTAAAACCCAAAATCTGACCTTTGCACCGGTAAGACGAGGCTGTTTGTTGTACCCAGGCTGCTAACCAATAATTAACGTTAAAATATTTCATATTTAAAGCATTGTTTTTTAAAACACTCTATACAGATAGTAATTTAAAGGGATTTAGGTACTCAATTGTAGATTAACAACTTGCTGTTTCCTCAGTAAATGATTACATTTTGGTACATAAGGTAACGTACTGAACACTATTCAGTCCTCAAATACTGAGAGACGTGCCGTGTTAATTATTCACATCCCCTGACTTTTTTATTTAAGGGACATCATCCTACAAATGTGACTTAGGCAGAGATGAACTTTGGCCTGTCGGGAACAAAGCGATCAAAGAGGAGCCTGAAGGTGAACCCCCCCATTTATTTGGTGGAGATTTCCTGCCTCTCCACTCTTTCTCTTTGATTACATACACAGCATAAACATGGACTGAATGTTTGCTCTGGAAACACGCGCAGCAGTACTAACATGCACATTACACCATCTGTTGGAATTCACATTTAATGCATACACTAATTACATGCCTTTTCCTGCTTCTCACATTCCAAATCCTGTACATGGTACAGCACCCGGAGGAAACCCACACAGGCACGGGGAGAACATGCAAACTCCACGCATGGGGGAACCGGGACGTGAACCCTGGTCTCCTAACTGTGAGGGAGCAGCGCTACCACTGCACCGCCCTGAAGCCAAAAGTGTTATGAACTATTGTTCTTTATCTTGAGAGCACACATATTCCGAAACAGCACATCCAGGCTGTTTTAGGAAGGAAAAAGGGCAAAAAGCAGACCACCGTTGTGAGATTCAGCCATTTTAAAAGCAGATTGGCTGTGCTATTCACTTCACATCACCGTTCATCTTCCTTTCAGCGTGTGATTCTCACCTCGAAAAGTCATCTGCAAGCTCAATAATTGAGCGTCGATACCCAGATGTGAACTGCTGACCCTGCTCTGTTGACAACTAGACAATAATAACTGAGAAAAGTCACACCTGTGGTCACTCGCTTGCTTTCACTATGCAGGAGCTTATTTTGTTACATCGCAAAGATATTGCCTGCTGCCACCCGGTACCACCAGGAAACGTATCCTTCTCTCAAGAAAATGATACCAGGAATCTGACCACAAATCTGTTCTTAACAGTTTCCTTTTACTGTCACAAGTGAGCATCAGAAGCACATCTAGCCAGCTTTCTCACCGTTGGACATATTTGGTAAGTTTTAAGGCTCTTGTTTTCGTGTCGGGACCCCAGTGCTTTTCAACTCCATTATAAAAGGCAAGGGCAGGGTTTTATTTATTTTTAAATTTGTACAAAATGTTTCACAACATGCATGTTCTTCATGCGGCAAATTAACATTTATGACAGGATTGTGAAAAAAATTCAAAATAAAACCTTCAGTCAAAACTTGATGCCCAGAACTGTGGCCACATTGGCTGGTGTTGTAAGTTATTAGGTTCATAGCTGAAGGACTCCCATGCACCACTAGAGGGCACTCTATCAGGATCAGATTACACTGTTTGGAGAAAAGAGAATAAATAAAGACATAAATAAATGTCAATTCCTGGCTATTTCAGTAAAAAATGTCTAGCAGATACTTGCTTTTGATTGTTTACACCTCAACTAATGTTAAGAACAAGGAAAACTGCCATTTTTCAGTCTTAACATTACTTCAAATAATACTCTGTGCATGAAAAATACTTGTGCCATAAAACAAACATAAATTAGAAAAAAATTAGTGGCAGTGGAGGTCCAGTTTTAGAAACAAATTCAGCAAAGCTAAATCTATAAAGTACACTGTGTGTGTGTGTGTGTGTGTGTGTGTGTGTTTGTGCAGACCCCAGGAGTCTGAATTTTGGTGAGCTTGAGAAGTTTTGTACAATTAATGGGCAGGCGTGACTGAGATCGAATACAAGTGATCCTGGTCAGATTGGGTATATTAGGCCACAGATGGTTGGGAGATGCTGACGGTGCTTGCAGAAATGTACTGAGAGACCAGTGGGCCAATGCCAAGGGGAGAACTGCCAGACTGTCCCGGTTACAGTGGTCCAAAAAATCTACAAGATTCAAGTTTTCCACAAGGCTAGTTTTATTTTTTATTGCTGCCCTCTTGTGGATGTGGGATGACATTACGCACAGACAAAAAACACTTGCTGGACAGTGTCGCCCCGCATCCACAATAACTTGACATAAAAATTTCTTATTGGTTTATATATACGATATACAGAAATATAAATAATAGAGAGAGCCAGAGGGATGTTAGTACACTTTATTTATAGAGCACCTCTCTCATTCACAAAATACTTCACAAATATTCAAAAGAGTACAACAGGAATAAAAGCATGGAAAAAACTCAATACGTTTCACTGTTAATAACTTTTAGTGATGCTACTCCTTCCTAAACATCTGAGCCGTTACCTGGTAGTGTCCTGCCGGTTTATAATCCAGAAAAGTTTAAAAAATTTAGGAAATTTTGAATCACAATTAAAACTGAAGATTTTGGGTAATCAATTCTATTTTTAAGCAATGAGAGAGACAGATGTAGATTCAGATACATATTGTTTGGCTTGCTAGAAGTTGCTTGGGTGTCCATATTTCAAAAAGGCTGAAGCTCCCCTACATCATGATGGGCTTGTGGTTTAATTTAAGTTAAGAAGATGAGTGTCAGTCAAGGTGGTCTACTTGCGAAGAGCGGGTCTTTGAAGGCCAACAGTCGAATTCCTCAATGTAGCTCAGTGATAATGTTAACGGATTGATACTGTTGGGATCCATTTAATTTAATTGGTGTTTAACAGGTATGTGTCTTTATGTAGACATTTGTATTTCACTTGTGAGCCTACACTCCGTGATTCAATTGAGTTGACTTGATACAAGGTGATGCACCCTGGAGAATGTACTGTAAGCCCCCTTTTGATCAGCTGTCTGTCTCTCCTTAGTCACTGAACTGGTCGGAGTGGATCACAGGCGTATCGTGGGCATCATTTACCAGAAGTTCTTTAGTGTTGGAATCGTCATCCTACCGCTGATTGCCTACTTCATTACTGACTGGAGGTGGATACAAGTGGCCATCAGCGTCCCCTACTTTATCTTCCTGATATATTACTGGTAACATTTACTTTTCTATACCTACCTTAGTTCTATCAAAATAAAAAAGAAAAAAAAAATTAGAAACTTAGTGTGAAAAGAATGTTTTCTGTAATCCTATTGGATGTTATACTGTAGATGGCTGAAAACATTATTTATCAATGGCCAATGTCTCTCTTATCTTGAGCGGTCACATGACTCCTCTGGGTTTGGTTTGTTCCTGCCTTAACAAGCGCTACCCCCACAACCCTGAAGTGGATTAGGCAGGTCTGAGACTGAAAGATGCATCAACTCACCGAAGCCAATGTTCTTACCACCAGGCCAACCGAGCCGAGAGAAGTGGATGGTAAACTTGAAAATGGATTTCCTTTACGACAGAGCAGCACGTCCCAAATACCAACTCACTATTTTTTGTTTTTACTGCCTCAATGTCCGTTGATCACGTTTCCCATACTCTTTCCTCCCCTTAGCTGGCTATAATTCAGTCTCACTTTGCTTTAAAAGCCCCTTGTCCATGTGTGCCTCGGTTCTTTTAGCTGTTTGTCAACGGGCAGAAAGCATGTGACTGAAACAAAGCCCCAAGCCATTATTCTTTGACCATATAACGCACTAGTGAGCCCACATCTGGGGTGCTGTGTGCAGTTCTTCTCATCACACTACAAGACTGACATAGCAGTGCAGAGCAGAGCAACCGGGCGCGTCCGAGGACTGAAGGTCAGAGTGTGACACACTCGGAGAATTAAACCTGTTTGGTGTCGAGAAGAGGAACTTGCATGTGGACCCAATCCAGGTCGTCTTCAACATCCTCTGAGGCATCAATAAATTAGAACCCGCTGAATTTGTTCAGTTCACATACTCAAGACCACCAGTGGAAATTCAGGGGAAGTACATTTAGGGCTGGAGCCAGGACGCAAATCTATGTTCTAAGAAACTGTGCCAGCGGACAGACGCAGAAAAGTCTCATAAACTACACAACGGGCACTCAACATAATAATACTACATTTATATAGCGCCTTTCCAATGCTCAAGGCACTTACAGAATATAAGAAAGAACGGCAGGGTATACAGTATACTGTATAGCATTGTACAAACCAAATAAATAAATAAAGAAGATTACGACAGTAAATTCAGAGAAAAACTTAACAGACAACATAACTGATGGTCCAGCACACATTCACACACACACAGGTTACATGAGCCTCTTGACAGAGAAGTAAACTGAGAGAAGGGTAATAAAGTCAAGTAGAGAACAGATGAGTTTTGAGTTGTTTTTTAAAAGAATTCGTGGAGTCAGCTGACCTGATTAATTTCGGTAGGTCATTCCAGAGTCTGAATGCCCTGCTGTCACCCATGGAGTGTAGATTAGTGTGGAGCACAGCAAGATTGTCAGAATCAGAGGACCTTAGTGGGCGGGCAGGCACATAGTGATGGAGAAGGTCACTGATGTAGTTTGGTGCGAGGTTATTTAAGGCTTTGTAGGTTATTAGTAGGATTTTATATTCAATTCTGTAAGACACAGGGGGCCAGTGAAGACGGAGCAGGATGGGTGTGATGTACTCACTGCTGCTGGTTCGAGTAAGGATTCTTGCAGCTGAATTTTGAATAAGCTGGAGCTGTGATATAAGATTAGAAGAGGCACCAGCCAGTAGGGAATTACAATAATCGATGCGGGATGTGATAAAAGCAGGGACAAGTTTCTCGGCATTAGAAAAGGAGAGGAAGGAGCGAACACGGGATATGTAACGGAGGTGAAAGTAAGAAAGTTTCTTAATGGGATTTATGTGGTGGAATAAGAGAGGGAGGAATCAAAAATGACACCGAGATTCTTTGCAGTAGAGGCAGGTCTGATGAGATCACCGCCAAGATGGACTGGGAAGGAGCTCATTTTATTAAGTTGCATTTTAGTCCCAATTTGCAGGAGTTCAGTTTTGTTGCAATTTAATTTTAAAGAGTTCTGCTCCACCCAGGTTTTAATTTCACTAAGGCAGGTTGTGAGCTGAGAAAGCTCTGATGAAGTTCCACTTTTAAAATTGAAGTAGAGTTGAGTATCGTCTGCATAAAAATGATAGCCCAGTCCATAGCTACGAATAATATGGCCAAGGGTAAGCATACAAATACAGAAGAGGAGAGGGCCGAGGACAGAGCCCTGAGGAGCTCTTTGTGTGACTGGCGCCGAGCTGGATCTGCTGTTGCCAAGACTAACAAACTCTTGTCTATCAGTCAAATAGGACTTGAACCACTGAAGGGCAGTGCCAGAGATACCCACCTGGCATGTTCTCCATTCTGGACAGTAGAATGTCATGTCTGACCTGAGTGTCAAATGCTGCACTAAGGTCTAACAGAATTAATACGCTGGTTTGTCCAGTCACCGACAGCTGACTTGTTGTGACGTCTAACCAGGGAATAAACCGAGATACCAGGTATCGTCCCCTGTGCTGTCATTAGAAAGGCTGGTTTGGCAGACCAGTAAATGTTAGCTCATGTCTCCTCATGCAGCACTTATTCTCATTCCCGCACATTTTGATCTGCCAGAACAAGAGCAAATCGGCTCCTGCATTGACTTTTTGAGCAAGGCCCTTAACCTGCAATTGCTGAGCGCTTTGAGTAGTGAGAAAAATCATCATTATAATTATTATAATTGTGTGTTCAGTGTTTGATATTATTTTGTGTTATTTGTTTAATTTTTCTGTGTTTTTATTCCGTATCTAGGCCTCACTTCATTCGTGAAGTGCTTTGGTAGAGTCTCGTGGGATGTGCTTGTTGTGTAGCTGCACTCACTTATGGCTGCTCTAATTCTAGGTTGATTCCGGAATCTCCAAGATGGCTGTTCTCTCAAAAGCAAACTGGTAGAGCTGTCACTATTGTTGAAAAACTTGCCAAAGAGAATGGAAGATGTCTCTCTTCCATAACTGAGGTAACTCACTTGAGGTAACATTTATATAAATCCATCCATCCATCCATCCTCCAACCCACTACATCCTAACACAGAGTCAACAGAAATAATGTGAGACTGTACCCTGCTGGACCGGCGCCCACAGCTCACTTTTCTTTCTATGCTTGCTTAGTCATTAAGCCATTTGATTGGATGAGATCTCCGTGTTGTAAAAGTAAAAGGATGAGGCATGCATGCTCCTGTGACCTTTGACCTTCCCACTTTGGTGTTCACATGAATTTCTAGTCAAACTTATCAAAGAGATGCGAGGTTGCTGTTGATTTGTTCCTTGGTCCGCAAGAAAAGCAATTAAAGATAAAACTGTACGTGTTTGTGAAAATGAAGAGCAAACGTAACATATTAAATGCATATCACTTTGCTCCAAATGAATTTCAACCATAAAAGTGGCATTTCTGGCTGACTACGTTATTGGTTTTTGTTTTATACAATTGACTAAGGTGAAAAGGTCAGAGTTATGGTACAATTATGAAAATTCAAGCTTTGTTTCATCCAAATTATCCAACTTACAGCTCGGAAATCTGTACTTCAGAAAATTCCATCTTAGAAATTGTTTCAGACCAGAGCGGCCTCGTTTAGAAGCCCTTGCCATTAGTTATAATGGAGGAGTGGATTGGTGTGCACTCGAGCAGATATACGAGCACTTGTGACTGAAAGTAGTGCAGTCTTGTCTATCTCAAAATAATCTGTATGAACAGTTCCAGTCTGGTTTTCGTCCCCTCCACAGTACAGAAATGGCACTTATAAAAATGACTAATGACCTCCTTATGGCAGCTGATTCTGGTTTAATTCCTGTTCTCATCCTCCTTGATCTGAGTGCAGCCTTTGACACTATTTGTCACACGACTCTTCTCAATAGATTATCTTCGATTGGCATTACCCACACTCCACTAGATTGGTTCAGATCCTACCTCTCAGGCAGCACTCAGTTTGTTCAGCTTAAAACTTTCACATCCCAACCCACCGCTGTTACTTCAGGTGGGCTCTGTCCTGGGGCCCCTGCTTTTCATTATTTACCTCCTTCCCCTCGGTAATATCTTTCGTAAATATAGCATTAGCTTCCACTGTTATGCTGATGACACCCAGCTCTATCTCACTAGCAAACCTACTGCTTCCTTTCCACCCTCCTCACTTATTGATTGCATAGCAGAAATCAAATCCTGGTTTTCTTCAAATTTTCTTAAATTAAATCATGACAAAGCTGAGGTTCTCCTCATTGGTACAAAATCAACATTATCCAAAACTGATCATTTTTCATTTATTGATAATTCCTCTGTCTCCCCTTCCCCACAGGTATCATCCTTGACAGTACTTTATCCTTTCAGTCCCACATCAGTAACATCTCCCGGTCTGCGTATTTCCACTTGCATAACATTAATCGTATTCGGCCCTCCCTCACTCCCCACACCACTGCTATCCTTGTTCATGGCCTTGTCACTTCTTGTCTGGATTATTGCAATTCCCTTTTCTTTGGTCTTTCTCTCAAATCTCTTTAAGTTTCAGCTGGTCCAGAATTCAGCTGCCCTCCCGCGTCATTACTAGAACCCCCTCTATTCACCATATCACTCCTGTTTTGCAGCAGCTTCACTGGCTTCCAGTTCAGTTCCAAATTTAATTCAAAATTCTCCTAGTAACTTTTAAGACGCTCCACAACCTCACCCCTCCATATCTGTCTGATCTCCTCCATGTTGCCATTCCCTCCCGTACCCTTAGATCCTCTTTCTCCATCCACTTGACTGTCCCCTTCGTCCGTCTTACCACAGCTTTGGAACTCACTACCACCTGAGATCAGAAATATTGAATCATTTTCACTTTTCAAATCTAAAGTTAAAACTCACTTGTTTAAGACTGCTGTTTCTCTTTGATTACAATTGCTCTGTCTGATTTTAACTGTTGTATTTTACTTTTGTTTATAATCTGTGTTTTGCGTATTGTTCAGTGTCCTTGAGTGTTTAGAAAGGCACCTATTAATAAATAAAATGTATTATTATCCATCCATCCATTTTCCAACCCGCTGAATCCGAACACAGGGTCATGGGGGTCTGCTGGAGCCAATCCCAGCCAACACAGGGCACAAGGCAGGAACCAATCCCGGGCAAGGTGCCAACCCACCGCAGGACACACAAACACACCCACACACCAAGCACACACTATGGCCAATTTTAGAATCGCCAATGCACCTAACCTGCATGTCTTTGGACTGTGGGAGGAAACCCACGCAGACACGGGGAGAACATGCAAACTCCACGCAGGGAGGACCCGGGAAGCAAACCTGGGTCTCCTAACTGCGAGGCAGCAACGCTACCACTGCGCCACCGTGCCACCCTGTATTATTATTGAAAGGGATTGTGGAGACTGCTGTCAGAGAGAAAAGAGTTTTATTTGTGGACAAGGTGTTCTGCAGTCTTGGACAGGAAAACTCATTTTTACTGAATCTTCCAGTTGTGAATAAAAAGTGTCTGCTTTTAATAAACAATTATAACGAAGAAAAAATACTTAAAGATCATTGAAATGATCATTTAGTTCAGTCGTTTGTAGACTCACAATGCCTCGTTTGATGTGACAGAAGTGGACAGGCAGTGGCCTCATGTCTTCTGTGCACGGGGACCAAAAAGCACTTTGGTCAACTTGTGTTGTTTTTGAATGTGCACTTTAAATGAAATTGACTTGACTTGATTAATAAACTAGCATGTAAAGTACAAATATAGAACTTTTAACCTACATTTGAAAGTATTTGAACATTTTCCTTATCAAATATAAATATTCTTACCTTAGGTTTGGTCTAAGTTGACAGCCCTGATGTGCTGCCATCTTTTGGGTGCACCAGACTGACCCCTTATCTGTCACAAAGACAACTGGATTATGGGAGAGCAGTAAAGAAATTGTACTCTGTTTTCCAGAAACTCACTGATGATGAGGCTACTGAAGTTCAGATGCCATCGTTTCTCGACTTATTCAGAACACCCAAGATCAGGAGATGCACATTCATCTTGATGTTCAACTGGTAAGCCTGCCTTCATGTGAGATGCACACCAGATGATGTTCCACTTTTGGAGTCTGCAGGGTCAGACCAAGTGGCTGGAGCCTTACTGGCATATTTTTATTTTTGCTTGTTTTCCCACCTTGTGACGGCTTGCTTTGTGGTTGAATGAAGAGCTGCTGAAATTGAGGTTGCTTCATATGTCCAGGTAAATGGGGCAGGTTATAGTCCAGTGGGTGCAGCAAAAAATTCTTTTATTAGGGCTGATCTGGTCCACTGTAATGTCGTCCTTGTGCAGTTCCTGAGCTTGTTGCTCATCCTTCCTGAGATGGCGGCAGCAGTGGGACTAAAACTTGGGGCCTTAACATTACATCCACCACCTGTTATCCATCCTGCTATATCCTAACCACAGGGTCACGGGGGTCTGCTGGAGCCAATCCCAGCCAACACAGGGCACAAAGCAGGAAACAAACCCTGGGCAGGGCGCCAGCCCAACATAGCCTTTCAGCATTTCAGTGCTGCTATATAACTGATCAATTTATGTACAGGTGTGCCATTTGGGGCGAACGGAAGGTCGACATATGTGGCTTACAAATAAAAATGCTTAACACCTTAAAATAACATGTTGGAGAGAAGGCATAAAGCAAACATAACTTACACACGGAAATAATGTGAAAGAAGCTGTGGTACCATTGTGTCCATCTCGTACTGCCCTACTTATATTATGTGCTTTTTCTACACCCAGAAGCACCAATAATTAACAGCCAGGGAGACGAATCTTTAGCACTTGTACTAGCAGCATTGCCTAAATTAGCATAGAGCTCTGGATAGTGTCTGCACAAACGAGCAGGTCAGTTCACCATTTGTCAAATCTTTTACAACAATTACTTTCCTACTTATTCAACAAACATTGTAAATAACTTTTGGTTAAATTGTTTTACTCACCATTACTTTACTTTGAAGCCAAAGTGTTGCCAGACTGGTGACTTTATAGCCACCCTTTCGCTCATCTGTTTTTCTGTATTAAATGCATTATTTTAGTACCTCATTGCAGTGGATTTATATTAGCAATGAGGACATCCTGTGGTCAAATTGAAAATTACAGATTCTTACTCAGTTTAAAACTGTGATGCCCTGTGTCATCTATCAATGTAATGTAATGTTTAAGGGGAAGGACTGATTGACCAGAAAATTGCATGCAGTATATCATCCAACCCTTGTTGAGGAATCCATTAGGTTCTGAGACCCAAATAAAGAACGTCAGTTGTGCTGGCATTTTGAAATCTTGAGAGCCCACTGTCGATGGCAGAGCTAGATCAGTGTAAAATGTGAGAGTTCAGGCAAGGTAACGTGACGTGAAGGTAAGTGGAAATGGGCCATTGCTTTATGACTGAAAGAGATAAACAAGAGATGCTACTCTTCTGGCTCACAACCTTATTTCACTGGAGAGGTGGTTTGGGGTCCTTTTGAAAATACAACAAAACGGGGCTAAATATAAAGTAATTTAGCTGGCACTTTTACTTCACGTCTTTTGCTGTAACGGCCTGCTAAATCAACTTAGACATGATTATGCACACATGGCCTGTAGCCCTGCTCATTCCTCATCCTCTGTTTAGGACACTTTCATTGGCACTTGAGCCTTTATTATTCATCATTGAATGCCAAGTCACAATAGGGTCTGTGGTGTGGTTTGGTGTCCACTCCATCCAGCCATCCTCTTTACCAATAATGAAGGCTTTCTTTTTTAGGTTTGTTTGTGCCGTGGTCTATCAAGGCTTGATTATGCGCGTTGGAATCCTGGGTGGAAATATCTACATTGACTTCCTGATTTCTGGAGCTGTGGAGTTTCCGTCTGCCGTGATAATTCTCCTCACTATAGAGCGAGTGGGAAGGCGCCTTCCATTTGGAATTGCAACTATAACGGCGGGCGTCGCCTGCTTGACGGCTGCTTTCATTCCTGAAGGTAGGAAAATCAACCAGGCTGTAGCAGTCCATGACGTGGTTGTCCACTGGCCCCCCAAAACAATGAAGGACTAGAAGATGAGCAGGCATTAAGGTCATTTGGCCACACCAGAGGTAGAGGGGCTGGGGCTAGTGCCTTGGGAATGCTGCTTTGTGATTTGTTTGACATTCATAGGCGTGGAAGATTTTTTTTTTTTTATTGTTAAGGAATCGAGCAAAACTAAACTTGTATGTTGAATTTGAAAAACTAATCAAACTGATCTTGATAAGGTGCCTTACCTCATTCTACAATATTACCAAACACTGCAATTCAAATGACTCTAAAGGCTTACTGAAGAATAAAAGGTAATTACTGCACACAATCCCACACTCATTCTTGATGAATTAGTTCATTATTTACATATAAGTAATTGCATTTATATAGCACTTCTAACCTGCTCAAAGCTCTTTACATAGACAATGTGGAGCCACTTCAACCACCACCACCAATGCGCAGTGTCCATCTGGACGAGGTGACAGCAGCCATTTGTGCACCAATACACTCACCACACGTTAGATACTCAGAGATAATTAGCCTATTAGCGAGAGGGGTGATCAGGATGTCAGAATGATCAGGTTGTAGTGGGAAACCACAATGTTGAGGTACACCCTACACTTTGACAGGTGCCCAGGGATCTTTTATGACCATACAGAGTCAGGTCCTCGGTTTGAAGTCTCATCCGAAGCACTGTGCCAATTTTACAGCACAGTGTCACCATCACTGCACTTGGACAATGGGATCCACAAACAGACAACAGCATGTTCCTCTGATGGCCTCACCAACACCTCTTCTAGCAGCAACCCAAGCTTTTCCTAGTTGATCTTCCATCCAAGTACTGGCCAGGACCAAACACGCTTAGCTTCAGGTGGATTACCTGTTCGGAAGTGCAACTGGTATGGCTGCTGGATTCTACAGAGCTCTAAAGACTTAGCTCTATTTTAACTCCTCAGGTTGCTCACTGCTGCCTGAAGGGAATATGGTGGGTCTTGTAGAATCGGAACAGTACACTAAAATTCCTGCTCATATTCATAAGCAGTCCTGAGTTTGTATGCTGCATTCTGTTTCTGCCCGTGTGGAGTTTCTGTGTTCACCCCGTGTCTGTGTGGGCTTCTCTCTCTCTCTGTGTGTGTGTGTGTGTGTGTGTGTGTGTGTGTGTTGTGGTTCTCCTCCAAAATTCCAAAAATGTGTGTTCAGCAAACTGGTGAATGTAATTAGAACAGAACTAGGGTTTTTACTCCGTTTGCACCCAAGGCCACCCACAACGTCAAACTGGATTAAGTGGGTCTGTACATTATGTGGTAGTAACATGTCCAGAGTACAGTGGGATTCTCACTTAGACATCTGACCAACATACAACACGTCAGCACTCTGCAGGAGCCACGGTAAATAAGAAAATATTCAAATATCTAACCTCAATATGTGTCTTGTAGGTGCACAAGTGTTATGTCTCCCCCTCTATTTAAATACATTAGGCCATCATTTTAATGGTAAATCCAAAGGACTGCTTGGCTACTGGCCAACCAGTCTTGTTCATGGTTGGGGTGCCCTCTAGTGACTATTTGGCTTAATTAAACCTGTTTATCACCTGCCATTCAAATCAAACAAGCTGCCAGCCAAAGTCGAGGTATGGCAGCACAAGTGGGGAAGTGAGTTCATTTTTAATGGGTCTCAGTAGCTGAGTATGTCACATTTTTTTTTATTCTGTCTTCTTCTGTTTTTAAAGTATCACTTTTGTGTTTTACTTTAAAGATGCCTACTGGGCTAAAACAGCTGTGGCTTGTGTTGGAAGGCTGGGCATCACCATATCATTTGAGTTGGTGTGCTTCATGAACTCTGAGCTCTACCCGACCTTCATAAGGTAAGCAAATCAAAAACAAGAAAGTTACGTACTGTACATCAGAGCAGTGAGCTTCTTTACACTCTGTGGTGGTCACCTCTAATACTTGGGAGGGGATCATTTTGTGCGTGTTGCACATTTGCCTGGCTAACGGTTGAATATTTTCCATATTAGGCTGAGACTTCCATTGCTATACACAGGGATGGTGGCTACTGAACTCTGCAGCTTGTTATAAATTCCCACAAGCCTTTGTGTGAAGATGTGACATAATGCTATGCTTCCAGGGAGATGCCGGCTTTATTTAAAATTTATATTTATTTTAATGTGTAATACAATGTATACTTCTTAAATTTATTTCTTAGAAACCCAAACTACGGTGATTTACTTGCCTCTCCTTCTGTTAAATTAGCATTATAACATCAGCGGTATAGGTTTGGTAAATAAACAAAATCCACATGACCATTTTAAACAGACAGAAGATATTTTTAAATAAAACAAAGATGATGTATTAAATAAGGCCTATAATTAACTTGTACAGTACACAAATTTCGAACTTACAGGTTCCAGTTATGTTCCTCACATGACACACACAAGACGCAGCCCAAAAGAAACTGAGTGATTTAAAATGAAGAGATTCAACAAAACACATGGAAATCACCTAAAAGTCCTTCTGGACTGTCAAGACTATGGAGAAACACATGGCAGAGAACTCGAATGGGGATACGTGTGCCCCCCTCCAAGCATTAGTGAGCCTTTGGCGAGGAATTCGCTCAGATGACGCCCCCTTCTCTGAGCAGCCGCAACACTCAAACTTGGGGCCTTTGGATCACACAGCACCCATTTTAGACTGCGGCTAGAGGGGCTGCAGTTTGAGCCTCATAAGGGGTTGGGCTCCGCCCTGAGCAGGTTCCTAGCTGGAGACTTGGTAGGTGTAAAGAGAACGATACTGCTACAGGACCTGTGTCTAATAACATGGCTGACAATCAATTGGATTACCTCACAGAACAGACACACAGATCATTTTACTACAGCCTAGTAGAACTGATTGTCACACCTTTTTTTTCAGATTTTTACCTTTCAAGAGAAAAGCGTTGATCCTGGGGGACAAAAACTGCCTGCATTTTAATGAATTATTCTCATTCTTTGCTGCCGCCTAGCATTCAGATGTACCCTGCAGTGTTATGCAGATTGCTTTAGATGGCATAGCCTACAGTACAGGCCCAGCACCAAAGTATAAATCAGCCTTAAATTGCAGCTTTTACTCTATTTTGTGGATAGAAAGAAACTCCAGCATCTTTAGCATTAATCAACAGATTCTGGGATGGCATTTTGCCACAAAAAAAAGACATGTCTCCTCCACTGTGGAATGAATGTACTGTATATCTAAGATAACATAAGACTGCCACCCTTAAATCTCTATGGCAAATATCCCTGGCCAGGGCACTAGTCCATCACACACACACACACACAACCAGTTTAGAATCTCCAGTTACCTTAACCTTCACAGTTTTGGAGATGTACATTTAAAATGTTTTTTTTTTTGTTGTTATTTCTTTCTTTAAAGGAACCTGGGGGTTGCGGTTTGCTCCACTCTGTGTGACATTGGGGGAATGGCTGCACCTTTTATTCTATACAGGCTAGCAAGTATATGGCTGGAGCTTCCACTGGTGGTTTTTGGTGAGTATTGCCTTTTAGCTGACATTCTAATTAATACCACACTTAACAGTTATCACTTGCCAGATCATTTTAAAACAAGCATCCATTTTCTGAACTTCAGCCTTCCAGAGCTCCAAGCCTTTATGCCAGTGCATCCCAAACTCAGTCCTGGGGACCCACTGTGGCTGCAGGTTTTTGTTCCAACCAGCTTCATAATCAGTGATAACACTGAGCTCATTTAATTAGCTGGGATTTTTTCTCTTATTCTATAGTCAGAAAAGTACAGCAGCATGATTTTTTACAGTTATAAGACATTTATAAATATTTCTGCTTTTGCTCTAGATTTAAATGCTTAACTCTCTTTTGCGGATTTCATTATATTTTGCCCTTTCTCTGTGCAGTTTTCCCCCTTCGTTGTATCTTATTAATGACAGTTAAAAACAAGCAGAGCAGACACGCTGGCAAACAACACACAATAATCAAAGGCTGCAACTACTTTAGCGTCAGACCCACTAATTAGTGAAAAATCCAATTTATTAAACAATTAGAACACCTGAAAAAGTAGAATGAAAATATTGTTAAAAAGAAAAAAAATACATTATTATATAGGAATTAGTGAAATGGTTTACTTACTCAGGATGGTTCAGTGGTAGTGCTGCTGCCTTGCAATGAGGAGACCAAAGTTCACATCCTGGCTGCTTCCTGCATGGAGTTTGCTGGTTCTCATCATTTCCACTTGGATTTCCTCCAGGTGTTCTGTTTTATTCACACAGTCCAATGACATGTATGTTTAGGGGACTGGCCCTAGTGTGTGTGTGTGTGTGTGTGTGTGTGTGTGTTCACACTGCAGTAGACTGGGGCTCAGCCAATGGATTGCAACAGATGCTTGCTGGGAAGGACTCCAGCTGCCCTGCAACACTACCCTGGATAAATGGATTAGGAAGATTGATGGATTATTTCACTCACTCTTAAAAATATTAATTAAGAATGAAAGCTGAACTAAAATTTAAAAAACACAATTTCCTTAGGCTTATCATTTGTACTTCCCGAGATGGCAGTAGTGGAGCTCGAACTCAGTAGCTTTCTAATTTATTTTATTTATTAATGACATGTACTCTAGTTTTAACAAAATTAGCTTTTGCAAGATTTTGGGCCCAGCTGTTTCCTTTGTGTACAGTTTCTTCTCACTCCGCTCCCTCATCTGCCTTTTACATCTATAAGTCTGGCTCCAGCCCTACAGCTTTGTTTCAGTGCTTCAAATGTGTGATACTTTTTTTTTTAATTCATCTATCAATTCCAGGTGTACTTTGTGTTATTGCTGGTGCTTTGGACTTTTTGTTGCCAGAAACAAAAGGCAAAAAATTGCCTGAGACCATCGATGACATTGAACACCCAATAAAGTAAGTTTTATTTTAGATATCTTCAACACAAGCCCATTAAAAATTAGTAGAAAAGCTTAACATCTGGAAAAATGTCTTTTCAGATCAAAACTGGTCTGATTTATTCTTTTATGTGCATAGAGACCATAAAAGAATTAAGATTCTTGTTCAACAGACTCTGGGTTTTGAACAATGAAATACTGTGCGTGTTTTCCAAACTTTAAAGCTGCAAGAAACGCTAAATGGTATAAAAGATTTTTGGCTCTGCCAAGTTTGTAAATAAATGCTTTTGCTTTATGAACAATGGTCTCTAATACCTGGACACTTGTAATGTCTATGCCAACTCCTTTCACCTCCATCACTCAGACTGATCCCTTCTTTTTCCCCCCCAATGAATGTCTCCCTTTCTTTACAACGGTAAACTCCACTTAGAACTGCTTAAATGGTGTTATTTTGGGCAACCTCACACCCACCTTAAAATCATGGATCCCAAGTAATTAAAGTCAAGGTTACAGAACTATCAGGTCTCTATATCTGGGCCGTAAAGACAGTATGCTTGCATGCACAGCTGGTGTAAGGATCTGCCACATCCTAAATGGGGCTCTAGAGGCGTGTATCCCAGAAGTGATTACCCTACAATTTTACCAGCATGTTTTGTCTGTTTCTTAAGTTTAACAATAAGTAAGAGACTTTATTCACCTTTTATGTTCTCCAATATAAAATTCTGTGCTTAAATGAGACAGAGCAGCTGCTCTTCTTTTACTGAAAGAAATCTCCTTTTGGCACATGGGCTGACAGGTTGACTACCTGATGGCCTGAGGAGTTCTGTCTTTGTGAAATCTGAAGCCCTTTCCAGTGTTGAACCTCCTGGTGCAGGAGTCACTTAGCACACAATCCTCATTTCTTCTTCAGGATGTTTTAGCCAAAACCAAGATTCAATTCAAATCAAACTAGAATCGGTTGTCTGTGTCCCAAGGACATCATAATGTGACAGGGTTTAGTTAGTGCCTTTATTTGACAGCCTGGTGTGTGCCCTGATAGTGGCAGTCATCCATGTAATGGACATAGAAAATTCACTAAATTACAAAATGGATCAGTCAATTTTTGTAATATAACAGATAATTTAAAAAAAAAAATCAATTACATTATATATCCAATCAAAATAGGAATCTGTCCCAGACCGGATGGGGACTGCATTTGGAACGTTTGTTCTGCTGTGGATTTGCTGTAGATGTGGTGTCAAACTGAAATCTTGATAAATCTCCATATCTCCCTGTATTCAAATGAACTGGAAGCGCCCAATAAAAAGCCATGCACGCTGAAGTGGTCATGCATTAAAAACAGGAAAACAGTCTTGTTACAGCAAGTTCTTTCATTTCACCTGAGCTTTGCTTTCCATTAAATGGTGATGTACTTTACAGTGCAGAGAATACACTTACATTTTCATACAATTTACATTTTCTATCCTCTAATCCCCCCCCCCCCCCTTTTCTTTTTTGCAGGATTAAAGACATTCATCTTAACAACCTTCACCTGGCATCACCTTTACCTTCAGATGCTTCACAGAACAAAAAACATCCAGAGGTGTGAACTGGAAGCCCCATGCTGAGCCCTACCAATGCTCATTATAGTCTTCTGTTTGAAGACGGCTGCCACGCTTTTTATATTAGAGACTGCCCAGAGTGTCTGCTGTGGACAAGAATGAACAGCTACTGTAGCTGTGTTTGTTACAAGTGTAAAGCAAACTCTACCTCAGTGTTTCTACTGAGGGTTACTTGGGAAAAAAAACAAACATTAATTTTAGATTAAGATGTGAATGTTACAGAGAGCAGTTTGAAGTTCATTCTTCTGCATATCACAGACTCTTGAGCTGTTAGTAGTGCATACAGCCCATGTCAGCTGGAGGGAAGTGATTTTTAGTTTTACAGCTAGAAGAGTGATGGGGAGACTGAGGTTATGATGTTTTCTGTGAGTTTGATTATCTATGCAATTACAAAATGCACTTCAACATACCAGTGAGAGCAGAGCTACACCAATAAAGAACAGCAAGCCCAACACAGCTTAGATTAGCCCAGGTAAGACTTTTCTTAAACAGACTTGTCAGTAATCACCTTCCTCTTTTGAGAGAGAGTAAAAGTCAGTTTAGAATTTGGATATATTTTCAGACAGAAGAGGCAACCACTTTTGAAAGTGAATATCAAGTCAAAACAGAAATAATCATATTTTGTGAACCACAGTTAATGCACAAAGAATGTATATTAACATTTTATATTAAAACAGTACCACTTCTACAGTGCTTAACTGTTTTCATCTTGAAAAGGCAAAGGTGTAAAGTAAGCATTTCTGACAGATGTCCATGGACACCAGTGGGGTGTAAAACATTTGTCATTAGGTAGCCATGCTTTTCAGTATGGAATAGTGCACCTAGTCCTTTAAAGCCAAAGCATGTTGTGGGAGTGTTAGTTTTAGTGCTTTGTGAGACGGGACTGTGTTTCTTGATGCTCCTAAAAGAGTCTTCTCTTTAGCAGAGGTGATCTCAACACTGAAATGCATGCACTGTAAGGGAGCTACAGGTGCAGAAAAGGCTTCCTCCTGGACATAAGATGAAGACCTAAATAGTAATGGCCAGTAAGAACTTAATTCACTTATGATATAATGAAAATACACTAGAAAAATAAGTGTTTATAGTCCAAAACGATCATTTCAGTCACATGTGAAAATGTTACTTGGTCACTATTTCAAGCAGAAGTTACAAATGCCATAATTTTTTTCAACAAAAGTTAATTTTTGTACAGAAAAATATAAATCTGCAAATAAGAAACATTTGAATGTAGATAAAATATAGAGGAAGTCAGATTTTTACAATGGAGGCTGTTTACTTGATAAGTAAGAGTAAAGATGGCGACCTTAACACATATGGGAAATCTTAAAACAAATGAGAATCCAGGACCACTATTGTTTTTCTAACACCTTAAAGTGTGTACTTGATGTAGGAAGGAGACTCTGCAAACTCACAATAAGTACAGCAGATTTGCTGAAAAACACGCTTTTTGGAGGAGCCAAAATTATATTGAAAAAGTGTATAATGTGACATGATACAAAACACTTAAAGGCTTTACTGAACAGACAGATGAAGTGTCCATCTGTATGGCTGCTGTTTGAAGCAAGCACCCTCCATTAACATGTCTGCTTCAGGGCTATTGGCACTCATTACAACAAGGCCTTTTCATTAACAACCTGTGATATGTTCATTTTGGCCTACAGGGTTTCACGCTCTTTATCATTAAAAACTTGTTAGAGACTTGTGGCATGCCAGTTTTTTGACCAACATGTTCCAGCCAGCATTGTGGGTCTTTAGAGAAAGTACTGTATAAGCTAATAACTGAAGATAGTAATACCGTTACTCTAAAAACACTTGATCGTTGATTAAGGAAAAGTTTACTTTCTTAAATGGATAGCTATGTTCTGCTAAGCTGAAAACTCTTAACAGAGTAAAACAAAAATGTGGTTCAGGTCCACAATGAAGACACAGCTAGTGGCATGCTCCATTTGTGACTGCACCAGACATCCCACACTTAAAATTTTATATATAATACTTTATATACAAAAACTATACAGTCCCATACATTATATTAAATGTCAATTTTACAAAAGCAGGTTTCGCTTCAGAAACATTTTATTTAAAATTAAATGGGAAATGCAAATATCAAAATAACATAAATGAAGTATAACAAAAATAAATAAAAGTTAAACGTTCTTTATAAAACAAAATGCAAAACACTGATAACAAAAAAACAGATGTGTAAACAACTTGCACAAACCAAGCTCTTAAATATCTTTTTTGTCATTTTACCTTTAATGCTCTTCACCAGGTAATTCTAAACTTTGCTACAATCCAGTGGAGCGGACAGTGTTGTCAGTTGAGGCACCTGTGTTCAGCTTGATGAGCAAATACAATAATTAGATTGTACTTGGTTTGGTTTTGATATATATATATTTTAAATAAAAAAAACACATAATTTTTTTAAAATTAAAAGTAAAAACAAAGGAGACCGCCCCCAGCAGGCTGAATGTTGACTCAGGAATGCAAACATAACCATTACTGCATTAGATAGATAAGTAAATGTTTCAGCCCATTTTTAAAAATTCCATCATTACAATAATGGGCACTTAGTGGCAAAAGGTCATTTCAAACCGAAGACAGACAAAACTGTTTTGGTACCTATTCATAATATTGCTTGAATCTCTAAATATATAGTTGCATTTCTTGTAATACTTACTAGTCTTTGTTACACAGAAAAGGCCTAAAAACCTTAATATTATAGAAGGCAGTAGGACTAATAAAGGAAATATTTCAATACAGAACATAATTATTTTTTTTCTTCTTCTACATGAACAAATTCCAATATGAAGCGTACATTTTCAAGGAAGGATAATGAACAACAGAGGCATTTTAAACCTTGTACTCCTCAAATCTATTTTACTCTGTGACCATCAAACTTTGGCAGCCATTTCTTCCATTGGTGATTTTTCATGAACAAAATGTTAGTTCACCTGACATTTTCAGACCAAATAAAGACTTGTACCTTCTTTTGTAGAGTATGTTAAAGAATATTGGCAGAACAGTAACATCATTACACAGTTGACCAGTTTTCAATTGCCCTGAAAGCCTCTGTAACAGCAGGATCATCCACCACATGTACACTGTTAATGGGGAAGTAACACACCAGGGAGAAAACAAGATTTCTATTAGCTGCAACATTATATTTGTGGCTTCAGGTCTGATTTTAGTGCAAATATTAAAACAGTGGTGATGGATTTAGTTGGAAACACTGGTGTGCTTTTTTTTCTATTTAAATAAAATACATATAAAAATTAAACATTGTTTTGTAAAGTCTTTAATTACCAGAAATAAATATGTTGTATTTTGTAATAGGCAATCACAATAATGGGAACTATTTATATCCACTAAAATCCTTGTCATTCCCATTAACTTATTTAACAAGTAATGCTTAATGTGTTTCACCACAAGGACCCTCCCAACCCCCCTCCCAAGAAGAAATACTCAAATGAGTGGAATCACAAGTCAGAGTTTTTCACAACAGCGTAAGTACTTGTATGGAACATAAACAATGTCCATTTCTGTTTGTACAAAACAAATCCTTAAATAGGATACATATTTGCATTTACTGGATTGGTTGTAGTAAAAGGACTAATAAAAAATCCCAACTAATCCAGTAATGAGTTATACACAGTTAACCATTTCTTCCGATGGTTAAGTATTCCTATACATTATGTTGATGATGTCCTATAAACACCAAAGGACTTGTGCCTTAATAGAATCCTAAGACTCATGGCACATATTAAAATGAACATATGACACCTTATGAATGAGAAGAAGTGGCTATCTTCAAATAGTATCAAAATGATTCTATCTGTGGAAGATGGAAATAAAATTTAACTGAGGATGGAATTAAATATCTGCTATTCATCTGGATTGAACAGTAGGGACCCTGTTTTTACAGTGATATTAGTATTTCTACAGTACAAATCGTTATAACTAACTATACACAAAAGCGGTTACTAGTTAGGGTTGTTTTCATGGTTGTGTTTCATAAACATGTTGGTTCAGGAGTATACTCCACACCCTGTTGAGATGATCCAGCATATGGGTTAACTGGCAGTATCAGGAAGATTTTGGAGTTATGCCCAAATTAGTGTTTCAAGGATTATATTCTAAACCGTTCACATAGTGACCCTGATAACAACTTAACAGGCAAGAAGATTTCACTTTTTGTTTATAAAATGATCATGCAATGAGCTATACTTTCCCTAAAGTAGACTTATTTTAAGATAACTACAAAGTGCTCTGTTTATTTCAGCAAAAATATGTTGTTAAAGGCTTAAAAAATAAACAAGGACATGAAAGTGAGCATTCACGCTGTTCTTATTTTCACTTAACTGTAATTTCTCCCATCTGTACTGTCACTTATGTGCTAGAGATTCGTCTCCCTCTCTATTGGGATTAAACTTGTTGAAGCGTAGACTAAATTCCCGCTCAGATCCAATGCTTTCAAATTCAGAGGAAGCAGACACATTTGGGCAGCGTTCCGAATGTAACTCTGGATGGCCCTGTGCCAAGGCAGGCGTAGATGGAGATGATCTTGCTCCTTGGGAAACTGAACTAGATCTTGACTTTTGCAGCACAGGACTGGTTAATCCTAAACTGCTCAATGCATCCAGGGTGCCATCAGGGTCAATCATAACGTTGATCACTTTTGAAAGAACATAAAGACATAATTACATAGTAAGAAGGAGTAAAGCATGAGTGAAAAAAGCTAATCAAGTTTAAACCTTATTTCAATATCAAATAGAAATGATGCATACATTTTACAGACAAGAGGATCCAAGCTATCTTTTCTTAAATCATAATTTTATTATAAATGAATTATATATTATTGAGCCGATACTGAAAATGGTGTTTTTGTTTTATTTTAAATGTCACGGAACTTCAGATATTCAGACATTAACATACATGCATACTATCATCATCACATTATCATCTAATGTGTTTTCAATATACAATTAGATGCTCGAATAATCCTTCTGTATTGCATTTTTTTTACTTCAGTTTTTTCCTGTTTGTACCACTACTGTTTAAAGGCAGTGCAGGTTACGATTATGTAAGCAGGATGCAAATTCAGGTTTTCTGAATAAACAACTGGGACAAGAATTTCAGAATCTCCCCCAGTTTTGAAATTTTACATTAAGCACTAAAGGTGCTACAACTTAAATTATGTTTTTATATAACTGTATACTCAAAATTTCTTCCCATAATACTGGAATGAGAATGAACTGCATTGCAAATTGTTTTTATCTTATTAACTTTATTTAACAAAAAACAGTACATTTGAGTATGCTATGCTTGTTTTAAAGACAAGCTACATGTGTAACACACTGCATGGTCCGTAGACTTCAGCGAATTAGGCACTCTAGTTCAGTGCACAGTGTTGCAGAGCACTCCTACAGAAGAATTATCATTCAGCATACTTGACAGATAATTTAAAAAAATGCAGTGGTTACACCTATTAGAAAGTATAGCCAAATTGAATTAACATTACCTTGCAGTTGTTTTTCAACTCTTTTCAGTTCCTGTAATATTGAAGAAATTTCCTAGATAAAGAGAGAAAATAAATACAAATTACAAAAAACATTTTAACTGTATAACAGAAACCTTTGACCAATGCCGCATTATCTATAAATATTTTGCTTAAGTAAATCACCGTAGAATTTGTATTTACCTAGATATCCTTATTTAGGATAAATACTAACCATGTAATGAAACCAGCATACTAATCTTCCACAAATGTTAAATGTCTTATCTCATTAGGAATCATTCATCTGTTTACTGCAGCTACCTCACAGCACCTTTATTTAGAGCGGATGATCAATGTATTATACACAATAGCTACAAATATCTTTAAAGTTTTACATGTAGCAATGATCTAAGCTCAAACAATTCAGTATGTCACTGTGGTCTGCATATTTAGTAAGTTTTGCACTCACATGCACAACTTGCTTATGAAATATTATTCTTTTAAATATATTTCATTGGCCCTGCCATGTGAAGCACAGAGAATGTTCTGAGGTCCAGAGGTTTGTAGTAAAAATGTGGATGGCTGGGTGTTTCTTGTTTATTTTTTTCATTGAGGGGGTTGGTTGGGCTATGAAGTTCCCAGATAAACACAGATTTATTTCTATTACCAAGATAATATTTTCTTAAAGCTGTCAAAGTAATTACCACATCCCAGCAAATGGACACCATACACGACAGACCAGAAAAATCTCTCAGCTGCCTGGACTTTTAAATTGCACCACTCTGTAACCTTCCACCCTCCAAATTTCTGTACATTCCAAAAGTACATGGAGAAGATAATGGCTAGGCTGTTAATAGTGACTTGCTTGACTAAGACAGCAAGAAAGAGCATGAGCATCCTAACTACTGTATCTGTATTCTTCCCATTGAATTCCAATGGGCAGATCTTGGTGTAGATTGCACAATGAATGATTATTTAATACAAGCTAAGTGTAAAAATTATTATCTGTATTGTTATTACTTTTTTTCATTATTCTGTAGCTTTGGGGCAGCACTGTAAGTGGAACTACCCCTCCATAGTACATTTCACAACACTGAACCTAGTCCAGGTGTGGAGTTAATACTTTCCTTCTGTATACACGCCTTACGTTGTCAGCTACAATTTAAGTACAAGACTTCTTGCATTGTGAAATGCAGAATGAAAAACATATTGGAATATTTGCCTTTTTTCTGGCAAATGTGTAGTTTGCTCCATTAATTGAATCATATTAATGACAACCATGACTGTGGCAAACAATGCCTAATGCCGAAAGACTGCAGCTACTCTAGCAATAGGCTCATTAATGTGCTCATTAGAAAATAACTTAACTACTTTGGAAAGCAGAATGAAAATCATGATCATGATAAAAATCTAAAAACCAAACTTGACAGCTTGCTTAATTAGGTAATAGTCCAATTAAAAACACGTCGATTGGGACAAAATTTGCAGTCACATGTGGTCCCCAGGGCTAAGTTTGAGAACTACAGATGTAATGCATTATTATCTAAAAAAAAAAAAAAAAAAAGGTCACCTTAAAATTTTATAATAAAAAGAAAAATACCTGCATCTCCTGCAATTATCTAAAAATATATTACTGTCAATTTATTGCTGAACACCAAGAAAAGCAAATTAAACCAAGAAACTGAAGTCTAATTATTACACACAGTAATGAATTAGTCTCTTCTTTTATGAAAATGATTTGCAGGATCTAAACTCACAGGCACTGTTGTAGAACATATGGATATTTTTAATTTTAAGTGGTACTATAATGATATGGATACCAAGAATATGAACAAAATGGAGCATACATCCATCATTATGAATATTGAATAGTTCAATTTTTATTAAGGAATTAAACATTTGCTTCATAGGAACTTGGAACAAAGTGTGCAGTCTCTTACCCTGTTAGAGGTTTTCAAAAGTGGCACATCGCTTTCAGCATGTAATTTATTTTCTATCTCTTCCCAATTTCTGTCCTTGTCCTTAAACAATATTCTGAAGAAAAAAAAATAATAAAATGCCATTATAAAATAAAAAAAAAAAATAGTTACTGTGTTACTCTGTTTCTAGCAAATGAGAAGTTTAGATTAAAATACTTTCTCCTGTTTGTATATAGTAAGTCAAGTATCAACTGAGCAGGGAGGAATGGAGATGTATAGAGGTCCTAAATGTAGCTGGGTGAACATACTTATGAACATACAGTAAATGTAAAATAGAATGTTAAAAGTGAATTTGTTCTTTAACTGGCTGATACAAATTTAAATTCATGGTTATTTTATAAGATATAATAGGTATTCATATCCATCAGTTGCTCCTAATATATTGAAGTTCCACTCTGTTTCATCTCATTTTGATTTCTGAAATCATTTTTCTGATGAGGGCCACAGAGGTAGCTGGCTATAAACAATAAAAATGAAAACTACATACATGAAGTAGGTCTTCTGATACTTTAATAAATGTAATATCAACAGTTTCTTTCACTTGAAATGTGTATAATTAAGACCATGGTTTATGTCTCTAAATGTATTCTTACATATATAAAATGGAAAAAAAGTCTTCCTGGCCAAGATTGTGAAAATGATAATGTAACAAAGAGGAGTATTTACCTGATTTTTCCTGCTGTTTTTTCCACATGCTGTCTTATTTTCAATGAAAGTTGAGCCACAGAAGTAAGCAACAAACTGTCCAAAACAGCCTATAAACATAAATAAATATGTAATGCATAGGCTCATGTGACCTTTCGATGGTTACACTGTACAATAGTTTAGCCACAAAAAACTGCAATAGAGAAATACAATGCATGTGAAAACATATAGAGACCTCAAATTGTTTCATACATGTTCCTTTATTCGTCACAAATCTATTGTTAATGTAAAACACTGCACATTTACATAAGTAACAAACTAACAGTTAATAATTGACTGTAATAGAGGAAGGGGTATGTGTGAATGACATAACTAGGCTGCTATACTGTACTACAGAATATACCGTATACTTGTTTGTCAAACACTAATCTATTGCACAAACACAAGTGAAAAAGTTGTTACAGGGTTGCTAAGCAAACACATATTAGAATATTAGTGCAGCTGTGACACATATCCTTGGATCCAAACATGTGCCCTGTTATTTTTGTATATCCTCCGTGAGTCTTGTTTTAGTTTCCCTAGAGCATGTAGGAATAGGGTGGCATACCCTTGGAATCCTGTGGGTAGAGTTTAGTTAGGCAATGGTGATTGACTTGCAGACAGCCACAAAGTAATATAGACAACTCAGGAAAGGTAGGTTGTCATCCAAGCATTTCTCATCAATGGCAGGAAAACACTACCCCGAATTGGTGATATCATTGAGAGGTGGAAGGAACACTTTGAGGAACTCTTAACCCCAGCTTTTATACCATCCTTGAAGAGTGCAATGTCCAAAGCACAGGCTGGGTTGCATCCATCAGCAAGTGATTTAAAAGCTTTATAGAGGCAAGGCTGCAGGGATAGAGGAGATTAAACCAGAATTTCTGAAAACAATGGAATCTGTGATGGTGTTTTGGATAACACTCCACTTGAATGCCTAATGGATGGCAGTGACTTGAGGGGAGAAGATTGTGTATTTCAAAAAAAAATAAAAAAATCAGTATTTGTGTTTGCATACTTGGTTGTTTTTTGTGGGTGTTCACCTCAGCATATATGGGGTTTTGTCTCCATTCTGATTCATAATTTTCATTGCCATGATACACATGTAGAGCTGGGGCTGTCATCTGTACACCATCCAATTACGATTGCTGATGAACACTAAACTTTTTCATGAATAGGATGATAATTAGCATCTCCAAAAATTAAGGGCCTCTCCTGGGAAAGAGTAGCTTGTTCTCCGGAGGAATGGGATTTTCATCTGCTTTAGGTAAATTAATTCAAGTACCTCAGATCTTAATAATGAGTGTGAGAGTATAGGTGACTGAAAGATTGATCAATAAATCTGTACAAAGGCATTAGTGTTATGAGTGTAGTGGTTGGGATAAGGGAGCAAAGTCTGTGGGCAGCCATGGTCATGAGCTCTGAGTAATACTTGAAAAAAAATACATCAAACTGAGGTTTCAAGGCAGAGTTGCTGGGCTGTCCATAAAAGAGCAAGGCATTCAGAGCAGACCTTATGTTGCTCTAGATTGAGAGGAGCCAATGGAAGAGGCTTGGACACATAGTTAGGATGTCACCAGGTGCCTGCCATAGAAGGTGTACATGGCACAGGCCACTGGCAGGAAAACTGAGGAGCAGACCAAGGTGATATTATATCTTTTAATTATCCTGGGAGCATCAGGGTATTTCCTCAAAAAAGTCTGGAGAAAGTCTGGTCAGCCCTATGTAGCATGTTGCCATTTAAGCCTCAACAGTGAAAGCAGAAAGACAATGATGATGACCAACATTGTATACATTAAGACATTCATTACAATTTCATTTTTAGAGAAAACAGAGGGAACTTTTCAACCTTGTAATAATAATCCACTAGAAGCAAATCTGGCCCCCTGTTGTTTTAAGCACTTTATAATGTTTTTAGAATATCTTTTGTTTAAAAGGTATTTTACTTATTGACAATACTTACTTCATCTCGGTTCCATGTTCTCCTCCTAATGGCAGCCTGGGTGTCAGGAGCATCTGGGTTGCGGTGGCGGAGTTCAACTGGCCTTCCATTGATCTCAGGGGCTTTGTTGTGCACTACTGGAGGAATCTTTCTAAAATTTAGACTTTCATCAAATACTCTATCCACCAGCTAGAAAATAAATATATGAAAATAATGACATCTATTGTAAAAACTTGAAATACTACAAATTTTATTTGATATGTGACATTAGTAATGGTTATCAATATTAGAAATGCAATGCTGAACAATAAAAACACGTTATGCACATCATAAAATTTTGGACATGACAAATTGTTAGAGTGTAGCTAGTTTAAAAAAAAAAAAAAATCAAAATTTTGCCCTACTTTTTTGCTTATAGTGTATATAGCGGTGTGCTCTGCTTCTGCCTCTATTTACATATGTACAGTCTCACTATGTGTATCTGTTGAAGGAAGAAGTAGAAGACAATACAATACTAATGTCTGTAACTATTTTCTCTTCCAACCCAATGGCATAGCAATTAAAAATAATCAAAATATGTCTGCTTTTTTCCTTTTGCATTTCTTTTTCTGTGCATGTGTGTCAGTCATCCAGTGCCACGAATCTGAATTCTACATCCTATGTTGTCTGTGTGGCACTCCAATGTCTATGGACGGTTTTTCTCCAGGTACTCCCAAAGAGGTGTGTGTTATACTGGCTTGTGCTTCTAAATTTGGCCCCATGTGAGTGTGCTTATGGGGTCTTGTGATGGAATGGCACCCAGGTTATGCTTTTTCCCAGGGAACCTGAACTGAGTGTTATGCGTTTTTCTAAAAACATAATTCACCAACAAACGTAAAATAAGCATCTTGAGGTTTAATTTTTTTTTTCTTTTGGTAAACAGGCATAACATTACTAGGCTAAGGTTAATGTTACAAATGACTGTAGTTAGTGTATGTTAAGTGTGTGGTATTGAACATTAACAAGAATACAACTGCATGAATAACTCAAACATGAAAGGACAGAGTCATTTTATTATCAATATGGGAAGACACACTTATGGTTAGGTTTCCTTGTGTTTATGGGTATGCACAAGTGTTTTCAATAAATACACAAAATTTTATTAAAACTAAGGAATTCAATACTGCTTGTGCTGAAGTTACATGTGCTGCCAACACAGAAAGACTGATATAAATATAACAGAACAACAATAAAAATAAAAAATACAAAGTAATATGAAGGGCAACCATTTGTGGATGGTCTATAATAAGTTCCACCATAGCCCGAGTAGAAACCTAGGTTAAAAGCCTGGTGGAGCGAAATCAGTCATTTATGGTCATTATAGTTCCATGTAAATTTGAAAATTTTTTAAGTTCAATTTTTTTCAGTTTAATATTAATGTAAAACACTAAGTAAGATGTTAATAGGTGGTCAACTCTCTTTTATATGGAGAGCAAAAAAAAGACACTGAAAATCCAATGTAGAAGGTGATATGGTGCTAATTTGACTTAAGCTGTACTATTATGTTGTGAATTTTTGTAATCTGAGACAACGGAAAGAGGGAGAAAGTACAGAAAACACTCCTGTCTGGTTGGACCTGAAAGAAAATCTTGCAAGAACTCTCTTTTTTATGCTTTGCTCTGTTGATCAATAATCATTGCCCATTTGCTAGTACTGTAATCAGATTTTGCATCATCCACTTAGAATATGTAACTAATGCAGAAAACTCTTTAAAAAAGCTAATACTGTTGTATGCTATGCCATTACAGTATTTAATTTATGAAAGTCATTTGGCATTTCAACCTTTAAGGATCTTTATATTGATAACTAAGGGGATCCCTCCGACGTTAGAGAAAGCAATTGTATTAAACAGATGGTATATAGAAGAGCATTCAGGTTGCGGGAGGAAGACTGTTTGGTCCTTAGACAGTTGTACTGAAATACTCAAGTAACCGATTTTCTATCTATAATAACTATTTTAAATACCAATGAATAATAAAACATAGTAAAAAGTAAAACTTAATAAAAAGTAAACAAAAAATTAAATTACATTAATGCCTCATCAAAAACAATATTATGAATTATTTTATCCTCTAACTTACATTCTATAAACGTTGCTTTTTTGCATTTCTGTTCGCATATACAGTAGTTTGGGAAATTTTTCTCTCTCATTCATTGGACGATTCTCTTTGTTCTTGATTTTTATTATATGCAGCTCTTTTTTTGTTAATTTTCTTTTTTTCGACGTCCATTATCAGTTCTTGCCACTGTTTTTCTAACGTGATCTAGAATTCGACATTCTTAACTAGATCGTTTGCTTTTTTGCCTTGCTATTATAACCGACTGCATTAAAGGGCAAGTTAGCAGCACTGACAGCGTCACGGGGTGGTACAGAGACAGGTTGTGCGCAGTAGGGTAGTCAAGGGTAGTGGTCAAGGCTGATTAATATGGACATGACGGAGAACTTTTTTTTAATATAATAGAGATTTGTTTACATTGTTTGATCAAATACATTATAAATGTGAAATTACTTTGAACACAAATATTTTTCGATTTATAAGACAGGAACATTGTAAAATGCAATTTGCCTAACACCCCCAATCCTCTATCAGCACTCATACTTGAAAATATTTTGATTAGTAATGAACAGAATATTGTTAGAATTTCAAGACTATATCAATACCACAGTGCTCAATGCCAGACAACCTAAAGGAATGCAGAGAAAGAAACCTCTCTATCAATATTTCAGGTAAGGAGTGGAATTTAATCATTCACAAAATTCATGCTACATCAATTTGTGCAAAGCATGCTGTAATTGAGATGAAAAGTATACATTACACATGCCTCTTCAGATTAAAATAATTTAAAATATATCAGGGATTGCGCACTAATTGTAAATGATGCCATGTTCTGGGAATTTCAATCTTTATAGACAGAGAAATTTTCTTGTTTATCAGATACAATTGGATTTATGACCATCTCAGATCCTCTTACATACAGTAATGTTTGGAGTTATTTCTGATGGAGTTAGACAATCTAATGATAAAGTCACGGTGATTTCCTGCACTACACTGTTTTTGTGTTGACTAATCTTGCTCAACTGGAAGAATATCAATGACTTAATGCACCCTCCTGATTTGAATCAACATCCTATACAGTAAAACGGCAATCACCTGATTCATGAATAATCTCAAACAATTTGTTTGGATAATCAATGCTGAACTGTATTTTCTAAAGCTAGAAATAAATTACATTTCCTTGTAAGAAACTGTGAAGACCACCTTTAAAATCTGGCAAGAAGTCATTGTTATTTTAAAATTAGTCTGACAAGCCCATTTTAACATTTTGGCTATGCCCTTAATTTTTTAAAATCTACTTTGGGTAAAGATGGCGTTTTAGTATGGTTTAAGATTTTAAGACCAATTTTTAACTCTGTAATTAATGGGACTCATTGTATTTCTGATTGGATTTGTAATAATGACTTGGAAGTAAATGTATTTACAAAAAAAAAGTCATTCACTGTGCAAAACAACATAAAAGTACTCATATTTATTCTCTTAAATTCAATCCAAGTAAGAAAAAATAATCTGTCACACAGTAAGTACAGTAAGTATCACTTTACTCTTTTGCTATGATTTATATACAATGTTCATCCATTTACTGAATTTGTCTAAATGAATTTTAAGGGCAAATGTTCATCCCAGTGGCACTGAGTACAAGGCAGATACCAATCAACAACAGACAGAACAATTCTTTGTCACCTATACAGGGCCAATTTACAGTTGTCGACCTATCAAATATATCTTTACAGTATAGTAGGAAGAAACCAACACAAACAGGGGGAGAATGTGTAAACTCCACACTGTGACCAGAATGTATTCATATCCAGTATCCTGGAGCTGTGAGGCAACATGTGTGACTATAAAATCTGCAAATTGAATTCTGTAGGATCTAAAAAATATGCTCATGTTTGACCTTTTAGAAACAAACTTATGTAACTTCATATTATCTTTAAGGAAAATGCATGCACACAGCAAAACATCTATACTAAAGTTTTAAGTCAATTAGTCCAATAGAAAAATATAACTATAATAAATAGAATACAGATTTCTGCTCTAAATATTACACATGTCATATGTTGAAAGCAAGCAAAATATTTTAATAGCATTACCAGAAAATGTTTTTAATCTTCTCATAATTATTTCAAATTTTTCAAAATGTAAATATAGTCTAAGAAACTCCTGCATATTTTATACGTAAAATATAATTATTCTAAGAAGAAGTGCTGAAAGTAAGACATACATAGATATTGTAGTTACAACATATTTCATAAATGTTTAAATTGTAAATAAGCAAATTACTATGAACAGCATCAAGGAGAAGGAAGGAGAATCCTTGTCATCATGCAAGTATAATGAAAGCTGGTATTTGCACAGTATAAAATGGCTACTGATTTCAAAGTACAAATGTCCATGCAACATCAATCAGTGGTTGTCTAACTTGATCCCAGAGTAGGCACGTGTCTACTTGTGTTTGTTCCAAATATTTAATTTCATTATTATTTCCAAATTCCTTTTTTCTTTCAGAGCAAATTTCTCAGCTATCTCATTTAATTTCCCAATCCACAGTGCATGATTTGGTTCTATGTGAAAGTTAAAAATTCCAGGTGGTGGTGGAGTCTAACAGCCTTGAGAAGGATAAGCTAGGACTGAGGGAAGGATACATCGATGTACTTTTGTTATTATTACAGTTAAATGACTGACTTAAATGTTTTTTTTTTCCTTTTTTCATTTTACTTTATTGTCAACAGTGTGTTCCCTTAATTGCTTCTAAATAACAAACAGCAAATATCAATTTAATTGCCATTGTGTACTAAGGTGTTGCTAATTTACTGCCACACACACCTATATATTCACTTCAAGCACATAAAAAAGAAAAAAAGAAAAACCTTAAGAAGTAACTTCAGGAACACAAATTTGTTCCATTGAATAAAACATTACAATTCCTTATAAATGAATGTCAGGGATTTTCATTTTAGTGGAGTGAAAACCACCAGACACAATGGCATTCTATAAACAAGTATGAGAAACCAGAGAAATAAATGGATTATTCCACAGTTAGGCTTGCTAGGATTCTTAGCTACATTTACTTATTTGAGGAATTTTATCAGAATACCAAAAAAAATCACTGTTACAATCTAAAAATGGATAGAGAAAACGTAAAACTGTATGTGAATTAGCAATGAAACTAATGACAAAAGAAAATATAGGATTACAGTTTTTTCAGTCTGAAGAAAAAATGATTTAATGTACCGGTAATTTAAATTCTTTCCAGATATTCACTTTACTGTGTGTCATAGAAATGGTAATCTTCAAAGTGTAACGTCATTTCTAAGGCTATCAGGTTCAATTCTGGCAACTGAAATAAGTGAACATGTCACAACCGAACAAAAATACTATGGTTGCGTCATTTTGCTGAATATGTCCTCTCTTGTCTTGTGGTATTTTCAGAGTGCACAAGTTAAAAAAAATGATGGAAAAAATTATACATGCAAAAATTTACATAAATGGAAAAAATAACTAGATGATGTACTGCTTTTTTGTTCTCTATTTACATTATTGACCTAGTTGTGTGAAATAAACATAAACTTAATAAAATTAAATACATTTTATTAACCCTAAAATGAAAATACTGGAAAACCTTAAAATGAGATTGCTTTCTGCCAAAATCACATTTTTGCTATACAGAAAAGCAAAATGTCTCATTAACTTGCAACATATTTATCTTAGTTGGCAAATGTTATTTTACCAACTGTATCAAATATGTTGACCATGATGATTGGAAACTATCTTTACATACTAAACTTACAGTAATGCAATGCTATGACACAGTTGCAGTCACAACTGAGATAATGGTAGTATGAATGTCATTCTAGTTTTTCAATTTTGATATCTAAATTGAATTCTAATGTACATTCACAATTTAAATTAAACAAATTATATTAGTATGAATATTAGCTAGAAAAGCGCAAATCATACAGAAATAAGAGCAAAAAGAGGCAGAAATGGAAACAGACACATAACTACAAAACAATCAAAGCATGCATGCTGCAAATAAAAGAATAAAACAGAAAAAAGAACCTTCTGCATTCCTCCACCATGAGGCAGCCCTACCTCTTCTCGGGTGTCAATGGCGGAGCCAGGTGTAGTGGCCGCTGTGCTTACTGTGGTACTGGGTGCAGTGCCTGATGAGCTCACAGAGTCAATTTCTCCTGCCACGTCATGGATCTCCCGGGCCAGAATGGCCAGGTCCTTAGCCAGATCTTGGCTGATCCTACGCACACAGGGGAACAACCTATTATACATCAAACGGGGTTAGGGAAAATGGTGTGTAGATAACAATCCTTATAAGTTACTCTTAATATCTACCCCTAAGTAAGATTCTTAACATTTGTCATTTACACATTTCTTATAAAACACAGTCATTGCTGAATCATCATGACAGCCTGTCTTTGGATTATTGCAGTAAATACTGCTACACTGTATAGTACTCATGAAAATCAGTAAATTGTAATGAACATATTTTAAAGCACATCAAAAAAGCTATACTACACTCACTTGTTCACAGAGAAACCTTATCTAGCTTTTCAGCACATAACATATTTTGAATAAACTGGCAACTTTTTTTTATCTGTAATATTTCTAATCAAAAAGGAACAACATCAGATAGCAATGTCGATCTGCAAAAAGTATGTGTTCCATATGTCTTTACTTCCTAGAACTATGGGGACCTTCCAAAGAATATACAGACTTGAAAAGTACTTTGAATAAAATGGATTAAACCTGTTAGGTGTCTACCACTGTCCTTACATAAGCTTGTTCCATAATTCATTTTGTGTCCAAAACAGTGAAGGATACTAGTTCTGACTGAAAAATGAATAAAAGCAACAGTGAAAAGAATTCAAAAGACAATGAACTTATATTTTCAGAGAATTGTATTATTTTAAGAAATAAAAAAATTGCATTTACATTGACACTTTTTTTTTCAATTAATGACTTTTTTCCCTCATGTAACACAGATCCAGTCTTTTTAGGGAAGTGTGATAATGTACAAAACTCATATATGGTCATACAACAGTTTTATATGAGGTGCTTAAACTGATGCAGACATTGTGCTTGGAAAAAAAAGTAACATAAAGTGGACATAAGTATTTGAGGCAACTGTTACCAGAAAACACAACCCATTGCTTCATGTTTTCTTAAGCAGGTGGTTTGCCTCCACTACATATTTTTTGCTGTGAATTTCAAATGTTAATATTTACAGTCAAATTGTCCAAGTCACATTATTTTAAACCAGGTTTGCATCAAAATTCTCCACATCTTGAACCCACAAGTTCTGGCTTCTCTCTCGTGTGCACGTTTCTATATACAGATATGGCAATGATGACTGCGAAGAAACAGCTATAATCTTTCATTTGCTATTTTCCATTCTAATCATTATGAGCTGACAGATTCACAGGCATCCTGCACTAAAAACAGTGTTAAGTAGTGCAGCTGGCAGCATGCTGTTATTGTTCATGGTGGTCTATTAGGTCCATCTGTTTTATTAACTTTGCACATATGGGACACATTCTAGATTAATGTGCAGTATTTACAACCTCCTCAGTCATATTTGAATTGCTTGCAAAATTTCTTTTAGTCAACAAAAAAAAAAAAAAAAAAAAACAAATCGCATTTCAGCCAGAATTGGAGTCGGGTCAATTTTAGCTGTATGAGCATAGCCTTTATGTAAAACAATGATTAGTAACACATTTGGGGTGGTTCTTGCATATTGCTCATTCCTGCTGAGCTAGGCTCATTAAATTGCTAAGATGAATGGATGAGCCAAAAACACTCGAAATTTGATTCGGATACTGTTAGTGCTGTCATTAGAGGAGTGTGACCTATACTTTTTTTTTAATCCTAAAGTTAAATAAATCGTGTTACTGAAATAAGTCATTTCAGAATTAAACACTTGTCTAAAATTTGAAGTTGTTATAGAAGTACGCTGAAATGCTCAACAATATAAATTGTATAGAAACACAGTTTAACTGCTCTGAAATGTTTTGAATAGTATAAAATACAAGAAGTATGTTGTAAGAGAGAAACCAGTTTACAGTTATTCCTACTGGACAGGCCAAGTGCTTTTACTGCATTACAGACTACCGAGGAACACCGCTGATGGCGACAGGTGTTGTCAGAAGCGTTTCCTGCTCTTTCATGGAGCACAGCTTCATCTTGTGTTTTTTTCTACACTCAGTGTATTTGACAGGATCATGTCCGATGCAGCAGACTAACTGATCATTTTGGCCGGTCTACAAGCCCTGAACAGACAGATGCGGCAGCTATAGCTCCAGGTGTCTAACCACCAGACCACAAATGCTGACGTGGCAGGGCAAAAAATAGATAAAACACCCGCCATCTCCCAAGGTTACAAGGCAAAACCTGCCCAAGTACTAGAGGTTTTCTTACTTGTTTATGAACAATCTGCTATGAGATATTGGTGGCCTTTTCAGGACTTTGTCTACCTCACAGCTTACTTCTACAGTAGATAGGGGAGGCTATACAGGCTTAGTTTAATTTGGTTGAGTATTAAGCAGGCAATTACTATATTCTGAAAAAATAAATTCTTGTGCAGCATGGGGTCACAGTAAATGTTTTACTCATGTGTGCCAAAAATGTCAGTAAGATTTAGCATTTGGCAGATTTGGCACCAAGCCAGTAAGGCTACTAGTTTTTGATTTGTGGGGAAGGACAAGTAAGTGATTACAACCCATGGTTAACACAAGAAATAAAACTGTGAAGATCATACTGGCAGAACTAGTATTACAGATCGTCATTTTCAAATCTGTTTAGGGACATATGTGGAAGGAAGTGTAAAATCATATTGAAATAATAGACACAGTTTCTTGGACAGAAGACTGAAAACCATTAAGAAGAGGAAGAAAGGACCACCCTAAAATCATCTGCCAAAAATTTAGAGACCTCTTGACAAAGAAAACCAGAAAAACAGGAACCAACTGCCTGCAGCTAAGAGCAAATCAAATGTTACAAATGTATGAAGTTATGTCCTATCGTATCCATCTATCCCCACTTAGCCAAGTCAACAGAATGCAGATTGTGTACAGGCTGATGGTATTGTGTGGTCACTGCACGTTTATCTATGTCTAACCCCTAGTGCGAAAACATTTGGCTGAATGAGAATAAACATGCTTCCCTACTAAATTCAGAGAGCAACACAACTACAGTTGTCCTCAATTTCTTACCCAAGCACAGATAAAGCAGCCTCTGAGAATTCTCTAATGCAACCAGGCAAAGTTTTGTGGAGTCTTTACATTGCTTGTTCAACAAGGAAGAAGAAGGCAAACAGATATAGTGCCACCCCACTTATGCATATTACGTGTGGTGGCACGGTGGCTTAAACTGCTGCCTCAAATATTCATCACCGTGGGCTTGAATTCTGAGCCCGTTTGTTGCTCATGTGAAGTTTGCATGCTCTCAATGTGCTTACAATAATTTTCCTCCCAAATCTTGGAACCTGCTGGTTAGGTCAACTTACATTCCTATATTAGCCGTGTGTGTGTCACAATGGGAGTGCATATGATTGGGCCATGCAATTTACAGGCAACCTACTCAGGGCAGTTTTCCTGTTTTATGTCCAGTAATGTTGGGATTGCCTCTGGGCCTCCCACAGTTCTAAACTGAATTAAATGCCTTTGAAAATGTTACTTTATATACAATATATGTATATGTACATACATAAACAAGTTTAAAAACTCAACATTAAATAATTTTGGAAAAGGTGAATACCTGGCTATTTCCTCGCTATGTGCAGTCCAGTCTCTGATGTAATCCTCCTGCTCCTTCATCTTGTGTTTAAGGACAACACCTCCAAGGCTGAGGGAGGGAACATTTGGAACCCGTGCAGTCCTCAAAGCAGTACCGACACGTAATCGTGCATGTTTAGGAGAGTTCAGATTGGATCCAAACTCATCTTCTGATGTAGAGGCATAATCTGGGGGCATGCGCCTCCATCTAGCATTTACTGAACAAAATTAAGAAAGAATAATTAAACTCAATATTTTTATAAATGCAACACAAAGAGAAAAAAAAACAATTCTAAAACAATTAGGAAAGAAGACTGCAAATCCAAATTTCAAACAAATAACCTACTTAATAATTCTTCAGCTTTAAAACAATTTTCAACCAATCAAAACTGTTATGCTGAAGAATTAAAGTATACTGACAAAACATAATTTTTGTTTCATGTTGCAAACAGATTTGATTACACATCTGGCTTTATGTCTTTATTCAACTCTATATAAAGTTTTGTTATGGCTTTAAGAAAGGATCCAATCACAAAATGGTTATCACTGTTTGCTGATTTAATATGCTAAATGTTTTGTGAAGTTAGTAATGAGCAAGATAAGTAGTGAAATAGCATACACAATGCTCCACTGTGGGGGAAAAAAAGAAAAACAAACTATAGCAAAATAAGATAAAATAAAGAACTATACAGCATCCTACTAAATAAACCTTATTAAAAGAACTGACAGCATATGTTAAATCCACACCCCAAAAATGTGAGCTTACTGGTATGCATACAGTGATGACAGTTCATTAACCATTCTTTAGTCAGAAAATGTAAATTCTATGAAGCACCACTGAAAAGACTTAGACAATTTACACTGTTTGTAATATTATTATTTGGTATTTAAAAATCCATTAAATAAATGTTGATATTCACGTTAAAAAAGAGACAACTTTACATTGGCAAATTGATAGCACCCATATAAACTGTTTCATAATTACAAAATGATATCCTCATTAATTAATATTTACTGTATTACTTTATAACAGTACCAAAACAATAACTCAAATATGGATGTACAGCATGACAAAAATGAAACCTATATAAAACAGATTCCATTTGTGAAAAAATTATATGAAAATAAATACTTACATGCATTTTAACAATATGTTTTAAAATGTCACCAAAAATAAGACAAAAATTGATTTCATTTGTAGATTTAATGTTATATTACCCCTCATTTTCATGTTGCAAAGAAATAAAAAAACTACAACATTTAATAAAGATAGACAAGGGAAACAAAAATCAGCATTACATTTTTTTATTGAATAGCACATATATTTTTAATTTCATAAAACACTGGCAACATTCTTTAGCAGCTACGACATCAATGAAACAGTAATTATTCATTAGTAGCCATCTACTCGTCCATTCTACCTTATGTGCCTGCTTTCACTTCTCTATACTTGTGGGCCGTTTTGCATGAATAGCTCCGTTTGGGTATAGCCACAAGATTTCTATTGGGACTTTTAATTAGTCCTTCCAAAACTAAAAATATCCTCCTCTTAATACATTTCTTGGTAATCAGCCATTATATTTACAATCACTGTTATTCCCAATGAAAGGAATTTTAGGTTGACAGTAAATTTGTCACTTTTTATTTATTGGGGTCAAGAATCTTAATACCAGACTCATAACATAGGAGCACACAGTTCAGATTTGTATTGTAGACCCAGTGCATTGAGGCAGTTTCTGGACCTAGTGTAGTGAGGTGATAGCTGTACAAGTTACCTTATTATGCCACTCACAAATGCATTTCATTAAGAACCTTTAGAATTTGAGTTTTAACACCTTAAGGAGCAGTTAATTAAGGTATAGTTTAAAAATAAACTAAACAAATATTAAAACACATTCTGACACATACTCTGTTTCATCCCATACTTATTTATGTCATTATTCAGTTTCATATTTTAAAATAAAGGCAAGACATATTAGTTATATTCTATATTTATGTATTTAGAATAGGGTTAAAGAACCAATCATTATAAACTGACCAATCCTAAATTGTTGTCCTAACTTAACATGGATCAAATAAAAATAACTTTAAGACTAACTTCATTTGTTTTCTAGTAACAGAAGGTAAAGGAAATGTCATCACTGTATGTGTTCAGAAAGATGATAAAATAAAGAAAACAAATCAAAAAGGTGCTCAAACTAAAATGAAAGCATTTATCTTTTACTATACCCATCTCATCTTCTACTGTGCTTTCTGTTTCTGCTGTAGACAGTGAATTCTCTGTATGAAACAAGCAATCTTTTACCACAGGCAAATGAACGATTTAAAAGCTAAGCTTAAAATTGTTAGCCATGAACCACTCCACAGTATTACCTACTGTATAAAACAAACATAATATTTACCAAAATTCTAAATGTGATAACAAAAACACAACCTATAAAGTAATGATAATTAAATACCTTTGCATTAGATTCCCTAAAGAAGCAATGTCCAGATATCTGTTTACTGTTCCCAAAATCATCTGTTTATGGAGCGACAGAAGACCTACTAAAAAGCCCATCTCTACATTTACAGACAAAAATCATGTTGGTCTTTTTATTGTAAACACTCAAACAAAAACAAGTCAAGCCAAAAACCTATTTGGTGAATTAACATATTTTAAAATAAATGTATGCTTAACTACATGTGGTCTGGTAACTAACATTCAAATGTGATTAATCAAATATAAAAACAAAAAGAAATACTGTGATAAACATGGGATACAAAAAGTAAGGAACTACATTTAAATAATTCACTATACTCTTTTGCAATCCAGTGTAATGCATCTAAAAAAAATCAATAACATGATTCATAGTAAAATAAAACTATGTTAGAGCCTGCCTCAAAAACATATAATATTCATATAGCTGTATTAAAATTTTTACTCAATACATATATTGTAAGAATATGGTGTGTTTCTAAAAATTTTACTCACCGTGATCACAGTGTGAATAAACAAATAACTCTACCAATTCAGAGAGTGCTTCTTCATTGTATACCTTAATGTTATTTTTTTAAATATGTGCTAGTGAACCCATGCAGCTGGCAAAGGCACAACACATTTAAAACTCTAAACACAGCTACTGATTTATTTAGACTAAGAAAAAAATGGGCAAACTTACCAGAAGGAGAAACATGTGTTGCTGAGATTTTGGATTTTGAATCTGGTAATTTAGACACACTGTTGGCTCTCATCCTAGGAACAATCTTGCTGTCTATAGTTGCTGTAGGTCTTACTCCACTCCTGACTGAAGACTCGAGAATGCGAGAGCTGGTACTACTACGGGTAACAGTTGCTTCAGAGTCACTTCTTGCGGAGAAAGAGCCTATACGAGTACGTCGTGGCTGAGCAAGCATGTCTATTCTGGATGGAGTCTTTCTTCCAGAAGGAGGCTTTGATGTTGAACTGGTTGTGGACACTTCAGATGCGACAGAGACTTTATCAGCATCTGCTAGATCATTGTCTGATGTCTCTCCTAGACGGGCTCTGCGTAATAAAGATGCTCTAGTGGGCCTGGGCCTTGGTAAGGTGGCTGGCTTACCGGTTCCGCCTATAGGTGCTGGAGGTGTTTTGGTTTTAGAAGTTTTGCTAGCTTCTATTTTAGAGTGTAAAAGGTCATCAGTGGATGTGAATTGTCCTCTTCCCTGTGAACGACTTGAGTAGTTCTCCTGATCAGAAGAAAGAATATCTGAGATCATAGAGTGAGGCAAGCTGGAGGTCTGATCATCATCAGTCAAGTCTAAAGAGGGTTGCCGTGCACGCACATTCATTTGTCCAGTTTTCCGTGTTTCTGCTCGGCTTTCTGAAGCCCTACATTTGGTTTTCTTTTCCAGTCGCTCTCGGGCACTTGTGGATGCCTTAGACTGATCCCGAGATGGGGAGCTTTTCTCTTTATGAAGACTGCTGAGTGTTCGACGTTTCTGGATGGCCTTGCGTTCGCCATCTCCTGCTACAAGACTAATAGTGCTAGCTGTATCTACATCAGACTCCGGGGAAATTGAATCCTCTAGATGGTAGCTAGGTGTATCTTCTCCTGCATCTAATTTATTCTCTTCCCTTAATTTAGCCTCCAGAAATGCCATTACAGCTTCAGTGTCCTTTAAAAGTAGGGTGGTGTCTATACTGGAATCTGTACCTACAGAGTCACTTCTCTCCCTTTCCTGAGTCTGAGAAGATCCAGTTTGCTTATTGATTCTGGGAATCAACTCTATGGGGACATTGACACTTGGCTTCTCAATGGTAAAGCTTCCCTGTCTAACTAGAGGTTTGGATTCTTTTCTTTCTCCATCACTCAGTTTTGATGCAAGGCTTCTTGGACTGTCGGCTCTCCTTTTTTTGTCTTCTGTTTTTTGTTCTATATCAGTTTTTATAGATGAACTTCCCAGTCTCTGAGAGGATTCTCTAATTTTTTCTGTGCTCCTGGATAATTTTACTCCAGCATTTGATTTTGAAGCCCATGCAGGAGCATTAATATTCTGTTCCTGCTGCTGCTGCATTATACTAAAGGCCTGCTTAGCCGTTCCTTTCACACATTCAGATTTCTCCTTGTCAGTAGTAAGGGCCTGGCTGCCACTAATACTTTTATGAACTGATTTAACAGCTTTATCTGCTTCACTTCCCTTACGGTGAAAACGACTAGAAGTTTCTTTTTCCTGAGGTTCAGTGTCCTGTTTCTCTCCAATCTCAGACCTTAGGACCTTTACTGGCTTTGACCTTTGGCCCTCATTAGTTGGGAGCTGAGGAAGAGTACGCCTCATTCTCTCACCATGGCTTGACGTAGAGGTAGCAGACGCTGTGCTTTTCACAGAGATCCCAGACTCGCTAATATCAGCATCTACAAAAAAGAATTCTAAATATAAGCATAGTTTAATAAAGTTTACTCAAATTCATTCAATAAGTTTTTTTTTAATAAGGAAAAGCTTGTACATATCATTTTTAAACCAGCTTAAACGAAGTGCAAGACAAAAATCAGCCAAGGACATAGAATCTACACTCAAACTTAGAAAGACCCAGCTTGGAATCAGAAATTAACATAAACTGCATTCCTTTAGGGACATAGAAAAGAAACCGCACAGAAACAAAAGTAGAAGATGCAAACTCCATAAAGTAAATGACCATGCACAGGATTGGAACCCAATCCACAAAATCTATGTGGCAGTAATACTAACCACTGGGCCAAAACAAGTGTGACAAATTACAGAAACGAAAGTTTACCTTGGCATTAAAAAACACTGGTTAATATAATCTAAATGATCACAATCCATTAAGGAGCCTAACCGCAAAGTCATTAATTCAAAACAGTTTGTTGTAAATAATATTAATTTTGAACATTGAAATGAATATAAAATTAATGACAACTTAAAAGTATTGTACAATATAGATAATCCCTTTAAATTTAGCGTGTTAATAGGAATATAGGTGCCAATGCACTACGTTAATGCACAGAAAACAAACATTAATCAAAATATAGTTTCCATGCCAGCCAGAGTAATTTCTCCAGAGGATCCGTTTGTGATTTGCATTAGTTAGTTTATGATCCTGTATGCCCAGGTACATAAAATAAACTTTGATTTAAGTTTTCTTTCCATCATTCAGATTATTGAATTAAACACATTGGCAAATCGCTTTAAATGGTGAATATGAAAAACATCTTAAGAAAACAGCATCCTCAACTGATTGTCTTAATTAACATACTAAGAATTATAACACTGCTGATTCATGGTGACCTGTATCACTTGTGCCTAAATGTTTTCAATTACCCCTATATTAAAACTGACATGTTGTTGTAATTCTTTATTTTTCTTCTACTGATTAATAACATTTAGATAGACTTGATTAAAATACCTTTTTCTTGAATAGCAACTGCTGGAGGATTTGATCTTGTATCTTCAGCCTCAGGTCCAGTATGAGTTGCTGCTAGACTTGCCCACTGAGACACCCAACGTGGGCTTCCTACTGCAATGGGACCCTCTGAAAGAATCTATGAAAAAAAAAATATTTTTTTAAAATACTAAAAATATATGCTAGCTGAATGGAGGATATTAATTCAGTATTGAGAGCTATAACAGATTCCCTTCATTAACTGGGGAGGAGTCTTTAAATGTTAAAATGTTTGTTTGAGTTTATAATGCATTCTATAGCAAAACTATGAAACAATATTTTTCAGGTCACATTGAGCTAAGCAAACCACTAGGTGGCAAAAGGATTCTACAAAGTAAAAAATGGAAAGTAGGACATGTACTGTAGTTTATTTACAGCTGCTATAAAAGTGAAAGTCAACACATTTAAGTTTCTACCTCAACAAAAGGGCGTGATTTATAAAACTAAAAATATATTAATTAAATACCCTTTTAGACTTTAAAATGAGTATCAGATTAGTGGACAGTCAAGTATTAACTGTAATGTATTTAAATATAAATCAAACTGTCTGCTTATAATATAATCATGGTAAGTTAATACAAATGTTTATCAATATTATTTACTAGTAGAAATACTTTGTTTTGGGAAATTCTGACATTAAATTAAGCATAAAGAAATGAATAAAAACCTCTTTCCCTCTTTAAGCTGTATTTTTAGCTAGAATTTTAACAAATATGTTTTAACTTTGTTAAATAAAATAGAAATTATGTATTGAACTGCAATACTACTTTTGATTTTGGGGTAAAGACAAGCAAATCCCTCCCATACACAATTTAGGATCATGGCACTAGAAGATGACAGTGAAAAATACAAGTGCCTGGCACAACCCCCTGCTGGTTTCTTGTCTAATCAAATGACCATGTTGTATATATCAGATGTCATTCTTTAAAGAGTGATCTTAACATTCTTAATATACATCATGTTGGGTGAATCATTTCCTCTTATTTCAGAACAATGCCTGACCTTGTACTGGGAATGTTACAGCAGCATTGATTTGCTTCTTCATGTTCCTTACCAACTAAATATATCTGGAGGAACAGGCAGTATTCATTTGACATTAACACCAGGGATCCCATCTGATTGTAAATATGGCCTTAACATTGAATGTGAGCATTGTGCAGTTCAAGATGCTTCCCCAGGAGACCATTGAAAGAAAGAGTTTTGTTTTCTATTATTACATTAATGAATACAATAGTTCTAGATCAAGGTTAAGAGACAATAATCTGAACAGTGCATGTCAGTAGCTTTTCTAACCGATTGAGAACAGCACAGTAGGAAAATGGATGTTTTAACTATTGACTGTATTTAATGCTTCACCTTACCTGGACACCCAAATGAGGGAAAAACTCTAAAATTTTCACTCTGAACAACTGTCTGAAAACCTGACTTTGTAGAAAACTGGTAGGACCTATTCTAGTAAAGATCAAGGTTTTATAGAGGGGTGGCCTGCACTCTTAATCAGCAAGGCTCTAAGGTCTAAGTGGACCAAATTAATACAATAATTAAGTATTTTTGACTATATAATCACAAGCATACATGTAACCTACAAGATGCATTAGAATACAGGAAATAAAACAACCTGCTAAACTGGAGATGTGTTATACATAAAAATCCCAAAAATTAGTTATCGAAGAGATAATACAATAAAACTAGGTATAATTGTATAGTACCATATTAAACATTCTGTGCAAACATTCAGCTTATCAGGGACCATGAAAACAGAATCATTTAAATGTTAGAGAATCAACTGATAAGTCATTTTATATGTAAGATTTTCTCAATGAAAGAGAACTATATTTTTTGATTCTGAGACCAGTCTCAACACAGACAGAATGACTGTGCTTATTTAAATTGGACCCTCAAGTATAATTTCCTTCATTCTGTTTGACAAGGAAGGAAAGGAGGGGAATTAGGAGTTATTTTCTTAAATCTGATTAAACTGTAAAGACTTAACTTTTGGTAATTTAACTTCCTTTGAATATCTTGCCAGGCAACTCTACTGTCCTTGCATTCGTGATCTACTGTTTATTCAATTAAAGTCTATATTCAGGAATTTTTTGATTTATTATCTACTAGCAAAATACCCGCACTTCGCAGTGGCAAAGTACTGCCATAAAATTTTTATTAAGAAGAAAATTAAACCTTTTTAAACTGAGGGAAAATATACCAATAATTATTTGTTAAGGATCTCTTTGTATACCACATTGTCAGTTCGGCCCTCCGGTTGTAATATGACCAAGCTGTGCGCTGAGCTTACTCTTGAGCATGCAATGTACAGTTGACCATGTGAAAAGTAATCTTGTCTGAATTCTCACAGCTTGGATTGCTGCTGTTATAATCGGTTTGAGTTTCATGGTTTGTTTCAATTACGACAGTATTTGTAGGACTTGTGTTGAAGTGACATTCAGCATCTGTCAAGTGTTGTAAGCATACAACCGGTTTCATCGATAACTTCACATCCAGCTTTTAAGAGTTTAAACATTCATAAACATCAAAGTGTCCACTACTGAAATCATCACCTGTGAATCTAAGATGTTTAAGAGGCATTGGCGGTTCTCCAAAGGTGTAAAATATTTGGTCATTTCGGTACACTTGAAAGCGACAACCGAACAATTTAGCGACAGCCATCAACTCACATGCAGAACCATAGGTGAAGGGCTTAAGCATTTCACTCTTATAGTGCTCCTGTGAAGTATAATTTTCTCCTGTACCGTCATCAGTCCACACCTTGAACCTGTCCCAGTCATTCAATACATAAGACACAATGTTCCTCCGGATATCAAGAGTGAGCCTGATATGGCCGTGCAATATGTAACACAGAGAATGGAAAAGGCAGGTGCCATCTCCGGGCATGGAAACCACTCGGTAAGTGACAGTTCTTTGATCGATGGTGATCACATCAATAGACATGTTAATGGGGGTACGGTTGAAATGATAAAGGAAATGGGTACCTGAACAATATAAAGTAAGTCTAAAATACCTACAAAATAACTATAACCGTAATAAACGAACAATAAAACAGTGGAGAAGCCGTGGATTAAATAAAAAGGCTGTAGTTATCAGCAGGGAGACGTGAATCCCGTAGCGATGCAAGGAAGGGAATGTAGAGACCGGAGCGACGGACGGCCTTATATAGGCAGGTAGCCAACAACATGGGAGGCGTTGGGATGGGGGACCCAACGCCGCCTCACACGGTGACCGAGCTGCAGGCTATGGATGTATATATGTACGTAAGTAGGATTCAGTTAGCGTTGGGAACCCACGTACCAAATTTCTTGAAGATGGGCCCATAAGTAACAAAGACCGTTGAAAAGTTCAATATGGCGGCCGACAGTGGCGTCATACCACCGAAATAAGTACGTACATTGGTTTCGGTTAGAGCAGGGAAGCCGCCTACCAAATTTCGTGAAGATGGGGCCATAAATAAGAAAGTTCAACATGGCAAACGTTGTCGACCATTATGACCGTTACGCATAGAATTTCTAAATTAAACCTGCTTAACTTTTGTAAGTAAGCTGTAAGGAATGAGCCTGCCAAATTTCAGCATTCTACCTACACGGGAAGCTGGAGAATTAGTGACGTTGGAAAGTTCAATATGGTGGCCGACAGTGGCGTCATACCACTGAAATAAGTACGTACATCGGTTTCGGTTAGCGCAGGGAAGCCGTCTACTAAATTTCGTGAAGATGGGGCCATAAATAAGAAAGTTCAACATGGCGGACGTTGTCGACCGTTACGTGTAGAATTTCTAAATGAAACCTGCTTAACTTTTGTAAGTAAGCTGTAAGGAATAAGCCTGCCAAATTTCAGCCTTCTACCTACACGGGAAGTTGGAGAATTAGTGATGAGTCAGTGAGTGAGTGAGTGAGTCTGTCAGTCAGATTCTAATTACAATGAAGGGTTTATCATAGCTGGAGATTTTAATTTTATATACGGAAGAATTAAGAATTGAAAGTAGCAGAATTCCTGATCTTCTTGTATTTGTGATTTTACTCTACATGTTATGGAACCTTCGTACAAATGTAGTCATGTTAGATAAAATTATATCAATATTGATGCACTGAATAGAGATACAGGTGTTTTAGATTATTATTGTGTCTTCTTTGATACAACATTAGTCAGACCATAGTAGCCTGTGTGGTGTTTAATGCTGTGGTCTCCTGGAGAGCCTGAACCATCACAGGATGAACCCTGGACACACTTTTAAACTGTTGTGGAAAAGGATGGCAAAATTGGATGCCATCATGGAAAACTCCCCTCCAGGAGGCGATCTCTTGGAGCACTTTTAGACACAGACTCATTCTACCACGGTGTGCTAAGAAACGCCTCTGGGGGTCTTTTCTGCCCTGTGCTATCAGGCATTTGAATGCTTCCTCCCGGGGCACTCGTTAAATTTATTTTGAAATATCTTAACAATATTTAATTATTTATTTTTATTTACATTTTGATTGATTTATTGGCTGTATTATTTTTCCAGTGATTCTATATCCTCATTTTTCTGTTTTTGCTGCTGTATGCGAGTTTCACCTGGAGATTAATAAAGTTTATGTAAACTAATTATCGGTAACTAAATAAAGGAAAGAACACACTATTGCAAAATATTATTTTAATGCAGTTTCCGCTTCAATGTATCATTCACTCTTTATAAGTTAAAACTCCTGCTGATACTGCTAGCAATCTACATCGGTAGGTTAACAATTGTAATGCTGTGCTAAAAAGTTGATGCTGACATTATAGCTTCAGAGAGTTAAAAAATAAAGTGTCAAATGCTATAGTGCCATGGAAAACTTGTTGGAAATCTCAAAAGGAACTGCCACAAGGTTGAATGTAAATGGAGAAAACACAAGATTACAGTAAACTATGAAATTCTTAAGACTCACAGAACTAATTAAAACACTGCATGTCAAGCCATGAGACAATCATACAGTTCCAAAATTATATTTGACAATGCAAGAAATACAAAACTAACATTTGATCATCTTATAAACCCAGCTCCATCCTTAATGTGAGTCAAAAAGGCACTGGTGGTCAAGCTTTTGCAAAGATTTTTATTTATTTATTTATTTTTGCACAAAGAATTAACAATATATGATCAAGTATCTGCAGTGGGCTGGCGCCCTGCCCAGGGTTATTTTTCCTGATTTGCACCCTCTGTTGGCTGGGATTGGCTCCAGCAGACCCCCGTGACCCTGTAGTTAAGATATAGCGGGTTGGATAATGGATGGATGGATGATCAAGTATAGTACTAACCTCAGTAACCGTAAATAACATTTCTGTTCTTTTATTTTTCACACAAATCTCAACTCTATTAATAAAATAAATTAAATTGAACTTCACAGAGTAACTGTTCAAATTAGAATGTCTGCATGCACTCTTGCTCCAGATCCTAGAGTTTTTATAAAGAAGGCTACCACCTGTTTCAAGTACATAAGCAAAAGTTTTAACCAAAAAGTATTCATTTCAGCACATAAGACCTACTTTATCTGCAATTCACTGGCTACAAGAATCTTTCAGGACCAATATTACAATAGTCTTAATTGTATAATAGGCTCTTAACAATCTTGCTCCTTCAAATAATTTGGAACGCCCATCTCTGCATGTCCCAAATTGTTCTATTCAAGTACAAGCCTTCTCAACATACCTAAAATGGAGCTCAAAAGGATTTGAGAGGGAGTTTTGGAATGTTTTACCAATAGAGATGTGTTACACAAATACTGTGGAACATTTTAAAACAAACCTAAAACATGATTTTCAGTTTAGCACTCTTACAATTATTATGAGCTCTTGTTTAGGAAATTTTATGGCTAGTACTTTGATACTGAAATTAATTTAGAGTTTGCGTAGCAGAACTGGCTTGGCCATTCATACTATGCAAATGATAGCCACTCAAACAAATAAAATGTGTAATGTCTAGCATTTTCCTTAGTTAATAAAAACTTGTCTATTAATCATTTTTTGGCACTAAGCCACACTGTACCATCGTCAAAGATTTAACTTCAACCTTACGGAATGCAACATCAGCTTGAAGACAGAGACTCCAACATTAACAGTTACCCGCTAAGGTAACTGTGATGAAAGGACAATGTTTTCTAAAGGCTGAGCTGACCCAAAGTGGTGAGGAGAGGGAACAGGAAAGCGGGACATACTAAACTGGAAGGTGGTCTACGCATGCGTGGAATTTGCGGACAAACAAAGATCAAGATCTAAATGAAGATCTCTTTAGTTAATTTAAAGCACAACAATTTGTTTAGTTTGAATGTCTGTGTTTTGAGGTGTGACTGGAGTACTACTGTCTTCAGTAGTATAAGCCTGGAGGAAATTCGTAATGCAATGCCTATGTTTTAGCTGTCTCTCTACTGCCATCTAGTGCTTCTTCTTCTAATTCATTCGTGGACAAACAAAGATCAAGATCCAAATGAAGATTATATATAGAGATTTTTATCTCCCCCCCCCCCCCCCCACTTCCCCATGCACTTTTTATGGATTATTTATTTCTTGTAGACTTTCCACTGCACTTTTATTGGACACAGCTTTGTTGTGAATAAACTGCACTTTTGCACCAATCTTGTTGTTTGTAATCTCACTACACTACTCTATCCTTGATGCACAACTATCAATGTCCCAGAGAATGAGGTATGCCAAGGCTGAGGGCACCAGGTGTTACAAAATGGTGGTGAAGATGTAATGGACCAATGGCGTTAAGGGAGCAAAGAGGACAGCGCAGAAGAGAGTGAAAATGACTGAGCAAGGGCACCCACATGGACTTACTGTTCTAATTGTTTGTAGTCACTGTGTTCTATTTTCCTGTGATTGTGTTTTTACAGCTTTTTATGGGAGGGGCAGAAGTATTTTAATAATTTGACTATTGGCATTTGTGTTTAGCATATCAGCATCACAGTGTCTCATGCCTTGGCTTCTAGTTAGTTACGTGTCAGGTTGATGCGTATCTCCGTCTACACAAACTGGAAGCTTGAGGGGTGGAGTGTTGTGGCAGAGCATGTCTTAGACGGATGTTTTAGTGGAGTAATTTATTAATGCTTTTAGATTTGTACCTAAGTGTTAGATAAGCACTGCCGTCATACACATACATTTGCCTTCATAAGGTAATTACTGTTTTGTGGGCAGGCAAGTGCAATGGCATCAGTTGGTATTGGTGGCAAGTATAAAAAGACAGGGGTTAAGTAAGGACACAGAATCAGAAAGAAAAAAGAGAATTGAATAAATGGAACTAAAATTGAAGAAATTTTACAATAGTGAGCAAGAGCTTCAACAAAACGGCAAAGGGAGATTTTTTTTTTTTGTTGTGTTGTATCTGCACAACATTCTTCTTCAGATATTTTTAATACCCTTACCTCTGCCTCAGCAAGCCCTGAAGACACAAACTGAGTTTTTCTTAATTCTTGCACAACGGATGGAGGCCAGTCTTTCACAGTTTCTTTTTGATGTTCAGGGACAACTGGTCTTACAGATTTACTAGGTTCTTCTACACCAAACACCTGAAAAATCATAAAAGAAAAATCTGTATTAGCATCTTAGTATAAAAAAATATATAAATATACAGAACAAGGAGGTTCTCAGTTGATATCTAATTAAGAAACGCTGTGTACGGTAAAAGTGCACTTTATTGAAATGTATGTGAAAACTTACATTTTCAGGCTTTCTTCAAGCACTAAACTCCAAAATTATAATAATAATTATTTTACATAATTTTTCAAAATCAATCAATACCACAGAAAAACTGCACATTACAGTGAATTCTGAAAGTATTCAGACCCCTTCACCTTCTACACATTTTATGCTGTTGTAGGTTGCATTTTAAGTGTACAAATTTGCCATTTTGCCCATCAATCTACACTCAATAACTCTTAATGACAAAGTGACAACATGTTTTAATAAAGATTTGCAAATGAATTAAAATTTAAAAACTGAGATGTCTCATTCATATCTTGAATCCAGTATTTTGTAGAAGCCCCTTTGCCAGCAATTACAGCTTCAAGTCAAGTGTTGTCTTGGCTGTATGCTTTGGGTCATTGTCAAGTTGAAAGGTGAACTGTTACTGCAGTCTAAGGTTGTGGGATCTATGAAGCAGGTTTCTCCAAGGATCTCACTATATTTGGCTGCATTCATCCTTCCATCAATTCTGAAGTCTTCCTGTCCCTGTCACTGAAAAGTACCCCATAGCATGATACTGCCACTACCATGTTACACTGTAGATATGTATTTAGCAGGTAATGAGCAATGCCTAATCCTTTTCTGACATAGTTCCTGGAGTTCTGCCCAATGAGTTACATTTTTGTCATATCAGACCATAGAATTATTTTTTGTCACGCTCTCAGAGTGTTTTAAATGCTGTTTGGTAAACTCTGAAATGGCTGTCATATGCCTTTACTCAAGGAAGGCTTCCATCTAGCCACTCTACCACAAATGCCTGATCGATGGAGTGCTGCTGAGATGGTCATCCACCAAAACCTCTAATCTCAGAAGCACTCCATCATTGGGATCTTGGTCACCTCCCTGATCAAGGCCCTTTTTCCTGGTTTCTCAGATTGGAATCTGGGAAGAGTTCTTGTGGTTCCAAACAACTTCCATTTCACAATTACCGAGGCCATTGTGCTCCTGGGAACACTCAAAGCTTTAAAATTGTTTTCACCCCCTTGCTGCCATCAACGTCTCATGACAATGCAATCACAGAGGTTTATAGAGTTCTTTGAACTACATGACTTGGTTTTTGTCCTGATGTGTAGGGTGAATTACGGGACCTTGTATACAAACATACAAGTGCGCCTTTTTAAACAATATCCAAAAATAAAATTGTCATCCCTGGATGACAAATTGGACTGGACTGCCAATACTGATGCTCTGTTTAAGAAAGGTCAGAGCCGACTATACTTTCTTAGAAGGTTGGCGTCCTTCAACATCTGCAATAAGATGCTGCAGATGTTGTACCAGACAGTTGTGGCAAGTGCCCTCTTCTACGCGGTGGTGTGCTGGGGAGGCAGCATAAAGATGAAAGACGCCTCACGCCTGGACAAACTTGTTAAGAAGGCGGGCTCTACTGTAGGAGTAAAGTTGGACAGTTTAATATCTGTAGCAGAGCGACGGGCATTAAGCAAACTCCTGTCAATCATGAAGAATCCACTGCATCCACTGAACAGTGTCATCTCCAGGCAGAGGAGTAGCTTCAGTGACAGACTTTTGTCACTGTCTTGCTCCACTGACAGACTGAGGAGATCGTTCCTCACCCACACTATGCGACTCTTCAATTCCACCCGGGGGAGTAAATGCTAACATTACTTAAAGTTATTGTCCGTTTTTAAATGCATTTTTATTACTATTTAACTTAATATTGTTTTTTGTATCAGTATACTGCTGCTGGATTATGTGAATTTCCCCTTGGGATTAATAAAGTATCTATCTATCTATCAATCTGCCATGGGTGAACTTCATTCAAGTTGTACACACATCTCAAGAAGAATTAATAGAAACAGGATGCACCTGTTGGAGTGCTACTTATAAAGGGGAGATTTCAATTTTTGGTTTTAAATAAATTTGAAAACCTTAATGAAAGCATGATTTCTCTCTTCCATTATGGATTATTGAGTGTAGATGTATGGGTAAATACTGGCAAATCGATCCATTTAAAATTAAATCTACAACACAATAAAGTGTGCAAAAAGTGAAGGGGTCTTAAGACTTTTCTGAATTCATTGTATAACAGAATGAACTGGTATGTACTATTTAAAGGAAAATATACCAGAAATAGAAAAACTGATGTAATCAAAATTATATTCCCATGATAAAACTCTGCATCCCTGTATGCTTTTATTTAACATTATTGTAAATTTTTCAAGGTGAATATAATGAAAATATTTCCTGCTGATCTTGTAAGTTGCCCTGAGTAGATGTGTCTTAAGAAAATGTAATAATAACAATAACAAGAACAGTTATCAGCTGGAGTATAAGATCAGCAAAGATAAAAATATAAGATACCCTATGACACAACAGAGACGTCCACTCCAAATGCATCTGCTTGAACCTTGTGAGAGTGCTGGGAATTAAGAGGCAGTAGTGAAAGTGGTTAAGTGGGCAAGATGACTGCTTCATATTGCTTTTAAGAAAATGGATTATTAGAAGACAGGAAGACAGATGGCTGCTTAGATTAAATTATCTGTTACATTATGCTTTAAATGCAAACACTCATACTCGCATGCTGGAAAGACACACATTTGCTTTTTGATATATTGTAGATTTATTTATATTTATTTTTTATTATATTATATTTTTATAAGAAAGAAACACTTAAGGATGGCACACAGTCAGCCAGTGACAATCTGCATATCTTAGTGTGTTCATGTTATTTAACCTTATCAGCAGGAACAGAATGACTTTATTCTAATCTTCATTAATTAGAGAAATGCAATATGCTTTTACATATTGTGGCAGACTATCAGGGACCATGCCCCACTGGGACACCTGGAGAAGGGAAGGACAGGGAGAGGGGCAATATCTTCCCCGGGGCGCAAGAGGGCAGCCCCCCTGGATTACATCATGGTCACGGATGGAGAGCTTGGAAGCTCAACCCTGTTGGGTCTATGGCCACCACCACGGGGTGCCTGGACGATCCCGGAGCCCACTTCCGCCACACCAGGAACCGAGAAACAAGTCACAAGGGCACTGTGGTCTGATTAGTCAATAACTGTCCTAAGGGCAATGCAAATATAGAAAGCTTTAGAACACTCTGAGGTTTTTCTCACTGGGTACCAACTGCATTACTGAAAGTTTTTTACAGTATGTTTCTTATAACATACATCCACAAATATTACATATATCATGTATGCTTTGTACAAAACTGGGTGGACATTGGCATGCATTTGCAGAGTTGGGTGAAACACTGATAGCCTCAACATCAAATCAAAAACTACAGTTCAAAATATATATAGAATTATCAGTCTTATCACTTGTTTGTAATCTACATATATAGTCAGTGGTGTTTAAAGATGATTGTTCAGAATGTTGCATGTGGGGACAGGAAACGTCTTGCCAATTATCTGTTGAAATAGAGTTGTTACTTTCTTCTAAACAGTTCTGGTTGCACGTGGTGAATACCTCTTGCCAATATTCACTCAAAAGAGTGTAGATTTCTAAAACGTCAGTAAGCATATGGGAAACAGAGGCATCTGTTAAAGCCGGTGCCCCATTTAAATGTTTGTAAAAGATTGCTGTTCTTCACCCAACTGTCTCTCAATCTAACAGCTCTGCACTCTTAGCACAAGAAGAACAGAGAGTGGCAGTTGTCAGGGATGCCAGGGGCAATGACCCAGCTGGGACGCCGTGAGGGACCGGATGTGGGTCTACGCCCACCCTGGATCATGTGGGGGCCGCCTTCCTGGTTGCTTTGGGGGCCACGAGTTGAGGGCATGGAAGCCCCACCCTGCAGGGGCTCGTGGTCACCGCCAGGAGGCGCCCCAATGCCTTGGGGGACCTGTTGCCTCAGCACTTCCGCCACACCAGGAAGTGCTGGGGGGAAGAATTAGAAGGATACCCGGAGAGCTGCCGGGAGGACAGCCGGCACTTCTGCCACGCTGGGGCGTGGCCAAGAGGGGAATGCCGGGAACCACCTGGAGCTCATCCGGGAGAGTATAAAAGGGGCCGTCTCCCTTCATTCAGGGCTGGAGTCGGGTGGAAGAAGGACAAGGCACGAGAGAAGTGAGAAGGCGGCCCGAAGAACAGGCATTTGTGTGGCCAGGACTGTGTGTGTTGGGGGTTTGTGCACGGGACTGGGTCTTAGTGACCATAAATATTGTAAATATTTGTAAATAATAAACGTGTGGTGGTGAGTAACAACATGTCCACCTGTCTGTGTCCGGGTCGGCTCCACACAGTCTATCAAGAAAGTCGCACATAAGTGACATCAACTTAAATTACATTGACAATAATGTTAATTATCATGTAAAACAAACGTTTTGAATGAAAAAAACACCCCTTATTCTCAGCTCAGACCACATGATTAGGTTCTTATGCATGGTGAGTACCAAATCCTTCAACATCCAATGAAGGTGACCTCTTTATTGTTTATGTGATGCATATTTTTTTTTTTTAATAAATTTGATCATCTATGTTTTCTCAAGATTAGGTAGATAGCAAATGTGATTTTCAAGCTCATCTGAAATGGTTCCATTTTTAGTAATGTATTTCTACCAAGTTTTTCCAGTTTTTTAATGTCTGTCTATTCTTATGAAGAATATCATTGGTCCTGAGGGACAAAACACATAATTTTCTAGGTATATCTGCTAAAGATATAAATCTCTTTAAGCCTCACTTGCATAATATACATTGTTTATTGAAGCAATGTGGTATATCGGGTCCACAGCTCCCGTCTAAGGCCAGTTTTAAATAAATAATCGCTGCAATCACGGCTTAGTGAGGGGGCATGGTTGTGTGGCCAAAGTGGTTCCTGAGGAGTTTGTGATGTGGGCGTTTCTCACCTAAGTGCACAGGTGAGAAAAGGTCCGCATCTGTAATTGTTCCCAGAAGCTGCTGATTGCCACAGCTACCATGTCCTCTTCATAAACAGAAGCGTGAGGCAGCTAAGGGGACAAAAAGAAAAGAAAGATGGAGGTTGCGGAGTGAGGAAGAAAGCAGGAAGCTGGAGAGAGGACCGGTGTGAGCGAGCGAGAGAGCGAATGCAAGAACGTGCTCGCAGGCAGACAAGCACCTGGACAGTGAGCCCTAGTAGTGATGTTTGGCCAACACTCGGTGGGACAGAAGGAAGCGGTCGCTCCAACCAAGTGTTCAAGGAGCTGGAGTGGCCACGTAAGGCCAAGAAGACAACGGGAGTCGGGAGGCTTGGGCAGTGAATTTCCTGATGTGGGCGTCCTGGTTGCCAGGGAAGCCAAGTCTCGATCTAGGTGAGCTGAACCGTAGCCAAGGATCGGAAGGCCACCAGATCAGCTGAGTGAGTAAGAAGGTCAGCTGCATGTATGGCAACTCTTCTGTTGCAAAGCCTGATGGGAGAAGCAGGGGAGCCGCCAAATAAAAGAGACACCAGGCTTTGTGTTTTTAAAGGATTGCTTCCAGCATTGTTTTAACATTGTTTTAAAGGATTTTTTTTTTTCTATTGGATTTTAACCTCCACTTCTGTTTTAATAGATTATAGCAAAATACCCGCGCTTCACAGCGGAGAAGTAGTGTGTTAAAGAAGCAATGAAAAAGAAAAGGAAACATTTTGAAAATAACGTAACATGATTGTCAATGTAATTGTTTTGTCACTGTTGTGAGTGATGAGTGTGTAAATATTTATATTTACACACACACACACATAAACATATATATATACACATATCTATACATATACACATATATATATATATACACACACACATATATACATACATATATATATATCTACATATATACACATACATACACACACATATATATACACAAATACATATATATATACACATACACACACACATATATAAACATATATATACATATATATACATATCTACATATATACACACACAGCTATTTCGTATCAGTGTAAGACGCTGCTTGTTAAAACGGATAACTCCCGCTCTTACGTGCAAGTCTGCGTGGATATTATGAACTATCGTATTTGTTCAAGTTCTATTTAAATTTTAAATAGAAGGAATTTTTATTTAGTCGACAGAAATATCTTTGGTAGGAATGGTAAAAACAGACAGGAATATTATTCCTGAATAAATCAACTCAAACCTTAAACAACTTATAATATTTTGCTCTCCATAAAAATATATCCTGTCTAAATTATACAAGTTAGAAATAAAATAAACGTTAAAAGAACAAACATTCAAATTTCTTTACTCTTATGTAATTTTATATAAAAAATAAACTTAGATTTTAAATATCCCAAAAGATTTTGCTCTCCATAAAAATATATCCTGTCAAAATTATACAAATTCAAATATGAACATGCTGCATAACAAAACCTGGAAATATAAATAAAATGTGTTCCTTTCAGCAATAACAAATCAAATCATTCAGTTGTCTTTGCTCATATGTCATTTTAGAGCTGGACGCCTGGCATCTTTTTTTGGCAACAAGTTCGTTTATGTTTGGTGTGAGGTTCTGTGTTGTGGAGATTCTCAGGATGGACTGCAGGTGCTCAT
>JANRMT010061414.1:13180695-13305369 GCA_026402145.1 Polypterus bichir lapradei
AAGTCCCGGCACTTAAAACTTTCTCTCGCAGTTTCGCTGAGTTTGTGCCAAACACCACCCTGACCATCTCATCTTCCTCTGCATAAGCACAGTCCTTCACCCGTGAATATTTACCCGTGGCAGTGTTTCTATTGGATTGCCGCTGACGGACGGCCTTATATGGGCAGGCACTAAATTACAAACGCTAGCGGCAGCCTGTCTATGAACTTAATTTAAAGTTTAGGTTTACATCGTGCTTTGTTTCCGAAGTAGCAGAACTCATGAATATGGTTGTATATATCACTCGCTCGCTTCTTATTGTTTCGCTGCCTTCTCAATTATATAATGCATGTTTTCTTCAGCGCTTTTTGGGCCTCTTCCTGGTTTTCTACCTACTGCGTGATTACATGGGAGGCGTGATGATGTCACACGAAACTCCGCCCCCATGGGTTTCACGCTCATCTCCATTACAGTAAATGAAGAAAAACAGCTTCCAGTTATGACCATTACGCGTAGAATTTCGAAATGAAACCTGCCCAACTTTTGTAAGGAAGCTGTAAGGAATAAGCCTGCCAAATTTCAGCCTTCTACCTACACGGGAAGTTGGAGAATTAGTGATGAGTCAGTCAGTCAGTCAGTCAGTGAGTCAGTGAGTGAGTGAGGGCTTTGCCGTTTATTAGTATAGATTTATTTAATGACTTTGGAGGCACTGCACTTTATTTATTTGGACACTTTGTTTTTGATTGTTGTTTGTTGTTGTTTTTAATAAAAGCACTTGACACCTTTTACACCATCCCCTTGCTCCATTTGTTGTGCCTCACTGCCGAGCTCATCTGTGACATTACTGACGATGTTGGGTTCAAGGGCTCCCAGAAGCAAGATGGGAGCATGCAGCAAACCCGCATCATCCCAAGCAACCTTATGATAGTAGGCTTATGATATGCAAATGTAAGTAAGATATATTGTTCTATATTTTAAGAATGAGACACCGAAAAAGGTGGTGAGCTAAAATAACAAAAAAACAAAACAAAAGGTAGTCTGGCAGGCAATGGGATTGCATAGGCAGAAAATGGGGAAAGACAAAAATAGTTTTTAAGAAAAACATAAAAGCAGACACTGGCAAGGATGTTATGTAGGCTGAGTGTCCTGGAAATATACAGTATTACACAGGGATACAAGCATAAGCAAGAGAGGGAGAAGTGGAAACCCGGCCAAAAGTATACTAGGTTTCCCTTCCTCACTAAAGGGCTGATGACAAAACTGTAGCTATTATTGCTGGGCATTCCATTAAGACAGAAAATAATGTAAAGGATGCAAAGCTAAAAGTGGCAACTCTTCCTTCTAGGAGCATGCAGTCCTGGGGAATCATATCAGAATACACTATCCCTCTCATAGAGAAGTCGATGTGGGTTCTACCCTGGAGAACTGGCCCTTAAAACCTAGCCTTCAGTCACCTTTGAAGTCGAAGTGTAAATAATAAGAATAATTTGAAACTAAAAAAATACAGACAGGCCCCTGGGTTAGGGAAATTCCACAGACACAAATGAGCACATTCTTTTTTCACTGAATTTCAATTCATTTTTCGAAGAGTGACTAAAATACAATACTATTGCTTCACTGATATTTTTTCAATGCGTTTGGGATGTTTTTCTGAAAATTAAAGCATTATTCAATTTGGCCTACATTTCTGTTAATTATTTGCAGTGCAAGTTCCAACTTACACACAAAATTTAGTATCACCTGTATTTAACCTGCAATTATATCCATGCTATAAAATTAGGAAGGTTACTATAAAATGAGGAAGAAGTAAGCATTTGACTTTAAGTTGGATGATGTATGAAATACGTTCCTTACTAGAAACTTTTATATAAAAAGAGGCTTTATCTGACTGAAAGCAAGGGGGAAAACAGAGGAAACAGGAAAACTTATCCTTGGTACTGTTGTCCTACTAGTTAGTCCAGAGAGCTATGGGAGGTTTTAGAAGCAAAACTAGAATTAGTTGACAGAACTATCAAAATTAGTGTATGCAAGTACTTCTTGTCATTATAAAAGTGAACCAAAGACTATTTTGTGATGTACTGCTTTCTGTTTGTTCTTGATAAATTAAAACAACATTAAAAATCATGTGAAGAGTTCATCTATCACTATGTCATTAATAGATAGAGGAATAAAGATGTTAACTGTAAAAAAACATACGGAAAAAATACTACATAAGGTTTATTTTGTGCATAGTCCAAGGTTCACGGACCTTAACTAAACTTCTATATGTGTAGTAAAATTATTATATATTATATATATATATATAAAACAGAATTTTAAAAAACCCACACAACATCATGTTTGTCCTACCTTATCAATCATTCTTCGAGCCTCCTCCTCTTCAAAATTTGGATTTTCCATTTCAATTGTATAGGTTCCCTTATCACTTTGGTCATCCTCATTTTCCTTCTCTGTCACTCCAATAGGTTTTAGAGGCTTTGCTAGTTGTTCACTAGGGCTAGTCTGCTGTCCAACACTTGCAGAACTTCTTACTAGAGAAGAGTCTTCAGATTTTTGCTTCAGAATGTGTTTACTAGATTGGGAAGCAGCAAGAGGAGAAGGAGTTCCTTTACAATCAACAGGGACACCAACTTTCATTTTTGTAGGTGGAATGGGACTGGGGCCTTCTCCAGATATAGCAGCCATTGCCCCAGCTGCAGTCTGAGTGAATGAATAAGACCTACGCTTACGTGGATTATCCTCATCAAAGAAGTCTATCATGAAAGCTGTCCGGCTCAAAACATGACTTTCCACACCTTGGATTCCTGGAGCACTTACAACATGTCCTTTATGACCATGATGAGCTTTTGCACGTTCTTCTAGTATTGCCCTTTTACTTGTAAGCCTGTGGCCTGCGCCATTCTCTGAGTCACTCTGAGTCCCATCCTCATGCTTGCTACCTGCAAATTAATAAAATGACAGTATAGGGATTTTTTTAGTCTACAAACACATTCCCTGTTTATCTAGTATCATGCATGAAGATGCATAATAATTCATTTTGAAAGCACATTTGTTTATCTTTTTTCCTTATAGGAAAACTATTTATTGCGATCATTTTAAATTACATTTATTTCCAGTGATGCACATTCCATTTGTTATTATTTGCTTTAGTCAAAAATTGTAACCTGGTCGTGTAACAGCCAACATATAAACATTTCTTTTTTTTTTACTTATGTTTTGTAAAGGAAAGTAGAGAGGGGAGAAAAAACCCACAGAAGGGGTGCTTAGCAAATGACTAAAACCAAAACGATTCAGCACAGTATCTGTTGACTGAATCATCAATAAAAAAAACAGATGAAGGCCTTTATTTGGATGATAGACAAGGCAAAGCTGTTACTGCCATGTGCTGCTAATTCAAAATAACACTGAATTAAACTGGTAATCAAATAAATGAGTCATACTGCTTTATTTCCTTTCCTGCACAACTCTCATAAATGTTATGAAAATGTTAACACTATTATCTAAATACTTAAGATTTCAACAGGATCCTAATATTTCCATTTACTTTAATTTATTCAGTGGTGCTGTATTCTCTTAGAAAGGAATTTTTGAATATACACATTTACAGTAACATGAGGCAAAACAGATCATTATTTACATATTTAGAGAGGCTTATTCAAAGTTACGGTAAAACCTGTATGTCAAAAATTGAAACCGATCTGTAAATGCACACATTTAAAACAAAGATGTTCAAATTAAGCAGGTTTAGTAAATGAATCACCATTGTTATTGCTATATATCACATACACAAAAGACCTAATTTATTATTTCAAAATAAGCCATTTTTTGTTAAAAGTGAATGTTCTTCTGGTTACAGATTCAAGTTCTTCTTATAAAAAAAATAAACTCATAAAACCTCAAAAATTAGGAAAACAAATTACTCTTTTTGTCCTTTTAGAAAAGCAAAACATTGTCATATAATTAATATATTGGGATTTCAATCAGGAATTAATTCATGACTCAAATGGGAAGCTGAAAATTACTATGGGTAAAACACAGAATTAGAGCATAAAGAAAAACAAAAAACATACACATGAAAGAGCCTCTTACAGAAGCGCAAGAATATGACTGAGATTTGTAAATAAAGCATTCACAGGCATACAGACTGGGAATCAGTAAAAAAGACTCTGCAAGGCAGCCAGCACTAGCTGCTAAAAAAACATCAGAAAAGCCTTACCTTCATTGTGCAGCTTCCATTTTACTGAAGTAAAAATAAAGATTTAAAGCTGCAAATGTACAATAACGTTCATCTCACTATTTAACACTTATCATGAACACAAAAATGATTTCTGTGTAAATATTTTCTGTCTTCTGCTAATCTATACAATTCACTGCCCATGCAAGAACTGCATATTTATATTACTCTGCCTGTACGAGAGCCATGCTGAGTTACATCTGAATAATGCTTAGATCTTGCAACACGCCCCCCATCCCCCTCATCCTTCTGCTTTTGATTTGTTCAAATAACCTACAGAAGCCTAGAAGAGGCAGAGCTAGAAGTTCCTACATCCTGCCATAATGATCCGCAAAGGAGGAGAGGCAGGAAACAGTTATTTTTGAACAGGCTAATCTACTCTGAAAAGGGTTATAACCAACTGAGCATCTTAAGGTCATCTTGTGCAAACTGTATTTAGCTAATACAACATACTCAACTCCGAAAATGTAAAATATGCCTTCTGTGTTTTGGATGATAGCTTACAAAAATATCTTAATTAGTAATCCTAAAAACAAAGACTTCAACCAGGTACCCTCATGGGTTTATTGTGCAGTCCAGAGATGAGCAAGGTGCTTTCCTTTTTAATTGTGGAAAACAAAATATGATGCTTTGAGTAATATGTGGTGTATACTTGAAACAAAATTATACATTTAAGCTTTGTACTATTCCAAATTAAGCAAAAATAAATTCTACATATTATAACACTGTTCTCTTTACGAAGTGTTAAGAGATCACACTTAAGTAGCCTGACCTTGAATAACAACAGCAACATTTAATTCTATAGCACATTTTCATACACAGGATGTAAATCAAAAAAGTGCTTTACAAGATATCAAAGAAATATTTAAAGGAAAGAAAAACAAATTAAAATTAGATAAGAATAATAAGAACAGACCATTCACCCCAACAAATCTTGCCAGTTCTATTCACTTAACTCCTATAAAAATAACAATAATATGATGAATGAGCAGAGATAACTTTAAATAATGATCCAGTTAAATTCTTAAAAACAGCTTGAGAACATGGGTGTAGTCATCAAACTGATGAAAAAAAGGATAAGCAGCCCAGGTGAATGGACGGGTTGTGTAACAAGAAATACAGTAGTAATAAGCATAAAAAATTTTGAATCATTTAATAAATTAGACAAGAAAATAAGCTTTGAGCAAGCAAGCCCATATCAATTGCCCTTGTGCTTAAACTGTGGAAATAAATATGAGCAATTAAAAAACAAAAAGCATAAGTTAAAGGGCAGTGTGTATTTTCATTCATGTGTACACACTACACATGCTGTTTTTTCTTTCTTTTCTCCTTCTTTCTACCTCAATGAAACACCTGTCTCAGTATTAATGTACAACTAAATCTCTACCCAAAATGCCAAAAAGGTCATTTTAATGAAATGCCACACAGAAAGGACCATGTCATCATCGCTGCTCCAAGGACTGCAATGAATAACAGCTTATGTGTGTACCCATTTTCAAGCATATATGGTTATCCACACAACACTCAAAGTTTTCTGGCATTTATTTAGGTAGATAATGATACAACACTAATTGAATTGACAATTCCCTTGCTTTTGACACTTCATTATTTCCCAGAATATTACAGAGAAGTCTACTAGAAACTCTGCCACAGTTATTCCTATGTGGAATCCCTTTAAAGTTACAGCTGTACTAAGAGCAGATCTTTAAATACTTTATCAGAACCCTAAAACAATATCATTCTGCTCCTATCCAGAACCCAAGATTGCTAATTTTGTGTTGTTTTATGCTACAACTCTTAAGCATCCATCCACTGCAAGCAAAGGTTGTTTTCCTTTCTCACTGAAAACAATGAAAAACAACTGCTACATTTCTGATTTTCGTTTGTTATGTTGGATTGAAAAGAAAATCACCATTTAAAAGAGCCATCAACAATGCTCATTTTAGCTACCTCAATCAACATCATGCAGTTTCGTATGCGGCTGGCTTCTTAGCTGACTTGACAGACATTTCCTAAAACAATGAAGCATAATGAAAAAAATATTTAGGTCACCTGTATTACATTTTTCAGCAACTGTATGGAAGGGAAATAAAAAAGAAGAGCCTCATTGTAATTTAGTTTTGAATGTTACTACTTGACCACCTGTACTCAACAGGTGTCCTGCTACAAAGTATCAAGTATACCATACCTATTGTCCATCAGCTGCATTCACATTTTTACATTGTTAGTTTTCATACTGTCATTGAACTACCCGTATTAAATATTACATTTATTTCTTTTTAATTTGTTAAAAATGAAAAGACTTACAGTGGGCCAACCTATTAAACAAGAGACAGAAACACAACTGGGAAAAAGAAAAAATATTAAAGGCCGTATTATACTTAGGATCATCAGTACAGAGTAACAGGGATTGTGGAAGAGAGGTGAAAAAGAGTGCAGGCAGGGTGGAATGGGTGGAGAAGAGTGTCAGGAGTGATCTGTGACAGATGGTTATCGGCAAGAGTGAAAGGGAAGGTCTACAGTACGGTAGTGAGACCAGCTATGTTATATGGGTTGTAGACGGTGGCACTGACCAGAAAGCAGGAGCTGGAGGTGACAGAGTTAAAGATGCTAAGATTTGCATTGGGTGTGATGAGGATGGACAGGATTAGGAACGAGGACATTAGAGGATCAGCTCAGGTTGGAAAGTGGGGAGATAAAGTCAGAGAGGTGAGATTGCATTGGTTTGGCCATGTGCAGAGGAGAGATGCTGGGTATATTGGGAAAAGGATGTTAAGGATTGAGCTGCCAGGCAAGACGAAAAGAGGAAGGCCTAAGAGAAGGTTTATGGATGTGGTGAGAGGGGACATGCAGGTGATGGATGTTACAGAGCAAGATGACGAGGACAGGAAGATATGGAAAAATGATGATCTGCTGTGGCAACACCTAACAGGAGCAGCCGAGAGAAGAAGATTAAGCATGTGTGTGTAATCATGTGTTGTGTCTACGTTTCTTCTGTAGAGATAGAAAAAAATCAGTCAACTGTTTATCTTTGAGGGTGGCACAGTGGGTAGCGCTGCTGCCTCGCAGTTAGGAGACCTGGGTTCACTTCCCGGGTCCTCCCTGTGTGGAGATTGCATGTTCTCCCCGTGTCTGCATGGGTTTCCTCCCACTGTCCAAAGACATGGATGTTAGGTGCACTGGCGATTCTAAATTGTCCCTAGTGTGTGCTAGGTGTGTGTGTGTGTGTACCCTGCCCGGGGTTGGTTTCCTGCCTTGCGCCCTGTGCTGGCTGGGATTGCCTCCAGCAGACCCCCGTGACCCTGTAGTTAGTATATAGCGGGTTTGATAATGGATGGATGGATATTTCTGTTTGATTAGGTTATGCGTGCAGAGAATTCTAATTTTACAAAAGGGTGTGTTTTCAAGTTCCACATTCATTTGAAAGCTGCAATTTTCACATGTGTTTCTTAAGCAGCAGTGCAGAGGTACTGCAAGCAGACAGCAAAGAATAAATAAAAACAGCAGATAGAACACAAGTATACATGTATCACCCATACGTTAATCCTACATTCAAATATATACTTATATTTTAGCATGATATTAAAATCTAGGGCTTAGGTGCTAACGTTTATTTTCATTTTATTTCCTAAACAGTTTTCATCTTAAAATCAGCGAAATGTTTAAATATTTTATTCATATCCCTCCTGTCAAAACCACATGGCAGACAGTTAGCAAGTTTTATGTCATCAGTTGTGTATAGCTAGTGTACATACGCTTTGTCCCCAAAATTAACAAGACTAAGGAACAGGCTGGGCATGCATGGCATAGCTCACACCACCATGTTGCTTTTAAAACTTTGATTTCTTCCACCAGTTCAGTACTAGACCAACGAAGCCACCAGTCAGCTCTTCACTGTCAATTTATAGAAAAACAGATGCATTACTTTATGCTACGATTTTTACAACCTCCCTAAATGAGAGTATTTTTCATTATAAAAAGACAGAAAAATGTGAGCATTCCTTTTTAAGCAGTGAAACAGCAGGCTGTCTCAATACCACAATGAACTCACAGAGGAAAACAATGTGTGCTTTTACACTAACCCCAAAAAAAAAAAAAAAAAAAAAAAAAAATATTTTTGAAATATTGGAGTAAAAACTACTGATTTCTCCACTCACATGGAGAAAGACAAAAATACCTATAATAGATGGGAAAAATTAGGAGAAAAGCCTGAACTCAGACTAGGGAATTGCTACTGTACTTCTGATTATAGTGAAAAACACTATATTCAAACACAAGATTGCACTTCAGTGAATCTATTCTTAAAGTACCTTGAGTCAACAGTTACCTTGTAACCATATAGTCAATAACCTCTAGACGAGTGTTTCTTAACCACTGGGTCTGCCACTGGCAGTTCACAAGTTACTATTTATAATATTATCTATCTATCTATCTATCAGTGAGCCACCACTCCAATAAGCACACTCAGTTCACCAAGATGGTCCCACAAACTCACCTACTCAGACGATCATGCTTAATTCACCAAGGGGGAACCCCCTAAGTGCCAACTCTGACACTTAAATGGAAAAAAGTGGGATGTGATGCCAAAAAGATTGAAAAACACTGTTTTAGACAGACCCAGTATACCCAAATAACAAGAAGGTGTGCCTGAAACAAGCAGCTGGTATCTTTGCTTAGGACTTGCTCTCACTTCTCTGGGATAATTTTATATACCTCAGTAGAGGATGAATCTGCAAGTAATGGTGGCTGAAATGTGGTAGATGCCTTTCATGGCAGCCACCATGATACACAGTGGTGGACCCCAGTAGTAAATGAAGCTGTGTGACCAGATGGGAAAGTTAGTACTACAAATAAACCAGGTTTCATGCTTAGAAATCACATTGTGGAAAAGTGGTTCTGTTTACAGTGCCACATTAAAGCCAAAACAGTGACAAAAGTACTACAACACAAATTAAAAGTTTACATTACATTTACATCTTTTAACATGCAAATCCACAGTTAGGATCTATTGAGAGACCCAAAATAAAGGTTGAAATAAATTAAAAATCAGCTGAGATACTCTCAGTGCTCCCGCTGTTGTCTCCACCAGATGGTGTAGCAGAATGTAGAAGTTTGAAGTATAAGGTCACACAGAAAAGTAAATCCAAAGTTCCTAGTTTAAGCAGATCAGCAGGTCTGGTGCTCTAGTCGTAATGGTGTCTCATATGCCAGGGGATGGTAACACCTTTTGTAACTTTAGTTAAGATAATATTGTTCTGGTGTAATAAACTAATCAGTGTGAAAGCAGGAGCATAACCAGCCCTTTTCCAAAAATCCTGGGAAAAATAGGAATCTCCTTGACATTTCTGCCCAAGAAATGTTTTGTTACAGATTTATGCAGCATATGACTAAAAACAAAGGGAAACAATCCATAACAAAAAAGAAAAAGAAAAAGAACACGAATAAGAATAAAAAACAAATATATTGGATACGAATTAATAATATACCATAATCAGGTATTAATATGGGTGCAAATCTTATTAAATAAACAGACCACAGTAAAGCACTCAATATTAATTCTCACTGCTGCATGCAAGCTGTCAAGTAGAAAAAGACAAGAAGCTTTTAATGTTATTGTAGCAGGAGCTTTGGATCTGATTGAGACTTACTGACAGACTGAAAGAGGGCAACTGCAAAGTAGGTGGGATGTTGCCAGCAAGGCTGGAGAAACTTTTCCATCAGCTGGGGATATTGTCAAGAGATAAAAAGGCATTGTGAGGAACTCCTAACCTCAGGGGATACATCCTTCCTGAAAGAGTCAGTTCCTACCGCACTAAATATGGCTGGGTTCTTTTCTGTGGCTTATGTCACTGTGGTGGTTAAAAAGCACTGTAATGAAAACACTGCAATGAACAAGATCCAGAAAGCAATTGATGTTGTGTTGGTTAATACCTCTCTTAAACGTTGTACAGTGCCTTGAAACCGGTATACTGTGGTAGTAAAACAGGATATTAAGTACTTTTTCTTGTGGATCCAATTTCATCAGCCTTCAACTCCTCCCAAACTGCACATTTACTGGTACAGAAGATGATCAATTATTGCATGTAGGAAAATTAAGTAGCATTCTCTTCAGTTGTAATAATCAGAGTAAAATTCTTTTGGGGCAGTGATTGACTGCACTGCAACACTAAGGAAATTCCATTTTCTTTCAACACCACCTACAGGTCCCTTCACTTCCTTTGTGGGAGACATATTCTGCAGAGCTGACTGGAAAGCACAACAGACTTCCCAAATACACTAGTCGACAAATGGTTTGCTTATTCTAAAAGCAGTGAATGAAATTTTAAAGCCATCACCAGTGACAACATGCAACCACTTAGAGATGCTTTTCAACGAGTATGTATTTTTGAAATTTAATGTCTTTTCAGAAAAGGTGTGAATATAGAAAAATGTGACACGTCACATATGGAAACGGGGCAGCCAGTTGTAATCACTGAATGATCCAAATAGGATTATATTCTACAATTCTTGACTTTATTGACTCCTTGACGCACCAAGCTGGTTGTTTTGATGAGAGCTATAGCAATTGCAGCTTAATACCTCTCATCTTTTCTTAATAATATCTGTAGACAGCTTCTTCTGTGGCTTTCTTTATACAGTCTTACTGATAAGGAGTACAAAACTTTGGTGACCCCTTCATGCCAAACCTCACAAAATAGGAAGTTGAAATATTGTATTAGTACTTTGCATTTTGCAAGGGAAAAATCAGATTTGCATCTTAGTCTTACCAAGATCTTAGTAACAAAGAAATATGTAAATAATAATAATAATAAAAACACTTTTTACGCTTGGTCTCTGGCAATTACACATTTACTCAGGTAGTTTCTCTGAAATTGTTAAGTTTTTTTTTTTGTCTACTTACGCAATTTCAGTGTATTCCTTCCTTTGTGTTTATGATGAGGTGAATAAACAAAAATGAAGGAATACACAGTAGTTCTGTACTTTGTGTGGTTCAGCACTGTTCTGGGTTTTTGAGGAATGCATCAAGTGTACTGTCACCTTGGTATAATACAGTCATATGAAAAATTTTGGGAACCCCTTTTAATTCTTTGGATTTTTGTTAATCATTGGCTGAGCTTTCAAAGTAGCAACTTCCTTTTAATATATGCCATGCCTTATGGAAACAGTAGGATTTCAGCGGTGATGTAATATGCATCATAACAAAATTAGACAGGTGCATACATTTGGGCACCCCAACAGAGATATGACATCAATACTTAGTTGAGGTTCCTTTTGCAAATATAACAGCCTCTAGACGCCTCCTATAGCCTTTGATGAGTGTCTGGATTCTGGATGGACCTTCCATACAAAATCTCTCCAGTTCAGTTCAATTTGATGGCTGCCATGCATGGACAGCCTGCTTCAAATCATCCCATAGATTTTCGATGATATTCAAGTCAGGGGACTGTGACGGCCATTCCAGAACATTGTACTTCTCCCTCTGCATGAATGCCTTTGTAGATATCAAACTGTGTTTTGGGTCATTGTCTTGTTGGAATATCCAACCCCTGCGTAACTTCAACTTTGTGACTGATTCTTGAACATTATCCTGAAGAATTTGTTGATATCGGGTTGAATTCATCCGACCCTCGACTTTAACAAGGGCCCCAGTCCATGAACTAGCCACACAGCATGATGGAACCTCCACCAAATTTTACAGTAGGTAGCAGGAGTTTTTCTTGGAATGCTGTGTTCTTCTTCCGCCATGCAAAGCGCTTTTTGTTATGACCAAATAACTCCATTTTTGTCTCATCAGTCCAAAGCACTTTGTTCCAAAATGAATCTGGCTTGTCTAAATGAGCATTTGCATACAACAAGCGAATTTGTTTGTAGTGTGAGTGCAGAAAGGGCTTCTTTCTCATCACCCTGCCATACAGATGTTCTTTGTGCAAATTGCGCTGAATTGTAGAACGATGTAGAGATACACCATCTGCAGCAAGATGTTCTTGCAGGTCTTTGGAGGTGATCTGTGGGTTGTCTGTAACCATTCTCATAATTGACCACCTTGAATACCTTTTCTCATGATTGGAAACACGTCTATGAAGTTCAAGGCTTAACGTGCTAATCCAACCAATTTGGTGTTGCAAGTAATCAGTATTGAGCAGTTACATGCATTCAAATCAGCAAAATGACAAGGGGACCCACATTTTTGCACAGCCAGTTTTTCACATTTGCTTTAATTTCATACAATTAAAAACTGCTTCACTAAAAATCTTTGTTTGTAAAATACCCCAGTGCTCAGATGTTCCTAGGAAATGAAAGAAATACCACTGTTATCTTTTTTGTTGAAAGTACAGTAAACTATTACGCAGGCTAAGAGGGGTTTCCAAACTTTTTCATATGACTATATCTCAAACTATGGCTGCCTGTACCTTTTGGTGCATTAAGTTATATACAGCATCTATTTTGGGGATTCAACAACTCCATTAACATTACCTTAGCATGCAAAAAAAACCCAAATCTTTCTCTTAATAAGAACAGTAATGAAATTTACTTTCCTGAAACATTATTAAATTTGTTAATTATTATTTTAAATTTGTTACAATGATAACTTTTTAATTTTAAATCACAGCTAAGTGTTCAGCTTATTGTACTTTTCAACTACCCAAAAGAAATAATACAATACATTGCACTGTCATTGTGTTGCTTGAAGTGAAATAACATACCCATGACTGAGCTCATTTCTGTAAACAGTCATGATAATTTAATTCAAATGATTCATTTACTCTTTCTTGTGGTAATGTTAAATCTGAAATTTCTATCACACAGTTTGTAGGATATTAACAGATTAAATTCCAGGTGTTTGTCAGTGTATTCACATTTTCCACTACCCAACAGTGGTTTGCAGAGTACGCATTTTGTTTTATAAAATGAAAATACAGGCATAATAATATAGTACTCAGAGGAAAAATAAAAGGGTCAAGGTTCAGAACAAGAAGGTTCTGCTATTACTGCTGGTACATACGATTACTTGTAATGAAATGCTGAAGTGCTGAAACATTGTCCTCTCTAGCATTGCCCACAGGCACCAAGTGGTTGTTTAGCTTGTTCATGCCAGGCTATCTTTCTTTCTATGTGGTGCAATGAAGGAGTGAGTTTGGGAGTCACAAGAGGCCCCCCATCTGATTTACTCTGTGTCAGCAATGAACCTGGAAAGTTATTTTTTTGTTGCTGCAGTTATTCCACATATTATTTTAAATGACAACTTAACAAGCCGGTCTTTGTGTTCTGTTCATGACTCATCCTAGTGCAAAAACTCAGTATTACAGACTATACTTCATCCTTGTATAAATGTGTTTTATGTATTGTGCTGGGTGGCACGGTGGCGCAGTGGTAGCGCTGCTGCCTCGCAGTTAGGGGACCCGGGTTTGCTTCCTGCGTGGAGTTTGCATGTTCTCCCCCTGTCTGCGTGGGTTTCCTCCGGGCACTCCGATTTCCTCCCACAGTCCAAAGACATGCAGGTTAGGTGGATTGGAGATCCTAAATTGGCCCTAGTGTGTGCTTGGTGTGCGGGTGTGTTTGTGTGTGTCCTGCGGTGGGTTGGAACCCTGCCCAGGATTGGTTCCTGCCTTGTGCCCTGTGTTGGCTGGGACTGGGTCCAGCAGACCCCCGTGACCCTGTGTTCGGATTCAGCGGGTTGGAAAATGGATGGATGGATTTATTGTGTTTTCCATCACCATATATATTTGTTAGAGGAAACAATTTTTCTTACTATTTCATAACTGACAACTTACCCTTTGATCAGTCATTACCCTTTATAGGAGGCTTATTTTCTAACATAGATAATATTGCAAGAAAACCTTTTATTTATTCACTAGCAAAATACCCACACTTCGCAGCAGAGAAGTAGTGTGTTAAAGAAGTTATGAAAAAGAAAAGGAAACATTTTAAAAATAACGTAACATGATTGTCAATGTAATTGTATTGTCACTGTTATGAGTGTTGCTGTCATCAAGGATTTGATTATCATTATTTCTTTCAATCAGGTTCATATTTGGAGGATGTGTTGTGTTCAAGTTACATTCCGTGTTTGTCAGCTGTTGTAAAGATAACAGGTTTCATTCATCGAAGTGTTCACTACCCAAATCAGTACTCGTGAATCTAAGATGTTTAACAGGCATTCTCGTTATTAAGTTGTGGATTTGCCTGCGAATATTTAGCGGCAGCGTGTCTATGAACTTGTGGAATTGCCTGCGAGTATTTAGCGGCAGTGTCTCTATGAACTTATGGATCTGCCTGCGAGTATTTAGCGACAGCACCTCTATGAACTTGTGGAATTGCCTGCGAGTATTTAGCAGCAGCGTCTCTATGAACTTGTGGACTTGCATGCGAGTATTTAGTGACAGCATGTCTATTAACTTGTGGATTTTTCTGCGAGTATTTGGCGGCAACGTCACAAAGTTGTTTCCGTCTAGCTGCATCAGAAAATGTACCACAACGTCTGACACGCCTCCTTTTTACTGTTTTCTCACAGCTTGGATTGCTGCTATCATAATCGGTTTGAGTTTCGGTAAGTGACAGTTCTTTGATCGATGGTGATCACCTTGATAGACATGTTAATGGGGGTATGGTTGGAACGGTAAAGGAAATGGGTACCTGAACAGTAAACTAAGTCTAAAATACCTACACAATAACTATAATTGTAATAAACAAACAATAAAACAGCGGAGAAGCAGTGGATTAAATAAAAAGGCTGCAGTTATCAGCAGGGAGACATGAATACCGTGGCGAAGCAAGGAAGGGAATGAAGAGACTGGAGCGACGGATGGCCTTATATGGGCAGGCAGCCAATTACATGGGAGGCGTGGGGATGGGGGAGGACGTAACACCGCCTCACACAGCGACCGAGCTGCAGGCTATGGACGTATATATGTACGTAAGTAGGATTCAGCTATGACCGTTACGCGTAGAATTTCAAAATGAAACCTGCTTAACTTTTCTAAGTAACCTGTAAGGAATGAGCCTGCCAAATTTCAGCCTTCTACCTACATGGGAAGTTGGAAAATTAGTGATGAGTGAGTCAGTGAGGGCTTTGCCGTTTATTAGTATAGATCACACATGAAAACATGCCACAGGCTGGCTATTCACAATACTGAAGACAGCTACATACATTATGTTAAGGAAAGGCGGGATATTGATGTGTTCAGAAGTCTGTCGAGTTCATAGACTCCATCAGACTTTAGCATACATAAAATACAAGCACAAACACATATGCACAAATCAGATGGTTGTTCTTTCATATTTAAGAGTGATTGCCACAGTTTGCATGTGTGTGCTTATGTAGCCCCTCAACAGAATTCGTATGTTCCGTTTTTTAGCATATGTATGTCAACATGGACACTAAGAAAACAGAGGTGCATAGATAGCTCTCTGGACTAGTGCTGCTCACTGCACTGACATTAAAATTTACAAACGTATGTGCAAATAAGTGAATATCGAAAGCTTGAACTGGCCCTTACTTGGGCAGCTGAGAACAGCAATTGTTTTGGAAGGAGCAATGTTCCAGACTAATGTAACATTTGCAATGGGTAATATACTTGACAAATTACATTCAAAATTCAGCATTTACTAACAATTACAAAGCACGAGCAAAACATGTTACCAGTGCTAGGTTCATAGGTTAAATTATCAGCCAGAATATTTCATGTGTTATTTGTAAATTAACAACATTTCTCAGAATAAGAAATGAATTAGATGGGGGAATAAAATAATTTGAGTATTGGAAAAAGTAGTTTTCAGTTGTTGCATAACTCTTAATCATTGTTTTTAAGCTATTGCTTGCTGTTTTGGGTGGTGTATGTCAGGACATCAGCCCAGGAGAATTAACAGCTGGACATTTTGGAAGCTATACCTAGATAACTGAGAAGCTACATTTTGTTTGAGGCTGCTATAAAAAAAAGACTAACACTAAAAATGCCCTAACATTGGGGTTTAAATTTCATTTGAATAAGAAAAGGACTACAAGCAGTTGAGCAATAATTTTCTTTTATCCTTGACTGGACAGAAAACCAGTTGAATTTTACTTTATGTTGCTGTTTAAAATTCTTAGCAAACAATAAATAATATGTCAGGCACCTCATTCAGGTGTTGTTATTACAGGACAAATTAAGTGCAAAGAGACTAAACATACACAGAAAATAAAATTTGAGGATATTTGAAAATATTATTACTGTTTCTAAGTTTTTTTTTGCAATTTATGTATCAGATTTTTGACATTTAGAAGCATATTATTTCAGTGGGAGTGTTGCAGGACCTGACTTAATATTTCAAAGCATCAAATATAATTTTGGTGCCTCTGACAGAGATGAATTTGATTCTGTGTTTAAGTGGGTGTGATGTAACCTTTACAATGGAAGCAGAATTAGGATCTACAAAGATTATTACCAAAAACACTTTAATAGGAAATGATTTGTCACAAGATTATTACTCAGGAGTTTCAAAAATTATATAATTACCTAAACTATTTAAACACCAAGCTTTAGTATGCCTCTTCTCCACCAATTAATTCTTACCACGCTCCTTATCACCACCACACCAATAATTTCAACACTGTACTCACCATTTTATCATTAATTAAACTCTGCACAATTCCCGAATCATTCTAATCTTAGTACTTTCATATTCCATTTGATGTTCCACCTTTATTAAATTAATCTGACTCCACCATACATAGTTTAATTGGCATACTGGCATTAGCTTTTTTCTTTCAAAGCCAAAGAGGCTCTTTGGCATGTTAGAACGTAAAACAGGTGATGGAACTTCTTCCATGCACAACTCACTTATGTAACAGGACAACTAATTGAAAATATTTATGTTTATGGTTACTACATAAGCATGCAGCACCCTTCTTATACATAAACAACAACTTAGGTTATTATAATTATCTGCACAGTGTTGACCATCCATTTAATCCATCATTGATCATCCATCCTTTTATAAATGCACTTTCAGTGTAAAAGATCTTTCCAATATATTAAATGTGCATTCTGTGCAGCCATTTACCCCACTCTTCAAAACCTCCAACCATGTCACACTGATCTTTTTCAGCATTTACCTTCAGAGCATTAAATTCCATACCAGCTTGCAATTGTAATATCATCATCTTCAGTTGCTCTTAGCTTTTAGCCACTATTAAGATTACCACCATTAAGATTACCAAAACAGTGTACAAGATGTCTCATGGCAATGCCATACATATAGTACCCCTCTGCTCACAAACTTCCTTACAATTAAGAACAGAAAACAAATAACTTTTAGGAAAAAAAGTCTTCTTACCCTTTAATCTCTTCAGATGGACTGGAACATCACTTTTTATGCTTTTTGAATCATCTTCTGTGGATTCTCTCCTAGCTATCGGGGGGTCATTTTGTGCCAGCCAATCTGCCACTTTATTTTCAGCAGCTATCATGGCAGCCTGCAGGGTTGTAAGCTCTTTCCCTGATTGGGGAGATTTTTTTGGTCGCGCACGATGGTCTGGGTTAAATTTTGTTACATGGTCTTTGATGGTCACTTTTCCTGGGGAGCTATCATCAAATTCAATGGTGAAAGAAGCATGCCCTGCTGCAGCCCCATGAGGTCCTTCTGTATCCTTTGTCGGAATTTCATGAATTTTGCTTTCAGTCATTTGGACTGTCTGCTGAGCTTCCTTGGTGGGGATCTCAAAGTAACTTGGCTCTCGACACAAGGAATAAAGGCCGTCTTCTTTTCCACCTTGATCTTCAATTTTCCTGTGATCTTTATCTCCTGGAAAACCAATATCACTTAATGTAAGGCTATGCTGCAATAAGCAATTACAGTATATTTGTAATGAAAGACAGTATTAATTTTCCATAGCAATGTTTTAGGGTTTACTTAATTTTAAAAACATAAAAAAGTCAAATGAGTGAACAACTCATAATGGTTCATCACTTAATGAAAAGGACAATTAAAACAATATTACCCAAGATTGAAAAATGCAAGGAAAACTATATATTGACATAACTGTCCCATCAAGTACAATAAAATGCAGATATTTATAAAACTCTCAGTTTATTCTTCAAATTTCAAATCAATTAAGTTTAACTGAAATAGTATACTTAAAATACACATTTGTTTAAAGTCAAATAAACTTCACTTACTGTAACTGGAAGTTCAATGTTTGAACAAAATACTACTGCACTTTGTCCACCGGATTCATTTTTTAACTACAGCTGCCAAAGTACAGAACTAATCCTTCCACATTTTACATGCAATGCCTATGACTGGAAACATAAAAGCAGAACTGAAAACTAAAACTAAGAACTCATTCTCCCAGCACTCTAATTCCTCTTCAGTATTCTGTGATTAGTTGTTTTCAACCAACAAGCTTTTGCCAAAACTTACACACACACAATTCATAGAGGACAACACCGTTTTCTGTCAAATGGTAATCTGACATTTACTGTATTTTCAAATTGGCAAATTAGTTTTACCAAGAAGCTTTTTTTGATTTATAAAGATCAAGTGTTCTCACCTCTGCTATAAGTGTTATATTGTTTTCTACTGACTTTTTAATTTTCTTTTTTAAAACACAATACGACTTTCTAAAAGTTTATCAAACAAAACTGGGCTTTATTTTTGGAAATGTCAACAGCTAATCAGATAATATTCTAAATCTAAATTCAGTCAGATGTTCATTTTCTTTTTGCATATTTATTAAAAATCTGTATAAATTCTGTGGTCATTGAAAGAAGCTACAGCATTTAAATAGGTACATAAGAACAAAAGAAATTTAACAGACAAGAGGAGAACATTAAGTCCATCAAGCTTGTTTGTTTAACTAATAGCTAATAGTATCTGTATACTTGTATATGGTTGAGATGACAATAAAGTTCACTTTGACTTTGAAGATGTTTCAATTATCTCATCCAGATAATTCTTAAATATTATCAAAGGTTATGTTTTAACTGTACGTATGACTCTGCAGTTTGTTTCAGATTACTACAGCTTTCTGAGTAGAAAAGTACTTCCTGGCTTCAGTCGTAAATGTACTTCCCTTAAATTTCCACTGCTGTTCTCGTGTACATGATTCATGGTTTATTTGAAAGAAGTCTGCTGGGTTCACTTTATCAGAGTTTTTGAGGATTTTAAAGACTTGTATTAAGTCCCTATATGAATCCCCTCTTCTTGAGGCATGTCCTTAAGTCGTTAAAATAACACAACAGCCAATTAAAGACACAGGAATTAACATTTTATACTACTCCCAAAAAATTGAAACAAATTGTAAATGCTGTAGTTTAATCTTTAGAATATGTCACCAGAAAGCAGAAATGTCAATACAGCTGACTCCTTAAAAACCATTATATTAATAATTTTATCATAACATTCATAGCTTCCAGCCATTGAGAGAGATTGTTTCTGCAGTATTACATTTAGTTGCCTACTGGTGGTACACATATCCTAATCCTATGCAGAAATAACTGGTTTACAATGAAGGTATCAATCACTTTAGGAATTAATGTCAGGGATGTCAGAAAACTTATGATATGAATCACATAAAAATGTAGATTAACATTAACTACTAGACATTAAGCCCGTTAAAATAACGGGCACTAGAACAGTAGTGCATAAACAATTGTATGAACAGTCTATATTAAATGGCAAGGGACCTTGCATGTGGCTGTAATATGTGTCACTGTATTGTGTGCCTTTAATTTTCTCTCTCAGTAATACTGGTTTGTATTTCCGTGAAATGTCTGTAATTTTGTCTGACAGTAATACAGTGGAACCTCAGTTCACGACCATAATTCATTCCAAAACTCTGGTTGTAACCCGATTTGGTCGTGAACCGAAGTAATTTCCCCCATAGGATTGTATGTAAATACAATTAATCCGTTCCAGACCGTATGAACTGTATGTAAATATATATTTTTTTAAGTTTTTAAGCACAAATATAGTTAACTATACCATAGAAAGCACAGCGTAATAGTAAACTAAATGTTTAAACATTGAATAACACTAAGAAAATCTTGAACAACAGAGAAAACTAACACTGCAAGTATTTGCGCTATAGCCTTATGACCCGTTCGCTAAAAACTCTTTTTTTTAATGAGTTTTAAGCACAGGGGAAAAAAATGAACATTTGAAAAATCTGTAATTTAATAAACAACCAAGAAAAGTAACATTGCAACAATGCACGTGCGCGCCTGTGTGTGTGTGTCTCTCGCGTGTGTGTCTCTTAAGCACACGCCTCTGTGTCTGTGTCTGTCTGTCTCTCGCCTGTGTGTGTGTGTGTCTGTCTGTCTGTCTCTCACCTGTGTGTGTGTGTCTGTCTGTCTGTCGCACGTGCCTGTGTATGTGTGTGTCTCGCGTGTGCGTGTGTGTGTGTGTGTGACGCGCGCGCGCCTGTGTGTGTGTCTGTGTCTCTCTCTCTCTCTGCACAGGGAATGCACAGGAAGAGACTGAACACGTGCTGTGGCCCCGCGCATGCGCACTTCTCCAGAAGACACACACGGACACCGCGCGCGCCTGTGTGTGTGCATCTGTCTCTCTCTCTGCACAGGGAATGCACAGGAAGAGACTGAACATGTGCTGTGTGGCCCCGCGCATGCGCACTTCACCAGAAGACACACACACACACGGACACTGGACGCACACAAGGGTTTTATTAAAGAGGATGATTAAACATCTGTAGTAGTAAAAATCCTACCAATGCAAACCTCCTAATAATGAATATCCTAACATTCTGGATGTAGAATACATCTACTTTCAGCGGTGAGGCAGTGTGGTCTAGTTTGTAAGGTTAATACAACCTGAAAAACATTATACAGACTGCTTAAGGTACATTGCTTTGGAACTGCATTTGCCATGAAAAAAAAACTTAAAAAAAAAAAAAACATAGACAAGATAAAAATTCATAACATTCAGATGCATTTGGTGACTTAGTTAACTGATTTGAAAACTGAAGCATTTTATATTTTTTGGTTACTTCATCCAAGAGTCAGTTACCACATTTTTGTTTATTATATACATTTTGTAAAAATGAGTCATATTAAACAATAACAGTGATAATAGAATGCAATTACATGTTTGAGTAGACTGCATTAAATGCACACTTTTTAACCATACTTTACAATGTCATGTAGTTAAAAATGTAGCCCAAATAGTCTTGTGGTGGCTCAAAAGCTTTCACAAACAGCAAACTCCAATTCAAGTGATGTACAAATGTCATTGATTGAGGTCATATTATTAACTGATAATTGTGAAGGGTATGTGACTAATTCTAGTACAAAATGTAAAAAGATAATTTTTGAAAGAAGTACCCATTGAAGAATTAAAATCTCTTTTGAAGTGTCAAGATAAAATTATCAGCTTCATGAGACCCTGATGAAGAATAGGTCTGGAGATTTGCAGGTAAATTATAGTGTCAGAGAAATGTAGAATTATTATAATGTGCAGACAGGAGGTTCTTCATAGTCTAAAGTAAATAATGAATACATATTTGCTAACCCTGACTTGCAGAGTGACACTTGCATTATTCTTTTCATCTTACATTCATTGCTCATTTTTTTTTTACTTTTATAGCTAACTTACCTCACTGCAACAGGAGAATTCAGATGGTGTGCATGCACCTCTCATGGCATTTGACTAATATGTATTAGGAATCTGTTTTGCAGTCAGGTGTGGCTTTAGGTAAGTACAAGAGGAAAATATACAAAATGTTTCAGTTGAAGTAACCACTCTCAAGGTAAATTGGAAACTGAATTAATCAGTTATTGAAGTTGCACAGAATGTTTCTCTGTTTTAAAATAGAGGAGTCTGCAAATTTGCAGGTGCTTTTCAATGGGAGATATTTAAATTTCAAACATATGTAAAGTGTGAGGTGTTCAAGATATCTCAATGAAAATTTAACTTTCCTGACAATTTCAGCAAAATTGGTCCACATGGAGAGGAGATGTTTCATGTGGACGGACAGAGAGATAGAAATGGCAATTGTGCTTTGCGCATTACATGTGAATGAACTTAAAAATTAATCAATGATTGAGCCAAGATGTCCAAGCATATTCGTATCAAAAATGCAGTGCCGAGGCCACTTTACTCTATGATATTACAATTTTTACTGTAAACTGAAAAATTCAATTTTTCACTAAAAGATTATCTGTTACATCATGTGATTGTCCTATTTTAAAAGACAAACAGACAGATAGACATATAGATTGATAAATATTAGAGATTCTAAAAAGTATCTAAGTATACACTAAATTTGTGATATTAATTTATTACTAAATATAAGACACTCAAAATAAGCATATACTGTACTGTATACTAGGAAATCATATATTTTACAAACAAAAATGTTACGCATTGTTCTGTAACAACAGCTTCCTTTCTGAAGGTCCCTGTAAAGCTTAAATATAACCTCTATAATTAATACCTAAAAACAAACATTCCCAACTCAGCATGATCTAAAATGTGACTGATAATAGCATTCAAAGGCATTCAGAACTAAACTAAAATACAAATGCAGCATCTGAATTTTTAAGTTCTCTGGTTGAAACCAAATTTTATGGGAAGTTTTTTCCATATGGTTATCATACAGTTTTATTTGTAAAAGAAATTACCAATGCCAAATTAATTTTCCACCAACACACAAACAACAATTTTAACATAATAAAAATTCTTAGGTACATGATAAAATACTACAAAGCTATAATATAACTGGTAATTATGACTTAGTATAATGCAACTCTGTCTTAGTTGTGAAAGTAAGAAACAATGAATAGGCAGGCAGATTTGAGCAACAGTGACGGCTTGTGGCACATAACTTCCATTTTAATATGCATCTTTCATCCAGACTGGATGTGATGTGCTAGCGGGTTGGACAATGACTGACTGACTGACTGGATGTGCTTAAAACTCTGAGCTTGTGACTATGAAAACAATTACAAATCATTCCACCATTCAGAGCTCAAGATCAGAGTACAACAAAGACAGTTATGCAGCAAGTGTAACAATAATTACTTTTTTATTACATTTACAAAACAATGAAATGTCAAGCTCATACTGTATATATAGACTAACAAATTATAAATAATTAAAACATAAAAATACATAATGTTTAAAAATATTGGCAGCATAAAGGTAAAATGCATTAGTAACTTCAAATTATATACTGTTTCTCAGTTTAAATATGTAGTATGGTACTCTACCTCCAACACAGTTCTCAGAGTTCTTGCTCCCAGTTTTAGTTTCCTGTTTGAAGGAATTTTCATCATCTGCATCATCATCACCCCACCAAGAAGGCTGTCCATACAAAGGTGTTCCTCTGTGAACTGCAGATATGTCCCCTAAAACTGACATTCAAATGAGAAAAAAAATTAAATAAATAAATAATAATTTGAGCAGAATAACTAACCCCTAAAGCCAAACAGCATAACAAGGAGAACATCTACATACATTTATTACATTTACGTATTTGGCTGATGCCTTTATCCAAGGTGACTTACAACATTTACAAATCAATTAGTTAATTTTCTTTTGGTAGAATATGTAATATAAATTTACTACAAGAAACATATTACTTTGTAATATGGAAAACTTAGTAGTTTTATTTATCCATTTAACACTTTCACAAGCAAACCTAAAAAAATACATGAAATCTTCCAAAGCTTTACCACTTTTCAAACTATTTGTTAGTTATAAACTATATTAATTATGGAGAAGTAATTATGAATACTCTCCATTAATTTTTATTCAAATTTTACTTTAAAATAGTCATAAAAATGATGATAATAAATCTGACACCGTATGTGAAGTTTCATTCATTTCTCTGCCATTCTCCTCCTTTAAGGTTCAAATCAGTCAAAATGCCCAATCAAGCCTGAAAATCCACCTTTCCCTATTAAACTTATTAACAATCCAAATATTTAAATAGTTTTAAAATTGACTCTCCTAACTTAATCATTCTGTGCAGTTACATACAACATTCACTATATTTACTGCATGCTTTGGTTTCATGTTAGAACATGTGAGGCTCAGGAACTGAGCGTCAGAAATGGTGGTGATATGCAATACACCTCAGAGAACTATCCTGTCTCCCTTCCAGTTTACCCTCGACACAAATGACTTCCAGTATAATACCAATTTACAGAAAATTTCATATGACTCCTCCATTATAGGCTGGATTAGTAATGCAGATGAACATGGAGCACAGGAAGGCTGTGAGGGACTTTGTCTGATAGTGCAGGGAGAGTCTCTATGTCTGGTCACTATTCAAGGAGTGGATGTACTGTAGATGTGGTCCACATTAATAATAATTCTTTGCATTTATATAGCGCTTTTCTCACTACTCAAAGTGCTCAGCAATTGCAGGTTAATGGCCTTGATCAAGAACCCAACAGAGCAGAGTCCCTAATGACAGGTTGGCCTGGTCTTGGAACACAGAAGAACTATATAAGAAAGGGCAGAGCAGACTCTTTTTCCTTAGGAGACTGCATTCCTTTAATACGGGAAGTGACAATCTTCACATCTTCTGTAAATCTGTAATGTCCAGAGCGATTTTCTACGCTATGGCGTGCTGGGCTGGTAACTTCAAGAGAGGCCTATTGAATCAAAAGGCTAATTAAATGAGGAGACTCAGTTATAGGGTGCACCCTGGAGGTAGTAGCAAAACAAACAAAAAAAAAAAGTGCAAAAGTAAGTGCTATTATGAATAATGCTGCACATCCTTTCTGACACAGTAACACCGAGTACTTTCAGCCAACGAATTCTTCAACAAATGCTCCTGGGGCTCCTTTATACCAACAGCAATACATCTGCATAATGCCTCACTGCGACAGCCAAGTCAGAACTTTTCTTTCCTTTAGCTTTTTAATTTTCTTGCTGGTGTGTGTGTATTCAGACCAAAGTGTGAGTGTATATTTAGTTACTTATTTATTTACTTATCTACCCATCTATTATTTATTTAAAGAGCTTCTGTAATAAGTCAAATGTCTCCCTGGGGACAAATAAAGTTCTTTCTGTCCTCACGATACCCCAAACTAAATGTTGATACTCTTTCATTTTGCAATTTTAAGTTCATTTTGCAGTTTCTGCACAATATACATTTATATTTATTTATTGATTGTATTATTTGTCCTATGGGTCAGGATCCTTGTTTTTTATGTTGCTGCTGCTGTATGCATCTAAACATTTTCTTGGGTTTAGTAAAGTTTATCTAATCTAACCTAATCTAATCTTATGTCTGAATCTACTGGAAAATGTAATACATGCTATTCATTAAAGTGGATTAGTGCTGCACCACTTTAATAAGAGAAATTACTGAAAAGAAAATATTCAGGTCTATTAAGAAATGTGTTCAGGAAGATATGGACAAAGATGATCCACTATGGCAACCCCTAACGGGAGCAGCTGAAAGAAGAAGAAAGCAGATTAAGAAAAGTGTTCTCCAAAGTCTGTTCACTTGGCTTTCCAAGCATCCCTAGTGGTCACAATTTTACACAAACGCACAATATACAGTATTGACTGATTAACATCATCACAGAGCTCCTGTTTCCATGCTCTATAATCATCATGTTACTGATCAACTTAAACCCTGTAACACTGTTTGGTGCACACAGTATAAATTCAAATAAAGTGACGTACACAGTAACTGCCAGAAACTAATATGCTGTCAAGATATACACTTCATTCCAGCTGCTCTGAATTTTTGGTGGCAAATATTTTATTTACTTTTTTATTTTATATGAAAGGGACAATTTATAACATTTACAATTCTATTACAGTAAAAAAAAGGAGAGAAAGTTTCACATTGTATTCATTTTAACTATTTTAATTAATGTTAACTCTCTCTCTTTCGCTGTTATACAGTGCTCTCCATAACATTTGGGACAAAGACACATTTTTCCTTGATTTACCCCTCTGCTTCACAGATTAAAATTATAAATTAAACCATTCAGACATGATTGAAGTGCACATTGCAGATTTTCATTTAAGGGTATTACATTTTGGTCACACCATGTAGAAATGACAACACTTTTTCTATATGGTCCCTCCATTTCAGGGCACCATAAAGTCTGGAACTGTATGAGCAATGGTAGGCATATTAAAGCATTCATATTCACAGAAAATTTCTAGCAATAGGTATAAAGCAACACTTAGACAGCAAGATAAAAACTAAGCATTGGGCACATTCTTTATAGTAAATGGCTAGACTTGAAGTACAAAATAAAGTAGCTCAAATTTACAGGAGATAAATGTGATAAAAAATTAAAGATGAATAAAGTACTGGCTAGTGAACAGCCAAGTACAGTATATATCTTTTCAATCTACCCATAAGTCAATATTGCCTTTGGATTAAAGCAAACAAAAAATCTGAGCTGCACAAAACAAAGATCCTAATATTTCATTCCATATCACAGCAGGTTTCTTTTCCCTTAAGTATTCTAAAATTTCAGAACAATATTAGGTTTCAGTATATCAGCGACTTAGAGTGCTGAATCTCTGCTGACCCCTACAAGAATAACCACAGAAAAACAAGAATAAGACATACGGTAGTTTCCTAAGTTTATCTCAGAAATGGTCAACTATCCTAGTACTGTAGTGTAATGTTATTATCAGTAAAAGTTTGACACTGTAAAAGAAATTGCATTGTGGAAAAAAAAAACTTTAGTGACTAGCAACCTTTAGTAAAGGTATTATGGTACTGAATTATTACCTACAGTAGTTATCCCAAGTCTACACTATTTTATATTGAAATTTTATTGGATATTGATGGAGAGGATGAAACCAGGACATGTCCTTTCAGACCTCTTTCTGGCTCTCTCTTCTAATCTACAATATTTAAATAAAAATCTAATAAATCACTTGAGACAAACTGTGAGGGGAATTTCACATACACAGTCCTCATTTGTCAAGTCTAAAGATTTCCATTAGAATTAATGTATGCACTCTGGCTGGACCACTGCAAAATACTGATCTCACTTTTATAAGTCATCCCACCATTAAAGTGGTTGTGTGCTTTAGATCACTTCTTATTCCTGCTTTTGGTCAGAAGGCAGCAAATATTATGTCAAAATATTTTTAACACCTGGAGCTATTAATTTTGTCCTCTGTCTTAACAGGAAAGTACTGTGATTTTGTGTGATGATTTATTGTATGATCGTTTTTGTACCAAACCCAGCTTTTAAAAAGAAGGCCGAAAAAGTCTACCTTGATGGTTTCAACAGACAATAAGACATTTTCTCCTGCGGATCTAGGACACTAAATATCTTATAAAATAAATACAGGAGTGGGTTGTTTTTTTATGAGAGATTGCTACAATTGCAACACATCACCTTAGGCAATAGATTAAATTTATGGAAAAAATGGCCACTTCCTGTCATAAATTGCTACAGCTCTCCTTTTAAGGTTGCCATTCAACCCTTGGCAGGATCCTTCATATTTTCGAAACCCTACTACTGCCCTATTTCCTCAGTTTGTTAATTATGGCCTACATAGTGTTCCATAGGTTTACAGGGTCAATAATATCACATGTACAGAATACAGTGAAATTCTTCCTTGCATGTGGTGATCAACAGGCAACACATTACCATGATACGTGTACTGCCATAGAAAAATTTTTGAATCCCTCTCTATACCTTTCAATGATAAGATCCTGTATGTTACTTATTAGGTCCTTGTGGAAAACTGTTATCAATAAACCCAAGAAACTTTTAAGAAAATCCTACAGGAACAATGGATTTTATTTAGGCTTATAAGGAAACAGTTATTGATAGTGGATGAGAGTAAAATTACCACACGATTTCAAATATGATTAGCTAAATATGAATACAATTACAACTTGCATTATAAAGAAATGTGCGTTTCTGAAACCAAAGGATTAAAAATGTATTACTTAAGTTATTTTTCCAAAAAATGGTTAAGACTTCTTATTACAGATGAATAAAGGTCCAAAATGACTTGTTATGACATTAGTGTTTACATCAACAAAAACTGAAATTTCCATAATGGTATGTTGAGTTTTGATTTTACACTAAATCAAATTAACTACAGGTAACTTTTACATATGAATCAATACAAAAACGTAATCCATTTTAATGGTGTGAAAATGAGGCAAACACAGTGGGGCAGCAGTTAACGCTACAGCCTCTCAGCTCCCGAGACTTGGGTTTAAATCCTGGCATGAACACTGAATGTGTTACCAAAGGTTTTTCAAACATTCCAAATAAATATTAATTTAACTGGGGATTCTAAAATATTTTATTGAAATTTCTAGTGTTTTATGCAGTGACTTTCATACAGGGCAACGTTACAAAACAGATGGAAAAGAAAAGCCATTATAATACAGTTAAAGCTTATAGTCTATTTGTAACTCATGTATTAAAATTGTTATTATATTAAAATTGTTATTATTTTCTTGATGTATAAAAATATATTACCAAATCAGAGGACATATTATTATGTGAGCCTGGCTACCAAAAAAGCAACTGTCAAGTATTCACCTAGCAGCAGCAATCCACTCCTAAACTCCAACGCATTATTAACTTAGCTTGCTTTCAGAAACAGACAGGCTGCCACTTGCAACAAAATGATCAAGGCTCTGTTTTGGGTGGGTCCAAAATATGAACACTAAATAATGTTGTTTCCTTCTTTTAAGCAGAATTTGGTGGGGTGAAGCTTTGTCTCCATAAATAATTTTAATGAACACCCTATTGTTTGCATTTTTATTAAAAGCAGATAAAAATGTTATGCCATCCATTTGTTAAAACAATTTTTCAGGTCACTGTGAATAATACTGAAAAATAGTGTATATGTCAAAAATATGGAGAACCTTTATCTTTAAGAACAGTTATAATTAAAAAAAATGACTTCATGTGGTGTTTTAAACAGTTACATTTCTAAAAGGCTAGCTATCTCATTATAGTCAGTGCTTTATTAGCATATTACATCACAGGGATTTAAGAATATCTGGTATTCTTAAAAGAATCAGTGTTCTTTTTGTCTATATGATATCTATTACATTTTAATAACAAAGAACTGATGTGTATTTTTAATACCTCAAACATTATATTATAAGTTTATGTTTGTTATCTAAAATAAGTCATAAGTGCACGTTTGCTTTTTGAAGTGACATGACAGTGATTCAGGCAGCATGATCAACTCTTGTTGTTTGCATCATGATTTAATATTTGACTGAAGTACCTGCTGTGTATTTTTCTTTCAACACTTCACAGGCATTCTATTAGGTTGATTAATTTTTGTATAATGATATAGTACGAGTGAATTTTGGTATGTTTCCTTATGTGTGATGGACTAACACCCTGTTCAGGTCTGTTTTCTCCTTTATACTCATTACTATTACCACAGGACATCAATATTCCAAAAAAGACAACACCACAACATTTTTGGCAAAAAATGTACCATAATGATTTCACAGGCATACATCGAAAAAACAGTTTTGATTACCTATTATTTTTGTGGGTGCTAAATTAAAAAATGAAAACCATTTTTCTCTATCACACATTTTTTTTCACAAACCACATTTTTAACTGTTAGTTTTTCTTTATAAATCATCAGACCTAGCTTGGTGGATCCAGAAGTGCTGGTAGAACTACTGCACATTAAGCTTGGTTTAATGAAGTGCTTTGTCAATGCCATATCAAAACATTGAGGCTGTTTTATGTAGTTGTGCCAAATGTTCCCAGGTTTGTTGGCGGCTAAATTGAAAGAGAGAATTTTTGCCAGATCTGGTATTAATAAACTAATTTCTAATGCAAAACCTAATGGTGCAATGAAAAACTTGGAATAAGAGGCTTGGGCAGCATTCAAAGAAGTAATTTTCAAGTTTTACATAAAAATTAGGGTGCAACCTATAAAGAAATGTAAAAAATATATATTAGTTAAACTTTAGGTAATTAAGTTTCAACATGAGTCTCAAAGTTCACCTTTTGGGTTCACACTTGGAATATTTCCCTGAAAATCATAGAGTAATGAGTGAAGAGCAGTGTGAAAAATTTCAAGATGAGACCAGTGACCTGGAAACTGATATTTTCATAATGAAAACGAGTACTTGTTTTACAAGAACGAGAACTGAAATTAAGGCAAACAGAGAAACTAAAACTAAATAAAATAAAAATGAGTGATATGTGAATGAACTAAAACCAGAACGAAAATTGAGTAAAAACGAAAAAAACAGCATTAGCATTTTCGTGCAATCCGATTTTGTCGACCTGAGCGTTCAGTTAAGTTGCGCTGTTCACTATACGCCGATTATGTACCTTGGGCTTACTATAGTCATGTGGCGCAACTTTTGTAAAGGACCGTTGTTTGTTTGTTGAGCACATTTGGTTCGTCGGTTTGAAGCAGTAAGCACATATGGTTGCCGATGGCGAGTTTTGCACAGATGTTTGCGGGTAGAAAGCAAGAAAATAAGCGTGGAAATACTTTAATTACAGTGCAGATGATAATAAAAGCAAATGCAGCGTGCAATAAGAAGAAAAGAGTCTCGGAGTTTCAGTGCAGGACCAAATGGATCAGTACTTCGTGGAAGTCCAGCACTTCTCTGGCACCATGACTGCACTTCAGTACAGGGACGTGCGATCGGTGGAGGCATGAAAATTAAAAAAAAAAATGAATAATGATAACATAAAATAAATTTGTCAACTGGTCTGTACTATAAATTTGTTTTCTGTGTGATTCCAATAATTTAGATAATTTTTACAGTCAAAATCGCTGAATTTGCACATTTCCTGATCAAATACAATTGAGAAACGCAACGTGCAGTAGCAACAAGGGGAGCCTCGGCTCAGACTGTGCTCTAACTCACACACTGAGTTGATGCATGCAATTGGCGCATGTCTGTTGCTGCCTCTCTGTGTGTCGCCAATATGTTTGCACATACGTTTATTATACACCCTGACTTTCCACACTCTGGCTAATATCTTTAATGAATGTGTGTGACAAATCTAGTCTTGCTGATTGAACATAAAACTGCAGTGAAAAAGCACAAGGTAAGGCAGACAGTACCGTGCCGCACTGGAGGGAGCGGATGGGAACCCAACAGGCGCTTGTTGCTGTTCTTCTACGCAGACACGCCAATAAATTAGCGATATCAGAAAGTTAAGTGCACTGCAGAGGCCCTTTATTTTTATTTTTTCTTCCAACATCAAAATGGAAGATTAAGACTTTTAAGAATAAAGGAAATCAAGGAGGACTTTTACAAGAAAGTGACAGAGATTTTCGTGGAAAAGGATAGGCGCATGGACTTCATTTACAAATAAAGGTAAGACCATAAACGGTTTTCAATTTTATAAAAAATGGGATCAGACTAAGAAAAAAATCAAATATTTAAAGACTAAATTTTGACCTTAAATAAAATATTCGTGTGCTTTTCTTGTTATCCTTTTGTTGAACAGTCTGTATTAAAATTGATTAAAGCATAAGAATTAAAATATTTTAAAAGCAACTAAATATTTCAATTAAGGTTAAAATTGAAATCAGTATTTTGTACACCACTCTATACTTTCATTTGTACTGAATGAGTATAAAATATGAAATTGCAACGGCAAATTAAGAACACATGGAGGGTGAGGAGCACATGCACTCTCTCCACTTTCTCTCATCACTATAAATGTAACGTTTTTTCTTAGCCAAATATGTACCTTACCTATGTGTATGTAAAGAATACTGATAAAATATGAAACATAACCAGTAATCAATGTGCATGCTGCCAATCGAAGAGAGTATAAGATATGGGTTCATACATTTGTAAATCTGTTTCTGAAGGAGTCAGTGCCTCACGAACCTCACCGCACGTCACTGCTTCAGTACTGGCAGCAGAAATCGTCAACATACAGTCTGCTAACGCCAGTGGCCAAGGACCTTATCTGTGCACCTGCATTACAGGCGTTCGTCAAGCGAATATTTTTACCATGTGGCTATCTGTGCATTGGGCGTCATTGCAGCGTGAACAAATCTCTTGAAATGCATGCTTGTTTAAAGCTTAACAGCAATGTGCTTGCGCAGACTGGTTTCTTGGGTTGAAACATTTGATCTTGCTGACTATACTCATTAGGCCACTTAATCTGTTTGCTCATTGATAGTCAAGATGTGTTTAACTGCATTATGAACTGTGAGTGTATTTTGCTGACTGAAACATAACTTGCATTGAAATATGTGTAGGACAGCATTTGTGGTCTTACAACAGAAAAAAAAAGAAAATTGTACTACTATTATATAAAAAGGCCAGAACTCAATAAAATAAAAACTAAAATTTTAAACACAGAACTAAATAAAAATTGTTTACTCCACTTAAAACTAGAATGAATTAAAAATAAAAAATAAATTTTATAAAATAAAATAAAAACTAAAATTAATATCAGAACTGAAATATCACTGCATGAAAAGAAGGTACCAGGGATGTTGGGATGTCAGTTTGATGGCAGACTACTGCAAGATGATTTATAGGAAGGAAATGTAACTACTAGTATGCTGTTATTTTAGGATATTCTCAATGCATTACATTTACTGTTTTTTGTGGCAAATTACTTTTTTTCTATAAATGATAAAAATGTCAATGCCATTCTGAATTCTGCCATATTATGAAATTCTTTAAGTAATTAAAAAGATATGCAACATCAACAAAAATAATTTACTGAAATTCAAGAAATAAAAGATCTAAACTTGGTTACATATATTTATCAAATTGTATAAATAATCATATTGCTTTAATTTAATACCATAATCTTTAGTACAACCTTCACAAATACTGAAATGAGACAGATTTCTATCCAGATATGGTTAATGATATCCTGCAAGACTTCCTATGGAAGCAGTAAGTTTTTTCCAGCATGAACAAATACTTCAATTCGCTTTATTTTTATGAAGTGCTGTTCATGTAGTGCAGGCACAGAGCACTGTGATAAGTTATAAGGTAAAATGTAAGCATATAATTTACAAATTACAGAATGTTGAACTAGTACACATAAAGATACAGATTTGTTAAACACATAGAAAACAAAGTAGAAACTGATTAACATAAATCGCAGCCAACAATGTCTGTCGTCCTTTAATTAATTGCTAAACTATGGCCAGTTGTCAACATAAACGTGTCCCACTAGTGTTAATAGCATGACAGCTTTAAGAACACCTGGTTTACCTCCACCACAAAGATCTTTTGCAAAAATATCATTGAAAGCTTGGTGCACACTGCATGTCATGAAAACAATTTGCATAAATAAATAAATAACAGTCATCTTCTTTGTGATCAAAATTTCATTAACAGAATGATAGGGTACTACTTTAAATCAGATAGCGATGCATTAATAAAATAAGATCAGCTGCCTTCTAAATAACCCCCAACCCCCATCTACAGCAAGGCATTTCTTCATAGCTGGCCAGCTTATATTATATATGACAAGAGCACTTCAGAGCTCTATAACATGAGGACAGCAGTAGATCATTGCACAGGGACAGTAAAGCGTCATTAAAAACATGCTGACCTTGAAAGGAGAGCATTAAATGTGCAGGAAAAAAACAACATGCACTACAAAACAGGACATTCATTGCTTTTTTGGCAACAGGCATTTTAGCACTAATGTCCTGATTAAAATAAATTCAGCCCGAGGTGACTTCTTCACTAGACTGGAAAGAAAATGAGATCTTCTTTGAGGAGTAGTCAGTTGTATTCAAAAGGAGCAGGGTAAGTCGCAGCTTATGTGCTGCTTTGACAAAGTTTAGGTGGCAAGGGCATTTAATTATAGAGCATGAAACAGAAAAGGTGCAAGGAGAAGCAAGGCAAGCAGTCATTAGCAATGTACACTAAATGAATCCCAGTTTTCCCATAATATAAATAAGAGCTTATATAAACACATTTACTGAGATCTACAGTATGTTTGATAATCTTGTATAAAAAGAAGATAAACTGGCAGTTTGTGAATTAAGAATATTCTCAAAGAAAAAAGTCATCTTTTGTATATGTTATTCAGTTGAAGAGAACAATCACTCCCATTCACAATAAATGCCAAGAAGTACAGAAAAGTACAAAAATAGTGCTTATAACATGCAAAGAAAAGATATCCAAAAGGAAGAATAACGAAATGAAGCCAAACCTCGCTCCGGCCTTCAGATTAGCTTTACAGATGTCTAAATCCCCATCTCACTAGTGGCCTGCTCACTTACATACCACATAAATCACTTATCAGACAGCCAACCAAATAAACAGAGGACTTGTCTTTCAGATACTAATTTTTTTTCTAAAGAAACAGGTATTAGCTTTCACAATAACAGAACTCAAAGTGATTTGGCTAGCTGATTTTATTGCCTTTATAGCATTTATAGCACAAAAGAAAACTGAAAAAATCTGATCAGCTATCTACTGTACATCATCTCATAGAAAAAGACAAACTTAAATAAAAACCGATGCCCCGGAGATCTTTTGATGCCAGCCTTCTGCCCAATTCATATTAAAGTTGCAATACACACATTTTGTTTAATACTTGTTTATCTCTGTGATAACCAATCAAGAATTTTCTGTCCAAAATTATTTTGAATTGTTTTTGGTTCTAACATTTATATGAATACTGAAGATCCTCCATTCTTTTGTAACATTATGGTAGAATGTATTAATTTTTCATTATTTGCCAAGTAAAGTGTTTTGTGATGGCTCATAATATGAAAAAGGATCAAATAATTTATGGAGTACTCAGCATTTTACTTTCATTCATTATATAACCAAATTCATACACACTAAAAATTATTCTGCCACTATTCAGGCTATTCCCCTATAGAACTATGTTGCATTTTTTTTATTTGGCAGATTATAAAGTCAAATGGCAAAAACCTATAAATTCAGATTTAATTATTTCAACACTTCAAGAACACAAATGTAAATTATTCTGTCATATTATCACCTGCAATCTTTTCATCCTGCTTCATTGTGTCTGGCTGTTTAATTAGCCCTTCATTTATCACCTCAGTGACTCTGCCTTCAGACAAATTACAGCAGGTTGCTTTCAGTCCTTCATCTTCTGAAGATTTTTGAGGAATCTGGAGCTGGCTTGTAAACTTCTCATGCTTTGTAAGAACATTAAAGGAATATAAATATAAATATTATTTGAGGTTTACTAATACAATGAAAATAACATAATGCCACATATTTCAGGATCAGTGTGCCTTACCTTTAGTGCTTCTTCAGGGACACGTAGCTCTCCCCGAACTACAGTGAACAAATTTGTATGTGTATTGTGTTAAGAAAAAATATATCAATAAATTAAATAAAACTGAACGTTTGAACAGAAACTACAATTTTCCACAGTGTTTAATGTACTTTACAACATAAGACATCTGAATGAAGACCAGATATTATTAATCTAACATATCTAATTTGTTAGCCAATTAATATTATTCCACATTTTCATCCAAACGTATCATAGCAAGTTTAAACAGATGCTTAATTCATTCTTCTTGACTAATGTATGATCAAACATGTTTATCTTAGGATGCTGAAGACTCTTGGTATTACCTTGTGTTTAAAAACAGGCGTGTGATATTTCCTAACAGCTTTTTTACACATCATTTATCATTTACTTAAAACTCGAGATAAACAGTCAAAGGAGGAGAAAACAAAACTCCATCCTACAGTCTAAATTCCAGAGGAGGCCAGTTAAATCTATTTAAACTAAGAAATGGGCACCCAACCCCTGTTATAGGCACAAGTCTATAACTTTGGTGTAGCACAATAGAAGTTTGAGACCAAGTAAATAAACATTGATGCTGTTTTTGCTCTAATTTTTTAACTTTTCATTTTACTTTAATTAAAGTTAACATTTTAAAAAGTGCACACTAAATTTCTTTATATAAAACACAAGTACACCCAGGCACATGAATTAAACCTCTTTTAAACATTTTTTTTTAACTCATTATGTTACAGCTATCAACTATGTGTTAAACACTCAATCTACTGTACAATATGCTTGGAGTCTAAACAATGGCAGAGTGGAACACTACTTTCTTCACTGTTTAGAACCGTTCTCACCTCATGGCTCACCGCTTGTGGTTTAATAGAAAGACTACTTCCTGTTATTGCAATTCCCTGACAAATGAAGCACCATGGCTGGAGCAAAAAGGTCAACTTGTTTAGCACTGCTTGAGGAAAAGGAAACCTAATCATGTGTCAGCTATTTATTAAAGTGGGTCAATAGTGTGTAATTACATGAGTGTCTCAATACAACACCAGACTGGGTTAAGAACAAATGTATATACTTTAAGTAATGATAACAACAATGTATACAAAATTCAATATAAAGTGTTGAATCAGACAAAAGCAGGGCTCAAACAGTAGAAGTAAGAAATGCCAACAATGTGTGAAAACTGAAAGACAAGGTATGGTAGATATGCAAACAACATCAGTATTACTACAGGATTCAGTAAGAAACAAAAGACATCAGAAATCAATCATTGCTTTATAAAGACAATGCCAGACAAAACAGACAATCTGTAAAAATATTAAAAACTAACATTTCACAGTTTAAATGAGGGTCTTACACCTACTAGTGTTACTGCATATTGTTTTCAAATATGTGTGACTCATTTTGAAATACAGAGCATAAAAAAGCAGAGTATTAAACAGAATGTGAATAATGATAAGAGCAACAAATGTACACCTTTCATACAAACAATCTGCAGTCCAAAGTACCTTACAAAAAAAAAGGAAAGCAGGTACATTCTCCAAATCCCAGAATGTGATTTAGTAGGTTTTAAAAAAAATAATAAACAAATTTGGGAGAATAGAAGCAATCAGTAAAGCAGATAAAAACCTGTTTGAAGTATGGACTATAAACGTAATACACAGCTACTGTATATACTGTAGATAGTTATCATAACAATTTACACTGACCCCTCCACCCAAAAAAAAAACCTACACTGTGACTATAATTTAGAAATAATAATTAAATTGCAAAGAACAGCTTACTTTCTACTGAAACAAACTTGAGGCACAATAAATGTAGACTGCTTTCATGTTCAGAATATATTTCCATAAAACAGAAAAAATGCAGCATTTCAGGAAGCATACTAAAAGTATTAATGCCATTTAAAAATGATTTTCCTCTTTGCATTTTAATGAATACTGTAACACAATGAATTCCAGACTGAATGCTAAGACTAAGGAATACAATACAACAGCGTAACTTGAAAAGAAATAAAAGAAAATAAAAACATATTTACTTTGTGGTACTGCAAAAACAGAATGGTCAGAAAGTTGCAGTGCTGTAGAGGTAATGAATCAGAAACATTTCAAACTTGTTCAAGTTACAGCAAGTTCTTGCCAAAAGCAGAGGATTAATTTCATAGAATTTTAGCCTCCTCCCTATGCAGCAACAGGTCTTAATACACAGTAATAGTATAAACTAAAGATGCACTAAAACACTCTGTATTGCTCCTTCTGACTAAAGTATAATAATTCATTTCACATATGTATTAAGAACAGAACATAAAAAGTTAAACATAAAAGCAGTTTCAAGCACACAGTATTCAAATCACTATGCTGGCAAAGATCAGTGAGGCACAATTTTATCAATCAGGACAATACATATACATTTTTTGATATCATACTTAAGACTTGGTAATCCATTTCTTTATTTTACTAATAACAAACATCTTTTAAAGATGATATTCCTAAATAGCTAACATAATAATTTTGACTTTTTTCATCACATATTACACTTAGTAACACACAGTCTTAAATTTGAGACCACAGACTTTGGAAAGAAACTGATTTGGACACTCCTCACCTGTGGGGGGGGGGGGGGAGAGAAAACTCTACAATGGCATTTACCACATTCATCATTTCATAAAGGATATCATATCCAAATCGTAATTTGTCATCCACCTTCAAAGTAATATAGATTTGTTCTTGTATCCTAACATCATTCACAAATGTCTGAAAAAGAAAAACATGAATGTCAATATTGTAAAAGTGAACACAAAGATAATAGAAATCAATAAAATTTGTTATACCAAGGTACTATAACCATTTTTATATATATATATATATATATATATATATATAAAAATCAGCTCAGTACAAATTAAATGGCATGTGCCACATCATGTTGGGATCTTCCCATTTTTTCAGATTAATATGGATTAAAAAATGCAGATGTGTCATGTACAGGACTCCTTTATCACAAATGTTCTTAAAGTATACAAGCATTTCTCAGATATGGAAGACATTGATTTAGGCAACTTTACATCCTTTGAGGCATTCATTTTAAATATTAAAACAGATTCCAACATAATTATAGTGCTAGTCTACAGACCACCAGGGCCATATTCATTGTTTATGACTGAATTTAGCAACCTTTTATCTGATTTGGCTATAAATTATGATCACGTAGTACTGATGGGGGATTTTAATGTACACATTGATGTGGAAACTGAAACTTTTAGCAAATGTTTTACTTATTTGTTAAATTCAGTAGGATTTTGTCAGATTGTCAAAGGTCCAACTCATAATCATAGCCACACATTAGATTTAATTATAACTTACAAAGTTGAAATTCAAAATTTAAATATTACTCCATTAAATGAAGTTATTTCCGATCACTACTTAATTACATTTGATTTAGTCCTGCCCTTGCCAACGCACTCACAGATTAAAACAAAGACAGTGCGATATCTAGATTGTAATTCTGCTTCAAAATTTATATATACCTTGAGTAAGTCGAGTGTAATTGTGGAAAACCATTTAGATCAGTTAACGTCAAATGTAAACTTGGAAAACAATTTAGACCAGCTAACATCACATTATAATGTGACCTTGAGAGATGCTCTGGACACAGTGGCTCCCCTTAAAACAAAAGTGATTAAAGCACATAGAAAAACTCACCCTGGTTTAATGAAAACAGTCGCGCTCTTAAATTAGAGTGTCGAAAACGGGAGCACAGATGGAGAACAACAAAACTACATGTCTTTCAAATTGCATGGACAGAGAGTGTTAATAAATATAAAAAAGCCCTCTTTAAAGCTCGCTCAGAATACTATTCTACATTAATAGATAGCAATAATAAAAATCCTCGGGTACTGTTTAGAACAGTGGCTAAATTAACAAATGGGAATTCAGATCAACAGTGCAAAATACCAACATATATTAGCAGTACAGACTTCATGAACTTCATGAAAATTAAAAATATAAGATCCCAGATCTCTGCATCACAGTACAAACCAAATACTAACTTAGCAGACCCTGTCTCATATTGCATTCAGCACTTTAATAATTTTAATCATGTAACTGAGCAGGAAGTCTTAACTTTAATTTCTAAAATGAAGCCCACTACTTGTTGCCTAGATCCAGTGCCAACAAAACTAATAAAAAGTGCAATGGATGTTCTTGCAGCGCCTATTCTAAACATTATCAATAATTCATTATTGCATGGCACAGTACCTGATGCACTAAAAGTGTCAGTCATTAAACCATTACTTAAAAAGTCAGACCTAGACCCACACATACTAAATAATTATAGGCCTATTTCAAATTTACCATTTCTCTCTAAAATACTAGAAAAAGTAGTCGCCAGTCAGCTTCAGTCACACCTTACGCATTACAATTTATTTGAGAAATTCCAGTCTGGTTTTCGCACTGGTCATAGTACAGAAACAGCACTAACACGGGTTGTAAATGACATTCTGATATCCTCTGATGAAGGAAACTCCACTGTAATTATGTTGTTAGACTTAAGTGCAGCATTTGACACCATTGACCATTCTATTTTACTGCACAGGCTAGAAAATGATGTTGGGCTTACAGGCCCCGTGCTCGCTTGGTTTAGTTCTTATTTATCAAATCGATTCCAATATGTACAGAAATGTGCTGACAGGACTCCATCATTATACGCAGAAGTTCAATATGGTGTCCCGCAGGGCTCAGTACTGGGGCCTTTACTGTTTTCACTTTACATGCTTCCACTGGGATCTCTCATTAGGAAACAATGTTAATTTTCACTTGTATGCAGATGACACCCAGTTATACTTTTCATTTAAATCAAATGAAGTTTCTCAGATATTGTCTTTAATTAGTTGTGTTAGTGAATTAAAAGGTGTGGATGAATGAGAACTACTTGTCTTTAAAAACAGATAAAACATAGATTTTAATTGTTGGAGGGAATGACGCTGATAACAACAATATTTTGTCATCATTTAACTCAGTTGGAATCCCAATTAATTTTACTGAATCAGCCCGCAATCTAGGAGTTATCTTTGACTCTAGCATGTCAATTAAAGCGCATATTACAAAGTTGTCCGAAACATGTTTCTTCCATCTTAAAAATGTTAGGAAATTAAGGCGCTTTCTAAATAAACAGGATTCTGAGAAATTAATTCATGCATTTATCTCTAGTAGGATTGACTACTGCAATGTGGTAGTCACTGGCTGTTCAAACTGTTCTCTATACAGCCTCCAGTTAATCCAAAATGCGGCTGCAAGAATTATTACAAGAACAAGAAAATATGAACACATAACTCCAGTTCTTAAATCCTTACACTGGCTCCCGGTTAAGTTTAGGGCAGATTTCAAAATCCTCCTTTTAACATATAAAGCATTAAATGGCCAAGGTCAGGCTTACTTGTCTGAACTTATCATGACTTACAAACCTGAGCGCACATTAAGAACTCAAGATGCCGGTCTGCTTATGATTCCAAGGATTAATAAAATAACAGTGGGAGGTCGAGCTTTTAGTTACAGTGCCCCTAAACTGTGGAATGGTCTTCCTGCTTCAATAAGAGATGCCCCTTCGGTCTCAGCCTTTAAATCCTGGCTGAAGACTCAGTACTTCAGTTTAGCATATCCTGACTAAAGCTGCTGATTAACTGTACAGACTACATCTCTGTTGTTAGTCATTAGCACTAAAACATAAGTAACATGATAGTTATAATTGAATACTAACCCTCACCTATTCTGTTTCTGTTGATGTGGAAATTGGTGCTACAGCCCACCTGCCAAGTTGTTTGCCTGCCTGCCTATGGTAAAGTCATCCCTGATGGAAGATCACAGGAATCATGGGAAAGAGGGGCCCTTTCATCGGATTGGCTGGCCCAGCACTGCTTTAGCCATGGAATGGCCAAATGGGGGAGGCAGCTTGATGGATGAGGTCTCCAGGACTCTAAAAATATCCAAATCTTATTATGTGATATCATCTACTGTTAAATTCTGCTCCGTACTTTTAAAATTTTTATTTTTATGCTGTATTGAGGATTTGTTCTGTGTATTGTATTGTATTGTTTTGACCCCCTTCTTTTGACACACACTGCACACCCAACCTACCTGGAAAGGGGTCTCGCTTTTAACTGCCATTCCCGAGGTTTCTTCCATTTTTCCCTACAAGGTTTTTTTTGGGAGTTTTTCCTTGTCTTCTTAGAGAGTCAAGGCTGGGGGGCTGTCAAGAGGCAGGGCCTGTTAAAGCCCATTACGGCGCTTCCTGTGTGATTTTGGGCTATACAAAAATAAACTGTATTGTACTGTATTGTATTCTAGATACAAAAAATGAATAATAAGATAATAATAATAATAAATAAGAACAAAAAAATAACTTAAGTGTTTGTGTAAGGCAAGGTAATGACTGTTGGTATTATGGCAACAGAAGTACAAAAAGATTATGAAATCAGAAATTTCAGAAGGCTTACCTTAAAACCTATAATTATGCTAACAGTATGAGCACTGAAAAAGCCAAAAATATTTCAGTTCAAATTGTTTACTTTGTTATGTTTAAATGCTAATTCTACAAATGAATGAATATAAAATAACTAAACTGCATATTGCATAAAGTATGGTTTAATGATGTAAAAATCAAAAGCAACACTGGAAAAATACTAAATAAGGAGAAGAAATGTTCAGATTATTAGATTGTTTTATGTATACGGTATATGATGGTACATAACAGCTACTGTATATTCTTCATTATTGTTTTTATAAAGTTACAGTTTTATATAATAGGATGTCTGTTGAGCTATAATCTATTAATCAAAATTTACAGCCATCACTATATTGGATTGAGTGCTATTATATTTCATATTTAATAAAAATAAAATACCTTTCATTCCACATGACCAACACATCTGCCAAACTACATTTTTTAGAATAGTATTGTCTATTTCTTACTATCACATATTAGATGTATATACACATTGATATTCATTTTCCTTTCTCCTTACAGTTGTTTCTTTGAATCTTCCAATACATTGTTGATCGCTGTTACTGGACTGTTGCTGTATGTTTTTCATAGGTTTTTACTCATACTTACTAGAAATGTAATATTTTAGATGCATGAAACAAGTATTTTTTTTTATACACAAAAACATGAACTTTTTTGTAGTAAATAAGTGAAATCTTAGACATTAGATGATAAAGATGCTAAATGCACAAATGAATAATTTAAGCAAGTTGAGTTGCATTAGCAATTCCAGAGACAAGTGATAATTTGAGGATTGGTACTTCAGCATCAATTCATCATTTTAACTCAACCAACAAATGGCAGCTGTACATGTTGTGTATGCATACTCTCATTTACAATAGGTATTTTAACAGCTTATTAAGAACATTTAAAGTATATCTAGGCACATTATACTTTACAAGAGAGAGCTCTGCAAACACCAAGATTAAGAACGACTAATACAAACTCACCAAAAAAAACTTAAAATATCAATATCCACAAAGCACTGATTTACCCCATTTAGGCTCCCAAGGTCCTTAACTTTGTGCTCATCAGCTCCAGAGTCATAGTTGATAACAGCATGCTGCTTATCCACGCTTCGTGACTAGAAAATAAACACATTTTTTTCTGTTTTCAAGAAAAAGTAATAAAGTAGAAATTAACTGAATCAATTAATGTGCAATGAAAAGCATGCCTGATTGTCTAGAATTTACAGTGATACGATTTGAATTAATTTTAAATTAATTCTTATGCTGACATACTATTTCCAATGTAAAAATCATACTGAAAACTGTTCCTACTAAATCCTAGTTTGATTCTACATCCCTTTCACTTTACAAACCTTTGAAACACCCAAAAGCCTTTTAGCAATTGCTTTCTTGCAATGGACTTCAATACATGCATGTATTATGTGCATGTAAGCTAACTTTTTAAATTTGGATTTAAAATGACAGATAATTTGCAGGTTCCTTCAAAAGTCTTAATACTTTCATTTTCCTTGTCTTAGCTTATTATTTTTGTTACTTAGCATGATTTTCTTGTATGTTTTGCAGTGAGTTGAGACTACATAAACTAAATGTTACTTCTCTGTTAGCTGTTAAGGTACATTTCTGTTAAGATGTGACTAATTTAAAACTGTATTCTAACACACATTAATTAAAAGTAAAAAGAAGATCTAATGCATCACCTGCAACATTAATTCGCAGTCATCTCGGCCAACAAAAATCATCTCTCTTGGTAGCCTGTGGCGGGTGCCTCCGCTGCTAACTAAAAACCACGATGTCACGCTCATTTTTTTTTTTTTTGGCTTGGCTTCAGTTCTATTTTAAATACTACGTCATCCTGTGCACAAAAAGAGAAAAGAAAACAAATTAACCATTAAAATGTATTAAAAATGATGACAACTACTATAGTTAGGATGCTGGTCTCCTTAAGACTAAGTTAAAGTACCAATTTTTTAGCCAATGTTAATTCTACAAATACAAAATCAAAAATGCCATACCTAATCAGAAAGCATAAAAAACAAAGTATGCAAAAAAAACACTAGCAAGTGAAGTTCAAACTAAATCCAAAACACTAAACAAATCATCAAATGCAAAAATAAAACAAAAAAAAACAATAAAAAACAAAAACAAATCTAAGCCACATGTGCAAAAAAACACCTGAAACTAAGCATATTTGGCCCTGGTCAGTATTTGGATAGGAGACCAGGAAAAGCTTGTGTTACTGCTAGAAGAGGTGTTGGCGAGGCCAGCAGGGAGTGCTTACCCTGCGGATGTGGATCCATATTAAAAAAGCACGTAGGCACACTGCAGATGAACAGTACAAGCAATTATGCCATGGTTTCTGTAACATAAAAATATCATAGCCTAACTGCACCTGATAATTAGAAAAAAAAATAACATGAAGTGTGTGCTTCTCCAATTTTTCTTTGATTATATTAGTTTTCGTGTGCATTGAATTTGAAATTTGTCTGCGCCATGAAATACAATTCAGCTGGTAGGATCTTTTTACAGCGGAAAAGATTTGCTCCAGACATCCCCGGCTGGGAGAGAGAAGACTCTCAAATCAAAATGGAGCATTTCCCCTATGTTCAAACAAATATTGCTCTTTCTCATTAGATAGCGGGCTGTTTCATCAATGACAATGGAAAAGCAATTAGGCAAAAATAACACATGCTGTCACTAGATGTAATGTAAGAAGAGAAGACAGTAATCTTTAAAATATCACAATGTTGCATATAGCATTTAGAGTTATCAAGGCACACTCTTCAGGCATTTACATTTTTTAATTCAATTTTTGAATATTGAAGCCGTAATACACAGCTGAGTACACTTGGAATTTGAAAATGACTGTGTGACAGCATTAATTTCAAGTGTGGCGTAATGCTTGTTTTCATATTAAAACATGTTTTATAGTTAAGCCTTTCTTCACTTAGTAGTTACCATAACTTGGTCTTACGCCCCTAGAGTAAAATGGCTCACAGGCTATTTCCTTTCTTAGAAGAAAGAAATTATTTAAACATCACTTGTGTAACACAATGCATTGCTTCTATAATCTCACAAATACCAAAATTAATTAAAAAAAAAACCCAAAAAACATCCCAGTTTTCATTGTCATGCGGATGTATATGAATTGAAAAGATATTCAGTAATATATTGTACCAATTTTTCCACTACTTGTAGTAAACGTTTAATAATTTATAAGTGAAAAGATCAATTAAAAAGTCAATTTATACAATGATAAAACTTTTACCTTTATTTAAAAATGACAATATTTGCTAAAAAATATTTTATGTTTCTGTGCTAGTATTTGTGTTATCTGTACGCTTTATATAGCATCACAATATTTGTACAAATGCACTTATCAAATTTATTCAAACTTAAATCTAGTGAAGACTGACATACATTACATTCAGTATGACATTTTGCCTTACCTGGATCCATGTTTGGACTGAAATTCAAGTTACCTACTATTGTCTATTGAATGAGAAGTCTCTGTACAAATTTCAAAACCTAAGACTAAAATCAGTAAATTACTAAAACATTGTTCAAGATCTATCCTGGAGTTGACTTCTTTGTTCTGACCCTCATCTCCCAGCACTAAGATACCAAGGCTCGACTTTACCCATATTCAGACAGGAGACTGATGACAAGGAATACATTAATGTGTACTTTACTTTCTTGTTTTCAAATTAATATTTTAGATTTCAGGCAAATTCAGAAATATATTGGACTAATGTGAACCTGGCAAAGCGGAGCAATCTCTTCAATTATCACAATGTCTTTAGTCCAAGACCGGACTAACAAGACCCTTGGTCTTGTTAATAAACTGGCTGAAAATGAGTGATAGTACTGTAGGTGTTTTCTGATTCTGAACCTCCCAAATTTTCTTCTCTTTAATCTGTATGGCAATAGCATGTGATATACCAAGACAAGATGGAAAATCTTACTTAAAATAGTTGTACAAATTACTTACTTACATAACATTATGGAAATTTAAAAAAGAAAAAACATTTAAGCTCTGTTGCTCTCTGGATCCACAGTCAAAGTTTTGAATTACCACACTTGGTCATTGTCCAGGTGGAGTTTACATATTTTGCCAGTGTGTGCCAAAGTTTCCTTGAACATCAACATAAATCTGCATATGTATATGCTAAATGAAAGGGTTTCACACACAGAAAAAATGTATTATTTTGCAATTATGTTGCTTGTGTGCATTTGTTTGCATTACACATTCACAGTTTTTCTTCTTAAAAAGGAATTAAAGAGTATGTACAAGCTAGAACAAAAGACAGTATGCAAAACCAATCCATTGCTGGGGGTACTCATTCACAAAGAGTCAAGTTAGGATCAAAAATCATTGTACCTGGCACTCGGTTCAGTGTTGATTGCTGCCTAATACTGCTTGGATAGGAACTGGCTCCTTGTGACCCTGCAATAGATCAGAGGATTAGAAAATGAATAGGCAGGATTTCTTTAATACCTTCTTGAGGTAGGGGGAATATTAGACCACCTGCTGAAAAAATACAAGGAAACAATATTTAGCCTTAGATTTGTTCCCAACATTCTGGGACAATGAAGTAGAAGGGCTAACAACTGCACAAACCACATTTCAATGGTAAATTAATAATAATAATAATAAATCAATCATTGCAATTTTTGAGCTAAGGAATTTGCATGAAAAACAGAAGTTTCTCCGATAATATCAATTTGATTTAAGGTATGTTTAGTAATAGAAGTACTGTGAATTTCTGGATGTTTATGTGTATATTTATCGACAGCAACCATTCACTTTAAGATTTATTTTTGTGTACATTTAGTAACTAAGTCTATTTACTTTGGGATTTTTTTAATTGATTTTGTCTGATATTTTCCATTTCTCTAGTATGGAGCTTAAGTTCGCTGTTTTATTAGTATACTTGTGAAATAATAACAGATTTATGCAATTATTTTCAGTCCTGCTCACCAAATTTTTAAATATAATAAATATTTAGATGTGATGGTGGTAATAATAAGCAACAGGAAAAAAGAAAAAAGCAGCTCGTTGTGTTTCACAACAAAGCACAAAGTTGTACAAAAGTGCAATAATTAACTGTTGCTGAAAAAGTTTATTATGTAATGCTCTGTGATTGCCAAAGTGTAAAATACTGTTTTTTACCTCAGTCTCTTCAAGAAGTCTGAGTTGCCCAGCTTTTCCATCTTTCATTTGGTATTATACTTTACAAACATTATTAAGCTGCTTTATGGCAAATATTCCCAGTACCTATATTCATGATGTCTAAAAATAACATCTACCTCAATTTAAGATGGACTTTTTAAAAATATGTGTTCAATGAGTCAGAGTGGAGCAACTGTAACACTAAGTTCTCAAAAAACAAAAGGCATAATTATTTGACCTTGTTTCAAGCCTATACTATGTTAATTTAATAAGTTCATTAGTGATCAAATACATAATTTTTCACTTTTAGACTTTTTTGAGTTCAATACTTCATTGACAACGGTGCTGTCTTGTTTATCTTCTTTTTGAAGTTATTTTACTTGCATTTTTTAATATTCTGGTGTTTTCAAATTCTATATATTAAATTATTGAATAAATATTCAAAAACAGCTCACATCCATATGTCAGTATGAGTTACTTTGGATAACATCAGTAATAAAACTAATAAATTAATCACTCATAAAATAACCATTTTTGGCAGCCTTAGGTTTTAAAAATATAGTATATTGAAATGTCCTTTCTTAGCGGATACCTAATGCCATAGATGTACCTTTTTGACAACCTTCAGCTTTTTAGCTAAACGGGAAATGTATTTTTGTAAGTTAGTCAGTCAACATTGCATTATATTATATGTATACATGCATACATATATACACAAATGTACATATACTAGCTGTCCCCCGTGGCTCCACCCACGTAGTAGTGAAAAAGGACATTGAAGATGGCCCTGTCTGGCTCCCCACTCCTGACATCACGCTTCCTCTTCCCTTTGGCCCACAGCCTCCGTCTTGGATTAGTGCGAAAATATCGCTCCTGCAAGCGAACTATGATTCTTAGCGTGATGAGAGAAGTTGCAAAGTCAACTGGAAAGTTCAAGCAAATTATAGAAAAAAAAACTCAGTCTAAATCTGTTAAGTAGTTCTCTCGTGAAAAGACAGACAGACACAGAAAAAGACAGACAGACACTGGATTTTACATACATACATATGTACACATATATACACATACGCACAAACTCACACACAGACAATGCAAACATGTTATGAATTTATTAAAAGTGTGCTTAAATTTCGGATATGATTTAGAATTAACCAATTTTCTGGCTCTGGATTTTCATGTATCAAATCATCCAGGGAAGCAATAAAATCTGGAAGGTGCAACAGTGCACTACTAGGCACAGCCACACGTAGCAGGACAAAGACCTATTTTTTCTGCTTTTGTTTTGGTTGGAGACGCTGTACAAAGAACACATCACCTAAGTGAAGCAAAGTCAGCTACACACGTACACTCATAACAGGCCATCCATTCAAACACAAACAATGTGACCAAACTACAAACTAAATCTTTTCTTTATCAAAATACTAACTAGAACAGTAAACAGATACTTTACATAGATATTTCTTTTCCTGTAGTGGTCACACATTCCTTGCTGGATTTCCTTCTGTTTTAACATGGAAGTGAAAAAGAAAATGTACAACCAATGTTATTGGAAGCAAGGAAGCAATGCAACATCTGAATAAAAACTATAAGAATCCTCACAGTAGGCCAGTGCATTTGCTGTTCTGGACTTTCACTGTAAACTAGTTGCATTCTCGCAGATGTTTCTGGAAGGGCAAGAACTGTGCAAAGAAATACTAGAGTGACTTATGGGGGCTATCAGAGTATGAGGAAACACATGGCAAGGAGCCAATAAAATGACACAGAAATAGACAGAACTTTATTTGACCCTGGGGGAAATGTGTTTTTTACAGAAGATATTTAAATAAATAAATGCATAAATACGCAAATAAATAAACAATAAATAAATATGCACACACTTTGGTCTGAACTCACACCAGAATAACTATAAAGCAAGAAAATTAAAAAGAAAGAAAACTTCTAATTTGGTTGTTAGAGTTTTGTTCATAATGGCACTTGGTTTTGCTTTAATTCTCTTCTTCGCGACCACCTGGCGTCTGAAGTGTGTCCTATAACTAAGTTTGCCCTTTTAATTAGCTTGTTGATTCGTTGGACCTTCCCTGAAGTGATGTTACCAGTCCAACACACCATAGTGTGCGGCCCTCACAGAGTTACATTAAATGTGAACTATGTCACTTCCCCATTAAAGAAATGCTACCTGCTAAGGAAAAATTGCTTGCTCTGCCCTTTCTTATATTATTCCTTTGTGTTGTGAGACTAGTACAACCTGTCATTAACATGGACCCCAAGTACTTTTAAGAGTGGAGCTCCTTGGTGCAGCGGAAATCAATAACCAGTTCCTTGGTTTTGTTGATGTGAAATGCAGACAATTCTCATTATACCAAGAAACAAACTTGTCCACCTGACTCCAATACTCTCATAAGTGCTATTGTACTTCTATGCTCTAGCTTTCCCATTTATAGATCTTGAATTGTTTTGTAATGCTTTATAATTTTTTTTTTTTTTGCGAGAGCCATCTGTTTGGATTACACCCTTAATGAACACTCTGACAACACTAAACACAGCACCAAACAGTTACTGTATCTAACCATGCTTGCATACTTGTTGCTTTCACTCCTCAGTTTAGAACTGAGTGAAACTATGTTGTGGCCTACTTCAGTATTATTATTAACCCACTATAAAAAAAAAAAAGAAAACTTGTCATTCTTAGTAGGACAAACACTCCCTTTTGGAGGCAAGACATGTGCAAAATCTAACATTTTTAATATTACAACCATATTAAAAGAAGCTTCCCCTCCATACTAAGTTTTCATAAATGCCAGGTAACTGTCTTTTTTTTTGTTTATTATGTTGTAAAGTTTTCTCTACTTTGCTTTCTGTATTTTTACTTTATTACTGCATACATAACACAATTTTTGAAGGTTTCATTTTCAATACACATGTTGCTTTTTCCTTCTGTTTCCCCTATAACACATAATCTTTTGTTCCAGATTTAGTGTTAATGGTGATATTTTAAAATAAATGCACTTTTATGATTTACAGCACTTTCAGTTCCTTACTTGTCACGATATATTATGGACATACTGTATGGTCCCTAACATACAGTAGCTTGTTGCCCACCAACACTTCATAGCATAAGGCATAAGAAAAAAATTAGATAGTTTATTATTACCTGGGTCTTGTCTTCACTCAAAGTACCATAACTTATTTTGCACTTTACAACAGTCTAGAAGCACTGAATAAAGGCCACGGGAAAATTAATTTTTACTAAATCTGCATTACTTAAATGTTCTGTCTCATCTGGTATTTACTTAGCATTTACTCAATTAATAATAACATGTACTGTAATACACCTGTTAAATAAAATTGTGATCAATTTACAGAAAACAATATTATATGCGCTAATAAAATACTGTATTAAAAATTTATAAAAAGAAATATATTCCTTTTCTATAGCTCATTCTTTTGAAGGAGCTTTGGTTGCCACTTTAAAGTCTTTTGACAAATACATTACATGAACAAAGGTAATAATTTTTTAAAGTCTTCAGCACTGATTTATATATTCCTTGAACATATTTTTAAGTAAACACTGCTTTTTTTAACTCGACTAACTATAGAAAATAGATCTCTCCACTTCTAAGAAAACAACAGGAGAGGATTAGGCAGATTTGCATTGTTATCAATATTTTATTTAACAGAAAATCTCCTTGAAAATGAAAAGACTAGTCAGATACATGGAAATACCACTGACTGCACAACTGGTCTACTAGTACCAATAATGCAATGAGCTAACTGCACTCTAGTTTACTACTAACAAGCACAACCAATGCAAAATGCTTATTTTACCACTTGTGTTAATTATAGTACATCATAAACATAAAAATAAATGGGAGGGCTTTATGGGGAATAGTGTGACACCTGGAATACAACAAAGATTACAAATAATGTATTCAACAAAATATGGGAGAAGACTGATGGGGGGGAAAAAAAAAAAAAGAAAAAGATAACATGCAGATTAGGACTTGAGTATACAGGGGCTGCCACTCTCAACATCTAGTGCAATGGCTTACATACATACATCTACTTTATAATAAATGCACTTATTTTCTAAAGAACAACAGCATAAGTAATAGAGCATATGAAAAAAAGGAATAAAATGCCATAAAATATTCATTAATACAATCTTTTTCCAAACTCAAAATTATTCAAACTCAGGATCACAGGGACAAAGCCTATCACTGTAACATATTGCAAACTCACAAAATAATTAGGTATGTGCTAAAGAAAACTTAATGGTACAGAGTCTGCTGCTTATCAACTGAAAATTTTTATTCTTAACTAGCCGAAGCCCCCCGTAGCATACGGCGGTGTAAGAATAGGAACGGAAAACGGTGAGAAAGGAATTCAGTATAACAAAGGCTTAGGAAACCACCGTCGCAGTATAACAAAAATAGCAAGGAGCGAAACCAATGCCAATGGTCGAGAGAGTACTTTCCTGTAGCAGGCTACGGAAAACACAGACATATATAGATAGACGCCGCATTCACTGTGCTGCCCAGTCAACACGATAAGTCAGCACGTCCGCCCTATTGCGAGTGGCAAAAGTGCCATTTAAACTAATACAGGTAGACGTGGAAACCGGGTTTTCTGATGAAAAAACAATAACATTTTAAACAGTATCATTTACATACAAACAGATTTTGGTGAATCGTTCACATGCAATTATTTATATCCATTTATACACTAATAATGGCAAATATTACATAATAATAATAATTATTATTTTATTAAATAATTCCTCCCGTATAAGTAACATTACTCGGACTGCTTTCTTCCATCTCCGAAACATTTCTAGACTTCGTCCTGTTCTTACGCAACACAGTACTAAAGTATCGGGTAATGCCCGAGTCACCTCACGTATAGATTACTGTAATGCTATTCTATCTGTCATCCCACAAAAACGTATCCATCGCTTACAATTTATTCAAAATTCTGCTGCCAGGATAATAACCTGCTGTTCTAAATCCACTGAACATATCACACCGATTCTCTCTCAGCTTCACTGGCTCCCTGTTAACTACTGAATACAATACACAATACCGCTCTTAACATTTAAAACTCTCCACAACCTCACTGATCTCCTCCTGACTGACACTCCTCTCACTCACTCAGATCCTCATCTTCAGCTCTACTTTCTGTACCACACATCAAACTCTGTGCTATGGGAGCTCGAGCGTCTCTCATAGTGCTCCTCAACTCGGGAATTCTCTTCCCTCTCAGATGCGTCAGCTCGATTCAATAACACATTTTAAAACTACCCTCAAAACTTATCTTTTCAAACGGGCATACCAATTGTGAATTTTGCACTGTTACTGCCAGTTATCTTTGTTTGTTTGCTAATTATTGCTGTTTGATCGAGAGCGACGATAGACGCGGAAGTAGGATTAGAGATGGCGGGCGGGGCTCTGTCGTGCGTATCCCATGGTCTTAGAGTTGGTGGGCGGGGCTCTCTGTGTTGCGTGCCCTTAGTTAGAGTTGGCGGGTGTGACTCTCTGTCTTGCGTGCGCTCTCTGTCTTACTTGCCCTTAGTGAGAGTTGATGGGCGGGGCTCTGTCGAGCGTATCTCATGGTCTTAGAGTTGGCGGGCGGGGCTCTCGGTCTTGCGTGTGCTCTCTGTCTTGCGTGCCCTTAGTGAATTATATATATAGATAAGCTATGGTACTTTCAAAGCTATTTGGCATACCAAGTGATTTAACTTGAAGCAAATGAAGTCAAACATTGTACCAGATTTTGGTATAGTTTGATGTTTGAATACCATACTTTCACTCGTAAACTAAACACATGGTTCCTTATGCTTGGAATAATTTAGGAGGGTATAATGCTTCTGGTGCCCTTTATTTATTTGCATGAAAAACATTCTAACCCAAAATTACACAAAAATGATTCTGTGGAGTTACATTCTCATCATTTCAACCAAATACATAGTACTAGGGTGTTGTACTGTGTTAGCCATTATGAATGTAGAGAAAAGTCAAGCAAAATGACCCCTTTTATTGGCTAACTAAAAAGATTACAATATGCAAGCTTTCGAGGCAACTCAGGCCCCTTCTTTAGGCAAGATGTAATCTAAAGAAGGGGCCTGAGTTGCCTCCAAAGCCTGCATATCGTAATCTTTTTAGTTAGCCAATAAAAGGTGTCATTTTGCTTGGTTTTTCTCTATAACCAAATAAGGAAGGCTAAAAATACTTTTTCATATTTAGTCTGTTGTTTAATTTGAGTCTAAACCTTGGACAGAAACCTTTCTTTTTGTAGTCTTGTAACACTTTCAATAATAACATAAACAGGAAGTACTAAACAGTGCAAGTAATTCTGCTCTCTAGTTTTATGGCTGCCATATTTGCTTTTATTTATTTTTTACTAAATAAAGTAGGTTCCCTTTAATAATTAATAGCTGGGGTATCTGGCACTGCTGGTGGAATAAAGTTGGAATAAAACACAGGTGCAGTCACTAAAAAAATTCCCCAGGAAAACCAAAACAAAAACTGTAGCCTCAACCTAAAATTTTACTGACTAAAACCACAGTAGAAAGCAACTTTGCTTAGTGAAACTCTGACCGATTAGCTGCTAATCTAAATTAGCTGATTTTCACTACGAAAGACTATCAGTGATGGGTAAATTGGCCAATCAAAAAAATGTTTTTTTTTTTTTTTTTTTAGCATAATCGTTTGTAAGCTTTACGGTAATTTAGCTAGAGAATGTTAGCAACTCTACTCTCTACACCAGTTCTAAGTATTGAGTTTTAATACCAAAGAGGTTGGGAGCATGCAGTGATACAGTATGTTGCCGCAACCACCACCAGATGAACCACCTCAGGATCTCAGATTAGGACTTGATTGCAGCCACGGTGTGGAGTGGAACAGTGTGAGGTTTTTTTTATTTTACAGTGACTGGAGTGCCAATCCTGCCACTAATCCCCGCATTTTCTCTGCAAGTTGGAGGACCTGCTTGCAGGGCTATATATTTTAATACTAGAGATTACCTAAAATGTATACAAGATTCTCTTTGGATAGATATCTTCTGCTTGTTTTTTTCTTCATCAGGAAAGTGCTGGTTGAAAGTTGTTTATCAATTCATTTCAAAGTACCAGTCCTGATCCATTAAGCCTAAAATGCACAAATGACAGTACAAATCCTAGGAAAAATAAGGCACTCGTCCATTTGCTGAACCGTTCAGGGTCTGACAAAAATGTAATAACTGCATAGAGTGTCAGTTCATCACAAGGCACACCCATGCACACACTCTCACTTATTTCAAACTTATGTCAGGCCTGACAAAAGTAAAGCCACTGCAGCCTATAATGAGCACTTTCTACTAGAACTACAAGGGTAAAGTAGTGAATATAATAAAACTATTTTGTGTAAACATTATTTACAAAGGAACCACATTTTATTTGCTTCTGTCTTGCACATAGGCCTTGGGTATATATTTTGACTTGAAACCCATGAATTAAAATCATTTGACTAGCAAACTACAATCAAGCACAAGGGCTGCTGCATAATAGTGTGGGTTGCCCCTCAGTGCTAGAGAAAATGTCATTTAGGCTTTTCAGAATGGAAATTCAATTGTGCTGAAAACTAAATTTAACATTCTCAACAGGCTGAACCCAATCTGTTCAGGCAGCGCTGAATACAAGGCAAGACACAGGCTATCTACTGCCCAAAAGATTTATTCAGATTTAATGATTTCAGGTCAGGAAAGACATTTTCAGTACCTTTATTACAACACTGTGTGTTAAATCAAGTAATCCAGCACACCAAAGTGGCTTAAAACAAGTACCAAAGTCGCAACAGTTCTATTCTACATTATTGCTAACAAAGTAACGAAGATGAGGCATATCCCATTAGGATAAACTTGACTCATGTCTAGAGTAAATCAGGAGAATACTTACCTGAAAAAGAAAAAAAAAATCTCTTAAGTAGTTTGTCATCTGAAGGTTTGATATATTGAGTTTTAGGACTATTATGAATAAACTACTGCCAATCATTAAATGCATTAGGAAATCACTAGAGGAATCTTTGCTTTATTAAAGACCACTACATGTAAATTTACAAGTTGATTTCAAATGGACAAATAATGATTACAGTTTACAAATCATTTGTGTAGCTATGTTTTTTTTAGTTGTGAGATTTTCTATACCTTTACTGTATATCATTCCTATGGCCAATACAGTTTAATTTTGAATTCTGCACCCACCTAAAGACCTCAGTAGAACCTAAAACTACTTTTTACCTTACCAATGTTAACAGCAGATCATTTTCATTACTAGCTACATTTATTTTCAGTAACCCTTGAAAATAAAACTCAAACATAGCATCAGTTTATTAGTTAAAAACACGTCTTATTGCTTTATTCTCATTCTGCAAAGGTCATTTGCTCAACATAAAAATATAACATAATAGACACAGCCTAAAAACTGGAATAATCAACTACATTCTGTGCATGCTTTAATTTATCATGCTTTAAGGAACTAGAGACAAGTGATTAGCTCCTTTTTGTGATGCAAAGGGAGAGCAGTGCTAAAAATAGTCTTGATTTATCATGTAGACAGAAAATAGTCTGACAGTACCGTGGCACTTGAGAAATGGTACAGAGTAACCAACACTGCCTTATGTTTTAATATAGCCTTTTCAAATTTCTTAAAAATTACATGGTGCTGGACACTGATTTGAAAAGCACTATGATGGCAACTATGACAGGCCCTCACCATATCCTTAAGCACTCCTAAAACCAAGGAAGGAAAAGAAAAAGGGTAAGAAACATGTGGCATCTTCATTAATGCAAATTGTGATGGGAGAGATACACAACGGGAGAACTGGAGTTAGAAAATAAACAGAAGGAAAACTACAAAACTGTTACCACGCTGGATTTTACTATACAGGTCTCAAACCAATGACCATACACTGGGATGGATCACCAAGTTGCTCCACAGAGAACAACACCAAAATACTCTCTTTCTGACCTCCATTTCTCTTTTAGTCTTTCCAGATGTCGACTCCTCTTCTCCCACCATTTAATTCTTTGCCATATACTCCATGCATATCTATGCTTAGTTATTCACTGCATTTCAGGATGATTTAATACACACAATCTGATCTCTACTGGTTTAAGCCCCAAAACTCTCTTTAGCAATCCCCACCTTCACCTGGTTTCTACATGATCCAGGACATTCTTCCTCACTCCAGGATCAGTCTGCAGTCTAGCAGCCAGGGGATGTAGACACCCTTGATGTCTCTTCCCTGTCCTCACGTATCAGGTAAATAAATGGTGTATATGCCTCCTCAAGTCCTGGCAGATTACAGCATGCTTCCACACAAGGCACAACTGTCTTAGTCTCATGCTAGAAGGTTAAGAGCATGCACCGATACAGCATGTTGCCGCACCCACCACACAATGAACCACCTCATGATCTCAAATTAGATCCCGAGTGTAGCCACACAACAGGAGACATATCAGCACCACACCCATTCAAATGGAATGGAACAGTATGTGGTTTTTTACACTGGCTGGCATGCTAATCCTGCCACCAACCCCCCAAATTTTCCCCTACAAGTTGGAGGGCCTTGTTGCAGGGCTAGATGCAGGATAACATTATACCCAGCATCGAGCTTCTGTAGGGTAATCCCCAACATTTTGTGTACTTGGGGGGGGGGGGTTAGGGTTTGGGGGGCTTAGACCAGAAGTTGTAACCTTGTCCTGTGCTATGCTGTTGAAGTCCTTCTGCTCTATGAACTGTTGCCAGTCTTGCATCTTCTTCCATAATTTACAGTACACTAAAATAGCATATTAAGTAGTTAAATAAAAGTAGTAGCTGTAGTACAATATGAAAGTTTCTAAAACAAGAAAAATGTGCATAAACATCTGGATGCTACAGAACATACAGTAGGAGAATGTAAAAAAAATGTACACAGATTACTAAATACTGTTAAATATTACACTAAAAGTAAAAACTTAAATTACATTGAATTACATAATTGCCACTCTTTTACAAATAAAAAATAAGCACCGAGTTCGACTGCATGCACAATTTTTCTTGTGTGCTCAATTGGTGCAACTAGTCAACATTTTTAACATTCTGAATACAGGTCAGAGATATCACAATCATTAATGCTTAAGACAAAGTGAAGGCTATGTGTATAAAAGTGGAATGATTCACTATGAACAATGAAAATTCAATTACTCACATTTCAGCAATTTCCTTATGTTTTTGTAAAAAAGTGAATAGTTAAAGTACATATATTAAAACATATCTAAACGGCCTGTAGGGGCAATTTCTAATTCATTTTCTGGGGCAAAAGAAAGATTTGCATGCAATCAAGTTTCCACCAAACTTCCAGTAATCTTCTGGGAATTGCTTTTAATGGATCACTAAAACATGTTTTGTGGGGAAAAAAATGAGCAGACTTCTAACTTCACATAATGTACAGGATGGACTTACTGATGTCACTCTGTCTAAGGCATAAACTGCCATTCTCTTCAACGTACAGTTGCTAAACAGGATTTTCAACACTTATGGGACTTAAAACAAATAGGAAAAAGCTGGGTGAAGCACTCTACTTTTAATCTTGATTCTTCAGGTCAACCATTTAATTAATGAAAAACAGCATAACACCACAGCTGCTTCACAGATACAGCATCCTAGGTGTGAATTGTTTCTTGTGAAATCTACAAGTTCTACCTACATCTGTATGGGATGGTGTGGGAATGCCTTGCTGCTTCAGAGCCTGAGTGACTTATACTCTGGGTTCCTTCTCATTTCTACAAAGACACGATAGTTGTGTGCATGGGCGAGCCCTGTGGTGGACTGATGTTAATTTTATAATTATTTGAGAAAGGAACAGTGTTTAAAACACTTTGATTTAGTCTACTACTAATGCTGAACAAGCAAATATTGTGAAAATAAAATGTTAATTTTAGAATGACAAGTACATCACATGGAAAAGTATATAGAGAACATTACAGCCCACCAAAAATGTAAACGCCCATTCAAACATATTTAACAGACATTTTTAATATGAACACTTTTAACCTCATATAGGATTTTATAGATTTGCTAATGAAAAGTAATCATCCAGAGTAATGATCTGTAACAGAGTATATAAAGGCTAATTGTGGAGACTGCCAAGATACTTGAAATGCAATCCCTCTATTAAAAAAATTAAGGGTGCCTATAGATAAAGTAGACAGACAGAAAGATTTAGCATTTACAGAAGTATGATAGATAAATAAATAATGTATAACAGAATTACTAAAAAGAATGACAACTTCTGACTTGGCTAAAGATCTAAGTTGCAGTCACAGTCACATTTAGGCATTATGCAGTTGTACTGCCATTTTTATAATGGAGACCCTGTAGCATTTCTAGGCACATTTATGCTGAACAATTCATTAGCTAAAAATGCTCAATATTAGTGTGTCACAAGGAGGATGTACAGCACTGTTCATAATGGCAATGAATTTTGCCTTCAAATTGCATGTTTAATGTCAATCATTTAAAAAAAAAGTGAACAATAAATGGCAACATACTTAAAAAATGAACTTTAAAACATAATTGTAAAATATTTACAAAAAAAAAAATGCAAATACTATGAAACCTATGAAACCTTCACATCATATGGTCCCAAGTAATTTCTACCAAAAAGTTTTACTAAAAAAAAATATAATTCAACAATAGCAAGACATTTTCAAATGTACCCAAGTCATTAACATGTATACATATGTTTTTTCACCAAATTCCACTCATAAATATTGTAAATGTGGTGCAATGACAATGTCATCTACCTATAAAATAAATAATAGATGTACATTGTCAACCAATACTTTCCTGAATTTGATATGAATTTAGATTAATTCATAGTATTTAAAGAAATACGTTTGGTGCTCTGCTGAAAGCACATGCTGCACTTCAGTGGCTAATTGTGTATACTGTTCTTCTGCTGGTATCACATCAACTAAGCACTGATTTCATAGAATTACTTTATATTTCTGTATATTGGTATTGAAGGAAACAGAACATTCTAAGAGCAGAAAGTTGTTAAAACTGCAAAACTTCATATTTCAGATTTTGTATTCATTTCATTGTTTGAAGCCAAATGTATCAATATACAAATACTTAAAAAAGAAAATTAACAGTTTTAACAAATTTCCTATAGTTTCTTATCTTTCATCATATATTAGACAATAGATACAACATGCAGGGGAAGTATCTCTGAATTTCTATAGTTAGCTGCTTGATCGAAGCCATACTGCAGGAATGTTCAACAATTTTATCATGAATGTAAAAAATAATGTCAAGTTGCAATTTAAATAATAATAATTTGCTACAAACCACTTGCATTATCCATCTCACCAGTTTCTAAAACTGGTTCAAATTCCCACTCGCACTCATTCTCATAACGTACTGTAGATTGGCTTATAGCTGTACATACGAGCTTCAGAAAATCAGAGCGCATAGGAGAGCATGTAAACTCCACCCGGTTGACACTTCTTAGGCATCAGACTAGGTACCAAGAGACACTGATACTGCTAATAGCGTCATTATAGTCCCTTGTAAGTATAAATAAAAATAATCTTTTTAGTTTAAGTAATGGTCATTACTGACTTCATTAATGACACTTTTATGTCATTTAGTACTTTTCCATAATGGAGAAACTTTTCAATATTCAAGACACAGCATGTATTGTTAGATAGACTGAGAACTAATTATCTGTTGACTGAAAATTAATTATTTTTTTAATTTTAATTCATTTTTTTCCAAGACTTTTGACAGAGAATCTTATTTCTCACCATCTCAGAGTCCTTCAGGTGTCTGATGAGACCAAGATAGAACTTTTTGGCCTTAATTCTAAGCGGTATGTGTGGAGACAACCAGGCACTGCTCATCACTTGTCCAATACAGTCCCCACAGTGAAGCATGGCGGTGGCAGCATCATGCTGTGGGGGTGTTTTTCAGCTGCAGGGACAGGACGACTGGTTGCAATCGAGGGAAAGATGAATGCGGCCAAGTACAGGGATATCCTGGACAAAAACCTTCTCCAGAGTGCTAAGGACCTCAGACTGGGCCGAAGGTTTACCTTCCAACAAGACAATGACCCTAAGCACACAGCTAAAATAACGAAGTAGTGGCTTCACAACAACTCTGTGACTGTTCTTGAATGGCCCAGCCAGAGCCCCGACTTAAACCCAACTGAGCATCTCTGGAGAGACCTAAAAATGGCTGTCCACCAACGTTTACCATCCAACCTGACAGAACTGGAGAGGATCTGCAAGGAGGAATGGCAGAGGATTCCCAAATCCAGGTGTGAAAAACTTGTTGCATCTTTCCCAGAAGACTCATGGCTGTATTAGCTCAAAAGGGGGCTTCTACTAAATACTGAGCAAAGGGTCTGAATACTTAGGACCATGTGATATTTCAGTTTTTCTTTTTTAATAAATCTGCAACCATTTCAAAAATTATTTTTTTTGAATGTCAATATGGGGTGCTGTGTGTACATTAATGAGGAAAAAAAATTATTTAAATGATTTTAGCAAATGGCTGCAATATAACAAAGAGTGAAAAATTGAAGGGGGTCTGAAAACTTTCCGTACCCACTGTATCTACTGCAGAACAAACACTGAACAGTACCATTAATACTATCCTGAAACACATAATGTTTTAAAAACAAATATTTCAGTCATAAATGAAAGGTGACATTGGAGCAACACATAATACTGTAATTAGAACACCAAATTGCATATTGCCAATTATGCTGACAAATGAAGGCGACAAAATGAAGGTACTCTACTCCCTGCAGCTTTCAGTGTAAAGAGGGAAAAACTATCAAACTAATTCAGTTATGTAAATAACTCATCAATGAATTTCTTGAAAGTCGTCAGCCTATCAACTTCAATGACAAAACTCAGTACTTTATTTAAGATTCTGTTGACCATTTATGTGAAGTACTGTACATCTTACAGAAAGGAGCAGATTGTTTATATGCATTATGAGTTTTAATTTGTGTAAATGATGCAGCATGTTTTTATATGGCACAATATGATACCATAGCCTATTTTAAGGAAATGTCATAATACACATTTCAGAATTACTGGATATATAATTCAGTGTAAGCTTTATTAAAAAAAAAAAGTCAGTTACTTTTCTCAAACATGATAAAAAGCGAAACAATGACCATGATCTCTTGTGCTTCTGTAAATCTTCAAAATAGCAAAAAAAAAAAAAAAAAAACCTAAACAAATTAAGGTCATGTCATATTATCACATGACTTTTCCATTGTTCTTCATTTGTAGACATCATTTACATAATCTCAGAGAGCTCGGAAGTCAACTGTGCGCTTGGGTGAAGCCGTTATCATATTGTGACATGTCCAGCAGCTCACTCTGACTAGTCAATGACTCACCCTAACAAAAACAAACCTATCTTTAGTCATAGGGGTGGGCTAGTGTACATGAAAACTGACTACCAATGAACGTTCATCCAGGAAGTGCAAAACATATAATGCAGGGACAAGAAATAAAATATGTGCATATTTAGGACTTTACAAACATGTATCACATTTTAGGTACTGCAACAGTTTGGAAAAAAGAAAAACAAAATAGACATTGCGGCTGAACTGGTATTGCATTCAACTCCGTCGCTTTTCTACTGGTACCAGAAACAAGGCAAACCATAGTTCCCGCTTTGTTTCTATAACAGTTTCTTCCCCAGAAAAATCATGGAAAATTTTCAGCTTATTTCCTGCATTGTATGAAGAGCAGCAGAATCCCATGCCACCTTGTTAATGTCTCATTCAGACCTCCCAAAGTTCATTTTTGCATTTGTTATATTCTAGCCTTCACATTGGTGATGTCACAAATATTTTTTTTTTATTACAGTTTAAAAACAGTATAAAAACAAAATTAAAACCAAAAGACAATTTAAGCGCAACACCAGACATTTCCTCATATCAGTGATAAAACAGTTGGATTATGCACCCCTAGCACTTAACTGAAGACCTTAACTGTGTACATTTCTACATAAAATAAAAATAAAGTAATTTAGGGGTACTGATATTGACACAGGTGTTATAACAAACACAAATGTTAAATATATATCTATCTCAGAGATCAAGATCAGGACAAGATTTTGACATTGCCTTTATTTGTTCATCTTGTAAAAGAACTGTAGTTCTTCTCACTTATGTATTACTTTGAAGTTGCCTATACTGAATTCCATGTATGTTTTTTTTTTCTGGTTATGATAATGTTTCAGGTCTTTTTGAACTTTACTACAGTCTCCTTGGTACATGCAGTCAGTGTTAATTGGGATCATCTTCAAATTTAGCAAGTTTGCTCACTACACCCTGACTCTGTATGACTAATGTCAATTTTAAAAAGTAAAATCCCCACATAAAATAATTGAGCAACTCCACCAATAATCTCAAACCATGTGGAGTATTTTCCTGTTATGTATATTAAGCTTCTTACAGCTTGCTATCCAGTAAGTCACCACTGTTGTCAGTGGCTTCCGTCTTCATAAATAATCTCGGATGTACAAACACAACATGACCTTGAGTAAGTCTACATAAACTATGCTGCAAGCTTTGCTTTTGTTTACTGATCCAATTAATGATTGAAAAATGTCCAACAGGTTAGTTTGTTTCTATCCTGGCACTGGATGCCATTTATGATCCTATTTAAATCTGAATTGTTTTGAAGACTTATGCTATAAGTAGTCTCCCACTGAACATTCCTTTTCTGCAATCCTCTTTATCTTTAAGTCATAATTCCATCAAAACGGGGTGACACTATATGAAATATAACAAAAAAAAAGGACATAGACAATACATTTTCAAAATGTTTTCAATTATGTAGTACTTTCTGATAACAGCAGCTTAAAGTTCTGTTACTAACAACCCTTAAGCAGTTTTGCAATTGCACTAATTGATGTTAACATTCCACTGTATAAATGTCTGTATCACTTAATTCATGCCAGAGACTGTTAGAGCAAACCTTAATAAATTACTCTATGGGAAAGGGCCAAACTTTAATTCAAGTAAGGGCTCTTATTAAAATTTAAACTTCAGCTGTATCTAGCTACTGGGTAACCCATGTGGCCCGACAGGAAGCAACTGCACAGTCTTAGCACTCAGAAGGTGATATCATGTGATAGGCATTTCTGGGCCAGACTGTCATACTTAATATGCTGTAAAATAAGCTCTGGGTCCACAAGTAGAGTTAGAAAAATCTGACTCTACAGTAGATATCAAAATCTAACAAAATTATACATTGACCTTACTATTACCAGCTTTGTCAGTCTTTGATGTTCTTTATAGTAAACCTAATGGCAAAACAGTTTTTGTTCATACAACAGTATTTGCTGCTATCAAATTGTAAGGAACAATGGATACAAAGGGTTGAGTGTTAATAACTCATCACTGCGTAGCTGACTACAAATATTTGCCTGGTTCTAATTTTCTATTTTTGCTTATTGATACCACTTTATAGTCTCTGATCTTCAGACAAATTTTGTATAATACAAAACACAACCTGAGCAAACACAATGCACAGTTTGTAATCAATCATTTGATATATTGAAGAAAAAAGGTTACTAACATCTTATCACCCATGTAAAAAGGTAATTGGCACCTAAACTTAATACTTGGTTGTGCCAAGTTGCTTCCAGCAACTGGTTATCGGTCTTTGACATCGCAGTGGAGAAAACTTGGCCCACTCTACTCTGTGGAATTGTTTCAAATCAGTTACATTGGAGGGTTTTTGACTATGAACTGCCCATTTAACATTTAACTAGGCCACATCAAAACCTTAATTTTTTTTTCTTTTTTTTATCAGTCATTCAGAGGTAGACTTGCTTTTGCGCTTGGGATTCAGATTGTGGACCGATGACTGGACATTTTCTTTCAGAACTTTCTGCTAGAGAGCTGAATTTATGCTTCCCTCAATTATGGTAAGCCACCCAGGCACTGAAGCAGCAAGGCATTCCCACACCATCACAATATCACCACCATGTTTGAATGTTGGCATGATGTTCTTATTGTGGAACGCTATGTCAGGTAAATGGCAATCATAATATGAGGCACATCTTCTAAAAAGATCCACTATTGATTTGTCAGTTCACAAAACATTAAACCAAAAGGTGTTTTCTGGCAAATTTTAGAGTAGCGTTTATATTCCCCTTGATTAGCAGAGGTTTTCACTTTGTAACTCTCCCATGGATACAATTTTTGTTCAGTGTCTTTCTAAAAGTGAACAAATACTAACATTAGCTGAGATGAGAGAGGCTTGCAGTTGGTTAGATGTTTGTCTGGGCTATTCTGCAACTTCCCAGATTGTTTTTTTTAATGTGCTCTTGGAGTCATTTAGCTAGGCCGGTCAGTACTGGCCACATTTAACAGTATTCCATGTTTTCTCCATTTGGATATGATAGCACTAACTGGTTCGCTGGAATCTCAGGGTTTTAAAGATAGCTTTGTAACCCTTTCCTGACAGATATGTTTCAATAACTTTCTTCTTCAGGTGTTTTGAAATTAGTTTTGATCGAAAACCTGGTGTGCTGCTTGTCGAGACCTTTCTAGCATACTTCACATTGCTGGAAACTTAGGGTTCTATTTAAGTGATGTTTAGATTCAATAGGGCTGAGAGCAATTAAGGCTGGTGTGTCTAGTCTAATTTAACCCGTTATCACTTAAATTTGGTTCACTGGTGGATTGAATGACTAAAAGGGCCATTACTTTTTACATGTGTGGTTTATATATGTTGGTAAATGTTTTTCCTTCAATTAATCAAATCGTCATTTAAAAATGGTGTGCTGTGTTTACTTGGCTAGTCTTTTGTGTTACAATAAATTTCTTTGGAGATATGAAACAATTAAGTGTTGTGAATTATTAAAAATAGAGGAAATCAGGAATATAAATACTTTCACAGTACTGTATATCTGACTGCTAAGATGTATTTACCACTGTGAAAGCTATGATGTATATTACAAAGAAATTCCAGGAGTGACAAAATTCTTATAAAAGGGATTTCTGACATTTACTTCTACACACATTATGATAAAAAAGAAATAAGAATTAAACACCAAAATTCAATGACAAAAATTAATAGACTGCTCCTGTTATCTTACAAAATACTGTAACAATACAAAAATAGACTGCCTATAAAAAAGTAGAAATTCAAATGCTTACAATAACAACCTATTTTATTTCCTGTGGTGAATACTTTTAGGTGCACTTCTATTAGATGTAGAAACTTCATATTCCTAATAGTATTTACAGATCATTTTAGTTTTAACTAAATTAGAAAACAAGTCTACTGAATAGAAATTCATGAATGCTTTGCATTTCAATAGAACTAATTTACATTTACTCCTCCTGAATATACTCTCGATTATGAGCAATCACAGAATGTTACAGCAGCATAATGCATATTATAAAATAGCTTCTAAAAAAGCATTTAATTCAAAAACAATTTAAGGGTTGTTTCAAAACATTTATAAGCTAAAGTTAAGACATTTAGGTTTGGGAAAAAAAATTAAAAAGTATGATGATCAAATTAACTAAAAAGTGGCAGTAGCATCTCATGAATATCAAATTTATTACTTTTCAATTTTGTTAAAATGGCATTCCACAAAAGGCTTCTTATTACTTTAAATCTGTAAAGCTGACATTTAGCAAATTAAATATTTCTTTTAGATGCACTGAACAACCACATAGCTCCACAATACATTATACATTAATTCAATCTTAATCATAACTAGAAATAAATTAATACAAGCATTACACTTACAGACATTTGTACTCAAGCTGCAACAAATACAGTCCTACTGTAACACACAAAACACACTTGAACATTTCAGGAAATATGTGCTGCCACTACCACTACTACTACCACACAGGGCACTCTCAAATTATTCACAGAACTTTAAAACAGTATATCAGTTTCATAAAAAATGCAAGTAGCTGCTCATACTTGATGCAATATCCTATGATAAGGGAGCAAGTTAATAAGCCAATTTAATACAATACACAAATAACACAAAAATATCTTATATTGTTTAATTTCAAAAACAAATTATTTAAAAACTCCTATAGAGATATACATATAAACATCCCAGTTTCAAAGACAGACAAACCAAAATGTATAGCACATTATGCCTAATGCATTTTACAACAATATAAAGAAGGCTTCTGTCCCTGGATCAAGCAATACTAACTCCAACATTTTAAAATGGTGCAGCTTTTCAAATTATGCAGACATATCTCAGGATAAAAAAAAATCCCTTGAACCAGAAGAAAAATACCACAGGAAGCATTTCCTGTGAAGGACTAAGAAAGAATGTGCTTTAGAGGGAGTTTGATGTCTGAAAACATACTACATAAACCTATTCTTGTTCAGAATAATAAAGCACATTATTGTTTTAAAAAATGTGGTATCTAATGTCCAAATCTGTTATTTAACATCCAATGCTACAGAAATCCTATTTAAAATAATAGAACAAAACAGATGAAACGCTTAAATTACCCTAATGAGGATTTTATTTACCCAATAAGATTAGCTACTAACTGAAGATGGAGATTAAGAATCAGGAGATTTAACAGTAGCTCTTACTTTCTAAGCTTCATCTGTCATAAAAAATTACTTTCTCTTACACTATACTGTAAGTGTACCACTTGAACATTCTGTGGAAGTTAATCACTGCAAATAATGTGTGTGCACAGTAGACTGATGATGCACACTTAAATGTATTCAGTAGTTAAGAAATGTCAAACTCCCAGGTTGTCTCTGAAGATTAGATTGTGTCAGTTACAATAATCAGGATTTTTACTTTTGCAGTGCAGTTCAAGTCTCATACCTGGTTATAGATGTGTAAAGCATACACTTTTTTTTTCCAAAATTGGCCAAGGATGCCTCTCCGGGTACTTAAGATTTCCTCTCAAAACTAAATATCAGACTAAATATTAAAACTGTAAAATTACCCCATTTAAATGTGGGTCTGCACATTAGTAGGCCCTGTGATGGACTGGCTTCGCACTCAAGGGTAGTTCCTCTGTTGTGCCTAATGATGCTGGACTGCCACATGAATTACATTAGGTTTGAAAATATTATTGTAATACTGTGTTTCCAAAAGACTCCTGAACATGCAGTCAGCTATTTTTGTTTCTTATATTTTAAATTTATATGCTAGAGTAGAACCACAGAATGTATTGGAAAACAAACCACAGAATGCACTTGTTGTAAAAGATGGAAAAGTTAGGCAATATAAGCTGTCTTTTATAATCTTTCATTGTACAAGTGAGTCTGTTATCAATCTTAAAGCAGTCCAAAACACATTGTCACTCTAAACTAACCAGTCATTGCAATGCAGTGTAGAGAAAATTGCTGCCTTGACCAACTCCAACTATCAAAAGCGGTGACCTAGAAAAAGGTATTATAAAACTGACTGGATTTTATATGAGACCTTTCATTGGAAGAACAGTCGAACAGTAAAATTAACACACAAAATTTTATAACAGGAAGTGCCATCGTATCTGTTTTCAAAACCACTTTTTGTTGAGCACTTAAATCTTATTCAGCATTATTTAATAAAGTAGTCAATAACATGGACTCTGTTCTGGTCTAGCATAGAGTTTGCATGTGCTTTGCACCCATTGTCTCTGGAAAAAGATTATAACTTTATGCTATCCAAAACAGGTTCAGAATACAGATGAAGGGACAGATGAACGATATTCCATCATTTATAACAGGTGCAACTAAACTACAGTATATGACATACTGCATGTTTAAGCCAGACGTCTTATCAAGTATTTGAATGTACTCAATAACAGGTAAGGACAGCATTCTAGGCACAGTGTGCATAATCTCTAAGTGTCTGCAAGAGAGATGTTAAGTTGGCCATGCAAGAGCGAATGTTGGATTGTGCTCCGGGATGGATTGACCCAAAGGTTTGAGTCATGCCTTTTGCTTAGTGCCTATTTGCTATCCAGGATTAGCTCCACCCCAAAATCCCTTAAACATGTTCAGTAAATAATGACAGACAACATGCAATTTTCACCTAGAATAGGGGTTTGTTCCTGCCTTACGCACTGTGTTGGCTGGGATTGGCTCCAGCAGACCCTTGTGACCCTGTGTTAGGATATAGCGGGTTGGATAATGACTGACTGACTAACAAAACATTCTCTACTGAGCAGTATTAAAAACCATTTCATAAAGTAATTAATGGTCACATCTCAAACCAAAATAATCCCTCTATCGAAGCTAAGAATGTTAGTCAAACTGCTTCCATAAGGAAATAACAAGTAATGCCAATCATTTACTGAAAACTTTGTACTAAATAAAATAAACTCTATAGCCCTTTGTGCTTAAGAACATATCTTCTGCTCATTAATTAATTTTTTGGGCTTTGATTTGTACCTTCACCTTTTTCCTACAGAGTTGCTTAAATCTTTGCTCTGAGGTTATCTGCCTGAACAATACTACGTCCTTACCAGCTCCTTTACGTTTTTGTTTGTGTTTGAAACATTTTAATTGGGAGTTATCCTAGATGTCAGGATAACAGGTGCAATGAAATCCCAATGATGTGACAAAATCAGCATCCAGTACCTTATAACAAACATAGTACACTTTAGAATAAATATTCCCAGGCAGTGCTTTACAAAAAATGAACATGTACTGTGTGGAAAACTAGCATTTGACCCTGGTTTATTACTTGCCATATGATCACTGCTGCAGAAATAGACAACTACTTCCACCTACAGTTTTTACTGGAAAAGCTGGTTATTAGATAAACAAATGAACACCATGCAGCCTTCTTCAATAGATGGCTTGTTTAAAATTTATTTCAAATAGTGCCCAGCACTAGGAGTAATATTTCCAAACACTCAACAGTATTAGACATTCAGTCCCCCATAACAGATGACTCCATCTATTTTGTACAGTGTACTATCAAAAGAAACAAAGCAACTCTGCACTGGAATTGGTCAAATTTCTAGGAGAACGCCTGGCGGCCAAGTTTACTTGATCAGTTAACACACCTCCATTGTCAAGAAGATGAAGCAGCTGAGGAAGGTAAGTTTACCCCAAACCCCCCATTCTCACAACAGGGGCACCATCGAGAGCATTCTGACCAGCTGCATCACTGTCTGGTTTGGGAACTACAGTGTCTCTGGCTGCATGGTTTTACAGCTAATGGTAGCCATGGCAGAAAAGATAATTGGGACACCTCTACAATCCATTGAAAACAACTTTATAAAGCTTTGCATCTGCAAACTTTACAGCATTGTGGAGGATCGCTCCCATCCTTTCCATGGTCTCTTTGTCCCAGTTCCATCTACCAGATGATGTCACTGCATCTAATCCAGGTTTTGCAACAGCTTCTACCCCTTTTCTGTTCGGACTCTGAACTCTGTGCTGCCCCCCTTTCGACAGATCTGCTTATAGTAGTTTATTTACATGCAGTACACTTGTTATTACTGTTATTTTACTTACTAGTTGTTAATATTTATGCATTACTATATTTTTTAATAGATAAATTACAGGCAATAAATTATTTATTTATAGTATAGTACAGTAAAGTTCTTTACTTGTCTTGCACTTGTCCTATGATTATGTATATGCTGCATCGTGGTCCTAACATTATTTTGTATTACTGTATGGGGCAATACTGTGTATAAACAGTATGACAATAAAGCCACTTAACTTTATAATAAACACCATGCTTTGAGAACTGGACTAGTGCAGTTTCCACTTTGCACCCTACAATAGTTGGGGTAGTCTTGTGCCATCAGCAGCAGCAACATACAATATGCTACAGAATAATGGCAAAGCTGCCACACAGCCATGTAATATTCTTTTTTTTGGTTGAGAACAGATGACTCAGCAAACAAGCGCACAAGTTTCAAGCAGACAATCCAGTCAAAGAGCCAAAGAATGAATGTCACTGTTGTTTGTTTCTAGCAGTCGTGAAAAGACTGGACATTATCGTGGTGCAATGCTTTGCGTGTGTTCATAACACAGGCTGGTTAAAAGGTAACAGCCAGGACGGGGCAAATGTCACTCCTCTCTTCAGGTCGCTACACTATCTCACTGTTAACAGCACTCATCAATTTCAAATCCATAATGCTTGCCTACAGAATCATCAAGGGGTCAACACCTGTGTATCTGGAGACAGTGGTGAGGTGCTCTGCTCCTTCTCACCCACTCAGGTCTGCCATGGAATGGCGTCTGGTGATACCGCCTCTGCGTGGTCTCAAGTCTCGATCCAGATTCTTTTGCTGTGTAGTACCCTTGTTGGTGGAATGAGCAGCCCATCTCCATCCAAAACAGACGACTCCCTTCAATGTATTTAAGAAGCCATTGAAAACACATCTGTTCTGCAAATATCTGTCTAATTGATTGAAACAAAAAGAACTTTGCTCTGTGATCTTTCATACAGATGGTTTATTTGTTGTTACATTACATTTAATTGCTTTATCGATTGTTAATGTATGTTTGTAAATTTAGCAGTACGTCTTTTCATTTGTGGCAATCAACTCTTGGTACTTGTCCTTACTACACTTGCTGAAAAAACAGGCCCTAGCCTAATGTTACTCGATAATGCTGACCTCTTTTGTAAGTCGCTTTGGATAAAAGCGCCTGCCAAGCAAATAAATGTAAATGTAAAAACTCAATCTCCTGTCTAGGTTTAGGCACATCGACATAAAACCATGTATGCTGAGCACATTCACCTCCATCTACTAGTAAACTGAGTTAGGTTCACTAAACAATGTGCAGTTCCTTGTAACAGTTACTTCATTATCTTTCTTACCCAACTGTATCACAATGCATAACACAACTGGTAACTGATTGAAAACATATAAATACACTTCTCCAAAGTTTACACATTTTGAGAGTAATAAATAAAGTACAGTTCTTGGTGGCAACGGTAGCAGGGCATTTCGCTTATTGTGCGTTATTCTCAGACTGCTTCATTCCAGGATATAGGAAGAAGCAGTGAATGCAATACAAAGAGATGACTGTATTCCCCTAGACTGATGTGCAGGGCTTGCTCTGAAAAGAAAAAAAAAAGTTGAAAAATGGCTTTAAAGGCAACTCACATGATAAAGAGAAAGACCTATTTAATGATGGCAGAGAATCCTAGGCTAGAAATAAATGTAACGCGTTATAGAAAAAGGGGAAACTCCTACTCGATTCCATAAGGAGAACAAAACAACTGGCATCGCGACTAATTCTGGAGTGGAAATGTGCTCCCGTTGAAAACAAGCCATTTCCTGCCTCCTGGACACTGCGGCCGATTCCCGGCTTCCCTCTCCATCTCCGACAGTCCCGGTTCGTGGGGGTTTTCTGTGAAGCTATGGAAAATTTGGGGATTCGCTTTGGTTTTGATGATTTTGGTTTTAAGGATCAGGAGTGAAAGGGAAGACGAAGCTGTTGGCAGGGAACAGCTCGCAGGCCGCCCGCCGGCCCACCTACAGATGTGGCATTGTCTCCAAATATCATTGCGGGCTTATTTTGAAGGGGATCGAGGGGTTTCCCGTTAGCGGCAGTGCGTTCCAGCTGGAGAAGAATGTTCACATTTGCCCGTACGGCATTCTGGTACAACACAGCCAGAGCAGTGATTGTTAGGACGCTTGTGTACAATAGACCGCGAAGCGTAGCGTGGCGCTGCGCTCTGACTGGGCGGCCCCTCCTTTCGTTGTGCGGTGAAACGCAGTACTGGCCCCGCTTTTTTCACCCCCAGTATTAACTGATGACAGCCAGTGGCTGTCGTGGCACCAGCACTGAACAGACAGCCTGAGTGACATCCTGTCACACAATACAAACAGACACAAAACATGCCGCATAAATGACACGCACCTTTTGTGCAATACATGAAAGCCAGGCTGTCGGACTGCCGCATGTTAACGAATTTAAACAAGCAGATGCTGTATGTCCATTTTCTCCACTTACCCTTTTCAGTCAGAGTATCTACAGCTGGCCTATTCGAGTATGCGTAAAATGTCGTGGCCGGCCCAGCCCTGTCCTTGCAAGACGCCGAGTCGCCTCTTGCGTGTCCCGGTTGCTCAGCAATAACGTTTATTCCTCACACATAGCGGCGCAGCCGAAAGAGCTGCAAAAAGCAAGTGGGCGGGAACCCGAGGCGCGCGCCGTGCTCGCGCACAACCAGCCAACGCGACCCGGTGGGCGGCTCTTCCCAAGAGAACGAATCACCGTTCAAAACCGGTTCAAGGGCCACTGGTAGACCGCCCATGTGGTTATGCTCCGCCCCCAAAAGGGGGCGTGTGGCGCTGAAAAAGCTGGGAGGAAAGTCGCCACTGTGGTTATTGTTGTCGTCAAACACAATGGATTAAGCAGCGTTCCTGTGGTCGGGAGAAATTGAGAAGCTTAATTTAATTGTAATAGATACCGGCTAAATAGTTTAATGAAAGATTACGAGTATAAAAATATTATCTGAACCTCTTAAGGTATATACTGTTTAGTTTTAAAAGGATATAGCCCTGTTTATTCTGTTGAAAATGAACCGGTATTACTAAAATTTTTGGATAGATTCTTTCTTGTCAAAAGTATACCAGAACATTTATTGTATTTACTGATAGAAATGTGCATTTTGTCTAGACAGTGAGACCTCCTCACGAAGGTGGAATTCGTCAAAACACAAGGGTGATGTTTCGGTCGCTGCTTTTGTGAGGCCACTGTGGCAATGTGAAGGTAAATGTGCTTAAATGAGCATGCGAGTATTCTTGAATTTGAGTTCACTATGGAAAGGTGCTGTGTAGAATTAAGGTTCATGAAATGTGGTCAAAGTCACGGATTCCTAAGCTTTTTTTTTTCCCAATCAAGGACCCCATAGAGCAGGGGTTCCCAACCCTGAGTTTACCCTGAATCAACTTTTCAAAAGTTAAGTTACCCCCAAACCTGTTTTGTTTAGTAATTTAAATTTATACAGTACAGGCCAAAAGTTTGGCCACACCTCCTCATTCAATGTGTTTTCTTTATTTTCATGACTGAAGGCATCAAAACTATGAATGAACACATGTGGAGTTATGTACTTAACAAAAAAAGGTGAAATAACTGAAAACATGTTTTATATTCTAGTTTCTTCAAAATAGCCACCCTTTGCTCTGATTACTGCTTTGCACACTCTTGGCATTCTCTCGATGAGCTTCAACAGGTAGTCACCTGAAATGGTTTTCACTTCACAGGTGTGCCTTATCAGGGTTATTTAGTGGAATTTCTTGCTTTATCAATGGGGTTGGGACCAGCAGTTGTGTTGTGTTGTGCAGAAGTCAGGTTAGTTGGACGATCATTTATTTTTCAACAGGACAATGACCCCAAACACACCTCCAGGCTGTGTAAGGGCTATTTGACCAAGAAGGAGAGTGATGGAGTGCTGTAAATGGTCATGAAAATAAAGAAAACACATTGAATGAGGAGGTGTGTCCAAACTTTTGGCCTGTACTGTACTTCCACCATAACAAAGTAATCGACAAAGGGAAAAAAATTAAGATACTGTTTTAACATTTTTATTTTAAATTTAACAAAAATATTAGCACATGATAATGCTATTTCACTTATTTAAAAACAACGAATGATGAGCAGATACCGGTATACCAGACTCAAAAAGAAGACATCAGTCAGTGTGACGCTTGTTCTTGCTTTTTCCTACAATTCTGGATGTCCTTGAAGCAGTTGTTGAAAGAGCAAATCTCATGTTGTCTTGGGGAACTAATCAAGAGTTTTGACTTTTGAGACAGATAAATGTACCCCTGAGTAGGCAAAATTTACAATTGGTTGGGAACCCCTGATGTAGAGGTATGCCATTTTTATTGTGTTATATTTTATAGTCTTTAAATTGTTAAAATGTATTATAGACAACATTTTATGACATTTAAAATGGTATGCTTTAATTGTAAGTGTACATGTCTTGTTTGAACTTTTGATTTCAGTAAAGTGGCTTATCTAAAGATTTTAAAGAGGAAGTGCTAGCAGAGACAGCAGACTAAAGGCTAATTTGCAAAAATTAAACTCTTCAGTGTAGACTCTGCAGTCTAGCTGGATAAAATGTTAGAACAGGTGTTCCCAAACATTAAAACAAAACCCCGAAAAATGTTGTACCATCTGGTCAAGTCCCCTAATCCCACCAACCCCTCACCCTCCCTTAAACTTAATGTTGCGAAGCTAGGCATGATCCTGGACCTTGGTTTCTACCAACAGTAGTCCCACAGCACGACTGTTCTGATGAGGGGCGGTCTCCTCCAACAGTCTTACATGGGTATCCATACTGGCTGGGGAGCAGGACAGAATTCACGCTGGTACAACCAGCAGAGGCACACTTGGCTCAATCGGTTCCAGGGGAAACCTGCTGGCTTCCGGGTGAACAGGCCCTCCAAATTGAAAAGTTGTCACAAAACTGTAAGCCCCAAAATACATTAGCAAATGTTCTTACAGAGAGGGGGGTCACTGTAAACTTCTGTCATTATAAAAAAAAAACAGCAGAAAAATAATCTTTGTACACATAAAAGATTTATTTTCACAAGGCTCTGTAATTCTAAAATGCTCACAAGAGCACACAAGGCACAAATGGATGACCAAATGCAATCTGATATCAAACACAGTCCCAATATAGTATCCGAAAACAGTGGTCAATAACAGAGGAGAGATCAAATTCAGAAAATCAAATAAACAATAATATTCCAAAAACACAAGAGAACTCCTCAATATTAAGAACAGACAAATGAACTGCATTTGACTATTAGGTTTGCCCTGCCTTTATAGGAATGGGGGCTTTTCCACAAAGAAACAGTTGGCCCCACCTCTTAGGGTCCACCCCCAAAGCACAAGGGACATTGCAGAGCATGTTATAATACAAAAACTAAACTGCATAATAATATAAATGAGGCATAAATAAATATGATATATGAAACATACTTTAAATTACACAAAGACATAAAAGGAACCTTTTAATCAGACCAAATCAGGACAATGATTTTGAACATAAGGAGATAAGTTATTCAATGCAAATATTTAACCATAGCAGACTATTGACACATATGTAATCAAATGTCACATGATATCTCTAGGCCAGAGGTTATTAACCTTTTTTTCTTGACATATCACTGCAAAAAAAAAAAAACTGAAATGTGTTAAATTGTTAAATACTGAACTTACTTTACTAGGCACAGCTAAAAATATTTCATAACCCTAAACACCCCATACTGCATTTGGGAATTTTAACAAGGGATTATTGATAGTTTTTGATTTAGTTCTGTGTTTTTAAACTTTGCATTTATATACCAAATACTTTTATAGTTAATTATTTTTAATTTAAAAAGCAATAGTGTGATTTGTTATGAAATAAAAAGTCTAATATTTCAATAGAGTACTGTACATTTACAAAAACTATAAAGTTACATATTAATCCATGTCCAAAATAGGGGAAAAATAACTTGCAAGATACATACAACTTACTTTAAAAAAATACCTCACAAATGGGTCTAAAACAGTGTGAATGAATGCTGAGCCTGTTTCACAACCTGTTGTATTTATTTTGCTCTTTGTCTAAAACAAAAGCATTCATTTGTTAATTAATGTTAGTGAATTTTAAAATGAAATACAGGTAAACGTCCGTTACAACGAATATCTTTACAGCAAATTTTTCATTACAACAAAAAATTTTTATGGTCCCGACAGTTTCACCATATGACACGAGTCTATAGAGATCTTGTTACTACGAAATACATTCAGCAGATACTTTCATTACAACAAAATGCCCAGAACACCTTGAAATGCGTGAATGAATCATCCTCAGAGTAGTTAGTTCTGTGGTCGCAGCTCAGTTGTTTTTCTTTCTTCGAACTTTCCTCGTACTGTTTTTTTTTTTTTTTTTTTTTTGCTGTTTTTGTTTTTGGTGGTTTTCAGTGATACCTTTTGCTTATTGCTCATCAACATCTGAAAAACATCCATTGGAATTTAACTCATTGTCACCCTCCTATAGAAATGGCAGACACGAAAAAACGATAACAGTTCATATTAGAAAAAAGAAAAAAACTTTACATTTTTGCAGTTCTTGATTGCGGCAAAATGAAAAAAGACGTTGCCAGTGAATTCAGAATGTTGCCATTGACACTGTCAACTTTCTTCAAAGACTGAACAAAAAAAGAAGAAAAATCTCTGGTTGCAAGCATATGCGAACTGCTGCATTTGAAGATATCGAAAAAGCCGTTTTTATGTGGTTCATTGATGCTCATTCAAGAAACATTCATATTAATGCGGCACTCATTCAAGAAAAGGTGAGGTTTCTAAACTTTCTTGGGACCTTCCCAAACTGGACAACAAGCCGAAGAGTGTCCCGAAGTGCGATCACAGTCAGTGGAAGACTGTTTATCTGTTGCCAGGGCAACAGCAGGCTCACAGCTCTGCTGCTTCTCTTCACCAAAGCAAACACAAAAGATCTCGATGGGTGATGCAAGCCGCATTGTAAATGCATGGAACAGGATTACTTGACCACTAAACTGGCCACGACCCTGCCTGATTGCTGTGTCAGTGTATAGGAAAGTGGCAGATCACGCTACAATAAATAACTGTGCTGTTCCTGTTTCAAGTTGAATAAAGCTGGTTTTGCTAAAGTACTGAGACTAAGCCTCGTGTTTTGGGGTGCAAGACAGGGACTTTTAGCACAATCCCGATCTTTTAAGATTCGCTTCTATCGAACTTTACTGCACTGCTGTGAGCCTGCTGTTGCCCTGCCCCGGCAACAGAAAAACAGTTTTCCATAGACGCAGCAATCACACTTCGGGATGCAGTTCGGTGTGTCGCCTTGTTGGGTGGGGGGGTGAGGATCCCAAAAGAGTTCAGAAACCTCACAATATGAAGAAGAGAACAAGCATGATTCGGCTTCTGATTGATTACTGTGCTGCCCACAACATGCTTGTACATTTAGATAATGTTCGCGTTGAATTCCTCCCACCCAATTGCACAGCTGTGCTTCAGCCATTGGATTTGGGTATCATTCACATCCTGAAAGTGTATTATCGCAAGGAAATGCTGAGAAAAATTCTCATCAGCATAACTTGTAAACAGGAGGAGATGAAAATGAATGCGAAAGAAGCTATTGAAGTTGCAAACTCCTGGACGAAAGTGAAAGAAAGCACTACAGGGTGGTCCAGATCTAATTATGCAATTCTCTTTACGCTATAACTTATTACGTTTATTACATAGAAAATCACCCAAAAAATCCTGGACCATCGAGAAGTGTGTGAACTGATAACATGAAGGATTGTGTTAGCGCCAAACTAGAATTGTCCCCACATAAATCAAAGTAATCTAGACGATCTGGATCTGCATAATTAGATCTGGACCACCCTGTATAGTGACAAATACAGAATTTCATTACAATGAAATATTTTTTTAGGTCCCTGCAGTTACCTGTATTAGGTACATTTTTTTTTTCTCTCTTGCGCCTCTGTAAAGTTTCAATTTCTTCTTGGGGACAAATAAGATCTATCTATTTCTTTATCTATCTAATTAAAAATTGTTAACATTTGACTTTCTTCCTTATTGTGATTTCTTATGCAGTAGTCTGCCAATTTCTGAAACTGTTCTGAACATATTGATATAGCAAATAAGTTTATCAAAACCAAAAATAGTGGATTAGACCTGAGAGATAGAGGGAGAGAGAAACTTTGCAAACTGCTGATGTTGGGGAGAGAAAGACAGCATTCACCTATTAAGATGAACTCTTTCACAAAAATCCATCGGTCTTGGTGCATTATTTCTGGGCAGTTTCAACCCTAGCATTGATCGGCTCAAAGAGGTGGGGAGAGGGAACTATTTCCTTGAACCCCATTAAGATGAACTGGCATGGTCAGTAGACATGGCATAGGAGAACGAGGTCAGGTAAAGACACAAATGGAGTCTTGCCGCAGGAGCACTGAGAAAACTAGAATTGAAATGCAGCTTAGCATGGGGACTTGAGTTTGGCTTCTATTTCTTTTTGTGTTTCTTTTCAAGAAGGTTGTCCATCCAGTTAATCTAGATTATTGAAAATAACATCAATTCAAGATCTGAATGTCCCTGAAGTCCTAGTCTCCACAACAGTACTTAGTATAATGTGTTCCATGTGTCTACAGTTCTTTGCGTAAGAAGAAAAATTCTAACATTTGTGCAAAATCAACCCTTAACAAGTTTTCAACAATGTCCCTGTATTCGTATTGTGGAACCAATTTTAAAGTAACAAATGGGATCTAATGTACTAATTCTTTTCTTAATTTTAAACACCTCAATCATATCCCCTCTTAATCTCTGTTTGCTTAAACTAAAAAGGATCAACTCCTTCAATCTTTTCTCATAGCTCATACCTCTTAGTCCTGGAATTATCCTATTTGCTCTTCCTGAATTTTCTCTAGCACTGCTGTCTTCTTAGGTGATTTTACATATAATGCATGAAGCACCTTTTGTGATAGCCATGTCTGTCTGTCTGTCTGTCCACATGAAGCAACTCAGCCCTCTGTGGAGCAATTTTGTTGAAATGTGGTGTACTTACTCTTCAAGGAAATTTGTCAAGACAGTTATGTTTTCATTCAGATATCTCAAACAGACCATGCTGCACACAGTTTTATTTCAAAATCTTCCATTGGAAGGCATTGGCAAATTTGTGAACTTGACTATATAATATACTAGCAGAATACCCGCGCTTCGCAGCGGAGAAGTAGTGTGTTAAAGAAGTTATGAAAAAGAAAAGGGAACGTTTTAAAAATAACGTAACATGATTGTCAATATACAGTAATTATTTTGTGAGTGTTGCTGTGATCAAGGATTCGATTATCATTATTTGTTTCAATCAGGGTCGTATTTGTACGATGTGTTGTGTTCAAGTTACATTCTGTGTTTGTCAGTCGTTGTAAAGATTAAATTCTGTAATTACAGCCACATTAGCTCCACAAATGAGACACACGGGTTTACCGGCAATGTCAGTAAACATATACTCAGCCTCCCATCGGTTTTTAAAGGCTCTATTTTCAGAATCAACTTTTCTCTTCGGCATCGTGTGGGCTAGCTTCGCAATAACTTGCAGCAACGCGGTAAGTGTTCGGCAAGGCAGCTGAAGCGCTGCATTATGGGATCTGTAGTTTATTGTGTTACCAGCGCTTCATATACCCGGGCCATTAATAACAATAATACAGTATATAAAATGATCTCGCGGGCCAGATATAATTACACGCAGGGCCGGATGTGGCCCGTGGGCGTTGAGTTTGACTCATATGGACTAAATAGAACTTAAAAAGAAATATTTTTTGGAATGTGATCGCGCAAGTCAGTACATCGAGCCCGCGTGCTATTGTGGTTTTGCTTGTGTGCTTCAGTAAGTTACCATCCCCTCGCTCTTACTTTTTTACCGTTCATCTAATGAATACACTGAGTATGGCTTTACCAAAACAATCATTGATCGCGAATAAAGTATCCATTATTCATGAAGCTTCAATAGGTGAATAGGTGATCTGTCTTTCTGCGTTAACCGCGTGCGTTTTCATACGTCTCAAACTAAGGGGATGCGAGGTTAAAATAAATCGAGAAGCGCGCGTACATACTTAGTGCATCCCCTCTCGGGAATCGAACCTCGGACGTGGGCGCTACAGGCGAAAGCTTTACTATCGCGCCACGGGGTGTGGTTTATCTATTTGAGCGTAGCAGTGTAATTCGGTTTTTGTTCAGCACTCTTTGGAACTGTTACTTTTTGTCTGCGCACTGCGTCAGTTCACGTGAGCCGCTGAATATGGTTTTATATGTCACTCGCTCGCTTCTAATTGTTTCGCTGCCTTCTTAATTATATAATGCATGTTTTCTAAAGCGCGTTTTGTAGCTCTTCCTGGCTTTCTACGTAATGCGTGATTACGTGAGAGGCGTGATGATGTCATATGAAACTCCGCCCCTACAGCTGAACTCCATTACAGTAAATGGAGAAAAATAGCTTCTAGTTATGACCATTATGCGTAGAATTTCGAAATGAAACCTGCCCAACTTTTGTAAGGAAGCTGTAAGGAATGAGCCTGCCAAATTTCAGCCTTCTACCTACACGGGAAGTTGGAGAATTAGTGATGAGTCAGTCAGTCAGTCAGTCAGTCAGTGAGTGAGTGAGTGAGTCAGTGAGGGCTTTGCCGTTTATTAGTATAGACTAGCAAAATACCCGCGCTTCGCAGCGGCGAAGTACTGCATTAAAATTTTTATTAAGAAGAAAATTTTACCTTTTTAAACTGAGGGAAAATATGCCAATAATTATTTGTTAAGGATCTCTTTGTATACCACGTTGTCAGTTCGGCCCTCCGGTTGTAATATGACCAAGCTGTACGCTGAGCTTACTCTTGAGCATACAACTTACAGTTGGCCATGTGAACAGTAATCTTGTCTCAAATCTCACAGCTTGGATTGCTGCTGTCATAATCGGTTTGAGTTTCATGGTTTGTTTCAATTACGACAGTATTTGCAGGACTTGTGTTGAAGTGACATTCGGCATCTGTCAAGCGTTGTAAGCTTACAACCGGTTTCATCGATAACTTCACATCCAGCTTTTGAGAGTTTAAACATTCATAAACATCAAAGTGTCCACTACTGAAATCGTCACCTGTGAATGTAAGATGTTTAAGAGGCATTGGCAGTTGACGAAAGGTGTAAAATATTTGGCCATTTCGGTACACTTGAAAGCACCAACCGAACAATTCAGCGGCAGCCATCAACTCACATGCAGAACCATAGGTGAAGGGCTTAAGCATTTCACTCTTCTAGTGCTCCTGTGTAGTATAATTATCTCCTGTACCGTCATCAGTCCACACCTTGAACCTGTCCCAGTCATTCAATACATAAGACCCAATGTTCTTCCGGATATCAAGAGTGAGCTTGATATGGCCGTGCAATATGTAACACAGAGAATGGAAAAGGTAGGTGCCATCTCCGGGCATGGAAACCACTCGGTAAGTGACAGTTCTTTGATCGATGGTGATTACCTCAATAGACATGGTAATGGGGGTTGGAATGATGAAGGAAATGGGTACCTGAGTAATGTAAAGTAAGTGTAAAATACCTATACAATAACTATAATTGTAATAAACAAACAATAAAACAGCGGAGAAGCCGTGGATTAAACAAAAAGGCTGTAGTTATCAGCAGGGAGACGTGAATCCCGTGGCGAAGCAAGGAAGGGAATGTAGAGACTTGAGCGACGGACAGCCTTATATAGGCAGGCAGCCAACAACGTGGGAGGCGTTGGGATGGGGGACCCAACGCCGCCTCACATGGTGACCAAGCTGCAGGCTATGGACGTATATATGTACGTAAGTAGGATTCAGTTAGCGTTGGGAACCTGTGTGCCAAATTTCTTGAAGATGGGCCCATAAGTAACAAAGACTGTTGAAAAGTTCAATATGGCGGCCGACAGTGGCATCATACCACCGAAATAAGTACGTACATTGGTTTTGGTTAGTGCAGGGAAGCCGCCTACCAAATTTCGAGAAGATGGGGCCATAAATAAGAAAGTTCAACATGGCGGACGTTGTTGACCGTTATGACCGTTACGCGTAGAATTTCGAAATGAAACCTGCTTAACTTTTGTAAGTAAGCTGTAAGGAATGAGCCTGCCAAATTTCAGCCTTCTACCTATACGGGAAGTTGAAGAATTAGTGATGTTGGAAAATTCAATATGGCGGCTGACAGTGGCATCATACCACCGAAATAAGTACGTACATTGGTTTTGGTTAGCTCAGGGAAGCCACCTACCAAATTTCGTGAAGATGGGGCCGTAAATAAGAAAGTTCAATATGGCGGACGTTGTTGACCGTTATGCGTAGAATTTCGAAATGAAACCTGCTTAACTTTTGTAAGTAAGCTGTAAGGAATGGGCCTGCCAAATTTCAGCCTTCTACCTACACGGGAAGTTTGAGAATTAGTGACGTTGGAAAGTTCAATATGGCGGCTGACAGTGGCGTCATACCACCGAAATAAGTATGTACATTGGTTTCGGTTAGCGCAGGGAAGCTGCCTACCAAATTTCGTGAAGATGGGGCCATGAATAGGAAAGTTCAATATGGCGGACGTTGTTGATCGTTATGACCGTTACGCGTAGAATTTCGAAATGAAACCTGCTTAACTTTTGTAAGTAAGCTGTAAGGAATGGGCCTACCAAATTTCAGCCTTCTACCTACACGGGAAGTTGGAGAATTAGTGACGTTTGGAAAATTCAATATGGCGGCCGACAGTGGCGTCATACCATCGAAATAAGTACGTACATCGGTTTCGGTTAGCGCAGGGAAGTCACCTATCAAATTTCGTGAAGATGGGGTCAGCCTTCTACCTACACGGGAAGTTTGAAAATTGGTGATGTTGGAAAGTTCAACATGGCGGCCTACAGTGGCGTCATACCATCGAAATAAGTACATACATCGGTTTCGGTTAGCGCAGGGAAGCCGCCTACCAAATTTCGTGAAGATGGGGCCATAAATAAGAAAGTTCAACATGGCGGATGTTGTCGACCGTTATCGACCGTTATGTGTAGAATTTCGAAATGAAACCTGCTTAACTTTTGTAAGTACGCTGTAAGGAATGAGCCTGCCAAATTTCAGCTTTCTACCTACATGGGAAATTGGAGAATTAGTGATGAGTCAGTCAGTCAGTCAGTCCGTCAGTCAGTGAGGGCTTTGCCTTTTATTATTATAGATACAGTGCCTATAAAAAGTATTCACCTCCTGGATGATCGGAAATATTAATGTTATACAACACTGAATCTCATTGTGTTTAACTTTGTTTTTTTTGACACTGATCAGCAGAAAGTGAAAACAACTTTACAAAGTGTTCTAAATTAATCAGAAATGTTAAACACAAATATAATCAATCACACAATTATTTACTCCCTTTAATATGACACACCTAAATCATCACTGGTGCAGTCATTTGGCTTTAGAAGTCACATATTTAGTTAAATGGAAATCACCTATCTGTCGTTGATTGCAGTATAAATGCCTTTGTTTGTGGAATTTCCAACCTGTGTTAAGTCAGTACTGTGGAGTGACCTGAACAAGGGAGACAAATAGAACACTCCAAGCAACTCTATCAAAAGATTATTTAAAAGTACAGAAGGTTGATTATCCCTTGAAGTCCAGTTAAAATAAAAATGTTAGGAATGGAAAGAGCATGGCATGCCTGTAAATCTTCCTAGAGCAGGTCACCCCACAAAAACTGACTAATTGTTAGGGAGGCTGGCAAGAGCACCATAAGAACTCTAAGGTAGCTGCAAGCTGCACTGACTTAGTTTAGAGAGTTAGGTTGTCGAGGTGCTTCACCAGTCACAGATTTACAGGAGAGTGGCAAAGAGAAAGTCACTGATTTAAAAAAAGGCACATCACATGCTGTCTACAGTTTGCCAAAAGGCACACGAGAGACTCTGAAGTCAGCTGGAAAAAGGATCTTTTGTCTGGTGACATCAGGCTAAATGCCATGTTTGGAATAAGTCAAACAATGCACATTATTAAAAAACACACCATCCCCACTGTGAAGCTTGATGATGACAGCATAATGCATTGGGGATGCTCCTATGCAGCAGGCTCAGGAAGCCTTGTGAAGGCAGAGAATAATGTTAATGCAGTAAAATACAGGGAAATCCTGCAGGAAAAACATGATACAGTCTGCAAGAAACCAGCGCTTTGAGAGAAGATTATTTTCCAGCGAGACAACAGACGCAAGCACAAGACCAAGGCTATAGAGGAATATCATTAAAACAACAGTGCTAATGTCCTTGTGTGACAGAGTCCGAGTCCAAGGGGGGTACTCCACGAAGCATGCTTATGAAATCTATGCTTAGTTAAGTAATCCTCACTTCAATAAACCTTGTTTCCCAGTTGAGGCCCTTTCTTAGTTCAAATCACTTTCCATCTTCATCTTTGTTTCCTTATATCTGCCTTTGTCTTGGCATGGCATCTCTTACTCTAATCTGCAACTTTTTTCTCAACTTAAATGTTAACAGTAAACCTAATGAGACCTTTGCATTTCGAGGGCCGCCCGAGTTTTAGAATTACTTCCAGGATTGAGAATGATCTTTCACTGACTACAGAAACACCAGCTTAGAACTACTCCCTCTGAGACCACCAGCGTCCATGCATACTTAATTTTCATTGTCTTTAATCGTCAGTCTTGAAAAAAGTTGTGGGTACCTCCTTAAAAAAGGCAAAAATGGTGTCACTCCTGTCATATTATGCACTGGTGTGAAACAACTAGGCTACTATCAGTCCTTAATGTTAAAATGGAAGAGTGTTTCTGAACCTTTAGTCCTTTGACCATGTGCTGTCTTCTATAGGCAATTAGATACTCCAACTTTTCTTTCAGTTTGTGAGACCTCTGTGTCATAATCAAAGGACCAGGCATACCTGACATCTTGCTGGTTCACCATCCCTTTAGCATCTTGGTATAAAATTATATTTTTGGTAACAAGTCACTCTCTCTCCTGTTTTGGTGTTCCCACCAGTTGACATTCAGAAACACCCAGTATACTTACAAGACCTGGTCGTCCTTGCAGTCGCCTTCTTCCTGCAATGTCTGCTTTTTTCAGTTTCTCTCTCTTACAGCCTTTCAAAGGCTATCAAATACCTATGTATAAATACTGTATACTTTTGACAAAATGAAACACCCTTGAAGGAAAATTTAATGTCCATCCTATTTGCCATGAACTGTGCTTATAAGTAACTTTTTAAATCGTTAAACGCTCAGCACAACCTCTGCGGTCAATACAGAGAAGAGTTTAGTTGTTCTGGATGTTAAATAATTCTTTATTGAAATTTGGTTGAACATTGAATATTATACTCTTTTTTTTACCTCTTTGGATTATGCCTAGAAAGTAGAAGAGTACACATTCAGTTTCTGTTTGACATTAAGAGGGGCTAGATCACTGCCATGTCTGTCTGAGATAGTGCAGAATAAGGACAATACCATCCAGTAGGACAAGAAAAGGAAAGAATGACACACTTACCAGATGGCTTTATAGTTCAGGCAACAAGAACTATGTAAATGTATTCTGCAATAACTTAAAGTATAATAAAATGGCTCTTCAGATGTCATCATTGTGACAGTAACCCACACTCCCATGTTTACACACCATTTCTCCTTCTGACACCTTGGCACAGACTGCAAAGGGTAATCCGTTACTTAGAAACATTGCAAAGGCACACTATGATGAGTGTGATTTCTGTTTATGACAGAGTGACTGTTGGCATCAGGTCTGCTAAGAGAAACCACTCCTTCAGAGACCATTGTCAAAAGGCATTTATTATCAGTACCAGGTGCCATTTGTTGTGGAGCTACAGAATATAACAACAGATCTGAGTTGGTTATCATGGAAGGCACAATGAACTTTCAATAGTATATTCACAGCGTGATAAACATGGGCACCACTGAAGATGGGGTGTTAAAGTGTGATAATGCTAGGTGTAATGAATGGCAGAGATCCCAGCAGAGATGGATCAAGGACCCTTACCTGTTTGGGAGGCCAATACAATGGAAGGACCAGGCGAGATAACTGGTCATAATGTCATTCTTCCCCGATACACTAGATGGCAGCATCCCTAGACTTCAGTGTCCATTTGGACATCCGCAGGGTATGCTGGGAACTGTTGTCCCATGGGGCAGCCCTATTGTGTAGTGTAGGTGCTGCTAGGAGGTGCTCCAGGGATTTGCAATTCCTACTTCTGTAGTTTGTGGGACTTCCACGTGATCCTGAAGTGCATCCAAAAGACCATGTTCTAGCACTGGAAGTACTCCCAGGTCTTAGCTAAAAGGAATCGCTCTGCCTCACCCAGCTGAGTTAGAGTCGGAAGTTGAGGACTTGTTGTTGTGCTTGTGCAACTGTTGAAGAGAGGCCTGTTGAAGGTATCTGGTTTGTAATAAACCTTGCCTTTAAACTCTGGACTTGTGACGCCACACTACAGGTCGCATAGGTCACACTCAGCTGCCATTATCAGTTAAACTTTTTGAAACGTCACAACTAGTCTCCCAGTTCCCTTAACCTGAATCTAGTTGAATATTGTGGGAAAATGAATGGAATCTGGCTCTAACTAAGCCTCAACTAACTGTTTGCTGAATGATAATCCACAGGAAAGTATATAGATCCCTAATAACTCCATGCCACATTGTGCTCAAAAATTCCATTCAACTAATTGTGAATGTACTGCTTGTGGACTTTTTGCAAAAAACCTTTGGCAGGATCTCCCGGAGACTAGTGAATAATTTATGAACATTTTCAGCATTAGCATATTTGATAGGACTTGTACAATGTATTAATGGCATTGCAACTTTCATTTTCACTAGTGTCCATATAGGAATTGGGTAAAAAGCAATAGTTGCCAATATTAGATATATCAGACATCTATTTCAATGGCAGTAGTTTATTAACCAATATAGTTTTGTTTGTACTTAACAATTTAAAATTGCATTTAAATCATTTAAACTTGCATAGCATGATCACATTCGACAATATTATATTAAAACAAAGTACTGTTATTAATTTTACACAGGTAATAGTGTACAATTAATAACAAAACGCTCCAACCAGTTTTAGATTTTTGAAGAAAATAGTATTCTGCTTTTAGCCAAAGAAAATGTTTAGTTAGAAAATAATAACTGAGCATTCAATTGAATAATATAATGGTGGTGCAGTGGTTACTACTGTTGTCTCACAGGCTCAGATTTGTATATGCTGTGAACGGAACCCGGGCACAGACAGGCAGACATGTTGTTTTCACCCACAAACACGTTTATTTACAACACTATTATTTACAAAGTCCAAAAGTGCACACAAATCCCAAGTCCCCAAAGTCCTGGCCAACACACAATGCCTCCACTCTTCAGGCCACCTCCACTCTCCTCTGCTTAGTCCTTCTTCCACCCGACTCCAGCCCCGAATGAAGGGTGGCGGCCCCTTTTATCCTCACCCAGATATGCTCCAGGTGCTCCCCGGCAATCACCCGCCGACACGCCCCTGTGTGGCGGAAGTGGCGGCTGTACACCCGGAAGCATTCCGGGTGTCCCTGCTTCTCTTCCCCCCCAGCACTTCCTGGTGTGGCGGAAGTACTAGGGTCCAGGGTTCCCAAGGTATTGGGGCACCCCCTGGCGGTGACCACGGGCCCCTACAGGGCTGGGCTTCCATGCCGTCAACCCATGGCCCCCAAAGCAACCAGGGTGGCGGCCCCCATGTGATCCAAGGCGGGCGCATGCCCTCTTCCGGTCCTTTATGGCGTCCCGGCCGGGTCGTCGCCCCTGGCACCTCTGACAATGCAAAATCTGACTACAGTGCTGTTTCTGAGGACTTAGCACTTTTCTTTCTGTGTCTTTGTTCTTTTTTACTGTTTCATCTCCAACATTCAAAACATGTGCTTTTTTGGAGGATGGGGAACTCTCAAAGGGACCTGTGACTTGCATGAGATACCAGTTCCAACCCCAGTGAGTCTGAATTGGATTAAAGAAGTTTAATAATGGATAGCTGAATGAATACTCAGGTCAGTCTATACTAGGCTGCAGTGAGCGCAGGAGTTCATTAAATCCACACTCTAGACCTTAACTTAATCTCTGTGTTTCATCAAACTTTTTATTTAGCTAGCATCCATTGACAGGGCAAAAGTCAATCACAAGACACACTCATGCTTACATCCGCTGAATAAATTTTGCATAACCAATTAACCTATCCTGCGAGCCTTTGAGGGGAAATTAGAGTACCCTGAAACAAAAAAGCACAAAGTCACAGGGAGAACAGAAAAAAAAAAAACTTTCACATAGCTCTTTTTTCATTTTACATAGGGAATGGGGAGCCACTTCAACCATCACCATTGAGAAGCACAAATTCAAGGCAGGTCAAAACCAGGCTGGGATTCAAGCCCACATTTCTGATGCTATGAGCCAGTACTGTTATTCTAATCTCCAGATCTTAAAACTATAAACTTCAATCCCAATAAGCTGAAATGAAGCTATAGATGAGATAGTTTCTTTATTAGTCTCAAAAGGAAATTACAGGGTTACAGAAAACTAAATTCCCAAGAGACCCAGTTGAGAAAGAACTTGACACTTTAGCCGAAGCTAAGAATGTATGACAGCTGCTTTTTAAGCAAAAGGCTTGTGTGCCAAAGTAAAGCAGAATGGGTAATGCCAGTTTGTCATACATCATCCATCCATTTTCAAACATTAGATACATTTTTTCTTTCTAAATTTATTTTTTGGCAAGTTCCTTGATAAAATGTTTTATTTATTTTGTGTCTTTTTCATTTTCAATAGATGTCTAGAATTGCCAGGCTTGTTAATCTCATTTGTGACACAGCAGATCTCAATTAGTTTTTTTTTTTATCATTCTCATTGCAGAAATCTCTGAGCTGTTTTAATGAACTTTAAACAGTATACACTAAACTGACTAAAGACTGCTCTTGAGTACTCATTTTAATTTATGTACAAATAAACCAACTCTCCACTGACCACATCTTTGCCTCACAGAAAGGCTGCAACCCTTGGTTCACTTGCCTCTGTCCCGCCAAGTCTCAGTAGTGGTGGATAAAAGCAGGTGACATGTTTAATCCACCGTTCTTTTACTGTTAAAATCTGTCAGGATTTGAATTTGGGTGTATTAAAATTATAATTACAGTAAGAGCTTTCTGATGATGCATAAAACATTCCATGTGTTTGGTTTTTACATAAGACACATGGTCTATCCCTGTTCCCTTGTGGGCAGCTATGAGATGCGACTGACCAACTGTGAATGTGTCAGTGGGCGGAGTCTACTTTGAATTATGTACTGTATCTATTGTACATATACTGTATGGTTACTGTACTACTGACAACCCAATGTAATTGCATAATTGGTGAATAATTCACTTCAATTAAAACAAAAAAATAGTACATACACAATACAAATGTGGCAGGCAGAAATACACAAACACAAGTTATCTTACCTTGCATATACAGTTACAACTATTAGAAGTAACGAACTTACCTATAAATTCACCTCGTTCTGGGCTTTATTGTGTTCTGTCAACAATACACATGGATCCACCTCAATTGCTGCCATTCCAACACTACTAATGCGTTCCAAGAATTCACACCTCATGACATTTTCTCGTGTGTTAGGAAAGACATACTTTACAATTAAATTCATACAAGTTTGCACTAGACTGGACCTACAGTTTTATATTCTGCAGTGCGCATGCATCTGACTCGCTAACCGACTTTTTTGCATTACATCACAGTGTGTTGCTGCTCGGCTCTCTGCCCGGTCGCTTTCGCCGCATCCCAGCTCCCCTCAGTCGAAGGCTAGGCTACGGTTTGAAATCGTTTGACCAATGACAACTGTCGTTAGAAATTAAAACAGTAACTGCCATTGGTCATACGGTTTCGAATTGTACGCTTTCACATTGCTGGTCGCAATCCTGATCGCATGGATTGGTAAATGTGAAAAGGTGGGAGTGCTTTGGCCCGTAAGATTTACTGCCCATTCCTCGCGGTCCACTGGAAAGGACGGTAATATTCCAAATAGACAACAACTGGACACTGGATTCCGATCTCGAGATGCTGCTTCCGCGAGGGGCGGTAGTACTCACCGGGCGCACATTTAATAATAATTTTGTACTCTATAAAATCATTAATACATCCAGCAGTGGCCCGTTAAATATTCAAATGCTTTTGCTGTTGTGTAAAGTCGCTTGCTTAACGTACAATCAATAATATTGTAATGTATCACATCCCTAATTTAAAATATGGATATTGAGGTGCACGTGTATGCATGTATATACGTCTTTCGCAATGCCACCTACTAGCATCATTGAGGCGAAGGCTGCAACGCGCGTGTCTTCCCGACTCATCACAAGTAGCTATGTTTACGGAAACCGCTCGTTTTTTGCTTCCAGGCAACGACAGTTGCTTTCCGAAGCAAGACTTTATGGGATGTGTAGTTTTAAATGGCTAACGGCTTAATATAGAAATACACGCGCTCGAATATGAAAGAACTACAACCCCCAGAGCTGCAGAATAATAAGGAAGCGTCTTCGACAGCACGGATTGGTTCAACTTGCGGCGCTGCGGTTAAAGGGATTTTTTTTTGTACGTAAAAGGCAAGTTTGACAAACTTTATATTAAAAAAACAACTTGTTGAATATTTTTTGGAGTTTCGGAAGCGGGTGCAGTTTTTAATGAAGACTCCAAGCGATGAGGTGCAAGAAGAATTGGATGAATATCAAAGGGAGTTGAGAGGTAAGTAAGCAGGGACATTGATTTGCCTTGATATAGCCTAGCAAGTCATTTGTGTTTATTTGAACCCCTGCCGGAGTTTATGCTCACTTGAATAACTAATTCATTAGTTATTTGTGCACTTGACGTACAAAAGTGTTTTACTTCATTTCAGAAGTGCTTGTGTTGTGCTAGGGGTTCAGTCGCTCCCTTCAGAGGCACATTTTTTTCTGCAAATGACTTTTGAATATTTATTGTAAGCAGACACAGTAAGCGAATGCATCAGCGTAAACGATAATGCAGCGTGACTTGCATACTTTGTAAGAAGACATCGCAGTCATCCGTTGTAATTTTTTTTTTTTTGGCAATTTCATATTTGAGTGTTTGTGACATGGTAAAAATAAAACAACCGTTTATCTGGAAATTAAACTGTTTCAGTTAGTTGACTTCCTTAAATAAAAGACGTGAAAACGCATTTCATTGGCGTCTAATCAACGAAATTGTACAAGAGATAGATAATTAAAGTGAGATCAGAACACCTGGAATTAAAGAAGGAAGGGTGTCATCTGAGCCAAGGGCAGCGGTGTGGAGCTCAGATCCAGGTTCTCACTCCAGCCTCTTTCCTAATTATGAACACATTTTGGCTGCTGATGGAACAAAGTTCTTTCATCTTAATTTTAATTGACTTGCTTTATAAGATTCTGCACCCATAATTGCTTCTTTTTCCGTATCCCGCAGACGAGATATAATGCCTTGCAATTAAGTAACGAAGTAAGTTATTTTGATCCCATTGTGTGTATCATACACGATCTGCTTCATAAAATATTTGATATGGGTGAAGGTTTTAGATTATATTGATCCATTGTGCTGCACAAATCATTTTGATGGTACTCCCAGGAAAAAGATAATGAACAGCTCTGGAAATGTCTGGAACAACAAAATGAGTGCGGTAACAAGGAACGAAAGTGCTGCACCTAAAACTAGTTTAAGAACCCTAAGTTAGTCATTTGTTAATTTGCTTTGTATACTATTAATGAATAGCTGCTGCTTAAGGCAAAAAAGAAACATGGGCTCTGAATCTTAAAATGCAAGGCAATGAACATTATGGCAAAAAAAAGTTGTTCAATTAGTAGCAGTAATTGGTTTGTAAATAATGATGTAGCTGGAACAAAAATGTGAAGCCACTGTGGCCCTCCAGTGGATGGATCTGACACCCCCGGCCTAGGGGGATCAGCAAAGTAAAATGGGTTAGAGACCTCATCTGAATAAAATTAGCAGGTCAGCTGACATCATAGTGTTACTGATCTTTATCAGTTTTTATCTTTGTTTTGTGGTGTCTTTAGAATAAGAAAACCTTAAAGAATTCTTATACAACTGATTTTTAAGAGAAGGAGGCTGTTGTAGTAAGCTGAAGTGTGTACTTTTTGTTTTTGGCTGGTTTAGTTTCCAGGAGCTGAATTGGTTGAGTGATATCATTGTTTTAATTAATCTGTATAAAATTTTAATTTATAAGCAAAATTTAACTCTTGGTAATGCTTCTAAGCATTCAAGCATTCTATGCATCTAACAAATCATAACATCATCTGCTTAATCCAATTATATGGTCATTAAAGAGTATGAGCCCCTGTTGCAATTACAGCACATAGTCACATGCACTCCCACGCTGAGTCATACAGAAGTAATTTAAAGCCAGTTCTGAGTGGTCATTGAGAATAACCGCAGCATCTTTGTAATATGGGAGGAAAGCCAGAGTGCCTGAAGAAAAAAATGCATCGAAAAAGATTTATTTTTGTGTAGAAATTTTAGATTAGATAAAACTTTATTAATGCAAAGGGGGGGATTCAGATGCATACAGCAGAAGAAGCATGAAAAACAAGGATACAGACTCGCAGGATAAATAATACAGCCAATGCATCAACAAATAAGTAAAAATGTATATTGTGCAAATATTTCAACATTAACTTAGTGAGTGCTGCAGGAGGAAACATTGAATTTTCTGATAGCAGTGGGCAGTGAGCTAAAAAGTGCTCCATGAGAGTGTTTCCTTTAGGGGATGGAGGGGATCTTTCATAATGGCAGACAATTTTGCTACCATCCTTTTTTACCATAATCGCTTCCAGTGTGTCCAGGGTTCACCCTGTGTTGAGACAGGCTTTCCAGATAAGTTTGTTCATGCATTATGGTTCTTTTGAGCTCAAGTTACTTCCCCAGGAGACTGCAGCTTTGAACAACACACTGGCTAATTCTCACTCAGCTTGCTACATACATCACAAAAGCTGAGTCTCCTTAGGAAGTACAGTCTGTTGTGGCCGGCCATGTACAGTGTCACTGTGGTGTCAGATGAGTCCAGTTTGTTGTTCATGTCAACCCCCAGGTACCTGTAGTTCAGAACCACTTTACAGACACCTGTAAAGTACTTTTAACTATTACTTTTCTTTTGTTTATTAGTATACATCTTGCTTTCCATAAAGCTTTGTTAATATAGTTTATTCTTATACATTCTTTCAATGGAAGTTTTTTTTTTTTTTTTTACTTTTTTACAGGGCGAACCACTACTGCATAAATAAGCTGTCTGTTTTTTGTTTTCCTCTGTGTTAAAGTATATATATAATGTTTTTTTTCAATGACCTGCCTGGTGGTTTAGTATGTACCCTAGTAAAGATATCTAATTGGACTGAAATTCTGGTTTTAGTTCCAGCTGGTATGCCTTCTATGGGGAATCTGAAGATGCACTGTTAAAATTATTAGCAAGCATAAACTGACCTGCCATGAGTGTGCGTGTATGAATGGACCCTGAGGTGAACTGGCATCCCATCCATATATAATTTAGTTTGTACCCTTGTGTATAAATGTTGTCTGAATAATGTCTAGGCCCGGCACCAACTTACTATAATGGGAAGGATAAAGAAAATGATTAGTTGGCTGGACTAAGGTTATGGTCCAGTTTTTTTAAATACTTCTGTGTTGTATTGCTTAAAATGCTCATTTTTGTGCTTCCCATAATATTTAACAATGGTCTAAGACTACAATGCTGTGCTTCTACACCTTACTGTAATTAATTGAACTTTACTTTAAAAACAATAAAAGTATAATCATGCATATATAATAGTTATTTTACATTGGGGAAGATGACGCTGAATAAAACACGCAGCCACAGTAGTATTGCAGGACAAAAATTAATTACTTATGAGGTTAAGGAAGAATCTGCACTCAATTAAATGAAAACTTTGTTAATTATTAGTACATGAGAAGAACCTGAAGTAATACAATGCAGACACTGTCATAGGTTTTCCTTATTAAGAATATGGAAACCGAACTTGTTTAATTAACATACTATGCATTAGAAGTCTTCAAGATAAATGAAAGTAATTTTGTATGATAGTTATTCAGGATAATTATCTTTAGGTATTACTCTTTCCTTTCATAGATGGCCTTATTTTCATTTCTGAAAAGTTGATACTCTGGCAAAAGGTGCCATATTACAGTTCTATAAGAAATACAAAAGCATAAATATAAATTGGATGAAATATCTCCAGAAGATTAAATATTCCCAGTTGTGGGTGGAAGCATTGAAAGCAATATCAAAAAGCTGTGTATTCTGCCAAAAACTAGAGGAACAGAATGACATTTGTTGGATTTCTCCTTTCTCATTATACTGTATATTTGCAATGCAATAAAATTATTACTTGCGTGTCTCCACGTACAAGAGGCAGTTGTCCAGTATCAAAATTAAAGCAAACCCATTCACTGAATTAAACTTCAGATGATATGTAATAATTACGGATGCATATGTCAGTATGAGCAACTGTCAAGTAGACCTTTAACTTGACGGTGAAAACTGTCCCTAATCCAGTGATGTGAGTAGTAGAGGTCCTGTACCTTTACATAGAATGGAGGAAAGTAAATGTGCAGGATGGCTGAGGTAGTGTGGGCAGAGGGGTTGCAAACATGGCTCGTGGGGTTGGAGTGGCCCATGGTTAATGTATGATGGTTGTTTCGCAAGGCTTTATTATTAAAATGCTTGCCTACTCTACATCAGAATGAAAAGGTTGTTATTGTTAAAGGTTAATAATAACAATTGAATATTTACATAGCTTGTATGCTTGACTTGTCTCATAATGGTGGTCATTTTTAATTGGACTTAATTTAATTTCACATAATGGGGATTCATCAAATTCTTGTTTTGCCTAAATGGCTGAGGTATTAGTAATGTTGCTTGTCTTTCTAAATCACTCCCAAGAAATTATTCTTTGGGCATGTAGCTATCACAGAGCTAATTTAAACCTATTACTCAAAATTAGCATGTTTTTAAGGCTTTATGTATCCTTTTCTAGTAAAATGTAATCATATTTCTTTTATGTGACATTTGCAAGTACAATTTATGTATAAACAATGTAAAAGGAATTGTATTGTTTTAAACACCAGCACCAAGTACTCATATCAGTTTAAGGGTATGCTTCCATTACTCAATTGCCTCGTGTTCACTTTACTCATAAGTAACATGTTTTTAACTTTTAAAAGTGATTTTTAGAAAAAAAAAATGGCAATACACAACAAGCTTAAGTTAATGCAAATAAAAATGAACAAGTCTTGGGGCTCTATGGGTCTGACTGTATTTCATAAAATGTCAGCTTAACTCTGTTCATCTTATATATTCAAATAAAACAAACACATTTAATAATAATAACATAATCCCCCTTCTGCACCATCACACAATAATTTTTTTTTAAATATTTTCCAGTTGGGAAAGGAAGTCAATAATGTTCCATATTGTTTGTGCTATTTCCAGCTATTTTTCTTTGCAAAAAGTGAATAGTTTGCATAAAATTGCTTTTGCATAAGTAACCTTTATTTTGTAAAAAAAAATTTGCAGAATTTTGAGGACCTCTTCACATTCGTGCATTGCCAATCAAAGGTCAAGACTTTGTACATAAAAATAACTTTTTAACTTGCAATTATTTGTTCAGTTATCAAAGTGACTTTAGGCGTCTGTGCGTTCAGTAATTTTTAAAAACAAATTGCAGCTTTTGGGTGTAACTGGTTAAGATGTTGGACCTCCTTGGGTTGGCTTTTGTAGATTGGAGAGTAGAAGGCCGATTCCAAAAGCGAAAAACCTTTACCTAATAATGACGTGATAGGGTGTTTTTTACTTTGATTGGTTCATGCATTAAGAAAGCTATACAGGGTGGTCCAAATCTAATTATGCAGATCCAGATTGTCTCGATGACTTTGATTTATGCAGGGTTGATTCCAGTTCGGCACAAAGACGGTTCTTCATGTCATTAGTTCGCACACTTCTCGCTGGTCTGGGATTTTTCGGGTGATTTTCTATGTAATAAATTTAATAAGTTATAGCGTAATGAAAATTGTATAATTAGATCTGGACCACCCTATACATTTGATTTACATCTTTGGTTTAAATTAGGTGTCATGATATCACTAAGTAGATCCAACAAGGTATTATTTTTCAGTTTAGCATGTGTTACTTATGTCCTTCACAGATAATATACTGTGCTGTCTTCACCAGTGTCTGCAGTATTTTATGGTTCTGAGGTGAACAGGTGTCATACCCAGTATCATATGTGAACATAAAATAAGGTAGTAAATGCACAATTTGCCTGAAATATGTAAACGGAAGTATAAATATGTCTAGACTTATAAAATTAAAATTTAAACTTGCATACGTTTTCCCTTTTTTGTACCTACATAAATAGATTTGTTGCTTACTGTAAATGTAGACTTTTCTTACAAATTCTGTGACTGAAATTGTGCTGAAGATTTTTGTTTCTATTCTTTCACATTCTTGTTCTCAGGTAGGTGAATTTTTCAGTTGTAGTTATCTGTAGGAAACTATGGTGTCATATATTTGAAGTAGAAGTTCTGACAACTTTATTTATAAAGTATTTACATAAGAAATTGTGACAACTTGGTTATTAGCTAACCAAACTAGCTTGATGGACTAAATGGTATCCTCTTGTGTGTCAACTCTTAACATTCCTTTGAATTTATCTATTCAAATATTGTTTTACCGTTAAAGTAGTGCCACCTACTGGCTGAGCAGGAAAAAGCCATTCAGAGTTAGTTTGTTCTGTGACCATTTTGAATTCTATGAATAATGAATCCAGAATATTAACTATAATTTTGGGTGAAACAAGATGAAGGATAATTTAAAGCCCGGTGATAGTGTCATTGTAACAGACATGGTAAACATGGTGGCAGATTGTATTCTTTATTATGGACTTGATAAGATGATGTTTAACACAGGACAGAACCTTTCTTTGTGTTTAAGTATGCATATTTGGCTTCATATTATGTGTTTACTTTGAAAACTTTAGTTTTATCATACATTTTACCATCTAGACTTGGTGTTAACAGTCTTCCCCTATTCAGTACACACTGGATAGTCTTGTTGATTACTATAACTCGGCCGTTCATTCAGCACTAGAAAAATCGGCTCCATTAAAACGTAAGGAGGTTTCCTTTAAGCGTTCAGCTCCATGATACAACTTAGAATTACAGTCTATGAGAGCAGCTGGCCAACGTCTTGAGAGAATGTCATATAAGACTGGTGCACGTCCTGCCTTTCTTAGTGCATCTTTGTAAGCCCTTTGATGGTCAAACTGCAACCAAAAACGGACAGTATGACAAATTAATAGAAAATGGCCATGATAACCTGAGGGGTTTGTTCTCTGTAGTTAATAAACTACTTCAACCTACATCTGGCCCAATTACCTCTTCTACTTAAGTCTATTAAAAATTTCTCCACTTTTTCTGGAATAAAATTAAAAATCTAAATAATTGAATTAGCATAAACCCATCATCTATCTTCCCACTCCATCCAGCTCCTTTTCAAAATTTTCATCAGTCACATCTGCATTTGTTAATGACCTGCTTTGTAAGGTGAGGCCCACTACTTGTGTACTAGACCCCATCCCCACCACACTTTTCAAATCCTGCCTTCATGCCATAATCCCAACTGTTATAATGATAACAAACATCCCTTGACGCTGGCTTTGTGCCAGCCTCTATTAAAATCACTTCTGTATCCCAATATTAAAGTCTAGTCTTGATGCTGACAATCTTAACATTTTTTGGGCTATTTCTCACTTACCTTTTCTGTCAAAATTTCTTGAGCATGTTGTAGCCTCTCAATTCACCAGTTACTTCTAATAAATTGATGGAACCCTTTCAGTCTGGTTTCAGAGTGCAGCACAGCTGTGAAAACTGCTCTGCTTCGGGTAACTAATGATTTGCTTATGGCAGCAGACTCTGGACAAACTAGTGTATTAATCCTGTTAGACGTCAGTGCAGCATTTGACACTTGGGTCAAACATGACATTCTACTGTCCAGAAGGGTGAACATTCTATGCATCTCTGGCATTGCCCCCCAGTGGTTGAAGTCCTATCTGGCTGATAGGCAAAAGTTTGTTAGTCTTGGCAGCAGCAGATCCAGCTCAGCGCCAGTCACACAAGGAGTTCTTCAGGGCTCTGTCCTTGGCCCTCTGCTCCTTTGTATCTAAATGCTTCTCCTTGCCCATGTTATTTGTATCTTTGGACAGGGTTATCATTTTTATGCAGATGATACTCCACTCTATTTCAACGTTAAACGTTAAATTTCATCTGAGCTTTCTCAGTGAACTTGCCTCAGTAAAATTTAAGTGTGCTTCATGGTTCCTCTCTCAGGTGGGCGTTAGCATATCATAATCTCTTGGACCAATAGCATGAGTTTTGCACATTCAACTTATACGACCAACATTATAAAATACCGGACATTTATACGGGAAAACCAAGTCCTGACTTAAATGCAAGTATATACAGTATATCACAGCTCCAGTTGATTTAATACTTTGCTGCAAGAGTCCTTACACAAACCAGCAACGATGAGCACATAACAACCATCCTGCTTCGCCTTCACTAGCTCCTTTTGTCTTATAGGATTGAATGTAAAATTCTATTAATAACCTACAAAGCTTTAAATGGCCTTGCTCAGACTACATCAGTGAACATCCCCATCGCTCTGCTCCTGTTTACTCACTAAGGTCCTTTGATTCTAGGAATCTTGTTGTGCCCCACACTAACTAGCACTCTGTGGGTGACAGAGCCTTCAGTTATATAGCACACCGGGTTTAGAATGACCTCCTGAAATAATGAGATCGGCTGACTCAATTAAAAAACAAAAAAAACCCAACAAGTTAAAACATGTTTAGGAAGGCTTTTAACTTAACCTAATATTCTGCCCCTTCTTTCACTTTACCTCTCTTTTCAAATGCTCAGGATAATTTGTGTGTGTGTGTTATATCACACATACACACACACACACACACACACACAAATATTATTTGTTCAGTCTCTTCATCTAGTATTGAGTTTAGTATTTTACTCTGGATTATTGTCTTTTATTCAAATCAATGCTTAGTATATTCTGCACAGTGCAGAAACTATTTGTATCCAATGTTACATATACCCTGCTGTTTTCTTCTGAGACTCTGTGAAGTGCCTCAAGCATGGGATAGATGCTATATAAATAAAATGTATTATTACCATTAATATTATTAGCCTTTCTTCACCCTGCAGATCGTGCCAGTAGAAGTTTACAGCGGCTCTGTAACGTTTTGCAAGAGAAGCCTATTACTGAAAAAGCTGTCTCTTCAGAAAACACAGAAGAAATGACTCACAGCAGCTCTGAGGTTGCAGTGAGTAGGCAAGAAACAGAGCTGGAAAGGTCCTGGTGTGAACTAAAGCAAAGTGATGCAGGTGAGGTCCAGGTATCAAAATTAAATTAGTAGAGCATTTTATCCTATTGTGCTCCTTGTTGTTTTAAAGACAAAGTGCTTTTTTTTTTTTTTGAAAATGCAGAAGAGTGGGAAACACAAAATTGATTAGTTATTTACCAAACGTGCTTCCAACATATTGGGGGGTGGGCGTGGGGTTGATTTGGTACTGAGTCTCCCATTACTAGCATTATTCTTTAATCTTTCCAGTGGTTTATATTTACTAGTAAGAAATAATCAAGAAATGACTAATCAAGAATGTTTAGGAAGGTCATATCAAGCCATATATGGTTATTATTAAATAGTATATTACTCCATTAGGGATATCTGATAAATTGGACATGATATTGGTATTGGTCAAAATGCATTTGTTATCAAATGTGTGTCTTCATTATCTTTATTAATCAGGCTGATATAATTAGTGTATCACCATTAACTAAAAAGTATGACTACTCTCTGAACAGTGGTTTTACATATTGGCCATGAGATTCTGCAGATCTCTTGCATGGCAGAAGTAGGATAAAAAGCTAGTATATAGCAAGGTTGTTACTTCAGAACTTTTTCAATAAATAAACGTTATTCTTTCCAAGGCTGCAGTACACTGTTTATGTTTAAAACAAAAACAACTAACAAAACTGAAAGTACATACGTTGTCAAAGATTGAAAATTTTTAATGTAAAATATGAGTAGTCTATTCACTTAAGTAATTTGTTTAAATGGAAACCTAGCTATGATTTGTATATTTAAGAATAATAATACAGTAATAGGAAAAAACAAGTATCAGTATTAGTGTCAGAATCAGCAGATATGACTTAGTAAATATCATTTAACCTTATTGGTACATTCCTACCATGCATGTCACTACAGTGTACTGTATAGTGAAAACTTCTTTATTACATCTGCTTAGTGATAGGATTACATTTAAATTTATTTGTACTCTTGTTTTAAATTGAATACAATTTTTTTTTTAAGTTTACATTTTAAAGTATTTACATGTGATATTACTGCTCATTTAATTTTAATGTGAGTAGCAGGTTGGTATGGGGTTTAATGCTCTTGTCTCACAGCTTCAAAACCCTGGGTTAGAAAATCTGTATATGGCTGCTGTCTTTTAAGTATGCACATTCGGTTTATGGGGGGGGTAGGGGGTAGGGGGGGGGGTGTGTTTTCAGTTTTCTTACCACATCCTAAAGACATGCAAGTTAGGGGAACTAATGATTCCAAACTGGCCCTATGAAAGTGTGGGCCCTGCAATGAAGAACCACCATATTCAGGATCCTACTTGATGTACCCAGAGTGTGCTTAGGCCCCTGTGAAACCCTGAATTGGGTTAAGTGTGACTGAGCATGTTATACTGTACCATTTTGTAAGCCTGCTTAATTGTAGAGCCTATTCCAACAAGCATAGGGCACAAGACCACAACAAAACCCTTGACAGCGCTTCAGTCCAATGCTGGGTAAACACACAGACACACATCCAGCCCACACTATAAGGCCAGTTTAGCATCACCAGTCCACCTAACTTGCATGTCTTTTGACTGTGGGAGAAAACCGGAGCATGCAGACACAGGGAAAACATGAGAACTCCACAGAAGGAGGACCCTGGCCACTGGATGCAAACACTGGTCTCCTTACTGCAAGGCAACAGCTCTGCCACTGTGCTACCATGTCACCCTGATAATGTTCAGTTCTCTAATATTATTTTGAATCTGTAATTCTTATCTATGATTTTTTTTCCCTTTAGTTAATCAACTACGATTATTAATCCGCCAAAAAGAGAAAGAAGCAAAGTTTGCAACTTCACCAAGTAGACAAAAAACAACAAAAATGGTATTAAACTAGTCATTCCTTTCTCCCCATTATTCTGTCTCTCTTGTTTGTTTCAAAAGAAACAAAAACAGTCTTGTTCAGGTATTATTTTTATAGATATAACATATAATAAATACATTTTTATCACCAGCTGAAGTAGGGCACATCCTAAACTCCTTGTTCTCTTTTCAATTTACTTCTATATGTGGCTTTATAACAATATTTTGTATGAATAATACATTGTCTGAAAATTGTTAGTTCTGTTTTTTAAATATGTCTGATGTGCTTTGTGAATGTGAAATTAGAAAAAGGACAGCATGGTGGTACAGTGTTTAATGCTACCACTTACTCATTGCTCCAGTGGGCATGAATATGAATCTAGGCTTAGTCATTGTCTGTATATTATTGAGTCTGAGCATTCTTTGTTTCTTGCTGGCTTTCTTTGGGTGTTTTTTTTTTTTCACCCCTCACAACACTAATGACATGCAATTTAGGTTAATTTGTGACTGTAAATTAGTGCTGGCCAAAACTGACCATCTGGAAACTTTTTTCGACCTATACAACATCTTCTAAAAATTACAATATCATCGTGGATATATTTTCCCTGCAGTACTTTTAATGTCCACTAGAGGTCAATATTCCTGATTTTTTTTGAGTCTTGGCACCGTCATTCCATTATTAAAACATTCTAAAACCTTCTTAATAGTGTTCATAAGACAGAGATTTTAATAGCAGTACAGGGCACATGTCAGGAACCAGGCCAACGAAACCATTCACACTCGCATGTAAATAAATTATTAAATGAATTTATATCAGTTAATGGCATAAATTCCTATTTAATTAAAGGGTATTGATTTAAAATATACAGATGGCTTTACATCAACATAAAGTATGGTTGATGATAAAACTAAATTCAAGCTTATCCACACAATGTTTTTGGCTTTTTTTCTAGAAAAAGCAGTTTTTCAGCAATTAAAAAAGTTTCTGTCAGACTTTAGAATATGTCATAGTACAGAAACTACACAGCCTAAACTAATAAGTGAGTTGTGGATTAATGCGGACTCCGGCCACATATCTGATCTTGTTCTCTTAGACCTGAAAGCAGTATTTGAAACCACAGACCGCAGTTTTCTTAAAGAATTGCCTTAGTCAGTGGGTATGCCTCTTGGGCAGTGTCTTAAACTGGTTTCAGTCTTATATAACGGGTACAAAATTCTTTGTTTAATGTGGTGTTTGTAGTTCAGAGATTCATGATATTGTATATGGCATACCACAAGGATCTGTCTGGGCCTTCTGTTGTGTTCAATCAGTATGCTCCAATTAAGGCAGATTATCTCAAAACACAAGGTGAACTACCACAGCTATGTCAATGACACACAGCTAGCTCTACCTTTCTATAGCATTTGATGGCCCTGATGCTCCGGGTTCTCTGAGCCAATGTCTGTCTTTTCTGAATGGAAGAGTAGTAGTTAACTCAACATAAATAAGAAAAACACTGAAATCGTAGTCATTAGTAAAAATGGAAATAATCGGGGTATTAGAAATAAACTTAATCTCTCAGCATTAAAAGTCAAGGCGGAAGTAAGGAATTCAGTTATGACCTAAACTTTAAATAGCCTATTAGCCAGATTACTTAGTGTGCATCTCTATATTTAACAAACATTGTAAAAGTTAGATCTCTTATAACATTGGGAGATGCTGTGAAATAAATTCAACACTTGTTTTTTTTAAGATGGCTAGTTTACTGTAATGTATTTCTAACTGGTCTACCTAAAAAGACATCAGTTGATTGCAGTTATTCCAGAATGCAGCAGCAAGAATCTTAGCCACAAAAAGAAAATTTGAATCTGTCTCACCAGTTTCAGCATCATTGCATTGATTACTTTTGTCATGTAGAGTGGACTTTAAAGTAGTGCTTATTTTATATAATGCCTTAAACAGTCTTGCTCCTTCCTATATTTTGGAGTGCTTGTGCCCCTACATTCCAAGTTTTTACCTTAGAACTTCTAATATTGTTCTGCTTACTGTCCAAGAGGCAAGCCTAAAAGAATTGGTGAGGCAGCCTTTTGCCATTATGCACCAAAAATCTGGAATTTGAATGCTTTATTAATAGAGATACACCATGCTAATACTGTGGAACATTTAAAAATCTATTTAAATGCCAACATTTTAAATTTGGCTTTTTGTGTTGCTTACATTTTAATTCTACCCTTAATGAACTAGATATGCACAGAATAATCCATACTCGTGTAGACATTTGGATGAATGACACACAGAACTGAGCTTAAGATTCAAACCCAAGAAACTGCATCTGTGAAGTGGCAACATAAACCACTATGCCTTTTGTAGCACCAGATTCACCTGACATTGGTCAAAAATACAGAAAAGGGAGCAGGATAGGAGGAATCTGTTTAACACTGAATAAACAATACAAAGTGTCAGCAGTGTAATTACATTTTTACAGAAGTGAAGGGAAAATCAGTGAGTGTTATAAAAAAAGAAACACGCATATACACAAGTGTGGTGGCCTTGAAAGAGTACTTTCTAATTTAGGTCAATTAGACACAAACCAGAATGCGAATTAACTGAAAAGTGGGTGGGTGACTAGACATGATCACTTGTATCTCCTTTTCTAAATTTGGTGTCTTGACTTAAAAATCTGTGTTTCCCATTTTGAAACATGAGAAATTTCTAATTGCATTAATTCTTGCACATTCTTCTTTACATCACCTCTGTACACTATATTTAATCTCCATTTGTATCAACTTTATTCAAAAGAGACCAGATCTGACCAGTCAGATCTTCTGTAAGTTTTTTTTCTTTGGTATCACTGATTAAAATTGCAGTATGACTTAAGATTTGGAAGTAAATGCATTGCATTATTATAGTTGTATTATTGTTTTTATAAAAAAAAAAAAATCCAGTCCTTGTCATACATCTTATTTTCATGTTTTTTGCTACTGTGAGTAGATGTATAAAAGTGCCGTATATCCCCGATTTCCTACCCCAATTATGAACAACTCAATGACAGAGTCTTTCAATTTTGTAAACTGCACACATTTCTTACTCAGTTTCACCCCTAAGTAAATTCAAGTTAGCATTGTGTTTAACTAAGTGTATTGTTCTCTGATAGTTCATTGCCATCCTGTGACCCTTAAACAGATTAAGAAAATAGTTAGATGTATGGACATGTGATACATACAAGTATAATCCTGTTTATTTTACTAAAATGTGGTGTCAAAAGACGTCCATCTATGTTCTGTCACTCTCATTCAGCCCAGAGTCACAGGCCTGGAGTTTATTCTGGCAGCATCTGGGGTAAGTCCTCTTGGACAGGATGTGAGGCCATCACAAGGCACACTTATGAAAAGATACAGTATGGCTGTCAGTTAACCTAATATGCATGTCATTGGAGTACTTTATGTGAGGAAAGCTGGAGGACATGGTGAAAAACCTTTGTGGACAAGGAAGAACATGCAAACTTCATGCAGACATTGACAATGCCCAGGTTTTCAATTCAGAACTGTGGTAGCACTGATTTCCTTTGCTCTCCTTTCGTTTCCTTGCTTAATATTTTACAAATTCTTTTTGAATGTTAACTGCTTTTATTAAGTGAAATTCATCCTTTTTTCAAACCCATACTCATAAACAGAGTAAAATCATTACTATTAAACATCAAATGTTTTAATTTATGTCTTTCATCATTAGTTTTATTTTTAAAATAGTTTGATAGTTAGCAGTTTGGATACTATATTTGATGATGGTATTATTTACATTTAATGTCTTTTCAGAAAGATGCCAAATCACATAGTGCTGATGTGCCAGCTGTTGAAGATGTCATCCCCATTATTCACAGCCAGTCTCAATACATCCAGCATCTGGAGTCAGAAGTTAGGTTCTGCAAGGTTGTTTCTTTGGCCAGTAGTACTTTGAAAATAGAAATAACAAACAAGAGATCTTGAGAAGATTTGCATGCTCATTTTATAGTTTTTTTTGGAATAAAATAATATTGTTATTTTAAATGTGTATTTGGTATATAAAGCAAGATTCAAGTGTACTAAATAATGCTGTCTAAAGATGTATTTATCCTTCTAGTCCTGATCCCACATTTTCAGATACCAAGTAGCAGGGCTGTAATGTATACAACCACACCATAGCATACACAGATAAGTTAGAGTTGCTGGTTAATTTAACACAGAGCTTTCTAGAATTGTGCAGCAAACCCAGCTAACCATCAAAAGCCTACAAGCAGAAAAAAGCAAAAGATTCTGACTGTACCAGACTGGAAACTAAGAGTAGTGTGGCACATTAGTTAATTGCATTTTATGTTTCTTTTTAATTAAATTTAACTTGAATTATGTTCAGTATCTGTCACTGTAGTCTGTAGTTAAATAGTTGGAAGAAATATAGTACAGTGTTTCTTGTTTTGTAAATATTATTTAATATATGCAATAGTTTTGAAACAAGAAAAGGTACTGTAATGTCTGGCAAAGAAGGAGAGCCCTTTTAGTCCATTGTTTGTGTAACTAGCAAGAAAACAATGTTAAGATTTCCACTGTAGTGACATGACTTTTACCCCTCTTTTTTTCTTTTTAGAACAAATAAAATTGTATGTATTGCATAAGTACATATATAGACTTGTAGATCGGGTAACACCTATATATTTTTACAGACGGAGCTGTCTGACATGAAACAACGTATAATGGTTGTAGTTCATGAAGAGCTCAAGTCAAAGCCAACTGAAGATGTTCTAAAAGATTCCACTGTAAGAAAAAATTCAATTACTGTACTTTTTTGAGAATTTATGAAGCCTTAAGAAAAAGTTGTAAATTAACTTTCTTTTGCTATTTTTTTCCATTTTAATTGAATTTATTAAAAGCAAGTGACATTCCATACAAGCAGCTCAAACTTGACAAAACTAAATTCAATTCAACCGCCACCCATGAGGAAGATTCTTCCAGTTGAGTAAGATACAGTAAGTCTATGTGATAGTAGTGAAGTAAAGACAATTACAGTTTGTTTGTCCTTCTCCACTTTAAGCCCATCTGGGAGTATACCAAACAAAGCTGTTAATGGATTAGGAGTGTTTGTGACACCAAGGCTGTCTGATAGGCATTTAAAATGTTTGTCCAGAATGATTTTAATTTGGTGCACACCCAAAACATATGGCCCTGTGAGGCTGGAACTAGTTTGCAACGTTTGCAGGTTGGATCTTGCCATGGAAACATTTTGGACAATTTTAAACGAGACAGATGTGCTCGATAAAAGATTTTAAGTTGAATAATTCTATGCTTTGCACATATGGAGCTAGAGTGAATTCTATGCATGGCTGCCTTCCACTCCTTTTCTGAGATATTGAGTAAGAGATCCTTTCCCCACCGTACTCTGGGATCTTTGAAAGGAACAGACTTTAAAATGTTTTTATATATTATAGAAATGCTATCTGAGTCCTCAAGATTGATCAATGTTTCTTCTGGAATAGAAATAGGTGGCAGGTAAGGGAAATTGAGCCGCTTTTGTTTAGCAAAGTTTCTAATTTGGAACTCATGGAAAATTGTGTTGATGGAAAGTTAAATTTGGAGTGTAATTTTTAGTAGGAGGTAAAGACGTTATCTATGTAAAATTCTGTAAGTGATTTAATCCCATATGTTTTCCAAACATTTAAAATTGTACAAGTTTGAGAAGGTAGAAAAGGGTGGTTATCTTGCAGAGGCTCCACAGATAAAAGCTTGTCTGTCTTGAAGTATTTCCTACATTGGTCCCATATTCTGAGTGAAGAAGCACAGTTGGGTTGTTAGTATATTGATGACTAGCAAAATACCCGCGCTTCACAGCGGAGAAGTAGTGTGTTAAAGAAGTTATGAAAAAGAAAAGGAAACATTTTAAAAATAACGTAACATGATTGTCAATGTAATTGTTTTGTCACTGTTATGAGTGTTGCTGTCATCAAGGAGTTGATTATCATTATTTCTTTCAATCAGGTTCGTATTTGGAGGACGTGTTGTGTTTAAGTTACATTCCGTGTTTGTCAACCATTGTAAAGATAACAGGTTTTATTCATCGAAGTGTTCACTGCCCAAATTGGTACATGTGAATCTAAGATGTTTAACAGGCATTCCCTGTATTAACTTGTGGATTTGCCTGCGAATATTTAGCGGCAGCGTCTCTATGAACTTGTGGATTTGCCTGTGAGTATTTTGCGACAGCGTGTGTATTAACTTGTGGATTTTTCTGCGAGTATTTGGCGGCAGCGTCACAAAGTTGTTTCTGTCTAGCTGCATCAGAAAATGTACCACGACGCCTGACACGCCTCCTTTTTACTGTTTTCTCACAGCTTGGGTTGCTGCTGTCATAATCGGTTTGAGTTTCATGGTTTGTTTCAATTGTGTTAATATTTACAGGACTTGTTGTGTTGAAGTGACATTCGGCATCTGTCAAGCATTGTAAGCATACAACTGGTCAAATTATCACCTGTGAATCTAAGATGTTTAAGAGGCATTGGCGGTTCTCCAAAGTTGTAAAATATTTGGCCATTTCGGTACACTTGAAAGCGACAACCGAACAATTCAGCGGCAGCCATCAATTCACATGCAGAACCATAGGTGGATGGCTTAAGCATTTCACTGTTATAGTGCTCCTGTGTAGTATAATTATCTCCTGTACCATCATCAGTCCACACCTTGAACCTGTGCCAGTCATTCAATACATAAGACACAATGTTCCTCCAGATATCAAGAGTGAGCCTGATATGGCCATGCAATATGTAACACAGAGAATTGAAAAGGCAGGCGCCATCTCCGGGCATGGAAACCACTTGGTAAGTGACAGTTCTTTGATCGATGGTGATCACCTCGATAGACATGTTAATGGGGGTACAGTTGGAACGGTAAAGGAAATGGGTACCTGAACAGTAAACAAAGTCTAAAATACTTGCACAATAACTATAATCGTAATAAACGAACCATAAAACAGAGGAGAAGCTGTGGATTAAATAAAAAAGCAGGCAGCCAATTACGTGGGAGGCGTGGGGATGGGGGACGCAATATAGGCAGGCAGCCAACTACGTGGGAGGCGTGGGGATGGGGGACGCAACGCTACCTCACACGGCAACCGAGCTGCAGGCTATGGATGTATATATGTATGTAAGTAGGATTCAGTTTTGACCGTTACGCGTAGAATTTCGAAATGAAACCTGCTTAACTTTTGTAAGTAACCTGTAAGGAATGAGCCTGCCAAATTTCAGCCTTCTACGTACATGGGAAGTTGGAGAATTAGTGATCAATGAGTCAGTGAGGGCTTTGCCTTTTATTAGTATAGATGACTTGTATTTATTGGGGCACAAAGTAAGCAATATAAAGAAGTACTGCAGGATTTTACTTCTGTTGTGGACCAAGCCTGTGTGTGTTCATCTATTTTTGTCGATGTCCAGGTTTTTATAGTTTGTATATTTGCCACCCAGTAATAAAATTTAAAAGTTAGGTGGAGCTATACCACCTTCTGCATTAGGTCTTTGTAGAGTTGCCCTTTGGATACATGGATGTTTTTAATTCCAAATAAATGAGGTTATGATTGAATCTAATTTCTTAAAAAATTATTTCTTAATGTGTATATTGGGATGCTTTTGAAATAGAAAAAGAAGCTTAGGAAGGATATTCATCGTGACAATGTTAAGTAAGATCGAGGGTAGACCATCTATGCAAGTTAACTGGAAATAGCACACTTTTATTCAAATTAATTTTGAGTCCACATATCTTTTGAAATTCTGCTTGTGCTTTTAGAACTGCAGGCACAGTATTTTGTTGATCTGTTACATATGGTACCATATCATCTGCATATAGTGATATTTTCTGTTCAAGTCCTACTCTAATAACCCCCCCTGCAACTCAGAAGCATTTCAAAAGTGAACTGCCAATGGATAAATGGCAATTGCAAATAGCAGTGGTGACCGGGGACATCCTTGACTAGTACCAAGTTCTATTTTGAAGTAGTCTGAAACAATTTTGTTAATACAAACTGAATCTTCTGGACTGGTATGCTATAGTTTGCGTGATCCCTGCACGTATTTTCAGGCCAAATCCCAAATTTGTGCAATGTAGTGAAAAGGTATGCAACGATAATAAGATCTCCGTGATATTAGACTTTGCGTGTGAATATATTACATTAAATAGGTGTCGAAGATTAGAAGCTAAGTGTCTGCCTTTAATATAATCTGGTTTGGTCTCATGATATTACCGAAGGAAGCACTTTCTCAATCTTTCTAGCTAGAACTTTGGAGACTATCTTAACATCATTGTTCAGAAGTGAGATTGGTCTGCATGATGCACATTGTAATAAGTCCTTATTTTTCTTAGGTGCTAATTTAAACATTAATACTTTTAGTTGTCTTTATTGTGCAACTACTATAATATTTCATTCTTTCACATTTAAACCGATGTAAGTTCAAAAATACAATAATGTCATTATCATCCATACTAGGTTATCTCAACACCAATTTATAATAAATTCTAAAAAATTACAACAAATAAAAAGAAATATACTAAATTCACAGTTTACTACGAATCATCTTCTGTCTCTGCTCAATTTATGATGGGCACTGCAAAGTAAAAGATTCAGTGAAGCATTACAAACTGACACATTCTTCCATGTAGAAAGAAACTTTATCTACTTGATGGTCTTTCTCTGCATGTCCATCACTTCACAAGTATTTTAATTTTGGGATAATTATATAAGATATGCATGTAGAATTAATTCTAATTCTGTAAATACCTTGTACTGTAACTTGGTATTTATGCCTGAAAGTTGTGGACTTCCTTTCATAAATGTATTATCATTATGTTATTCAAAGTTGTCTATAAAATAAATCTTGAATACTCAAGTCTACTTTTGACAAAATAAAACAAATTGTGTTTTCATACAGCATAATATAATCTGATGTTTATGACTTAGACAGTAATCTATAGATTACAATTTTACTTTTGTCATGTCTTAATGATACGTGATGGGTTACTTAAGGGAAAAAAAATTACTATTTGAGTAAATAAATGAAAAATCTTTATTTTAACTTGGGGGGCAGGTATATTGCATGTATTTCTATGTCTGTGGCTATTGTACATGTCACACTGTGTAATCTAGTTGATAAAGGAAATGCTAGTAAGTTTATTAATAGTTTTCTAATCCGTGATGTGGTTACTATTAGTTACTTTATCACTGTAAATACATTTCTGTTTTTGAAGTCTTGAATTCTGCTTCTGGGTCACACACTATGTTTATACATTAAACCTTTATTTGCTGAGCTTTCTTAAGCCCATTCAGGATCATAGGATCCAGAGCCTATCCCAGCCAAACAGGGCAGTAAGCAGTAAAAAGTCTTGGGTGGGACATCAGTCTGTTTCATGGCATAGTATCTTGTCAGTTTTCAGACTTTTTAGTCCTGTTATGTAATTTTGTCTCATTCCAGGTTACCAACCACGAATCCAAGATTATACAGAATAATGTGCCAGTGACTTCTGAATTAAAGCATGCATATATCAGCCAGTCCCCACAAGCAATAAGCAGCACTACAGAATTCACAAAATGGCAAATGGAACTGGTTTGTACTGCATGTTCTTTACTTTCATTATACAAAAAAAAAAAATATAAAACATTCTCAGCACCCTTTGCATTGGCTTTTTTAGGATTAGACACATTTTCTTAATTTTTAACACCAAATTAAATGGATTTGAATCTAACTTGCTGCCTTTGATTTAAAAAACAAGCTGCAATTTTAAGCTTCAAAGGTATAGATTTATTTAGTAGATAATTATTGATTTATCTTTCTATACACATTTTAGGAGAAGCTAAACTTGCTTTACCAAGCTAAAACAGAAGTATATGAAGCACAGGTGATATCATTAAGGTAATATCAAAATTACTAATCTCAGAAATTCTACAGTACTTGGCAAATTCATCTCTTAAATCAGAATTGTTTGTTCAGCAGCATCACAGCGCTTTTGGATGTCTTTCCCAGTTTTCATGTTCTGATTTTATTTGCTTAGCACCTTGGTTTCCCATACTGAGTAGTTTCCTGCTTTGTGCTCATTGGTTCTAGAATACTAAACAGGATTAATCCAGTATGAAAACAGAAATGTGAATGTATTTAATCTTTTTAGAATCAGAAATAAAGGGGGGTAGTTTGTTTTTATAATACCTGAAAAAATAATGTTGGGAAATTTAATAAGTCAACATTTGGAAAACTGTATGTTCACAGTCTTCATTTTGTAGGTTTCTCCCATGTAAAGACCTAACTTTCTCTGAGTCAGTACATTGTTGGTGTGATAGAGATGACTTCGTAGTGAAGCCATGTAGACCGCCCATCAAAAAGACAAGGGGAAAAGCAATTGAATTTAATGTTGAAAATTAAATGCACAAAATATTTTTTAAAATGCTGTTGACTAGGGATAGATCTTTTTTCTTTAATGGAATGTTTGATTTAAGTTAAGCTTAAGGCCATAACTAGAAAGACTTTGAAAGAACCTGTTGCATCAATGCAATCAGTTTATTACTGTGAACCTTCTGTTTTGTTTTTTATGCAGTACTTAAATTATGCCATAGATTCTCACAGCAAGTGCAATCATGTCACGTCTCAAGGCAAACAAGTATAACATACAGTATTTGATGAGAAAATGTGAAATGTGCAGATAAACAGCTTACTATTTTATTCTATGAATTCATGTTTATTTATTTAATTCTTATTTTTTTTTTAAAAAAACAAAAAACTAAATTAAACGGCCAGATCACAATTATGTTAAGTTTACCAGTGAATGGTTTCTTTTTTTTTCAAATTTTTGTTCTTGAGTATTAATTAATATAAAATAATCCTTTATTTCTTCTAGGAAAGATTTAGCCATTTCTCAAAAAGACTGTGAAGATCTTAAAGGAAGATTAAGGCATCAGGAATCACGTAATTCCCTGTCTAATGGAAGGCTTGTCAGTGGCTTATGTGTGAAGTGTGCACAGCATGAGGCTGTTTTAGCCCAGACACACACCAATGTCCACATGCAAGCTATAGAGAGATTAACAAGGTAAGTGTGGCAGCCATGAAGATGGCTAAGTGGACCTTGTGCATCTAAACATAACAATAAAAGTCTCATCAATTTTTTTTATCTGAAAATGTAGCAAAAATAATAAGTAACACAGTTAGTAAAAGCATACTCCGTTTTTAAATAATCATTTGATTTATTAAAGGAAAAAAATTGTCAACACCAATATCTATAAGGAAATGTAATTGCTTGCATAGTCACTCTGTCAACCAGTGAACCAAATTTAAATTACTTCAGGTTAAATTAGACTAGAAACACCCAAGCTTAATTGCTGCCAGCCCTATTGAATCTAAACTAGTTGGCTAAAAGAATTTTCAGAAGACCTGAGAGAAAATTATTGAAATACCAATTAAGAAAGCGTTACAAAATAATCTCTAAAACATTGGCACTCCAGCAATCCACTGTGAGAGCCATCATCTCCAAATGGAGAAAACTTGGAATAGTGGTAATCTGACCTGGAGTGGCCGGCCCAACAAACTTTTTCTCCTAGAGTGAAAACTCATTTGGAGAGTCACAGGAGAACCCAGGCAAACATCCAGAGAACTGCAGGCCTGTCTCAGCCGAGTTAATATCACCATTCATGATTCAACCAATAGAAAGATACTGGGCAAATATGGTATCCATGAATGAGTTGCATGGTGAAAAACACTGCTGAATAATGGGAGCATAAAGGGTTGTGTAACATTTGCCAATAAACACCTTGATTTACACCCATGATCTTTGGGATAATGTTCTGTGGAGTGTTGATTTAAAAGTGGAAAATTTTGGAAGACACAGGTCGGTTGCATCTGGTGTAAAGCAAATGCAGCTTTACATAATATGAACATCATCACCCACAGTCAAATGAGATGGTAGTGTGATGGTTTGGGGGTGCCTTGCTGCTTCAGGGCCTGAGCAACTTGCCCTAATTGATTGAAGTATGAATTCAGATCTGTACCTTAAAAGTACTGAAGGAAAATATCCGGTCATCAGTCCATGATTTGAAGCTCAAGTGCAGTAGAGTTGTGAAGCTGGGCAATGGTCTGGCGCACAACAGCAGGTCCACATCTGAATGACTGAAAAAAAAGGGGGGAAAAATTAAATCTTGGAGTGGCCTAGTCAAGGTCCTGGCTTCAAAAGCTATTGAGATGTTTATGGTGGGACCTTAAATACGTAGTTCATAATCGAAGGCCCTCCTATGTAGCTGAATTAAAACAATTCTGTAAAAAAGAGTGAGCCAAAACTACTCCAGAGTGAAGCCAATTGCTGATCTCCTGTTATCAGAAGTAGTAGATTGTAACTGTTGCTGCTAAAAGGCACACAACCAAGTACAGTATTATGTTTAGGGATCAGTTACTTTTTCTCATGGATAATATAGGTTTTGGTGATTTTGTTTCTTTTAATAAATCAAATGAACATTAAAAGCTGTGTATTGCATGTACTCATGCTGTCTTTTGTGTTATACTAAATGTGTTTGCAGATTGTAAAGTAGTGTTATGAATAAGCAGAAATAAAGGAAGTTTGGATGTGTCAAATACTTTTTCACAGCACTGTATCTTTTCTGGTTCTTGAAAGTAAGAAAACACATTTATTTTGTGGTATTTTCAAGTAAGAGAAAGACGGTTTTGAAAACCTGAAAATGAGGCGATTTAAGTTTAATTCAATGTCAACATTCAGTCAATGCTGACAAATACATTTACACATTACTTCTCTATTTGCAGCCTCATATTCTATTCCATAGAGGAGATGTCTTATCTAATTTCTGTTTACTTTAAGCACAGTGTTTCGGGTATTGAGTCCCCTTTAGTCATTTTACATAACACTTAATACAACTAGTGAAAACTCGGCAGCAGAAATTCTTTTAAGTTTTTCATGATGAGGCTAGTTGCCACAGCCAATTTTTTTTTCTCTGTACACCTAGTTAGGTTTTTACTTGCATGGCATTTACTTGTGTGCCCTGGATGCAATATTTAGTTACTAGCTTGATCACTTGCTGTACTAGCGAATCCTCTCATTGTCAGATGATGTTTGTTTGTTTGTTTGTTTTAATAAACAAAAATATTTATTAACATATGGAATTCATAGAGTAATTTGAACATGTCAGTATATCAAATGAATATGGAAATACACTCCCAAGTGCTATGTTAACATCATATATAACCAGCTATTCTATCAAGTTTGCAGACTAAATTTCAATTAACTTAATATTTTTTGATAACTTAAAATAGATACATTTTCATTTTATGGCAAATACGTGTTTTTTTTTTTGTTTATAATCTTTTTACTGCTTCAATGGAATGACAATATACTTTTCTCATTACTGTAATTTAGTTTTGCATTCATTTAGGGTGTCATCCACTAGGTGGTGCCAAAGGCACACATCTACAGCTTAAGCTGTTAAATTATTAAATTATTATTCTATATCATGGTACGTGTTTTTACAGAAAGTATTACTTTTAATAGTGTGTTTTTACATTGCTTCAGTAATCATTGTGTACAATTTTCAATATAATGCATAAACACTTAAGTTTAAATATTTTGTTTGTTGCAGTTTTAAATATTTTTTTCCTGTATGAGCCCTTTTTTCTACACTGCCATCAGTCCATTTTCAAAGTCACATAATCCAGTTATAGTGTCACAGGAATCCAAAAGCCATCCCATTCATAGTGTGCGGAAAATACTGAGATTGTTCAAGTAAATGCAATGATGTACTAAGTAAATTGAAAAAGATAAAAGGCTATTGGGTATGCTCAAATTAATCTCTTGAAAGTGTCTGCCTCGATTTATTGAGATCAAGTATTATGCAGTTATTAATTGGAATTTTCTTTAGGCCTTGGTTAATCATATTTGGAAGGTTGAAATTGATTAGTTGCTTCAATCCTCATTGATATAAAGGTATAAAAAAGTCAGTATGTCAGCTGGAAAAACGGTAACAGTATTATGAATATAAAAGCTTTATTTATATAGCACCTTTCTTGAGTGTCAAGCACTGATCATGGTTTCTGCACTACTTTAAAAGAGGAGTGGAGTCCGAGTCTAAATGCTAGTATTATATAACAGAGTTGCTTCACATTTATGCTTAAAAATCACCAGTCTTCTACCTCATTTCTTCATTATTAGTCAACAATACTTTTACAAACAGGTGTCTTCTACTGTATTTTGCATTGTCCATCTTGGTAAATATGGATTTTTTTTGTTTTTTTAATGTTGTCTCATTTATTTTAAATACAGGGAACGAGATGAATTAATGTCTGTACTGTCTTCACTGAGGAGTGATCTTAATGAAGTTCAGCAGCGAGAATTAAATGCTTTCCAACAGGTTAAACAAGCAGTGGAGATGGCAGAGGAAGCCAACCTAGAAAAAACAAAGGTAACAGACATGTGATTTCATTTTATAAATTAACTGTACATTAAATATTAGGCAAAGAGGATTCACTTTGTTTTAATAATTTATCACTCATATGTGATGCATCTCTGCACAGAAAGAAATTTGTGACTTTTAAAAAGTGTTATGTAAAGTACAAATCTCTCTAGTGCAGAGATCCTAAATGTCCAAGTATTTACTGTTTTTAATCAAATTTATGCTTAAATAAGTGATTACTCCACCTACTGTAGTTGAAGTCCTTGTTTTCTAAGATTTCTTATCTGAGGTTCATATTTATTTATTTTATCTTATACCATTGAAATAATATTCTACTGCATGTTGAGATATTTTTATGGAAATAGTAATTAAGTACTATGCAATAATGCAAGCATGAATGCTCTGTTCAGATTTACCAATATGTTATATGTTGTTCACAGGTCTTGAACAAAGTTCTGATAGCTTATTAAAAGTAGGACTTTTTTTTTATGTTTTTGCTTAAAAATGCAGACACTAGTCTCCAATATTGCCTTTCATCTGCACTGCCATAACATTAATTCCTGAGAACTGAGACTTTTGAAAATTCTCCATAGCACAGTATGCCTGCTCAGTGTTGCAATGTAAATATTGTATGTGAAAATGTAGATTTCTAATTGGGCTTTTATTTGGTTTTACTTTTCACATAACCCTTACCTGATTAGATTCAGGTCATTAGAACATTTTAGTCCCTGATTTGTTACTCTTCACAGAGGAAAACCGTACTTCAGTATACAGTAGACCCTCGCAAAGTCGCGGTTCAAAGTTCACGGCCTCAGTCATTCGCAGATTTTTCCTTAGAACCTATGTAATAATTGTTAGTAGAAACTGCAAATATCCTCCTCAGTTTTTATGGCTTTTATTGTGGCAATACTGCACTGTAGAGAGAACAGGAAGCGACTGTAGAAGAAAACGCGGCTTGGAATGGTGAAAGTAGCCAATACAATCTGAAACTGCAACTCCCAGCAGTCCTTGCAATGGCTCTGTTTGGTCTTCTGCTGAGGGTGCTGGGGTTGTTGGGGTCAAAGGATGTTAGCGCAGCTTTTAAAAAGGGGGCCAGTGACCAAAAGCAAAAAAAAAGTTTTTGTAATTTGTGTTACAAGTTCCTGTCTGTCTGCCTTCTGTTGGGTTATCTGTACTTATTCATTTTGTCCTGGATCGTTTAGTGCATCTGAATTTTCTGCCATCTGTCTGTGTACATGAGGCCTGTACAGTCATTAGCCGTGTGTAAAATGATCAGTGTTGCAGGAATTGTGATGCTCTTTGAATGAAAAAAATGTGTTCCATCAAAATTTTACTTTCTCTTTGTGAATTGTGATTTTTGCTTAAAGTGCAGCAAAAAAGTATTTGGCGTCCAGGGATGCATTAACCCCCGAGTATGTCTTGGTTTAAGGGTTAAAGCCCCAAGATGCCGCCGAAATGCCCTGCACCTTCTAAGGCTTCTGGCAATGAAAACGCACTTGTGTGAATTACAGTACATATAGCGGTAACATCGGTATTTTACATTCTAGCACTGCAGGAGACATAGCAGTACAGTACTGTACAGTAGATGGGTTTACCTTTACATTCTTTTTTTTTAGGTAATGTATTAAGCTGAGTTTGAAATTAAAGTGTTTCGGGGGCATATTTAGGGTTTAAACTATAAAAAATAGGCATTTTTTTAACCACATCCAAAATTTGTGGTTTTTCACAATTCACGGGTGCTCTAGGAATGTAACCCCCGCGAATTTTAGGGGTGTACTGTATTGGATATAGAGGCGTTGTTTTCCATGGTGCGTGTTGTGTTGCCTGTATGCATGTAAACTGTAGACTGAATGATTCATACATGTGAAAAAGACAACTAATTCACCATTCACTATAGTTTTGCAAGAAATCTAGAAACCTTCCCTTCAAGGAATCTCCTCCTAATGCGCACATACTGTATTCTATACAGGATGGGCCTTAAGTTTCCATACATAGGAAAATAAACATTTTTTAATGAAAAACCATTTTTATATATATATAATATGCTCTACATGACTGCAATTGTTTTGAAAACACATTTCAATATGTGTCCTCCACTGCTGATGAACACGTATTAGCACAGCTGGAGTTATGCTTGTAATGGTGTTAGTGATACGTTCCCTAAGATGATTTATGTTTCGTATCTTTTCCTGATACACCATGGCCTTCAAATGCCCCCAAAGATAAAAATCTGGCCTGACCTGGCCATCAGCATGACTTCAATTTGTTGCTTTTTATTCAAACACATTTTTTAGGGTATCTGAAATATAAAAAATAAAATGTTAAAAACCATATGTATGGAAACTTATGACCCACCCTGTACATATGTGCTTTCAGTCATCCTAGTGTGGATGGAGATACTGTAGTAAATTATGTGAAATTACTAATGTGGATGGAGAATTTTTTATTTAAAAATGCCATTTTCAGTCCAAGATGCTGTTCACATTGAAGGACTGAGTTAAAGATCCTGGCTGTAGTAACATTGAAAAAGACTTACTTTAAAAAGCACATTCTCATTATAATTGTCAGTGGGTGAATCCTGTACCAAGGATATTTGACAGTGAGCATTTGTTTTGTTAAAGAGCTTCCACTTAGCTGGCCTAGTATTGGATTCTAACTGGAGACACACAATTAAATTTTTAGTGGAGGCCTAACATTAATATTTTTGGCATATTTTGTGCCACCTATATCGCCTAAGTATAGGAAGTTGAAGACATTTTAGTTCAGTAATGCCTTTGTTCTAAACTTTTAAAATCTCGGAAAATAAAATACAAATGTAAACACACAGCATGAAAAATACGTATCATTCAGAATATTTTTGTGTTGGTTTCTATAGGTATATTACTGGTCCTTTTCATTTCTTTCTTTCTTTCTTTCTTTCTTTCTTTCTTTCTTTCTTTATGAAGATACATAATGACTACTGCTTGTTCATGTTGTTACCAAGTGCTTTAGAGGACAGGGGCTTCCATCCAGAGTTGGTGGAATTGTGCACCACAAATTGCTGTGATAGATTCTTGATTGTCATAGACCAAAAATTAAATTAGGCTTATTCTGTAAATAGATTAATATAAAATACACAGTAATTCTTCGTCTTAAATTATTATTTATTTGTAGTTAGCTGCTTTGTTATGTAAAAGAGTTTACATTCCTTGCTACAGGTGTATATTTATGAAATGACAGTTTTCACAATTTTAAGTGCCTTATGATTAGGATAAATATTCTGCCTAGGATAATTCTATTAAACTCTTGCCCTTATTTATCAAAGTTTGCCTAATTTCATCATCTTCAGGATACAACATCAGCAGTGCTCTCACCATCTGTGCTCCTTCTAAAAGGGTTTCCCTTTAGTATTGTAATATACTAGTTTACAAATTACAGTCAAAAATAGCTTATAAATTTGTTTCCTTACTTTGCACCAGCAATGTCATTTTTCAAAAATTCATGCATCATTTCCTTTTTCTTCTTTATTTAAAGTACAACCCTCAGCCTTAGGTAAAGAAAATTTATTTTTCAACAGTACCCATACATTCAGGGTACACGTGCTCTTAAGATGTTTATTCTCTGAATATATTTGCTTATAAAATATAAATAATGAGAAAACTTAAATTCTAGTATTTTTGTTTGTCTCCTTTTAGTCTGCAATTTTCAGAATTTTTAAAACTGAATTTCAGTATTGCTGGTAGGCATCTACAATACACAGCATATTTTATATATTGCAAACTGCTAATGCAATTTGCTAAGTCTATTTCAAAATTGTTTATTTTGATAATTATTTCATTAGGCATGAAAACAAACAAAAAGGGGGCAATTTGGTATTCAATCACAGTATAGTTTACGGTATACTCGAGGCAATTCTGAAAACATGATTTACAGTAATTTGTAGTATCTAATTTTTGGAAATGAATATGTAATCTGTCCCTATTTATTACAGAAAAAATGTAATATGAAAACGTTTAGTGGTCAGACATGTGCATTAGTTTTTTTTTTTTTTTTTTTTTTTATTTGTGGTGTCCCTCGCACCCTTTGTGAAATTATGAATTTGTAATAAAAAAAATAGGTGATGTTTGGTGAAATTTGTTTAAGAGAAATGTATTTTAATGCCTACCTATAAATAGCTCCTAGTTGTGCATACATTTTTTACAGTACAGAAGTTTATGAACCAGTGGTTATCAGAAACGTTTTCCATAATTTTATATTTACAGCACCCCTTAAAACAATGTAATGCATTGTTTCTGTTGCTGGTCTGTTTGGTTCTAGTACCTTATAACCTTTTAATGGAAAAACAGGTTTATAATTTAGATAGTTTGATAGCTATTTAATGAGCAGCATGCAGTTAACAGTGGCAACATTGCTGCATTGTAGCCATAGGTTGGTTTCACATCCCGAGTCCTCCCTTTATGGAGTTTGCATGCTCTCCTCATGTCTGCATGGGTTTTCTGCGACAGTCCTAAGTATAAAAGGCAGGTTAGGTGGATTTGTTATGTTAAATTGGCCCTAATGTGTGTGTCTGTGTGTTTACTGGTGTTCTGTTCCTGCTTTGCGCTCTATACTTGCTGGTATTGGCTCCAGCTTCCCCACGGTCCTGGTGAGGAAAAAGTTGGTTAAGAAAATGGACTGATGGATAGCTGTATGGTTTTTAGTTTGCAGCTTCTTTGATATTACCTTATCATTAAAGCACATTTTTCTCTAAACCCAAATTTGACAAGGCTGCTTGGGGTAGTGTGCAATAACTACACACATTGCTTATTTGGTTTTGCTTGTTTACACATGCACATAACAGATCACTCATTTTCTGAGTCTACTGCTGGCAGTTTAGCTTAAGCCAATGTCACGACTATTTGCTTTGGGGCATATCAAATTTCACAACTGAAAATCGTTGAGAATGTCTACTTTACTGACCAGGTTATGACCTGCAGCACAGGCTTGCTTACCCATTTTTCTGACAGCCAATAGCCTGCTACCTATACCAGCTCTGTGTGAAGGGTTAACAGCTTCAACAAGTTTAGAAGTAATCCCTGCCCTTTTTTTTGTTTTCCTTTTGTCCATTTTGTAAAGGTACTTGTATCTAGAGACATCAGGCAGATGAGCCTCTCTTCTGTTTGTGAGATCCAAAGCCCCCTTGCTGCCTGACAGAGACAGTGCACTGTGCTGGCACTGTGCACAAAGGGTTAACCGCTGCGGCGAGCTGAGCCTCAGTTTCTGCCCTTTTTCTTTTATCTGTTGTGTTTTAGTATGTAAAGTGCATGTTATGAGGTTCAAAACATGCACTTATTCCTTGTCTCTACATTCTGTTCATTGTACTTCTAGAGCATTTACTGCATTTAAATGAACATTTATTGGTTATGAGCTCCCCAGTACAAACAGCTCTCCCTTCTGAATAAAGAGAACATCAAACCGGTTTTATATTATTGTAGCCAGTTTCAGACTTGTTGGTCTCAATTGCTAGGAATGTCGCATTAGGCTATTGGCTTTATGGGAGCACACCGCCGACTTCCTCCATTGGCTAAGGTTATTTACAGTCATGGCCAAAATTATCGGCACCACTGGAATTTTCCCAGAAAATGCACCATTTCTCCCAGAAAATTGTTTCAATTACAAATGTTTTGGTATACACATGTTTATTTCCTTTATGTGCATTGGAACAACACAAAAAAACAGAGAAAAAAAGCCAAATCTGACATCATGTCACACAGAACTCCAAAAATGGGCCGGACAAAATTATTGGCACCTTTTCAAAATTGTGGGTAAATCGTTTTATTTCAAGCATATGATGCTCGTTTGAACTCACCTGTGGCAAGAAACAGGTGCTGGCAATATAGCAATCACACCTGAAGCCAGTTAAAATGGAGAAAAGTTGACTCAATGTTTCTGTTGTGTGTCTGAGTGTGCCACACTAAGCATAGAGAACAGAAAGAAGAGTAGAGAATTGTCTGAGGACTTGAGAACAAAAATTGTGGAAAAATATCAACAATCTCAGGGCTACAAGTCCATCTCCAGAGATCTTCATGTTCCTTTGTCCACTGTGCGCAACATAATCAAGAAATTCACAACACATGGCACTGTAGCTAATCTCCCTGGATGTGGACGGAAGAGAAAAATTGATAAAAGACTGCAAGAAGGATAGTCAGAATGGTGGATAAACAGTCCCAATCAACCTCAAAACATATTCAAGCTGTTTTGCAGACTCAGGGTGCAACAGTGTCAGCTCGAACTATCCGTCGACATCTGAACGAAATGAAACACTATGGCAGGAGAGCCAGGAGGACCCCATTGCTGACACAGAAACATAAAAAAGCCAGACTAGAGTTTGCCAAAATGTACTTCAGGAAGCCAAAATCATTCTGGACGAACATATTGTGGACAGTTGAGACCAAGGTAGAGCTTTTTGGTAAAGCTCATCATTCTACTGTTTACAGAAAACGGAATGAGGCCTATGAAGAAAAGAACACAGTACCTACAGTCAAACATAGTGGAAGTTCTAAGATGTTTTGGGGATGTTTTGCTGCCTCTGGCACTGGATGCCTTGACTGTGTGCAAGGCATCATGAAATCTGAAGACTACCAAAAGATATTGGGGCGCAATGTAGGGCCCAGTGTCAGAAAGCTGGGTCTGCGTCAGAGGTCATGGGTGTTCCAGCAGGACAATGACCCCAAACATACCTCTAAAAGCAACCGGAAATGGTTGAAGACAAAGTGCGGGAGAGTTCTGAAGTGGCCAGCAATGAGTCCGGATCTAAATCTGACTGAACACTTATGGAGAGATCTCAAAATTGCTGTTGGGAGAAGGCGCCCTTCAAACCTGAGAGACCTTGAGCAGTTTGCAAAAGAAGAGAGGTTGGAAATTCCAGTTGATAGGTGTCACAAGCTTGTTGATGGTTATAGAAAGCGCTTGATTTCAGTTATTTTTTCCAAAGGGCGTACAACCAAATATTAAGTTAAGGGTGCCAATAATTTTGTCCAGCCCTGTTTTTGAATTTTGTGTGAAATGATGTCAGATTTGGCATTTTTTCTCTGGTTTTTGTGGTGTTCTAATGCACATAAAGGAAATAAACATGTGTATACCAAAACATTTTTAATTACAACAATTTTCTGGGAGAAATGGTGCATTTTCTGGGAAAATTACAGGGGTGCTAATAATTTCGGCCATGACTGTAAGTGAAGGCCATGTCTGAAAATCACTGGAAAAGTTGTCTAATGTGGCACAAGCTTAAGGTGGTGATGGACTACTATTAGATCACATTCTTTGGAAGACAAAATCTATGGCTTTTAAGAAAGACAGGAACATTTTTAACACATATGGTATCTTAAAAATCAATTAACATGATTAGTATGTGGTAGTGATTTCACCTCCTCTTGTGACATTACGTTGATCACTTCTCCTTTTACTTCCTTCATTGCTTTAGCAAGGTGTTACTTTCTTCTGAATATGTGTAATTTGGTAATAATAATACATTACCTGCTGGCACATTAGATTACCTGAATTCATACTCCACATGAGTTCCTGATGGTTTCACTTTTAATACCAAAAGAGAAAACCATAAAGAATGAATGCAGCTAAATCGTTATTCAGTGTCATTTAGTGAAGTTCATCTCTTCTCTCCTTGAATTCCAAACTCTGTTTAAATTTCTAAAATAATATTAATACATTTATGTTATTATCAGTCATCACTTTTTGTGTTTATTTAGGCAATGTTTCAGTGTGAACAGCTAAGAAATGAAATAGCAAGGCAAAGGGAACGTCTCGATAAGGAACTCGCTGTTGAACAAGAGAAGATTGCCAGAGCACGAGATGAGGTTAAAGAAGAAATGCAAAAAGATAAACAAACCTTAAAAGCAACAGTAAGTTTTTTTTATTGTTTTTTTTTTTTAATTAATTAATTTATTTATTTCCAACCACACTTCTTCCCCCCCAACCCCCCTGTTTGATTGTTTACAATAATGGGTGGGTGGCACAATGGTACAGTGTTAGTGCTGCTGCCTCACAGTAAGAACGAAGTGATGTGTGTCCTGGGTGTTCCTTGTGTGTAGTTTGCACATTCTTACTGTGTCTGCATGGGTTCACAGGTTTCCTCCCACAGTCCAAAGACAAACGGGTTAGGTGGAATGGCGAAGCTGAATTGGCCCTAGTGTGTGTTTTTGTGTATGTGTGTTTGTATTCACTCTGTGGTGGACTGGTGTCCTGTCCGGGAATTGTTCCTGCCTAGCTCCTAGTGCTTGCTGGGATAGACTTCAGCTTCCCCAAAACTCTGCTAATGGATGGATGGATCCATGGATGGTTACAACACTAACACTTTGCTTTGTATAATCATGTGTCTGAATAGGCAGAAAAGAAAAAGATTGGTTGACTGGAATTGGAATAGCTTAATTGCCCTCTTTATTTTGTATGAGTACCCAGTTTTGTAACTGAACATACTATAGCAAGTGGCCTTTCTCCATCCCAATAGGTTGTTGTTGTATCTTGCTGCTGTCAACTCCATCACGTGCAGGTGTTCATCTCATAACTTTAAATACTTCAGAGTATTTCAGACTTTGTGTATCCTGTTAATAGTGAACTAAAATTAAATGTCTCCTTTATGTTTTGGTATCTTGATTTATGGTACTCGCATGTATAGGTTTTTGGTTAGGTCCTATTTTCATTCCTTAAATGCAGTCAGAAATAAATACCAAATGTATTTCTCTAGAATTAAAATGATGTTATTTGTTTTTGTTTGAATCTTTTTAATTACAATACATGATTGTATTAGAGTTAATAGGAGTAAGAATTTGAATTTATCCTAATAGTTGTATGTGAAAGGAAGGAACTAATTATGGATACACTCACATACCCGCATTCACTTACATGATGACTACTTTTAGAGTTCATTTATTTTTTTTTTTGACATTAGAACATTAAAACATTGATGAGATTAGGCCATTTAGCCTAACAAAGCTCACTAATCCTATCTACCTAATTTTTGCAAAGTAACATCAACTTGAGATTTAAAGGTCCCAGAAGTCCTACGCTCCACCTTCTGGTGATTTATTCCATGTGTCTACACTGTGGTTGTCTGTGTGAAGAAAAACTTTGCAACGTTCCTGTAAAATTTTCCTTCCTGTTGAACCAATTTAAAAAGTAACAACTGTGCTAATTCCTTTCATAATTTTAAAATCTTAAATCATGTGACCCCTTCATTTTTATTATGTTTAAACTGAAATGTGTCAGAAAACACTACTGGGCATCGTTTATACCAATAGTAATATGCCTGTATAGTGCCTCACTGTGATTTCTCTCTCTCTCTCTCTCTCTCTCTCTCTCTCTCTCTCTCTCTCTCT